>CM054117.1:19332720-19932720 GCA_028673005.1 Tanypteryx hageni
GTGTTTGAGATGGCCTTCTCACGATGAGGCTCTTTTTGTTTCCTGGTTGCTTCCATATCACGCATCTCCCCCCACGCGGTAGCTCCGTTTTCATGGAACACCAAACTGTTCTTCTACTTTTCCTCCCAGTTTAAATTGCCTGCCGCGGAAGCGTCAAATTTGTTCGCTGAGGAGTTTAGAAAAAGCAGGAGCTTTTATCAAATGCGTAGTTGCGTACATTCGTGTTAAGAACGTGCGCATAACCTATGCAATATATATAATGCCGGAAAAAATTAGAGTGAGATAGCAAGTGTTCTTGATTGCGGAGAGAAATTATTCAAGGAAACCATTTGCATGTCAAGCATTTATTTCTTCCCATTTTTCTCTTTCTTGAATAAATAAGTAAATTTCTGACATATTAAGTTGGATTTGCGATTGGAAATCTATCGCATCTTTTTCTCACCTGAAGCTAGATGGCACTGTATGGGTTTATGACATATTTTATTTCGTGTTATCCATGTCTCAGTTTTTATAATTTTAATCGTTATTTTAGCCAATGAGTATATTGTTCCAAAATATGCTCAATCAGTTTATTTTTAAAGCTTGACAAGATCCTTCCAAAAATACGTTCATAATTATGTCGGACATTCATTATAAAATCCATTTAATTTGTTTGAGATATCAAGTACCTGGAGTGAAACAAATTTACTTGATATATTTTAGCTGTTTAATGCCTCTAATTTTTTCAGATTCGTACGGTTTAGGAGTTTGTTTAAAAGAATTTTTTTTATTTCTTTAGCTGTAAATTTCAATTTTTTACCGTAGCCTCCTTTCTCTCATATAGAAAATCCATAGTTGATGCGTCCACTAAAGCCTTATTTTACGTCAAGCCGCAATTTATTTCATTCAATCGAATCCGACCGATTTTATTTATAATCTTCATGACCTTCTTGGGTCACCGTGTCTGACGATGAGACGCTGCTATATTTTTATTTTATTCCTTCGCCCAATGATTTTCCCCTCTTGTTTTCTCCCTCCCGTTTTATCCCGCAGTCAGCACTTTCGTTACCATCCCTCTGGCTGCAGCTTTTCTCGCTATGCCGAAATTCTCCACCCCCCCCCCCCCTACTTCTCCTCCTCACCTCACTCCTCTCTCCCCCTCACCTCACTCCTCTCTGCCCCTCACCTTTCTCCCCCTCACCTCACTCCTCTCTCCCCCTCACCTCACTCCTTTCTCCCCCTCACCTCACTCCTCTCTCCCCCTCACTCCACTCTCCCCCTCACTCCTCTCTCCCCCTCACTCCTCTCTCCCCCTCACTCCTCTCTCCCCCTCACTCCTCTCTCCCCCTCACTCCTCTCTCCCCCTCACTCCTCCCCCTCACTCCTCTCTCCCCATCACTCCTCTCTCCCCCTCACTCCTCTCTCCCCATCACTCCTCTCTCCCCATCACTCCTCTCTTCCCCTCACTCCTCTCTCCCCCTCACTCCTCTCTCCCCCTCACTCCCCCTCACCTAACTCCTCTCTCCCCCTCACTCCTCTCTCCCCCTCACCTCACTCCTCTCTCCCCCTCACCTCACTCCTCTCTTCCCCTCACTCCACCTCACCTCACTCCTCTCTCCCCCTCACTCCTCTCTTCCCCTCACTCCACCTCACCTCACTCCTCTCTCCCCCTCACTCCACCTCACCTCACTCCTCTCTCCCCCTCACTCCTCTCTTCCCCTCACTCCACCTCACCTCACTCCTTTCTCCCCCTCACCTCACTCCTCTCTTCCCCTCACTCCACCTCACCTCACTCCTTTCTCCCCCTCACCTCACTCCTCTCTCCCCCTCACCTCACTCCTCTCTTCCCTCACTCCACCTCACCTCACTCCTTTCTCCCCCTCACCTCACTCCTCTCTCCCCCTCACCTCACTCCTCTCTCCCCCTCACCTCACTCCTCTCTCCCCCTCACTCCTCTCTCCCCCTCACTCCTCTCTCCCCCTCACCTCACTCCTCTCTCCCCCTCACCTCACTCCTCTCTTCCCCTCACTCCACCTCACCTCACTCCTTTCTCCCCCTCACCTCACTCCTCTCTCCCCCTCACTCCTCTCTCCCCCTCACTCCTCTCTCCCCCCTCACTCCTCTCTCCCCCTCACTCCTCTCTCCCCCTCACTCCTCCCCCTCACTCCTCTCTCCCCATCACTCCTCTCTCCCCCTCACTCCTCTCTCCCCATCACTCCTCTCTCCCCATCACTCCTCTCTTCCCCTCACTCCTCTCTCCCCCTCACTCCTCTCTCCCCCTCACTCCCCCTCACCTAACTCCTCTCTCCCCCTCACTCCTCTCTCCACCTCACCTCACTCCTTTCTCCCCCTCACCTCACTCCTCTCTCCCCCTCACTCCTCTCTCCCCCTCACTCTCTCCCCCTCACTCCTCTCTCCCCCTCACTCCTCTCTCCCCCTCACTCCTCTCTCCCCTCACTCCTCCCCCTCACTCCTCCCCCTCACTCCTCTCTCCCCATCACTCCTCTCTCCCCCTCACTCCTCTCTCCCCATCACTCCTCTCTCCCCATCACTCCTCTCTCCCCATCACTCCTCTCTTCCCCTCACTCCTCTCTCCCCCTCACTCCTCTCTCCACCTCACTCCTCTCTCCACCTCACTCCTCCTCACCTCACTCCTCTCTCCCCCTCACTCCTCTCTCCCCCTCACTCCTCTCTCCCCCTCACTCCTCCCCCTCACTCCTCTCTCCCCATCACTCCTCTCTCCCCCTCACTCCTCTCTCCCCATCACTCCTCTCTCCCCATCACTCCTCTCTTCCCCTCACTCCTCTCTCCCCCTCACTCCTCTCTCCCCCTCACTCCTCTCTCCCCCTCACTCCTCCCTCCCCATCACTCCTCTCTCCCCCTCACTCCTCTCTCCCCATCACTCCTCTCTCCCCATCACTCCTCTCTCCCCATCACTCCTCTCTCCCATCACTCCTCTCTTCCCCTCACTCCTCTCTCCCCCTCACTCCTCTCTCCACCTCACTCCTCTCTTCCCCTCACTCCTCTCTCCCCCTCACTCCTCTCTCCACCTCACTCCTCTCTCCACCTCACTCCTCCTCACCTCACTCCTCTCTCCCCCTCACTCCTCTCTCCCCCTCACTCCTCCCCCTCACTCCTCTCTCCCCATCACTCCTCTCTCCCCCTCACTCCTCTCTCCCCATCACTCCTCTCTCCCCATCACTCCTCTCTCCCCCTCACTCCTCTCTCCCCATCACTCCTCTCTCCCCCTCACTCCTCTCTCCCCATCACTCCTCTCTCCCCATCACTCCTCTCTCCCCATCACTCCTCTCTTCCCCTCACTCCTCTCTCCCCCTCACTCCTCTCTCCCCCTCACTCCTCTCTCCCCCTCACTCCTCTCTCCCCCCTCACTCCTCTCTCCCCCTCACTCCTCTCTCCCCCTCACTCCTCTCTCCCCTCACTCCTCTCTCCCCCTCACTCCTACTCCCCTCACTCCTCTCTCCCCATCACTCCTCTCTCCCCCTCACTCCTCTCTCCCCATCACTCCTCTCTTCCCCTCACTCCTCTCTCCCCCTCACTCCTCTCTCCCCCTCACTCCCCCTCACCTAACTCCTCTCTCCCCCTCACTCCTCTCTCCACCTCACCTCACTCCTCTCTCCCCCTCACTCCTCTCTCCCCCCTCACTCCTCTCTCCCCCTCACTCCTCTCTCCCCCTCACTCCTCTCTCCCCCTCACTCCTCTCTCCCCCTCACTCCTCTCTCCCCCTCACTCCTCTCTCCCCCTCACTCCTCTCTCCCCCTCACTCCTCTCTCCCCATCACTCCTCTCTCCCCCCTCACTCCTCTCTCCCCATCACTCCTCTCTCCCCATCACTCCTCTCTTCCCCTCACTCCTCTCTCCCCCTCACTCCTCTCTCCACCTCACTCCTCTCTCCACCTCACTCCTCCTCACCTCACTCCTCTCTCCCCCCTCACCTACCCTTTCTTTCTATTAATATATTTTGCTTCGTCCGTCTTTCCTTATCTCCTCTTTCTTCCTTTTTTCTCTCGCTTTTCAACTGTCCTCTATTCCTCTTTTATTCACCTCTTTCTCGGTGCTCTCTCACTTTCTTCATCTTTCCCTTTAAATTATTCTTTCTCTGCTGCTCTCATTCTGTGCAGCGTATTTTGCCACTTCTTTTTCCCTTTTCCGGCTCCAACTCTTCATTAATTCCTTTCTCTCTACACTTCCTTCTTTACCTCTCTCTCTCTGTCTTTCATCCTCTCCATTTTCGTCTTTTCTTCCTCTCATTCCACTTCTGTCTTTCTCATAATGATCATATCCCCTTTTTCTCTCTCTCCCTCTCTGTTTTCACTCCATCCACATTTCCTTTCTCTCCTCGAAACTCTCTAGTGGTCGAAGCGAAGTAGTAGCTGGGGGCACGAATATTTTTTCTCGAAAGGTAGACTGGAAAAGTTTTAGCGTGGTTCAAAACTCGGAAGCGGCGGCTTTATGACTATAATTTTCCACCTGGCAGTGCAGGATTCACTGTCCATAGTTGTCGCGTTCCATTTTTTTTGGGAACCGATAGGTAAAAAGTTCGTGGAAGCGAATGCATCCCTTTATTGCTGGCTGTTGAGCTTTCAGAAATGTGTAGTTAGCACTCGCTGATAAACGCCGAGATTTGCGAATGATGCGCATCATTATATTTGTGCTCCAAACAACATTAATTCGTTAAATATTTTAAAATAAAGAACTGAGTCATATCATGTACATGTACCATACTCTTAATTTCCTGTCGAGGACTCAAGATCCAAGTTTCCATGGGGAATTGATAGTAATGAGAGGCATCGAAACGTGGGACGTAAGTCTTTTATAAATAATTAAACCTGGCACTCATTTTTTATTTGTCTCTAGTTTTCTTTTTAATTTTGTAATATTAAGAAGTTAGGGCTAGCGCTGTTGAGTTTGTTTTCAAATAGTTTTATTTGAAAATTAATGGAGGAAAGCCGTTTCATTCAGTTTAAAATATGTATGTTTTTAGATATTTAGGCGTAGCTTCGATCACTTTCGTTGCTGCTTATTTTTCAAGCATTGCTAAACAATGACACGCATAAAACCGTAAGAAATTAAATCAATGTTGAAAATGTTAGTTTTCTTATATGAATTTCTCTCTACAAGCTGCTCTTCCCAGGCTCTCCAAATGGTGTCTAGATAACCAAATGGCTCTTAAATCTTTCGCCTTTTACACCCATAGTTTATGACTACCATATTAGTTCCTCTCGTCTAGAAAATTGAAATGAAGGATTTTGATCATAAATTGACAATCTCTTCTCATAGACTTATAGAATGTTAGGGTTTATATGCAGATGTTCCAGGGATTTTTCTGATGTTCGTACACTTAAATTTCTTTATTGTGCATTAATACGGTCAATTCTTGAGCATGCTTCTTGCGTGTGGTCACCATACCAAACAACTTACCAATCTAAATTGGATCGAGTACAGAACAAATTTATTCGCTTAGTTTCTTCTCGGCTTGGTTATCCTCAAGAAAATATTCCATATTTTGATATCATGACAGAACTCGGGCTTCCCTTTCTTTCACAGAGACAAAACTCATCTGATTTATTCTTTCTATATCGCCTTGTTAACTCTTCTATAGATTGCCATTACTTGTTGCAGATGATTAATTTTAATGTTTCTGTTTTCAATACAGAAATCTTTATTTAACATTGACTTTTACATTAATACTTATTCATACAACTCACCAATAGCAAGGGTGTCGAGAAGTGCAAACAGCTATTATCCGCTTTTGTTCATAAGTTCAGATTGTGTTTGAGGAATCTATGATTATTTCTTAGTTTCATTGGTTATTTTCATTGTACTGATATACTTTTTGGTGATTGTTTTATTTACTAGTGTGGATTGTATTTTGTATGCCTGTCTCTCAATGATTATCTATGTACCTATATATGTTGCATAATTTTATGAATGTAAACATCTGGGTTACTGATAATTTATAATGGGGCTCATTGCCCGTGTATAAATAAATACATGAATAAATGAATGAATGAATGAGTTACTCTTCATAGCGCTTGGATGATCAAGAGTCTATAAATCGCTGGTGTAAGAGATCGAATTTTTCCTCTGGTCCATTATGTAAAAGAATGGAAAAAGCTGAGGAAAAAAGCCTTCAGGCAGTGGAAGAGAGGGAAATTTCGCGAACTGAAAAGCGATAAAATGGATGAAAATTCGACTGAATCAGGGAGTAAAGGGAAGAAATATGTTAGGAAACATACCCTAGTTGTTTCTGAAATTCGTTCCTTTTATCGGTATGGATAGGATAATTTCTTTGCCTGTAAAAGATTAAATTTTGATATTCATTAGAAATCATTAGGAATCAATGTAATAAATACATTAAGATTTATACAAGCTATATAATTAGTGTGGAATACAAAAATCATCCTTGCCTTATTATTTCTTCAACCATTTAAGTAAAAATGCACCTTTTACGGCTTAAACAACTATTCAATAAAATTTTTGGAATAGTTATTTTTGGAATTTGCCTAAATCAAACTAAAGCGATTACTTTAGTTCTATTTTTAGGGTACAACTGTATTTTCCATTGAAGAATCCAAGTCTGCACTCCATCCTCGGTATGCTTCTTTTTCTAATTTTAAGCGCCATATTAATTTGTGCATAACGTTCATTAATTTTTGTTGTTTCTATCATACACAGATAATAAAACTCTCGCCCGTGTTGCAGCGAGCACTGCCCTTTTTCCCGAGAGTCTGTTCGCGAGGGAGAGAGAGACCCATTTCGATCCGTCTCACTGCGACGAGCAATGTTGCTTTTTCGAAACCTTATCATTGTTCTCGCTTCATCAGACATTCCGCCATTTGCATCTCGTAATCCTTAAAAAGCATTAAGCGATTTCATTCATTCTCTTTCTTCTCTTCCCTCCGTTTGTCCCTCCGGCGAACGTTCTCCGTGGAAGGGAGAAGAGCGAAAAAACAGAAATCCATACTCCAAGGAAATAAAGCGGCGAATAAAAAAACTCGTGTTGGAATTTTTTATATGTTGGCCTTAAACAGGACGATGGTTTGCTATGTATGTATGTGTATATATATATATATATATATATATATATATATATATATATATATATATATATAATATATATATATAGAGAGAGAGAGAGAGAGCGAGCGAGCGAGCGAGTGCGGAAAGGGTCGGTCTGAAGAAAAAGGGACTGCGAGGGGAGGGCGCAATGTTGGTGCATACTGGCGGCAAGCTTTCTGTCAAGGGCTACCAACCTTTTCCTTTTGTCCAACCAGTATCCCTGAAACCCGCCCTTTCCATTTCTCTCCTCAACCCAACAACCCCGATGGTAAACTTTTTTTTCCTTTTACTCGGACGGTCGCGGTGACCCTTTCTCTGGAGGCTTAGGAGAGGGGATCGAGAGGGAGGGTGGCTTCAGTGCTGCCAACCCAAGATGTTTGACTAAATTTTCTTTTCTCTCTCTCTCTCTACCCATCCTCCCTCCGTTCTCTTCATCCGCACGCACCCTGACCCGTTGCCGGCTTTTACACGCACCGTCCGTCCGGTATTATCCCCATTCGCTCGCCTCTCGTTTGAGCCCTTCCATGGTGGCTTACGGTAGCCGTATGCAGTCGCATGTGTGAGTCGGGCTGGAAAAGGGGAGGGGAGAGAGAGGGCGGGGGATGAGAATAACTGGAGGGAGAGTGGGCGCAGTAGAGGGACGTGCGTGTGTCTGATGGGGTGAGAGGGAGCAGACGAAAGTCAGACTACGAGAGAGAGGGTTATTTTTTCAGCGTGGCGGCTTTGGGAGTCGGGAAAGAGGATGGTTGCGGACATTTACTGTGAGAGGAGAGGAGAACGCTGGGAGAAGGGAAACTGAAAACGAATGAACTTTCCATCTTTTTTTATATTTTTCCAAGATGTATCAGGGCATTGTAATTGCTCTTATATTTCTATCTTTTGTTTTTGCGCAAGAGCGTCCATGTTTTGTTTTATTCCTTGAAATTTTGCGAGAGATTGAATGGAATCGCTTCGCTTCGTCCGTTTTCGCGACTTTGGCGCAGGCGATTTTTTTATTCTTTCTTTTTTATACGTTTTTCGGTCCATATTGCGCGCGGCTTGTGTGTTTTCGCGCACTCTCGCAAATTCCCCCTCCCCTCCCTCCCTGCATCTCCCTCTTTGTAGCAGCTGGCGATGTTAACAGATGCATCTCTCTCTCTCTCTTTCCCTTGGGGCTTATTCCTTTTTTTTCACGCTCACCAGGATCGCTTTTCGCTCGTCAAAATTAGATTTTTATCGAACACATTAATTTACATGCGTGATGCAGTGCGGCACGGCGTGGGTTTTTGTTTAATCTCTCTCTCTCTACGCGTGCGTGGCTATATATTTATTCGAAAGCCCGGAAAATTTTATGCCTCGTACGATTCCGGTCGGAGTAGAAAATGTTTTCTCTTCTTCCCTCCGTTTCATTTCCTCTCGACGGCTTACAATGACGATATTTCGATCGTATTTTTTAGCCTATAAAGAATTCAATTACGCTAAAAGTCCCTTCGAACATTGATCGATTACTAGTCACTGAGATTTTTCGTCTATCTAGAAGGCACAGTATGGGCGAAAGCGAATGCCGAATCCATTTTGATTTTGGTCATTCTGAAAACTTGTGAAATACATTTGATGCTAATTGAATTCATCTGTCGACTGATTCATGCACGAATTTGTCGGCGAAAATTGACTCGGGTGGATTTTCATTCATATTCGGATAGTTTTATTTCATTGTGGAGCAAAACTAAGGAGGATTAGTTTTGAGTATATCTTGAAAGACGCAGTGAAATTCTTATTAATATTGAGATGTGCATTTTGGAACTGAAAAGATTTTTATCCCACGTTACTCGAATTATTTTACCACGTTTTTGTGCTATATGATTAGTGAATTATGGTTATTAGTGTTAGCTATTTTCTGTCCCATAGAAAATCTTAAGCTTTATTGTCAACTTTAACTTCTCTTAAATTTTATCGGTCAGTCATTTTATTTTGAACCTTAAAAATGAAGATTAAGTAGTAAAATCGATGGAGAAATGTAGGTTTTCCCTGAAATGGGACTCGGCCCAGGAATCCCCAACTTAAATAATTCGTTGGCGCTTAATATCAACCGAATCCAGTGAATTATTACGGCAATTATTGTAAGTACTGCATGTCATGATATATTATTCCAGCAAGTTAACAGGAAGAGGTCATTTCCAATCCATAATTAAGTCCTTAGCAAACCTCAGCGCGAGTGCTTTCATTAGAGGGAGCACATAATTAACTGGAGTTATAATTAACGGACAATTAGCGTTGCCTTTTCAGCTGCACGACAAACGTACGATAATGATTGCTACAGTATTTTTATTCGTTCTCACGATTTAGTTACAATAACCACCGCAATGGCAGCACACTCGATTCTAGCGCGAAAAAATGGCCTAAGATTTTTTGCACATACGCCGGCATCCATTATCTTTGAAAAGCTAATTTATCCGTTCATCCTCCGTCCCCAGTGACCTAATTATTTTAATTTTCCGGGCATGAATTTTCCCACTGCTTTCCTGTCTTAACCCCTCGGCGCTCCACCACTCCAGATTATCAATGTAGCGGAAGGGTTAACTCGCAACTGTGTTTTTTAATGTCGGAAATGGCGGGGTCCGACCAAATAATTCCCAGGATTATTGTCGCCGATGAAATTAACGCTAAGGTTAATGCATTACGAATCAATTTGTTTAAATTATTGCACACTGCTTTCTAATTAAGTATTGTTTTCTCACTCTTCGGAAAAACTGTTTGTCATTCGGTGAAATTTAATCTACGAGAAATTGTGATTTTATTCTCGAAAGAAATGGCGCTTGGTAGTTATTTTTTGTCACATTAATAAATCAGCTTCCATAGCGCCCTTAGCGTAGTTTGCTCGATTGACGAAACAGACGTTTTTGGATATAAATGATCGTTGCCACATTGCTTTCATACTCCTAAAAAGTATGCGGTTTTGTAAAATATTAATATTTTTAACATTTTCTCTCTTTAGAAGTAAAAAAATTAAATTACATCGCGAGTGATCTTTCTTTTATGGATGAAAACAGGGGCGGACTCAGAGGAATAAAACGGTCCGGTAATTTGTGAGAAACACGCGGTCAGCCCTCCTCCCATCGCTCTATTAGCGGAGAGTCGGATCAAATCTTATTTAAAATCGAGTAATATAATGGAGAGAAAATTTTATCATGGAAAATAATGACTAATTGATAAAAAATTAATATATAAGTTTCAGCAGACCGACCCTTTGCCTTACGGTGATTGCACGGGAAGGTTATATGGCCATTCCGCCCCTGGATGAAAACGATCTCATCAGGGTATTTAATTCATAAGATGTCCTGTCTCTCTCTCTCGCTCTCTATTTATTACGCATTCCCGGCGCATGCGCAAATCCTATCACATGCAACACATTACCAACGCATGGGTGACTTGTTGGCCTCGTGTCTGGTGCGTGCTTACGTATCGTAGCTCGTTATATATGGAAAGCCCGTCTGTCGCACGCGCTCCGATCTCTGGCGGAGACTCAGGATAGCCGTGCGCTTGTGTCTGGGTTTGAGAATATTCGTAAGGATAAGAGAGAAAGACTGAGGTTGGTCAGGAATCCAATACAAAAAGGTGTGTTCATTTCCGCCGATGTCTTCCTTTAAGTCAGGGGTCGCAAACTCACATCGGTTTGCGGGCCTGAAGAAGGCTTCCCAGCAAACTCGCGGGCCGCATTAAGGCATTGTACCAAATCCGCGGGCGGCAACTGAACATTCACACCCCCCTTCCACAAAGGGGAAATCGCCTCAACCCTATGATGTGGTCTTAAACCCATTCATTATAAAAATACTAGATTCGGCATCAAGGGATAGATCCTTCGAATTCGCAAGAAACACAATATCAGCAGGATGTGAATAAATAACAGTAATAAATAAATGGGAATGAGCAATAAACCGCGGATATTTTAAACTTCTTAGATTATTTATATAGATTTGCGTGAAATATTTTATAAGAAGTAAATTTTGAGTTTAGACAGTAAAAAGAAAGTAAATGGACGATCGTTGACCTGGGAGTAAATGCTTCGACTGCGTCCGTGTTTTCTTTTGTCATTTTTATCTTTTTTACGCATCTGCTTTCGGTCTTCTGACGAAGTTTTATTTAGAAATTCTCCATCGATCTCTGCGAAAAAATTGTATGGCAAAAAAATAAAACCGTCGTCACGTATAAGATTGGTTTGTTAACGGGTTTTCGTGTAAATCTGGAATTTAATGCGTATCGCGACAACAACGGGTTGTGTTTTATAGTCCCGTGGATTAAAAGTGGTCGGAGTGGCGCGTCAGTGGCTGTTATCGATCCTCCATGCTTCATTAGCTGTTTTATTCGTTCGGGTTTTCGTCTCTCTTATCTAGACATTCCTATTTATTATAGGTCGATGCTGAAAGATTTGTTACGCTTTTTCTCCTGTAGTCGTAATTATAGGCTTGCATTTCTGGTTCGCCTAATAAAAATTCATTCGAAACTTCGAAGCTTCTATTTAATATAATTTATGTATCATTTCATCGAACCACGCATCATTGGTGATAAAATATGGTATTATTTTTTTCTTTATCAGATTTAAGTTATAAACGGAAAAGATAAATCACTTTCGAATACCAATAAATGCCTTATTGAATTGAAGTATTACGAAATGTTTGCCTTCGAAGATCCGGAAATGTGATTTTAGATTTGTTTGACTTGATAAGATCACTTTTATGTATGCTATAACTAAACGAGGATTTCGTTGTGTACGTAGAAACTATAAAAATTATTTCATCAGAATATACTCGTTTTTTTATCATTTAATCACTCTTGTATCTCTTGTTCGCGCCAACGTCCTCCTCGGATTGGTAACGAGGTTAAGACATTTTCTAACAAAGCAAAACCGAATTCTCTTTCCCTTTCATCGCTCCGATGTTGAATTCTTTGCCCGGAGCTTGCAGATTTTTTTACTTATCATGAAACGCTTTTTAAGAGATGTACATACCTAGCCCACGGTGAACTAGATAATAAAAAAGTATTAAACTAGAAAAAGAAGAATTTGTAATCCTCCCGCGCTTTTCTTTTGTTTTTTCCTTTCCATAAAATCCTTCCTTATACAACCTCCTCCCTCCTCTCCCCTTACCTCATCCCGGAACGGTTTTTTCTTACTTCTCAACCGAGACTTCTCTCCTCCAGTCCCTCATCCTTCCTTCCTGTCTCTCGTTTCCTGTCTCTCTCCACTTTCCACCTAATTTGCATCGCCATTTCCACGTCGCAGAAACTGGTCCTCCGCTCCTCACGACCCCCATCTCTCTAGAGAACGTCTTATCCAGCAAAATCTCATCCTTACTCTATTCCAGCCCTTTTTTCATACTTGTCCTGATTCTTCCGTCTTTCCGAATTTTCTCTTCTGTCTGTCTGCTATCCTCCTCCTCCCTCTCTGGAGAGAAGCCCTCTTTTTATTTGATTCGCCTTCCTGCATTCGTGTCTCGTAGTCTGTACGTGGAGGAGTGCGGAGGGATAACCGAGGAAACAGGATCGCCTGAAAGAATCTAATCTTCCTTTCTCTCTCTACAATCATCCATGGTTCTTTCGTTTTCTCGCTGATCTGTCTTTGTCCATTCATATGGCGTAACCAGCGCGATGGCAACTTTAGAGACGGAGACAATGGCGGGTTCCGTCCCGAAGGCAGTCTGTAATCTATTCCTCTCGCAGCTCGTCCTTCGTCTGTTTTTTTTTGGCGTGGAGGTGTCCGAACTTCGTGGTTTGATTACACGGAGAGATTTCTCTTATGAAAGGTCGATCGACATCCCGACGGGGGGAGAGGGGGGAGGGAGAGAGGGGGAGGTGCATTCGTTTGTTTTTCTCTCTTTGGAATACATTTCGTGGACCCGTTCGTTTATTTTTTTCGTTTGCCTAGGTCGGCGGGAGACTGGATTTTTTAATTGGGAGGAGTTTTTCTTCCTCGGCCGAATGATCGCCGAATGTCAATTATGCGGAGACGACCGCTACGTGAGGGTATTACGGGACTGCTTTGAGGGATAAATGGGCGCGCGCCACATGACTAATTAATGAAGACATTTTCGAGGGCGGTATTTATGGGTTCCAGTCTCCGTATTAGGACCGTTACGAAAATTTTCGGCCAATTTGGAAGGGGGGGGGGGTTTGAAAAAGTCCTCTGATCGTTTTATGGATGCTTGGTTTTTAATGAAGGTGGATGGCCATGAGTATTGGAGCCGGCGGTCCCTGAACGCGTGTTTTTATAATAGATTATCGAGATAACTCGTGTAGCCATAGACCCCCTTGGCGGCGACGATGATAAGTGGATACGGTCTATAAGTTGGACACGAATGTCGTCTCAATCTATAATCGATATTTTTTATCATCGCGATGTAATCGATCGCCTCATTTTGTCGATGTGATACGATAGCCAGTCAGTCCGTTATCGAAATATCTTAAACACAAAATGAAAAGGGAAGCGATCTGATTTGAGGAATAAGAACTATTTACTCTTTCAAATCCTTTGAAGGATTACACCTTAATCTATTTTCGTTCTTTAAAGTTTTTATGAAAATGCGACCGAGTAATTTCTCCTAAAAAATTCGGCACCCTTATTGCAAGGAATGGCGAACTTTGTTTCTCACGGCGTGCCTTTGCAATAAAACGCGCATTCATGCGACTCTGTCGCAAAACATTAGCGTTGCTTCGGCATAGACTCCCTACCAGGGATGGAAAACGTAACGTAACGATACCCGATAACGATTAAATTGCTTTTTCTTATAATAACGTAACGATATATTCATATCGTTATAATAACGTTATAATGACCAATAACATTTAACGTAACGTTATTATAACGTTATCAAAATGTTAATTGCAATAAAGTTATTATAACGTCATCATGCCAAAAAATATTATGGCCAGGCAAGTACAGTTAACCTCAGTGAGTTTTGTCACGTGCTCAATGTCAGCTGTTATGTCGTGAACCAGAGATGGAATAACGTTACCAAGGATTAGTTTCTGTTACATAACGTAAAAAATGCGAACTGTTAAGTCTGCGAGGCGTTAGCAACGTAATCTGCTATTTATCTTGATCCACGAGTCACATTGTCAGAAGAGCAAACTTCATTTAAAAAGATTTGGACAACTCTAAAAAATATTAGAAAATATTTTAGTAAAGAGACTGAAATCGTTCCGCTAAACAATATAGCACATTCAACCACCGACGGTGATGAATTTGATTAATTTATAACTAAAATTTCAGTAAGAAATTCAGTTTCATATATGACTGCAAATAACGAAGAACTCAATATAGCTGCACTTTTTGAAGATTTTGTCTTACTTCAGAACAAATGTTTGAGATTTACACTTATTTTATTTCCTATTTTGCCAAAAACGTATAATTTGAGCTTTTAATTATATAACTGAATTAATTATTATAAAGAATTATGTTGTGGTTTTATTTAATACTTTTATATTAAAAAATTAAGATTGTGCTATTGGCCAAAGTAAGAAAAAAATTAAATAACGTTATATAATGATTTTATAAAATAACGTTATATAACTTTACGGTTAAATTACAGCGTTTTTTTACGTTATGTAATGAAAACATCCTTTGTAACGTTACAGAATAACATAACGATTTGAAACGTTATTCCATCCCTGCTCCTTACCAACGACAGCTTAATTTGGAACCTCGGAAGTTTCTGTCCCTTTCTTCCATCGCGATCCGCATAAAAATCTCGAATCGCGATAATTCTCCGCTCTCAGTTTTCCTTTCTCACTCCTTCCGCTCTCTTGTTCCCTCGACCGCGTTTCTGCGCGCCTCCCCCTTTCCTTCCCTTTCTCCACGTTATTCTTGGCCCCCTAATCCTTTTCGTGCGATGCTTTTATCCCTCCAGGTTCATTTTCATCGTCCCGCCGCTTCTCGTCGTGCAGGGCTTCCCGAAACTCGAGAGGATTCGCAGCGAGCGTTTCTTTATTTTCAAGGATTGTGTTATTCCATTTATCTCCTTGCGCATTCCTAAACTTAACTCGTTTAGGCGATTGTTTAGTCGAGCTATTTTAATCTCGAATAGGTAAATCTGCGACTTTGAATAAATTGTTGGTTTGTTGTTAGTATTTTACCTCCGGTGTCGGTAACCATTGTCATTATATTTAGGATTCGGATGATTTGAATCTGCGCTTCAGTTTGTTGAAACAGGTCTGATTCAGTTCCAGAACGATGTTTTACGGTCGCTTTGGAAAATGTCGGATCTGTAGCGTTGTTTTATACGTAGTATGTTTTAATAACTGCAAATGAGGTTAATGGTATGCCTGGTTAAAATTCTGGGTTACTTATTTGTTACTGTCATTTGTGTATTTTATCGGTAGTAACTCATATAGGTCACATTCGTCATTTTGCGTCGATGGGGTTCAATTAAGAGCGGCTTCGGACGCAAATAATCATTAATATTCCAACCATAACCATCTATTAATCCCTGTAGTCGAATATCTGCGTCATAGGTCCGTTAGCTAGGAAGTTATTGGGTTCATGTTTGTGTAACCGGGTCGAGCAGCTTGCTTAAAAGTTTACGAATTGAAAATGGAGGTGTTTAAAAAATCGAGAAACTTCGTTTACGTATCCCGACCTTGATTGTAGATCGATGGTACCACCGTCTCCGCTACGACATCTTGAACCAAACGTTTAATGGAGTCGTCAAACCTCGCTAATTCTCTCCGTTTTTGTTTGGCACACATCGGTCGACCGATAACGCTTTTGTTTCGCCGCTTTGTGTTCGTATCCCGCCGGAGGTAAATGCATTTGTTCCCGGCACTCCGGCGCTCTCCACAGTCCCACCAGCTTTCGCCAAGCAGTCGGTCATGTAGTATGATGTTAAGTGGACTGGAAGTCATACAAAATACCTAATCCCTTTGGGCACCTATTGCTCGTGCTCTCTACCCCCCCCCCCCCTCCTCCCCTGCGCACCCTTACCCTCCGCCTTCCTTCCAGAAACCCTTACAGTGTTTTCACCGCACATGATAGGTTGACCCAGTCCACTTCTTCCACCTGGTCGCACTGTTCCTATTATAAAACCTCCCCTATCCCCTCGACCGCCTATCGTCCAACCTCCTCTTATTCTGCCTCTTCCTCTACCTTTCCCCTTTTCAACCCATGCAATTTGCATATCAAGGATCCAGAGCGAGGATGTACTTAGGCCTCGTCGCGGAAATTCTGCTGAATTGCAGAATGGACGGTGCTTATTGTGAGGAAATTTTCGCCTTTGTTTATTTTAAATGCCTCTTAGCGTTCGGAATTCAACGGCGAATTATGGAATCAGCAGTCTTCTTATCGATGTTATTCGTCCAGCTTTTTTCTGCGTCGGTTAATGCTCCGTCGAGTTCTTGAAAACACTGTTTTTTATTCCTGACGTTTATCATCAAAAGTTACTAATTTGTTGCCTTATTTCTCGGGTTTATGTTGTGTGTCGCAACAATCTATTTATGTTTCACATTAATGCAGGAATGGAAATTCGTCGGTCGTAACAACGTAAACGTTGTATATTACGTACTACAGCTATTAAAATTTTACTTGGTCGGCGTCCGAATGAATCTGACAAATTCAATGGCAAAATACATTCTAATCGTCAGATATTTTACAAACTGTTTTATTAGCTGGTATAAAATGAGGTGATTACCTACTTTAAAAAATCTACATACGTATTATACCACATACTGCCCCAATTCGTAACTCATTTGTATAGTCTCTGCAGGAAAAATAAATATTAAACCCTTTTCGTACTTCCAATTCCCCAATTCATGCCTCAATTTGAATTACTTAAAAATTCCCTTCGGTTGTTTCCTATATGTATCACGCGCGTCCTCATGTTCACCGAAAAGTTGTTCCGCCGTTCGTCCGCTCATTCCTTGCTTTGCCGTCTGAGCCATAACCCTTTTTTCCCCTCCCCATCCTTCTCCATCCTTCTTCCCTTCTGGTAACTTAGCGGAAAGGAAGTTGGTCCTCCCACCTCCTTTTTCTGTTTCGGAGGAGGGCGGCGGGTGGGGGGAGGGGGCGACTTGAGACGTGTGTGTGCGTGGAATTGGCCGGGGTTCGTGTTTCGAGAGGTGGATGAGAGACAGAGAGAGAGAGAGGGTAAAGGAGGAGGGCCGGAGGGAATGAGAGAGCAGGATGTCGTCTGTGTCCCGGCCAAACTTGCCCTACGTCATAATGGAAGGGGGCAGAGAGAGAGAGGGGGGGAGAATTATGGAGGGGGAGATTGCGGTGACTGAGAGAGGGTGTCCGTAGAGAGGGAAGGAGGGAGGGAGAGAGGTGTGGTGGAGGAGAGAGGTTGAGCTCTGTGTGGAAAGACAGAGGGAGTACTTAAGGGACACAACTTATTAATTTATGACTTACGGATTTTAGGTAATTCCGTAACGTAAACTGCCTCGAAAACTCGAACGGCTCGGATTTAAAGCATTAACGTCGTCATAAATGTAAAAGCGTTCCGTCGTCCTATAGTGGAGGTTCTGGATCTTCTCGTTTAAAATTCGTTATTGGAGGCAAAGAGGGAAGGGTTACTATTTTATTCGCTGTAAACGCGAGAGGGAGATCAAAGAGGAAGTAGAAACGGCAGAAAACCATTAGCCTTATCGGGAGAAAGAAGAGCTGCATTCAGAGGTTTCTCCTTAACTTTTATTAGCTTTGCCAGTAGCTGAGGAATAAGTAGTTTAGTAATGGCGCATAAACACGAGTATTAACGGAATCGGGAAAAGTGCGCGAACAAAAAGTCGTGGAATCTATTTGACATCCTTCCGTCGCATTCTCGATATTTACTAATAAAATTTACGAAATTTGTAGACGAATTTGTTTTACATTATAGAAACTAGTGGCTTGCCCGTTGCTACGCAATTTAAAAAATAGAATAACATAGTACTTTGCATTTATAATTCATATATTTCAGAATAACAAAATGTATGAATTTAAATTTATTTAAAATTTTAGTTAAAAATAGATGAGTCGATGGCCATATTCAAATCAAAATCATCAGTCAAATTAAATAAAAAAATTAAATATAAAATAGTGACCCGATCGGGATCGAACCCGGGACTTAATATTCGCGAGCCGACGCGTTACTCGCTATGCCAGTTATTTTTTAGTTTCAAAATGTTTTCATTTGCTGAAAAGTGACATTTCATTTCAATTTTACATAATTATACATTTATTTTTTATACATGTGCCTGGTCACTATGCCACCCGGACTCCTCATTTATGTTGATTCATGTTATAAATATTTTAGAGCGTGTGTGTGTGTATGTATGTTCTTTATACGTTTTTACACCGTTGAAGTTATCGGATTCAAAAGTTTCATGGGCCATCCTATGGACCAAAAGAAGAACTTGGTCTAGATTTGCGGCGTCTCTTATACCCCATGGGGTCAACAAAATACTATTCCCATAAGAATGCATGGGAAATGGTGTGGAGAAACCCCAAAATGCCATGCAGCCCTTCACTGATGTGAATATAAATATACCTAAATATTAAATTATGATAAAGGGAAATGGCTTATTTTACACACGAAAGACTGAATATTTCAATTCTGTTCATGTTTTGTCGTATTACATGCCAAATTGCTCGAAATTTTGCTTTAAGCGCAAAATTTATCGGTTTAGATGACCATTTTCCAGGCGGAAACAAAGCTAAATTTCTTAATTGTTGTCATCTTAAAAGGGAGATAGCCACGTCAAGATTAATACAAGGAAAATCCACGCTGTGGCACGCCGTAGAGGAAGAATAGCCAACGCCAAGATAAAGGGTACAAATGGATTCATGCCTAAGTATAGTCTATGAATACTTTTAAAATGAGTCAAATGATTTTTAAGGAATATAAGAACTTTGTTATCTTTTACCATTAACATTGAAAGATAAATCGATACATCTACTTACATTTGTTCGGTAACCAAGATGTTGTTTATTGTTTAAGTTTTGGCTAATAGTATTGACATAATCCACATAATTTTATTGCTGCTTTAAAGGATCCGGTGCAGCTATCCATGTGAATATTAATTAAGGCGTTAATGTGTAATTATATTAATGGTAAAACTTTACAATACAATACATAAAATAGTAAATGTTAACGTAAACATTGCTTGCGTAATTAAGGAATGGGGAACGAAAATTCAGGGCTTATGGTTCACTCGGAGTAATCATATTTTAATAAAACTGCTCGATTACGCCAAATATTCTTGGAAAAGCAGTCTGCCTTGATTATATGATGGGTTCGCCATTGAGATACACCCACGAGCACAAGTCTGACTAAAATTTTTCAATGGCTTCTTTAGGTGGCAGTTAAAATCCTGTACGAACCTCTTCTCCGAATAACACATTTGAGAAATTTGCGGACACCGACAGCGCTGGGCCCCGAACAATAAAAATCGTTTGCTACTTAAAAGAAAACTCCCGAGCGAAGCCGGGTGTTTCTGCCAGTAATTGCTGTTCAAAGAGTGTGCCATTCAAATGACCTTGCCTCAAACGGAGATTCGACAAATTATACAGAATAGATATTTTTTCCAAGCGCTTACGCGGCAATAACTGGATCTAATAGCAAAAATAAAATCCTATAGGAAGGAAACTGATAGCGTAAAAAATAAAGCGCGGCTCAAGTGCGCTGGCGAGTCTTAGCGGTTCCTCTTCTCAAAATAATTGTGGGACTCGTAGGCTTTTTGGAGCAGCCTTTTCCGGGTTTATGTATTTGTCTTCCTCGTCCCGAACGAAGAAGGAAATATTCCTGCGCGGTCAATTTGGAAGCGAAAACTCGAGACGTTTTCATTCCTCTCTTCGCAGTCCGTACTAACAATATGACCAACGCAGGATTTTTAACGTTTAATTGGAGGGACGCTGTCGAAGCTTGAAGATTTTATTTTTGTATAATAATTCACGATGTGTTAAGCGATTGAGCATTTTCGCTTGTGAAGAACTCATTAGTATTAATTGATAGGAAGTCGGCGATTCGTCATGACAACCTCGGCATTTTATGACCTATCGCCTGACACTCATAATGTTGACTTCAGTGTTTCCTCCGTATACTATTACTATTAAAAATACGAATTTTGAAACTAAAATTGTATTGAATTTGAAAAGTCAGTAATGTTTTCCTTTATGCGACTTACGCTCGGCAAAAACTCGTTCTCCAAAAAGTTTCTCGAGGTCATAAAACTTATTTTCTGCACGAAGGTTCTCATTCAAGGTCAAAAATGTGATGAGCGAGTCGTAGCGGAAGATTTTCAAGACTCTTAATGTACTGAAACCGTTTCTAACGGTAGTATTTTGAGAAAAAACGGGTATTAGGAGAATGTTACGCACACATGAGACCAATTATAAGTATTGCTGTGACTGCGATTAAGGAAATGAAACATCGACTTTTGGATCTATAATTCCGTGTAAACGAATTAGAATTTCCTCTGCCATTAAATCAAAAGCATTCCAAACCATCTCATAAAAAATTCTTGTCTGGTTTCGTTCCCCGCGTAGAATGTTTCCTTCTCGTTCGTTCTTCTAACTTTCATTTGCATGGAGTAATGTGAAAAAACCATCGCCAACTCTGGAGATCATTTTATTGTTCGCTATCGTAGGAGAGAAAATAAAAAGCCCTATTTCAGTGCCACTTATTCCTAATGTTTTCCTCATATAGATTAATGAAGGGAATATCAGTTTGTCTCGTATAAAAAGCGTGGCTCCGCTGTAGTGAGAAAACAATAAAAAACTTTCCTCGGATTCGCGATGTTGCGATTTTTTTGTCCGGCTTCCGTCTTGAGAAGGGGCTTTGGCTTTCGTCCAGAACGTGAATGAAAAGACCTGGGTAGCGTCCCAGAAGTTTCTCCCCTCGAAGAGGTTCGGAGAGTTGACTCCGGTGACGATATACCTCGGGTTAGTACGCATCTAATGGCTTTCTTGCCCTTTCACGACGTTGATATTGGGTCAATTTTAGTAACAAAAGTCTCTTGCGCGGTTTTTTTTTTCGAGTTTCAGACGACAATGGTTGTAAGTCGGAGCAGAAAAAAATTTCCGGACAACAAGCATCTCATGCAATTCCTACGATGGGCGCTTCCGCAAAAGCGACTGATTTCAACGATTCTATTCTACGCTTTTTCGTCGAAAGATGTGCAAATGTCGAACGATAGAAATCGAGGATAGCGTGAAAATAGTTACGAGTGATGCGCGATGCAGGAGACATGTAGAGCACGATCGACCATAATGAACGGCAAAAATGCTTTCATCGCACGACGTAGCAAGAAAACAGCGTCGATTACTTCGCGTTTTACTGCGACGCAATTTTAGCAAATGATCGCATCGGACGCTCAAAATAAAAAATAAAAGCCATTTTTTCCCGCCACCTGTGTTGTGGTGGGCAACCGACAATCGGAATTCTTTTCGAGAGCTCCGATATTTTTTCTTATCCAAAAAAATAATCGCTTCGCACGACGAATTGGCAAAAGAACGATCGACGATGGGGGCCCTTCGTCGTCGAAAATTTCACTCGCGAGGTATGAAAAAAGTCGGCGCTGGTCTACTCGCAATGGCCTCTATCCGAGTGCAGCCGAACTTTGGATAGCCTGTGAGCTCCGCCACTCGTGAGGACGGGTTCGAACCGTCATCCATCCGAGGACGGGTTCGAACCGTCATCCATCCAACTCCCTCTCTTCCTCTCATCTTCAATTGACATGCACACGGCGCCTACGCACGCAACAATCAATTGAAATCGATAGTCATGGGAGATGGCAAAGAGACGCCTGACATCGTGACGAAATTGGGTGCGGGGTCCTGAAATGATTGCGCGTGTTGTTTGGACCGTCCTGTCCCTCTCTCTCGGTCGGTCTTCGCTCCGTCTGTCCCCTCCCCACCTCCACGCCATTCCCCCCACGCCTTTTCCCCCCACGCCCCCGGCCTCAACCACTCCCATCAACCGGGGTGAGTTGGGTTTGCTGCTCTGCCACCTTTCTCCCCTTCCTCTCTTTTCTCCTCTTCTTCGGTTCAAATATAGAATCTCTCCCCCTCTGGTCCTCGAATCTCTCTCTCTTCCTCCGCTCTCTCTCTCTCTTCCTCTGCTCTCTCTCTCTTCCTCCGCTACCTCCCCTCAATCTTTCTTTCCTTTCGCTCTGCCATCGGCACACCCTTTCTCTCCTTCCATTTCTCTCTTCTTCTCGATCGATAAAGAGCAGAGGCGTTTCATAAAATGGCTATGCTACAAGGAAGGCCCGATCTATATTTGCAGCATATTCCAACTGAGCCCTCTCTTCACTAGACGAAAGCTCATTTTCCTGCGAAATATTGTCATTGGAACTATTGACTCCAAAGAGTTAACGGCACCGATAGGCCTTAATGCTCCACTTAGCAGGTCCCGTCACACACCTCTTTTTCATGATCCATTTTCCAGAGTAAAGTCCATAAATACTCACCCATCTTAAGAATGATTCGAACATTCAGTGACACAAACACTAGGTGCACTACTATGGACACATATATTGACTCAATTCCTGTATTTAGGAAACAATTAGAGAATATATTAAATAGCAGAATCTGTCGATTGTGGACTTTTACTTAATCTTCCTGTACATAGCTATGTATTTGAGTATACTCTTGTTATCTGTGTATTTTGTTTATTTTTATATATTTATATATCCATTTATATTTTTATTGTAACGCATATTATTGGAGTTATTCTGTTTGTGTTCAATAAATTATTATTATTATCCGCCACGATTCTTTCGCACTTCTCTTCCGCTCATTCTCTCTCTCGAAGCATATCCGAGAATTCTATTTCCCTTTCTCAGCTCTCTGTCTCTCTCTATTCTTCGTCGTTCACGACTTGGGCTTCCGGGCTGGAGCTTTGGAGGTCACATCAACGCTAAGATTGTTAGTTTTGAAGGGGGTTTGGGATCGACGAGCTCTCCCGTCTTCTGATAATTCCCATATGTCGTATTGCTTAAGTCTGAGGTTGACGGGTCGAAGGGTTATGATGGTGCGAAACGAGGCCCGGTTGTTGAATGCGCATGGTTGCCCTCGCCGCCAACGCGTCTTTCGCTGTAAAGACGCGTCCTCGACTCCAGTTGGAAAATTATTCGTGGTCATGCTCGAGGATTCGGTTGTGCGTTTTAGTTTTCGGAAGTTCTTGGAGTTCTTTGCTATGTGAGGTGTAGTAGCCGCGCTCAATTGTTAGCTGTTTTCATAAATGGTGAGTGAATTTCGTAACTGTGGTTTTATATTTTATGACTTGATTCATGTGTTTATCTTCAGATCCATTTTTTGCAAATTATGGTGATGTTTCTGGCAACATTGGATACAAAAATTGTTATATGGCGAAATGGTAGATTTTTGTAGGTTCAGATCTTGAGTTTTTCTTGCTCTCTGCTGATGTGTTTCGAATCAGACTACCAGAAAATTTCTAAAAAAGTTGGCAAAAATTTTTGTTCTTAAAAACAGTATTATTACTGCGTAACATCCCCGTCTGCATTAAATTTATAAAGTGGGAATACTTTTTAGAATTGAATTTAAAAAATATTTTGCGGAAACTTCAAGTTTTTCGATGATTTCGGCGTCTGTTTAAATCCAAGCAATATTAATTTTACCACAGATTCACGAGGAAGCTTAATGATCCGACTGCATGTCACGTAGTTCGTGTTATGAAACAATTATTTTGCAGACATCGGAAAGGATGAAGAAAACTGCATAATTGCCCATTTTTATATTCCGCGCCTGTGGTTTTTTCCGTCCCTTTCTCTAATTGGCGCATTTTCAGTCTTTCCTGTTCAATATTCAACCCCATGCTGAATTAATTGCCTCCCTCGCTCTGCGATTTTTTCCTTCTCCAGCATCAATTTCCCGCTTTTCTCTCAGAAAACTTTCGATAGTCAGTTTTATCTGCCGCGTCCCGCCCTATTCGCGTGCATTTGCCGTAATAGACACAATTGAAATTCGCAGCCGGATTCTTTCGAAGTCCCACTCGGCTCTTGAATCTCCTTTCTCTCCGATTCTCTATCTCCTCTTTCTTTCGAATGGAAGAGAGGGTATAGGGTCTCCAAGGCGACCGGGAAGCGAGCCAGGAGCGCCGAGTTAATAAAAACGCTCTCTCTCTCTCTCTCTCTTGGTTTGCGTCTCCACGGATGAACTAAAGAAAAGGGATCAAATTGCTACGAAACAAGAGGAGGACATGGAGGGGAGTGGGATGAGGGCGGTCGGAGGACGAGTCGCTGATATATCTGCAGAAGTGCGATCCGCGCGAATTGGTCGACGCGTGACGTTGGAAGGTCTCGTTCGCTTAATCGGACCTCGTTTGTTTCTTCCTCGTAGAGCGGAGAGATCAAAGTTTGCCGGCCGACCGACACAAAAGGTGGCGAGGGAGGATTTTTGTTACGCTCGATTAGCTTAACTGGGCGCTTTATTTGTTTCGTTATCTTCGCTTCTTTTGTGCGCAACTCGTAAAAGACGGAACGAAGGAGTGTGTGTGTGTGTGTGAGAGAGAGAGATAGAGAGAGAGGGAGAGAGAGAGGGAGGACGCGATGAGGAGCGGAGGAGTTGGTTTCATTTGTCTATGCGTAAATGGAGTAGTAAACTATCCCGCTCTCTCAGAAAAGAGATTGGAAGGCAAAGTCGGACTGAGATTTATGTCCACCGTTAACGATTCGGCGGAAAATAGGTGTATCGATCGATGCTTTTCAATTTGAAACGTTTGCTTCGGTAATTTACGCCGGAGTTTCCTTTACAATGCTTCGTGTGTTATCGCGAATCGCATTTTTCGTCAAGTTACCAATAATCTGGCGTCTGATAGGGTTTTTATTCGTTATTTATAGCTGGGCCGCACGGTTCCAACTTGTAGCAGTAAGGTAAATTTTGGTTTGAGACACACGTTTCGATACTATTATAATCCAAGAGGTCGATTAGCAAGAAATACAAACGTTTCGATAATTTAATCCGAGCATTTGAATGGTTTTCATTCGCATACGCGGAACGAGCCGAATTAGAGGCTGCAGTCGTTGGAAAAATTGCGTCGCGGGCAGTAATTTAATTATCTCGGGGAAACAGTTGCCAACTCGTTTTATTTCTAACGCCGCGGGCAACTCTCGTACGCGCGGCGCTTAAACACCCGTTGACCCGGCGTGCCGCAAAAGATGTTCTTTGCCGGCCGCAGAGCAAAGCCAAGCACTCATCGCCCGCGGAAAAACTCCTCTGTGCGCCGCGAGTGCAGGAGAGGGGCAATACTCGACTAATTGCGCCCGAGAGCGTGCTCCCTCGACCCTTGTTAGACCGACACTTACTCCAGATGGCGAGTAATGGACCGAGGTTAATTATTCTCACGCTTCCCACCCCTATCCTCCCCTTCATGTAGAGAACCTCAGTAGATTTCGCAGGTCCACGCACCCCTCTTCCTGTGTGGGTGTTATCCTGTAGTGCAATGGTTTCCAATCTGTGGTCAACGGACCCCTGGTGGTCCGCGAAGCTACTACAGGGGGTCCGCCGATAAAATAACACCCGCAAATATATTTGTTGAGGTAACCAATAAGAATATCCAAAATGTAAGATGTGAACATTACAAATGATTGCTGAGCATATTATTCATTTGATATTACGTTGGGTTTACACACACAATGGAGTGTAAAAAACAACTAGCCGCGTGATGTGGCCGCGAAATTTTTGAAGGTTGAAAAGGGATCCGCACGCTCGAAAAGATTGGGAACCACTGCTGTAGTGAATTTATGTATTTGTTCTTTTTTTTCTTTTTCTTTCCTCCATTTTTCTTTTTCGCCTATACTCTTTTATTGCTTGTATTTTTATGTATGGCTATCTTATACGTATATGGTAGTGTAACTCAGAGGTCGGCAACCTTTTCAGCACGTCGGGCCACATTCGCAGTTGTGGAAGCTTCTGAGGGCCGCGTTGGAATCCAAGAAAGACTCGGCGGGCCGGATGAGTGAATAAATCAGCATTTATCTGGAGTTCCTATGGTCTCATATAAGCGAATATCAAGTCTACGTGATTTAATAGCGCGAAAAACTCCCTAGAAAAGGTTTTGAGACCATCGTTTTACTAAAAATACATGAAATTACCCATGTAAAAATTTCCCGATCGGCTTTTCATTGCAGCTTCGCGGATTGCATTAAGCGCTCTAGGGGGCCGCGTGTGGTCCGCGGGCCGTATGTTGCCGTCGCCTGGTGGAACTTATGATGATTTGTTTTGTGAGATTTGGTGGGTTTCGCAGGTTTATTTACACCCCCCTTCTATGTGGGTGTTTTCCTGAAGTGGGTTTTTTTGTTATTTTTCCCGCACAATTATTATATTTTTAAATTACAGTAATACCCCGTTTAACGCTGCCCCGTACAACGCTGAGTCGTTATAACAGTTTTTGTTCTCGGACCAATTTTTACTTTATCCATGCGTGTTTGTGGATGCTCTAACTCAAGAGCTAATTACTGGGTCATCACTAAATTTCATATTTAACGTTTTTATTATAGCGGAAAGAGTTCGTTAAAATCGGTGTACCGGAAGTGGAGTTTTACTCGTGTCATTTTTCTCAAATATCTGTTCAACTGTTTTGTTTACGTATCTCACGAAATTGGACACTTATTGGTGGTATTTGGCGCTGATTATTAGGGGAGGGTGTGTGGACTCTGTTACAGTTTGAGAAAATAACAAAAAAGCTGCGACTGTTATTATATTGCAGGATTTCTGGTATATAGCAGATCTGCTACACTGTGCATTTAAGGATTAATTATTTACGGTACAGTTTTAAGAGTATCGAGTAGAACGGTTATACTAATATTTAAAAAATGGGTAATAATTTACGATTTTAAGATCGCATATCCATAAGTGCTATACTAAAATGACCTCACATAACGCTGATTTAGTTAGCGGTCTCGTTTTCAGGAACACATCCCCAGCGTTAAACGGGGCATGACTGTATTGTATTATTATTATATTATTGTTCTTGAATTTATTATTATATTTGTATCATGACAAAGAGTTAGGTGGAAGTAGGGACTTCCTAGTCTCGATCTCGCCCCAAAAAAAGACCATATCTAATCTTCCCCTCCCTCGAAGATCCAATCGCTGAGAAAGGCTCCACGCCATGTTATCAGAAATCCGCGGAGTGGGAGAATTAACGCCCAAAATACCGTCCCCGAATCGCCTAAACCCTTCGTCGCCACCCGTGCCGCACCGCCATAAACTTTCACACTACACAGTTATGTCGCGGGTCAACCGTTTGTCAAGGAGCCGTCCGCCGTCTTGTCGCTGGAATGTCTCGATCGGCGCGTGCGCAATGGCTTCATCCGGGTCGTATCGGGCCGCCCACGAGGACCTTCTCTCCCCACTCCATACGGTCCTCTTCCCTTCGCTCCCAGCGCCATTCCGCCCGTACCTCCATCCCGTCCCCCCTCTTTCTCTCCTTCCCTTCCTCTCTCCGATCCTTCTCTATGCGCCTGAGTTTCTGCTCCTCTCATCATTTCCTCTTTTTCCCTCCACCTGCCTTCTCCCCACCCCCTCCCTCTGGCTGCCTCCCCTTCACGTGCCCTTCTCTCTCCCATACCCTCACCTGCGCTCTGCCCCAGCCACACACTCCTACCCTCATCAATCTAAGTCTATTCTTCCCCTTCTGATTCACGCATGCCCCCCATCCACACGACCCATCTTCCCCTCTCTCCTATATCCCTCTCTCTCCTATCTCTCTCTCTCTCCTATCTCTCTCTCTCTCTCCTATCTCCCTCTCTCTCTCTCTCCTATATCCCTCCCTCTCTCCTATATCCCTCCCTCTCTCTCCTATATCCCTCCCTCTTTCTCCTATCTCCATCTCTCTCCTATCTCCCTCTCTCTCCTATCTACCTCTCTCCCTCTCCTTTCTCCCCCCTCTCTCTCTCCTATATATCTCTCTATCCTATCTCCCTCTCTTTCTCTCCTATCTCCCTCTCTCTCTCCTATATCCCTCCCTCTCTCTCTCCTATCTCCCGCTCTCTCCTATAATTCCCCTCTCGTACTCCTATCTCTCCCCCTCTCTCTCCTATCCCCCCCTCTCTCTCTCTCTCCTATCTCCCTCTCTCTCCTATCTCCCTCTATCTCCTATCTCTCTCTCTCTCTCCTATCTCCCTCTATCTCTATCTTCTATCTCCCTCTCTGTCTCTCTCTCTCTCCTATATCCCCCCCTCTATCTCTCCTATATATCTCTCTCCTATCTCTCTCTCTCTCTCCTATATTCCCTCTCTCGTTCTCCTATCTCTCCTATCCCCACCTTCTCTATCTCTCTCCTATCCCCACCCTCTCTATCTCTCTCCTATCCCCACCCTCTCTCTCTCTCTCCTATCTCCCATCTCCCCTCCTCTCTCCTATCTCCCCCATATCTCTCTCCTATTTCCCGTTCTGTTTCCTTCCCTAATCCGGAAGTTTCGTTTTCCTCTTTCCTTGCTATTTTCTCGTCTTTGATTTTGTCTCGTCTGGAAGGTTATCCCAAACGATGGCTCGCTAATTGTATTACGGGGGCTTTTTTCTCGTCTCTTTCTATTTCTTCTTTTCGCTCGTCTGCAACACTCTTAACGTGTTCGCGTGAAATTAAGAGTAAAAACTGGCGGATTGTTTATATTTTCGCAGAATGTTATTTTTTCGAAAAGTAGGTTTTCTCAGTGTTTTTCATGTTTTTCAAAAAACTGCAAGCTTTTTTAAAATCAAGCTGATATTACGAAGGTATTTCCTCAACTTTCATTATGTTCACAAACGCTATCAAATCATAATTTTATTGCTATGCCAGTATTAAATAATGTTGTTATATATTTCATAAGAACGCGGCTTATTCCGCGTCTCATATCTCACGGCTTTATTTTTGCTGAGGTATTTTTCATACTATAGGATGTGGTTAGCTACCAAACTATATTTCTTTTATTTTATTTTTTACTTTTAAGACACGTATTTTTAGCAACTGTGGGTATGAGTTTATGTGTCTGGAAGGTGATCCTTTATAATGCATTCCTCACTATAAACTGAAACAGTTCTGATAGTGGCATTAATGTACAACCTCGCTTCCCATCGCTCCCTCATATGCCCAGTCAGCGTTTTTGAAGATCGCCGGGATCGGCCTCTTTTGTTTTCATTTGAAGAGGGGCGTAAACAAATCAATCCGGACAAAACCCTCTGGTGATTAATTTGATCGAGAAATTCATCATTCGAATCAAGATGAAATTATTTTTTCTGCCCAAAAATGGAATACTTTTGTTTTATTCATTTTTTGTAGGAGCGGCAACCAGGAAAGGGACTTGAGCGTATCGGGGTCACGCATTTGCTGTCCCCGCTCAGACTGGGGCCATCGTCGTCCTCATCGATGCCTTTTGTTGCTTTCCGGAGTTCTTTTTTCCATTGTATGGCTTCGTTTCCGACGCGGATCGGGAGGAATAAACTGAGAGGGTCTTTTCGATAACATATGGATCGGGGTGAAAATTTGCTCGCGTCCCATTGGTCAGGGAGACGTTCTTTTATTTCGCATTCGAGGTGGTCAGCTGCCAAACGACTAATTCGATAGTATTTTGTTGTTTTAGGTTCGCGCGTCAATCCCGGCCTCGCCGTTGGTTGCATTTCGCTCCTATCAATTCATTATTTACATCCGATGCGATTTGTATTGTAGCCCACGCTTGATTCACCTAGATTCCATTCTGCTGGCGGAAGTGGCCATTTAAAAAAACCTATGAGAACTATTATTCTTGCAGAAATGTTTTTGATTGAAACAATTTCATTCTAAAGCAAAATATGATATAGAAATTCACCGAATTCGTCGTTGGCTACGCAAATGAAATTTAAAATGGTAGGGGTAAAAAAAGGCAATTCATTAGTGACGCATGCATTACAACAATTGAATATTCATCGCGAGCGATGAGAAATTAGCTTCAAACTTCTGACGGTCATTTGGTTTATTTTCGGCGGCTCACTAATTCCAGCTTTGCTTAATGAGGTTTTTATGCGAACGGAAAGATGCTCCGTTCTGAGCAACTGCGGAAACCATGAAATCATAATGGGAGTGCGTCCGCGCCCAAAAAAATATTCGCTCCGCTGACGTCATCACCGACGATTCGTTATTTAGCGAATCTCGCTAATGTTCGTTCGAATCGACCGTGTGCGACAATGTCTCTTTTGGGTCTTTTGATGTGCGAATGTGGAGCAAGCTTTTCCATTGGACCGTTTGAAATTCCGATGCTCCTTTACTTTCCCCCCTACCTTAAAAACGCCGCTATTGTGAAACACTGCCGAGACGCGAGCGTATTGGACTCTCCTTATTGTAATAAGCCAGCGCATATGGGTTCTTTCCAGCGTAGTGGTTTTGTTCGGCAGTCGTCGCGGTTACGATTTTTTTTCCACGCTGGAAAATCTGTAAAAAAAGAACGAAAACCGACAAAAAAGTGCTCTCGAGCCCGGATATGTTTTTAATTAATGTCCTCCAGGCTGGAAAATGTAACCTGCGGCCCAAGACGTGTAAAAAATGGACGTAGTTGCCTGGATGAGGATGGTGAGTTTTTTGTTTACAATTTCTCATTGTAATCGGAGCTACGTTCTCAGTCGCTCAGGAATTGGAAGTTTATTTTCAAATCATCGGAGAGACATTTTGCGGAAGAAATTCATTTCTCACGCGTTTTAGAGATCTTTTGTTTTGTTTTCATTGTTCACAGAGAAGGAATGTCTCGGACCTGTGGCGGATTTGCGCCTCCTGGGCCCCCTGGCACTAAACATTTGGGGGCCCCTGGCGTTTAGCATTTGGGGGGCCCTGCGATCTAAATATATCGTGAAACCGCTCCTTACGGCTACCCTCCTTTGTGACACCTTTTAACGGTCGTTTTTCTATTTAATCATAGAGAGGTTCCACTGATTTTTAAATTGAGATGTTTAATATTTCCGAGATTAGGTATATAGACGAACATTTTCTCGGGGCCCCTGGCGCGCGCCATGTGCGACCCCTCATAAATCCGCCATTGTCTCTGGCACTTGGAAAATATGTATTTATAGTAACCCTACTTCCCACGAATAAATAGGACAGAAATAAACGTTAGTCGCATATAGAATTAATTTCTCGGCGACCTAAATCCTGTGTTCTAAGTACGTGTTTGCTCGCCTCGTCGTTAAAACGCTCCTAAAGGCGAAAAGGATATTTTGTCTAATTTAAAGAATTTAAAAAATGTCTCATTAGAAAAACTTGTACATATATGAATGGATTGTTTTTTATAATTAGTGGGTGCGCACCATTTCATATTTAAACGACAGAAATCATCTTTAGTCGGTCATCAAATGTTTCATGTAATACGCCTCTGAGCTATTCCGTTATAATTTCAATATAAATATTTAACGCTCCAAATCTCCTGACGGGTGGATGAGAATGCGATGCACCAACATTTTCATAGCGGTCCTTTCATTTAGGGTTGATCCAATTCGTTTTATGAACAGACACATTAATCAAAATCGAAGGAATGTATCTTTCGTTGTTGCGAAACGTTTGTTTTCCTCGATTGCTTTCTACCTCCGGATGTGCCGTCTCTTTCATTTTCGCTCATAAATTATGTATCTCTTGATATTTCTATTGTAACGACGAACATTCCACATATGTATCGAATTCTCTTTCGAAACCTGTAGTGAGAGAGGGAGAGAGAGAGAGAGACCCCGTCGGTCCTTGTAGTGACGAAGTCTCTCACCGCTCTCCGCTCCTTCATCTGTTTTTTTGTTTCAAAGTGGCCGCGTCGTTGGCGTCCTCCGTCACGCTCTTCCAAGTATCTCACATTACCCGGCATCCCAGAGCGGGGGACCATTTCCTGCCCGCAGCCTTGAATAGGAAGTCATCCTCCCTCTCTCTCTCTCCCTCCCTACCACCCTCACTCCTCTCTCTTTCTCTACCGCAGGAATTGAAATAGGACTCGTAATGGCCGTTCGCAGAGGTCGCAGCCGTAATCACAATAATACGAATCTCCGACTAATTCGAATCTTTTTTTGTTTCGTCGTTTTTTCTTTCTTCCCGCTCCCTGCCGCGATATCCTTTTATTTCCTCGACTTGAATTTTGGTCATCAGGTTTTCTCTCTTTTTTATTCCGGAACTACGAGGGCACCTATTAAAAAAGTCCAATCGCGGCGAAGAATTAAGGGAATAGTAAACATCGGACCTCGTACCCTTTTCCTTTCCCCTTTTTTAATGGCGTCCCGCGGCTCGCTTTTGTGTACTCTTTTGTTTTTTTATCTCCTCCCCATCCTTTTATAGAAGTTTTTATTGCTACCCTTCGAGGGAAGAAATTGTGCGGCCGTCATCATTCCTTATTGCCTAATTTCACGAGCGAATCGACGTCGAATTTCCACATTTCTTCCTCCAATTCTTGCGTCGCTCGTTCTTTTTTTGTAAAAGTGATGACGAGCCGTCCGTCGGCGCGGAATTTGTTCCAAATTTCTGTTTCGGCCTCCCCGAAAAGTTCCGTTTTCTTTCCACAGATGCACGAATGAATACGCCGATGTGGTGGGAATGAATTCTCAGAGCGAGATTAAAAGAGGCTAATTAATGTCGGGCGCCTGATGACGCGGGCGCCGGTTGTTCCTGGGAACGGCTCGCGAACCCGTTTAAATCACGGAGATGGCGAGAGGAAAGGTATCCAATTTTGCCGCGTGGGCGTAATGGCGCGTCGGATCGTAGTTTTTGCAATTTAACGTCCACGCTGTATGTCGCCTAATGCGTAAGAGAGCGCCCGCGGCGGTTCGGTTTTACGCCCCCTCCCGCCTCCACTGCTCTCAGCGGCGCACTCTCTCGAAAGCGTTATGGAAATCGTCAAAAAATGACTCGCTTCGTGACGAGTTGTAATAGATTAGCCAGCAATTATATTCGCTGCCGTGAATGCTGCTTGTTTCGACAGCGATTCAGGTTAATTAATGTATCGATGGCCTTTTTGAATTAATCCTGATGAAAAATTTTCTCCAGAAAGTAAATACTTTTAAATCGATCTATTTTTTGTGCGTTTTTATAATGCGCGAGAGAGAACGTTTATAATGCGCGAGAGAGAACGTTTATAATGCGCGAGAGAGAACGTTTATAATGCGCGAGAGAGAACGGGGCGAGTTTTCAGAGAAACCTATCTTAAAAGAGGGTTTCTATAATTTTGGAATTATTCGATCCAAAAAACTACGTTTTTGTTTTTTTAGCAATACAAACATATGCCGAGCCAGTAAAAAATTGTCCACAATCCGTGTCAGCCATGAACACCGCGGAAAAATACTAGAAAAAAGAACGTCCTCGTGAAAAACTCGATGTTGGAACTTAAAAGAAAAAACGAACAACCCACTGTCTCGCCGAAAAGGGCTTTTAGAAGGGAACTTGAGAATTAAGAGGCTAAAACCTCGAGGGAGCATGGTGGGATGTAACATTCGGCCAAATTTTATCGTCGTTACTTGGTATGACATTCTGAGGGGCTGGTGCTCAGTTCTTCGTCAGCGGAGTTAAGCATCACGGGTAACTTACCTCAATGGTATTCTCTCTGTCTCTCACTGGTGCACCACTATGCCCTGAGGAATGGATAGTTGACATGTGGCCCCAACCGCCCTGCCGCACGAGGCACCCGCCATCCATTCGTCACTCGCCCTCGTCCCGCAATCCCTCTCGTATCCACCGCCTCCGGGATATTCAAGCGAACGCCGTTTTTTATCCACTCCCCTGCAGCGTGTAGGTATTTCTATTTGAAACGTTTAGAGAACTGTTTATAAGGTTGAATGAATTCGCTGCAGCGCCATTTTAACGATCTCATCGATACTTAAATGTTTGGTAAATGGATTTTTTTATATCCAATAATGTAAAATTATATAACAGGATTGCACTGTAAAAAGTTTTACATAATCGCTGGATTGAGTTGTTCTTAACTGATTATTTTTTGTTTTAATTATTCTTTATTCATTCAAATATGTTGCTGGCGGTTTTTTATTTTTGTCTATTAGTAATATTTATTTTTTGGTGAGGTTTTTTCTATTTCCTCCTTTTTTATTAATATTCCTCTGTTTTTGCTTCTCGATTTCCCTTAGTTGTGACCGAAAATCGTGCCATTTAAATTAATTTTGCAGCAATTAAAGAAAACCGGAAGATGAAATGGCGAGTGGGCAAGTGCGCATAATTGCCATCCAAAAGAGAGAGAGAAAAAAAACCTTTGTGATTTATATTGCGAAACGGTTAATTACGGCAATATGTATTCTGCAGCTCTCGAAAGCTCTGCGTGGGTAGTTTTTCTGTTTAACTGGCCACTTAGATGATATTTACGTTCAAGATTTTTTCCTCGCAAGCTGATAAAACATTGAACAGGACGAAAATCGTTTTCAAGCAATTAAAATTAATTTTCAGAAAAAGATTTTTATAACGGCTGTGAATCTGTTGTTCCGAAAACCCGAAGAGTAACTTCGTGATAAAACTAGCTTTTATATATCCTCAATATTGACGCTTCTCACCCGGGTTTCTTTTGAAGTTTATTTTTCTGTTCCGGGTTTTTTTGTCGCCTTTAACACGAAAATGCTGCCGTTAACTCGGGTCGCATGGGTAGAGGATGTAGAACCATAAAGTGCTTGGTTTTTTCGTCCGTAAGCAGCAGCTCCTTTCAACCAGTTCCAGGAAAGATACGGAGAGAGGAAAAGGGCTTTATTACAGTTTTATTTTTTATCCGTTTTGGTGTTGTTTGATAATACTCGCTTATATTAATATTTTCAAGAGTTTTCGCATGTATCTATGCGGCAGTTACGATCGACAGGATGACATTCTAAATCGCCCTCCACACATGGAAATGCCACGAGAATTGCTGGGACATGATTTTTTCGTTGTGTTGCTGTTTGGCTCAGTTTTCCGGGTTTTGCTCTTCGCTGCAGCCTTCTCGCATAAAATGTCAAAAGAGAAAAAAACGTGTTGGTATCCGCTTACGAAAGCGGGTTAACCTTCTAGTGTGCAACAACATGGTTTTAAGCAAAGTAAATCAAAGTGATCACATTTCCAGCTTTATATAGATTGCATTTCATTGAATGAAACATTTTTAGCTGGTTTTAAAGTAAGTTGGAATCCCTAAATATGCTCCTAGAGCAGAATAGGATGTGATGGTTTACTGATTCGGTTCTCCGCTCGTCGAAATACTTCCGTCTTAATTTTTTTTTCATTTAGGAACTGAATTTCACATCAGGGATGGAAAACATTACGTAACGATACCAGATAACGTTATAATAACAATTAAACTGCCTTTTTTACAATATCGTAACGATATAAGTATACATATCGTTATAATAACCAATAACGTTCGACGTAAGGTTATTACAACACTATCAAATTGTTAATTGCAATAAAGTTATCATAACGTTATCAAAACGAAATATTTGGCCAGGCAACATTGCACAAAGTGCAGTTAATTTCTGTGCGTTTCGTCACGTGCTCAGTGTCAGCTGTCATGTCGTGAACCAGAGATGGAATAACGTTACAAAGGATTAGTTTTCGTTACTTAACGTAAAAAACGTGAACTGTCAAGTCTGCAAGATGTTAGCAACGTATACAAGTAAAAACATTATTACTACAAGGTATGACAGACGTGTTATCTTTTTAATTGAAATGAAAAATAAATATTTATAGTATCAAAATTAATTGGGAGGCATGTATATGTAACGTGTTTAATAATTAAAAAATATTACTAACAGAAGAAATTAATTCAAAACTCGATGAAATTTCATAAATTATGTTCAATAATGGATAACATTCTAATTTAAATTTTGTAAATTTTTATCCCATTTTAGAATGCCAGGACAACAAAACCGCACTGTGTGAAAACAGTTCACTTATACTACAATAAGTAATAAAAATATATGTAATGCCAAGGAATGTCATCGTAGCATTAAAGGCAATCATACTAGAAATTTGTTAAAATATAAGCAAATTTATCATATTGAAGAGTACAATACAATGGAAAATAATAAAAAATGAAAATGTACAGATGTTTCGGACCCTTACCAGGTGAATGAGGAACCTGAAACGAAAGCAAAGCAAAGTAAAATGTCTTTAAACAATTTCATAAAAATTAAATCTGGCTTTGTTCGAGTAAATATATCCAGTGATGTGATTAAAAATGCATGTATCGAAATGGTTACTCTCAATGGGAGACTGTTAACTGTCGTTGAAGACACCGGATTCAGGAAAATTCTCGATCCAGTCTAAAAGCAAATAATTTCAGCTTTTACCGATGCAAAGTTAACGATAAATCGGAAAAATATTTTTTTTTATTAACGAAGAAGAAGATGCAGTTAAAATTAATATTCGACAAGAAGTGAAAAGCAAACTATTATCATTAAAACTTGATTTTGCCACATGATTAAAACGCTCAATACTAGGAGTGAATATCCAGTTTGTTCAAGAGTCGAAGATTGTGGTTCGAGCATAGCGATGATGGAATTAAACAGAAAACATCCTGGAGATTATTAATCTTAAAAAGTTATGGACATTCTCACCAAATTTGACATAGACCGTCAAAATATTTGTACGATAACAAGTGCTAACGACGCAAATATTTTTAAAACATTTCGTCTCTTTCATGAAGCTGCGGATGTAGAACAGCTTGACGAAGAATCTTCTGAAAATGTGGATGTTTCAAATATTTTATCACGAAGAATCTTCTGAGAATGTGGATGTTTCAAATCAAATCGAAAATGATGACGACAGTGTTCTAATTCTAGGTGAAATTGTTCAAACTATGAATTTATTTGTAGCTGAAAGAACGACAACCGAAAGCAACAATGAATCTAGTACAGCATATATGTTGGGTGTACGGTATGCACTATTTAAAAATCTAATAAACCCATCAACATTAAATCTTTTAAAGCAGAAAATATTATTGATCCCACTAGTAGATTTCCCAATAAGATGGTCATCCACATATAATATGGTTGAAACTCTGCTAAAATTTAAAAATTCCTATCTGGATTTAGCACCTTCAGTCCGACCATTGGGAGAAAACAAAGGAAATTGTGGGAGTGATGGCTCCAGCTACAAGAATCTTCCAATTACAGCGGTTAACGATGACAGGTTTTTATGAAGAATGGCTTAAATGCAATCTTACGACTTCAAATTTAAAAACTCCTTTTGCAAAACATGTCCATGAAATTTTAATATAACGCGAAAAATGTATTTTGGATAGCATCAAAACGAAATTCGCTATTAATCTAAACCAAAATTCCAAGCCATATTGTCAGAAGAGCTTCGCATTGAAGAAAAACTTAATTTAAAAAGATTAGGACAACTCTAAAGAATATAAACAATGAAGAACATTCAATCATCGACGGTAGTGAATTTGATCAATTTATAACTAAAATTTCTTTAAGAAATTCAGTTTAAGATGTGACTGCAAATAACGAAGAAATCACCCTGCCCATTTCTGGAATTAATCGTAGACATTCAATTTTAGACTTTTGGGAGAAGAAGAAATCTGAGTCTCCAGAGTTATATGCAATATCCCAAGTTGTTTTTGGTGTTCCAGCCACACAAGTGTCGGTGGAGTGGGCGTTAACCTTCTTGAGAGAAAATTTGAACGAGGAAATTTTGGAAAATATTCTTCTGGTCAGATTAAATAAGAAATTCTAATTTTTTAATTTTGTATTAATGTAATTTTATGGATTTTTTGTTCTAGTCTTATTTGCAATTTTTTTAAAGACAGGTTTATTTTTTATGTTCTGTAGTGTGTTATTTTGTGATTTACACATATTTTCTTTCCTTTTTTGCTAAAGACGTATAATTGTACTGTATTATATTGACTGTTTTTATTATATAACTGAATTAAAATGACAATTATTTTGTGGTTTTATTTAACACTTTTATATTTAAAAATTAGTATTGGGCTATTGGCCGAAGTAAGAAAAACATTGTATAACGATTTTAAAAATAACATTATATAACGTTACAATTAAATTGCCGAGTTATTTTTACGTTATGTAACGAAAACATCCTTTGTAACGTTACAGAAACACGTAACGATTTGAAACGTTATTCCATCCCTGTTTCAGATCGTTCGAAATATGATAGGATGCTTTCTGCAAGATAATTATTTCATTCTTAATAGTAAAAATTGAAAAGTAAGCAGAGAGCATTCGCAAAATATCACGAGCTGAAAATCTTATACGGCTTCGAAAAGCATTAAGGATCCACAAAAGACCATTTCATGAATTTTTATGGCTTTTTCTTCCCCAAAATACGCAATTAAGCTCTCTTCTCCGATGAAACTAAATAATTAATGTTCCAGCTCCGAGACTAGACGAATCGCATAATCAGACCAGAATGAAAGTGTTCTACTCCTTATTTAATGCAATACCGTAAAGCTCGATAGCATGTCTCCTAGATAGAGAAAATGCTAATGATTGTTAAGCAACGGAGTCACTGCGTCTCCTCCCCCCCCATACCCTAGGAAATCCATTGTTGCGTCGCCATTTTTTGTGCCTCCGCTCATGAATAATAGACGATGTGCGCGCTCAGAGCGACCCTTGACCCCTTTTGTCTCCTCTGTACCCCCTTTCCCCCCCTCTCGACGCTACCTCCGCATCCTGCTTCCTCCACCTCATCAGAAAGACTTTCCACCCTCTCCCTCTTTCCTCCACTTACCGCTCTTTTTCTCTCTCTCTCTCTCTCGACGACACTTCCCATCGACCCTTTCATCATTCCGATTGGACGGTGAGTCTGGAGAGAGAGAGAGAGAGAAGTAAAAGCTTCCATTTTTCATTTCTCTCTCTCTCTCCCTTTCTATCAAAAGAGTGAGAGAAAAGGGGATATGGAACCCTTCAAAGACCTGCCGCATTTCCTCCCTTTCTCCACCGCTCTCTCCTGATTTTCTCTTTCTTTATCCTCTTCATCGATTTATTGTCCAATAAAGGCTCTCCCCCTCCCACACTCTTCTCTCCCACTCTTTTTCCCTCGGTCCTTCATCCTTGACGTTTTCGATGATATTCGTGCCTCCCTCCGTCCTCTCGCGCAATATCTCCTTCACGTCTCACGGAGATTGTCAGAAGTGTTGAGCGGTTTATTTCCCGGGTGGAGACGGAACGTCATCGTGTCTCCGGGACGGAATGTTTCTCGTATCGGGAGGAAAAGGGAGGATTTTTTGTTTCTGGTTTCGCAGGATTCAATCCCCCTGAGGACCTTTTGTTGCGGTTTTCGTGTTTCGGTTAACGTTCACGATTTTCGAGGGTTTTAACGATGAATGTTGGTATACCCCACAAGGAAGCATCTTCCGGATTAAAATCGTGAAAAACCGCTCGAGGAATTGACTCCGAAGTGACTGTTTGACCTCATTGTTTTTCCTCCTATTTTATGCGGAGATATATTGTCTCCGTGGCAGAATGTTTCTCGTTCTCCAGGACGGTTGACGAAAGACGACTTTGTCGAGAGCGTGATAGAGAGGTATGACGTTCTTTGAGCAGTTGTTTTGTTTATCCAAGAAATACATAATTAGGGGACTTTATTTCTCGAGAGAGAAATATAGAAAAAGTTGAAAATTACCCTCTCTATTAGAGCTTTTATATATTTATTGTTTTTTGTCATACTCACGGACACATTACATGGCTTACTATACCCGGTTGTATGAGCAAACTTTTGTGATTTTCAGCGCAGAAGTTTACTCCGAACTTTATCAAGGCATCCCGAAGTTGGTCGCCTTTATTACTTATATTTTTCCATCAAAAGGGAAAAATCATCAATCTTGAAGGATACTTTGACCGATTGGTTTTTTTTCTTCTTTTTATTTTTGCCCTTCGACTGCGGAGATAATAAATAACACGATGGCCATCAATGATTAACAGTTTGCCCAATAAGTCATAGTTGTAGACACTTATGCTTACTCTTTAAAAAAGTTTGGCGCCATTATCGCTTATCGAAGAATCCTTTTCCAAGCAATCGATTGGCACATATTCGCAACCGTATTTCCCAAGAACTTTTAATAGTACTTAGCGATCTTCTTTTTGTGAATTGACTTCACGGTGGAAAATGCCTACGCTCCTTGATATAGACAACGCTGAAACGCTTTTAAACGAGCCATACCATGTTTTCGAAACATTCTGAGAATCTCGATCCGAAAGCACGACTGTTTTGTTGCGCATTATCGAAGTTATCATTGGCGCGCGTGATAGGTTTTCTGTTATTTCAATGCATCGCTGTGCGATTTCCGAGAACCCGTAAAGCAAAGCGAAGAGAGGAGCGGTCCCGCTATGTACCGTGCGACGCACGTGCATTCAAATTCATATCCATGCTCTAAAACAGCCATTGTGGGCGTCTTTCGCGGTTAACGCAATTTTATTATCTTTTCAAAACTTCCCTTCGTGCGATACACTTACTGAGTTGAAAGTTCGCGCGGAAAAATCCCATGACATTCCCATACTGCACGCGCGAAGGAGTACGTAACGCTATAGAGGGCGTCGCCCAAGACAAATTGCCGCGCGTCACCAGTTTTCCCTCATCTCCTCCCGCCGCGTCCAAGGCCAGTGCTGCCTCCTTCTCCCCATCGCTCTCCCCCTCCCTCCGTGCGCGTACCGCCACGCTCGCTCCAACAATCCACCCATCCATCCTTCTAGCTAGCTCCAACTAACACTCCCGACCGCCCACTTTCATCACGTCTCCTCAAGTCGCGAATACCTCACGAAAAAAATAATCATACGTACATCATTTGGAGGAATGGGAGGAAGTAGATGAGACGTTCGAAGCAGTTGCCACTTTTTTTAACAATTGAGAGCTAGATTTCATCCCCTTGGTAGCTAGAAAGTATCTAGAATATATAATTACCAATGATATGCATCGCTGTGTAAGGAAACTAACCAAAAGGTGTCTCCATATAATAAGAGTATTGTTTTTGTGTGCACAGAATATTATTACACTATTTTTAAAGCTATTATTGTCTTTTATACACTGACAAGAAGATGGAACCTTTGCCTGAACCAATTTATACAGGTAATTAAAAAGACTATTTTTCAAGTCTTTTTCCGAACACTACTCCATTTATCCCCCGTAAGAATTGCATGGGAGGTATCTAGCAGGGCATACTCCGATTTTAACTCGTAAAACAATGTCGTAATTTTCTGCTATCGCAGACTTTTTTGGTGATATCTTCTGCCCGAATAAATCTTTTAATGTATACGTTACAATGCATATGATGGGCAAGAGCAAAATATAGATTTCCTATTGTTGTTTCCAAATCATTATATGATACGAATACGAAAAAATACTTTGTTATTCATGTAACCATCTTCCAAGTCGATTGTATTCGTAATATTACAATGGGACGCTTTCTTAGGGTCGTCTATAAGGAATATTTGCTGACAAAAAACATTTTGACCGTTAAATCTAACAAACATTTGTCTGAGATTACATATTTCCAACTTAAACAAGATTTTTTTTGGGTAGTCGCCAGTAATAGCTAGATTTTTTTATCGATTTGTAAAAAGTCACTAGTGCCTTTTTTTTAAAGAGCTAGTGTGAATTTAAAGTAGCTAGATCTAGCTACAAATTCGCTAGATTGGCAACACTGGTTCCAACTAACACTCCCGATCGCCCACTTTCATCACGTCTCCTCAAGTCGCGAATACCTCATGGAAAGAACTAGTCATACGTACATTATTTGGAGGAATGGTAGGAAGTGGATTAGTCGTTCGAAGAGGGGAGGTGGGCCTTTCCTCGCGAAACCCCTTTTATTTCTTTCTCCTTCCCTCCCTTTCTCTCGCTCTTACAAACGCCAAAAGAGATTCCGCCGAACTTCTGGAAATAAGATTTCTTCGTTCAATCAGACAGTGTCATCGATGTCTCTCTGTCTTTCTTTTACCTCCTCCCTTGCTCCAACCTGCCTCTATCCCTCGTCCCAAGTTCTCCTGCGTGAAATCGAAAGATTGGGAAGGGGCTTGTAATTATTTCTGTTTTTCCGGATCGAGGTTGCTGTGAAAAATATGCGGAGCTGTCCACTGCCTCTCAATTTGCAAACGAGAGGGATGCCGTATAATACGCGCAATTTGCATAGAGAAAAGTTCGTTTTTTTGTTTGCCTTTCATCGATTTGATTAAATTTGTTTGCAAAATATCTTTTGAATTAATTTTATAAAATAATTGGTTTGAGAATCGGAGAAATTTAATGATTAAATATTTTTCTTCGTTCTACCTGATTCCAAATTCCATTAAAAATCGACGGTGTTATTACAGTTATGCCTTTATTCTTTAGGGTCACTGGAAACGTAATAATTTTACAAGAGTTTCAACGAATAACTTAATCACGTCTTCTGTACTATATCTTACAGCAGTTCAACAATTTGTCTTGCGGGTTTAAAACAATAAATACATTTCATTTTGCTAAGCTACATTTTATTGCTAATAAAAGCAATAATTATATAGTTAGTGCGACAATAAAAAATGAAGATAAACTTGATTGTAATGTGTAATCTCTTTGCTTGCTAGGTCAGCAATTATTCTTGCTGCTTTCAAAAACTCAAACTGTAACGTTATATATTCATTGCCTCGACTGCTAGAAGAATACATCCATAAACTACAACAACGATGCATATACTATATCGTTATGTCCGTTTTCTTTTTGCTCGCTGATTAAAAAAAAACAAGAAAATAAATACGCCTGGGTCAATCCGCAGTCTTACATTTGCATCGCGTGTTATAAGTCGTCTTAAAAACCCAGATTACATAATAATTTGTCCCCGTTCCCTCGAGCTGGTATCATTTCTCCGTAACGGTGCTCTAATTCACACATGCTCGGGTTAGTTTAATGTCCCGAGATATCTCGATAGATCTCTCAGTCCCGTAATATTCTCAAGAGTTGTTTTTACCCGAGGGCAAGAGGGTGCTTGTGTGCGTGTGTGGGTGGGCTCTCACTGGAGCCAACGTTTAACAGAGTGAGCGCGGGAGACAATGGCCTTGTCGAGCGAGGTGTACGAATGGAAGGGGAGCTGCGTAGACGGATGAGTGGGAGGAGAATAATGAAGAGGGAGTGGGGGGGGGGGGTGTAGGTGCGTGGATGTTTGCGGGGGAACGGAGCGGGGTCAGAATGTCACTCGGTTTGGATCGAGATACTTCGGAAGCGAAGGGGAGGTGGGTCGAGGCGTACGGGGGATGGGGTGGGGGAGGAGGGGGAAAGACAGACAGACAGACAAACGACTTTATTTAGGGCGAAATTGAGACTATATAGTCCCTTCTTCCATTTAACCCCTTTGTCATGTAATTACAATATTTACCTGTTAATTACACATTAATTACAAATGAATATATATTAATTACATATTAATTACAAATTAATTGCAAATTAATTACATATATTGGTTAATATATCATAGAGTTTTACCAAAGATTATTGTTAATTTTGTGGGTCGAAAAAACTGAATCAGCTTTGTTTAAACAAAGAAAAAATGTCCCACTGCGGAAAACACCTACGAAGAGAAGTGTAAAAAAACGCGAAAAATTCCTCAACAGTTCAGAGGAAGAACAATAAATTAAAAGAAAGAGAAAAAAATCCTTTATAAACACCTATGTACATACATTAATATCTAGGGATTCTAATTAACAGGAATTTTTGCTAACCGTTTTTTTCGGTTAAAGATCATCAGCTAACCGGTTAAGAAGGCAATTAATCGTAAAAAATGGAAACCTTCCATTAATTTTTAAACATGTTTATTTAAATAAACTTCAATGGAATACAAGAAAAACTGATTAGTTTTTGCTGCAAATAATTTTTTTAAAGAAATTGAATCTCATTCAGTGTTTGTTATAACAAAATTTCGAACAGAATACTTACAAGAAAAACAAGTTATTTTATACATCTACATGATACCCTGCAAGCCACCTTTTTGGTGGATGCCATGGGGTGCAGTGCACCAAGCATCCATAGTTTTCCTACGTTATCTTTTCCTATTATGTTCTCTTATCGTCCTAGGGAAAAACAATCCTCTATATCGCTCCGTTCTGCAATCGATCTCGCGAATCTTATCCTCGTTGTCCTGCCTTCCGAGATACGTTGGGCTTCTGATAAGTCCTACTACCTCATTCTCTAGTCCCTCCGACATATGATTTAAAAATAAAGCTTTATAAATAAACGGCATTCAATGTTTCGTATGTACAAAAAAATTATTATTCATACCAAAGCTCAAAAGAATACAAGAAAAAATATTTATTAATGTTTAAAAAATAATATTTTAGGAATATGAGAGCAAAAAGTATTTTGTATTTCATAGAACTACGAATGTTGGTCGAAAAACTATTGGCCACAGTAAAAACTCGTTCACTGGCTGTAGAAGTAGGCTGAATGCTGAATACCTAACTACTAACCCACCAGTCCTTTGTTGTACCAAAAAACAAATGAACGACTTTAAAAATAGTTTTACGATTTTTCCCTAAAAATCCATTCCAACAGTTCACAAACCCTGATATTTTAAATTATTTTAAAATGAAATAGCATAGGCTTCGAGGGGTCCTCTATGAATACCTATCTATTCCAACAAATTCTCTTCACTTGGATTTTTTAAAAACTGATTATGGCAAGCATTTTTCTCCCTTCAAAAAATTCGGTTAATCGGACGCAATTAACCGGTTAACGAATAGTAAGAAAAATAGAAAAATAACCGGTTAACTGGGTTCAGTAAAACCGGTTTAGAAGCCCTATTAATATCCATATAAGGGAGGGGGTGAGAGGGAAAGGGGGAGAGGGAAAGGGGGAGAGGGAAAGGGAGAGGAATAGGGGGAGAGGAAAAGGGGGAGAGGAAAAGGGGGAGAGGGAAAGGGAGAGAGGAATAGGGGGAGAGGAAAAGGGAGAGAGGAATAGGGGGAGAGGAAAAGGGGGAGAGGAAAAGGGGAGAGGAAAAGGGGGAGAGGAAAAGGGGGAGAGGAAAAGGGGGAAAGGAAAAGGGGGAGAGGAAAAGGGGGAGAGGGAAAGGGGGAGAGGAAAAGGTGGAGAGGAAAAGGGGGAGAGGAAAAGGGGGAGAGGAAAAGGGGGAGAGGGGGCACAAGGTACTCCGTGTTCCTTGCGTGCTTTTTTTATCCCTCTCGCGCCCGTGCGTGCCCCACTGGCTGGTTTGCGTGTCTTCGTAATTGTGCCCCCTCCCTCCCCCCCGCCCTTTTAAACAGCTCGTTCCAAAAACGCCTCCGCACCCTACCGGCATTCTATTCCTCCCTCGTATTTGGAACGCCCCAACCCCCACGCTGCCTCCCCAGCACACTTCCCCTATTTTATCTCGTTTTTTTCAACTTCCTCCATCCCCTTCTCTGAAAGCTGCATAACCCATTACTCTTTCTCCTTTTACGCCGTCCGTGCGTGAGTGTCCGTGACTTTCCGTCGGTTCGCAGCCCACGGCGCCTCTCCCCGTCCAATCGCTATACATATCCCTCCCCCTTCCTCATTCCATCTGCACTCTCTCTGTCTGCACGCCTCCTCCTCTCTGCAGATTCGTCTAGACCGATTGCAGCATTCCATAACCGTTTGCCAACGTGGTGCTGGCGAGGTGATGGGGATGGAGTTATGGTATGGGGCGTGTCGACTGTGTTGCTAACATAAGTTCCAACTGTTTGTTTTGGAGCGTGGAGCTCGACTGAGGTTACAGTTTGAATTGTTGATGTTCCGGGTTCATTTCTGTGGTAACTGGTTGCGTTTTTTTTCGCTAAGCGTCGTTTCAGTTGCTCAAACTCATATTTTTAGGAGCGTAGGATGTCTTGGATTAAAGTCTGAAAAATGAAACACGATGGTTGGAAAGATGAGTGCCGAAGACTTATAAGCTTTAGAAATAATGCGGAAAAATTGGCAAATAACGATTTTCAAACAAACAAATTGATTAAGAATATTTTATGCGAATTTAGGAAATAAATGACGTTCCTATGCAAGTGACTTGGTTAAAAAATATTTCCGTGCTACGTAATTGTATATCGAATTTGAGATTTTGGCGATCATTAATATGGAAGATGAGGATGGAATTCATCGGAGCTTTTTGATTACATCGGCAACTCGCAAGTGGGAATAAGCGCCTTTGCATCGGGCTTTCTCTCCATTGAAGCCTTTCACGTGTACATGCAAATGCGTCGCTGAAGTAGAGCCAGAAATGTGTATCGGTCTTAGGAAAGTAGTCACTTTTATTTTGCAGTCGATGGCCACGCTCACAGCCGTGCCTCATTCGTCATCTTTCGAGTTAGGATCATTTAATATTTATATAGAAAAAACGAAAGTCTTGAAAAAGTGCAACAATGCGGTCGCTAAAAATTCGCATTTGTTTAAACAAATTTTCAAAGTTTATGTATTTCCGGATGTGCTGCGGAGCTGAAATTTTTTTCGAGGTAGGATTTGTAAAAAAACGTAATAGTGATTATAGAAATTTTGATATTTTAATTTGTGTTACCGTTAAAAATTCTTAAATATGAAATATGAATGTTTTTTTTTATGTTGAGATGATATGCTTGCAGAATGCAAGCACCAACTACTAGTATAATGATATCCTCCTCCACTGTAAGGAACGTCTATATATATTGAAATATAGGAGGATACTAATGTTTAGGCACTTCCAGAAGAGCGGCAGTCTCGAAATTTTTATATATATATATATCATTACCCCAATTAAGATTCCCGAATTGTACCGTATTTAACGATTTAACGATCGGAGCTGTAAGACATGTATACATATCATTTTTAGTCATAGTACATATAAACATAAAACCATCCTACCAATGACCTGCTCCCTCCATTGTCTCCTAACCCGTCTACTCCTTTATGCATTCCAGAACCCAAATTTTCTTCCTTCCTCTTTGCATCATACAATTACTTGTTATTATTTATGTAGACATTGGTATAAAAACAAAACGGAGAATTGACTTACACGTTAACGGATTTTTTGCCTTCGCTTTTCTTTCTGTGTATTTAAGGTGCCTAATAATATCTTTTCGTTTCCCTAATCACTCTTCTCGTGTCCTTTCAACGGCTCTTCCCTTGTTGATGATTTTCGTCTCCAAGGAGAGGAACAAGTGCTTGTTCGAGCGTGTTGGTGCAATTTTTGCTGGCTGTTTTTGCGCAATTCACGCCCACAGTAGCACAGCCGCTGATCCCCCTTGAACAACGAACCGTGAGGTTCTGCAAAAAATGAATGGGCAATGATGAAGTAAAACTAACTATGCCCTCCCTACCTTTACAAGGAGTGGACATGTTTCGCTGTCTCCTTCTTCTCCCAGAAGAAGCAATTTTGAAAACTCGTGACAGATTGGTTTTTCGCGGTTTCCACTCGTTGAGGTTTCTTTACATTCTTATTTGGCGTTCTTTCCGCTCCAAAGGAGTCACAAAAAGACTGTGCTCTGGTTTCCGATGACGAAATTTTTCCCAGGCGCTTTCAAATTGCTATTTGTTTTACAAAAATACGCTAGAGATAGGGTTTCTTCTTGGAGAAATATATATTTTTTTAATATCGATGTAATATTCTCTGCCAGGAATGCGTACCGGAGAATGTTATTCCTTTTCGGTTATATATAGTGTGCGATTCTGGATGAAAACCTCAGTATAAAACGCTTATTCTGTCTCTCTGTTTGTAACGTTCTTGAACATATGGAATGCTTCAGCCGCGCATTAAAAGTCGATGACAAAAAAAGGCCAGAAAAAAGATCCGGGCACGACTCCAGTATATACGTAATTTCTTTTTCCCATAAGATAACCCACAAAAAGCGATTTTTCGGCATTCTTTTGCAATTAAAAATAAGAAAACAATGACGATCGATTTTTGGTGTAAACGGTGTTTCTCAACCAGTGGGCCGCGACCTCCTGGTGGGCCTCAAAAGTAGTTGAGATGGAGCGCAAAAATTCGAAAAAAATTAAGATCAGTCAACAATATTTAAAAACTGTCGCAAAGCTATTGCGAAAAACACTTAATATTTTGTAATAATCAAACGTTATAAATAACTAAGGAAAATTTGCATAAATTGCTGTTTTATTAAATAATTCACTACTTTTAGTCAATAAAGTAGAATTTTCTCCTGCCTATGTATTCATCTATTGATATATAGGCGGACCGCGAAAATTTTCTTCTAGTTTAGGTGTGCCGCGGATAACTTCCTATAGGTTAGGTGGACTGTATTATAAAAAAGGTTGCAAAAAGCTAGTTTTTAGAAGATTTTAACTCGTGCACCGTCATTTTTGACGGACACGTACTATAATCACAATGAAAATAGCTAAATTTATGACAATTGATCGAGAGGGAGTTGGCTTCATCTGTGTTTGGACGAGTATAACGGCCGATGCGATCCCAAGTGTTTTACGGCGATTTTTTTTACCGCTTTTATTTGATACTCGGTTTGAATGGGAGCGACGCAAAAAAGCAAAGATTTGATCGGGCAACAAACTCGCCCGTGGGCGGTTTCCGAACACGCGATCTCTCGTTGGCAATGCGATCATCGCGCCGCGCCTATCTGGTAGCATTTTTTAAAAAAGAACTGACGGTGGCGATGGTTATTACTTCTGCGAACGCTAATTTCTTATTCCGGCTTATCGAAAAGCCTGCGCAATTTTTTTTAGGAAGAATGAATTATCGCATTATTTTGTCGCCATTGTGATCCCAAACGATTACTTTCGCGGAGCGGCGGCGCCCGCTTCAGCCGGGAAAGCAGGTCCTCGGTGATTTTTTTGAGGATTAACTCCATCATCCGCTCTTATTATCTACACTTTATGGGAGAGCGAGAGAGTGTGTGTGAGAGAGAAAGGAGAGCATAGCGTATTTTCTTCCAGTAGGTGAAAATTTCGGTCGGGAAAGTAATTATAAAAAAAAGTCTAAAAGAAAAACGGCGTGCCTGCACGAATTCAAAAACGTTCCACGTCACGAAACACGTGGATTGAATACGATTCGCGTGATTTTATTCCGTTCGCGTGATTCGTTTAAGGGGGTGGGGGGCAGGTTGGGGACGAAAGAGTTCTTTGGGAACCTTTTGTGTGTTAAGCCACGCCTTCTGATAAGGAAAGGTTTTGTGTATGGGAGTGTGCGGGCGTGTGTGTGTGTTTGTACGAGCAGCTGATGGCCCCCATCGCTTCACACACACACCCACACTTTCTCTCTCTCTCTTGATGCTCTCCTTCGTTGCCTTCGCTCGATCGCTCATTCCCCATTCCCCTTCCTTCGAACGATGCATTCAATCGCTGCTTTTAGTATTCCGTCCTCCAAATCCGCTCTCCATTTTCCCTCGCCTCTCTCCCTCTCTTTCTCCCTTATCTCCTATCGTTCTCACTGGCTCTCACTTTTTCCGCGGCACTGTAGATAAGCCCCGTTGTTGGGTTGGCGGCGCGGCATTCATCGGGAGGCGTGGCCATGAAGGCGTAAACATGGAGGGGCTTTGGAATAAAAATTCGGTCCAGGTCGTTTGTTTTCTCGTGGATTGGACGTCAGCTAGGATTTTTTTAGGGCCATTAGTATGGAAAAAGAGAAGGGGTAGGGACTTGGGAGGATAATTGTGTAAGTCGACAAAAAATGAGAAAATTACAGCCTTTCTAGGGTGAAGTATCAATAGATTCTGCACCCGAGGGATTTTTATGCCATTCTGATATTGATACGTTTCGCAAGGTAACTGTGATAAACTTCCAGCACCGATAGACTCATTAAGTGACCGTTCGCCTTCGACTGTTTTATAAAATACTGCCGTTGTTTTCATTTTCGATGTTTAATAAAATGAACACTTCATCTTAGAACAACCTTTAAATAATTCTTTCAAATTCATATTCTTCGTGATTAATTGCTTATTAGCTTTTATTAACTTGCTTCAACAATGCCGCAATAGCTACGCTAAACAAAAGAATTTCGAATAAACAGTAAACGCAATCTCCACATAGTTTCATTTCTCGTCACCTACGGCGCCATTCCCTACGAAAAAATTTTGTGGGTTGATAAAGGGCAAGTACCCTAATAATGTCTAACGATAAAGATGAAATAAGTATTTATTTTTTCTGCGAATTTCATTTTCGAGGGAACCTCCTTGCTAGAGGAAATTTGACGGAAAATTTAAATTAACCTTAATGAGTAATGCGTAAAATGCTCGAAAAATCATATGTGCAATGGGCAATCCATCAAACTTGGAAGGGTGATGAAACAAGTGACGTTGGAAATTTGCACTAATGCGTCTCGGATCAAACGGATGCGGAATGGAATCTTCAATTTTCCCCAACAACTCCTGAGTAAGTGCTCATGCGAATTGCGGGAAGTAAAGCTAATTGAGCGACATATTTCCTCACCGAAAACTATCACGTTTACATCGACACGAAATGATACCGAACTCGCAGGGCAGCCTTTACAATTCGGCTCATTAAGGAGATCGATGGCGACGTTATTCATTTCGGTTAGCTAAAAAGCGCCGCGATAGTTTCCATGGCTTTTGTGAGCACTGGAGCGTATAGAGGAAAGTGATTAGTAACCTGACGCCTCCGAAAAAAATGTGATGGAAAGAGAAGGTTAGGCAGCGAAATGGAGAGGGATTATGGCGAGAGGAAGGAAAAGAGGGAAGAGAAGAGATGTTCACGGCTACGCCAACACATTCACGCGTGCGGAACGGAACTTCACGGTGCCGGAGTCCTCATAGGTAAACCAAACAATCTAGGAGAGAGATAGATGAGAACTTTCTCCTCCCGCTTCCTTTGAGAATGTTCTGTAACCTTGGAATAATCATCCGTTTAATGTCGTCATTTGTCATTCGTTGGAAATCGTCGTGGTCATTTTTTTCTTTTCAGAACGTAGTATATGGCATCCGTTACTGGATTAAGTCCTTTCAAATATTCATACGATCGTCACGGTTAGTTTTTTCTTCCAAACGAATTTCCTCGAGTCCCTTTCCTCTCTGTCCTTCGATTTTTCCCTCGATTCTCTTAAGGTCTCTTGAATTTATTTCGATTGATTCAGGAGACCATCCCTTTTCGTCCATACTTTCCATTGCAATTTTGTTACATTCGCATTTTTAGAATTTTTGAGTTAAATTCATGTTTTTGACAGTTTATATGCATGAATACGTTTCCACACGAATGTGTGCAAACATTAAAAAGATGCGCATTCGTGCCATCGTCCCAAAAGGCAAGTGACGTTGGGGAGAGATTTTTGTAGTTGGCTTCTCACCTTGGAAGTGAATGGATGTGTGTTATTTGAGCTCGAGACTCTCCCCTTCCCTACTTAAGTCTTGGGTAGGAAAAGGCCTCTGTAAAGTGAAGCCGTGCGGTGCACTTTCGTCAAGAGAGAGAGAGAGAGAGCCAATGCAGAACCGGGTTTCCATCCACTCGTCTCCTGGATACATAATATGTGTGTGAAAATCTACGTTTCCGCGAAGTGCCGAACAAACCGTGCGTTCGCGAAAAACATGGTTCCTCGAGTGGACTGCCGTTGCGATGTAACGGTTTGAGAGTTTAACTGGAACGAAATAACGTCCTTGGGGCACTTGCGGATCGCTATGCTCCATGTCGTGTGAGGTGCAGAATTCGCTTCTCAACCACGGCGGCCATTTTTATGCCTTCACGCTAGCGTTTGATACTCCTCACGTTCGATGCCAATCACACATGTGCGAATGTTAGCGGAGTTATTCCTGCGCGCAGCCCTTTCAAAATATCAACGTCACAGATCCTTACCGTTCCTCGGGTGTACCTTTTCCTCGAATTCCAGTCGCCTTTTAATGCGTATTATCTTTCTTGCGACTATGTACTTTGTTTGTGACGTCTTGGTTTCCTCCTGGTCACCGTTGGTGTAGGGTGACCAGATGCTAATGCTAAATCGGGGACATTTTGAAAGAAAAGGTCACAACCGGGACAAAATGAGTATTGTAGGAGAAAATCCGGGACATTTTGAAAAAACCGGGACAATGGGAATTTTGCTATTTTTACATGTTTTGTGCTCTAAATTTGAAATAAAAACGTTTAGAAAAGAACAATTTAATTTACATATTTCATGAATAATTAAACAATATTACAATAAATTAGCCAAAGGATTTTCCAGTCATATTTGAGAGTATTTCTACTTGCCTTAACTAAATTATGGTCCTTTTTAATCTTCTCATAAAAATCTTTACAGTTAAAATGTAAGTTAAATTTACATAACAAAATGCAATTGATTGTTTTTATATCCAGGCGATTTCGTTCATCAGACCACAGAACATTTGTTTGTGAAAATATTCTTTCCACATTTCCATTATGTGCCGGAATGGCAAATAAAAAGCTGCAATTTCAATTTCCTAGGGCTGCTCTTAAAATTCAATTTTTCTTCAGTGCCTAACGTCAGCAAATCTATCGTCTCTTGCGCGTAACCTTCGTTATGCAATTTTGCGAATATTCGATTTTTAGTATTTGCTTGTTGAGAAAAGCAAGCACACTATGCATAACTTGAAAGTAAGCTTCATTTAATGGTGATTCAAAAAATTTACAATAAATTTCGTGGGCTCTTCTTCTGAAAGAATAAAATACCATCACCGCTTTGAACACTTTTAATACTCGATCAATCGCATGGTATAAACTTAACCAGCTGGTTTTCGAATATGGCAATAATTTCGCATAATGCACATCTACAAAAGAACATAATTCCTTCTATCGCTCAGTTCGTACTGCGTAGATTGAAAAGTATGACAGTATTTTCACCACTTCCACATCACAAGACAATCTCTCAGCTCCCAACTATATTGCGTTATTCAAAACGTGTTGAGCATCCCATGTCTAGCAACTTGCGATTGATTAATTAAATTTAATTATTGATTAAACCAACGCAACAATCCTAATAATTTTTGTTGAATGTATTAAAAAACTAATAAATAAGTAAAATGAAAAAATATTTTGAATCTGCGTCGCATTCGGCCTACGTACAGTTTTCCGCCGATTACAGAATTTCCCCGTCAATCAAAGCACCCGTATGCATCGAGTTTCGTGTAACGGTGTCGCGTGCCTCTCTGTCCTTTTTTCAAAACATCGCTGGAGAGCCGACGGCACGTTAACGTCGAGATTTTGACGAGCCAGTGGCGTTCATAAAAAAAATCCCGTCACGTGTCCTCTGCGATAGTTCTGTCCGGTTATTATTGCGTCACGAAGATTGGCATCGCGGGGACTGTTATTTCTATCATCACTTGGACGTGGGGAGTAAGAGGCTGGAGGGGCTTTACGTGGCGTCCAAGGAAGGAGGAGAGAGAGGTGGTGGGGAAGAGAGAGAGAGAGAGAGATAGATAGGCGGGCCCGGAGGAGATAGTTCGGCAAGGATTCGATTAGCAAATGCGAGCGACATCTTTCCCGCCTCCGCTTCGTTTGCGTGATCGCACCGATAATTAGGCTGTTTTCCAAAGGAAACATAACCTTATGAAATGGTCCTGTCTGTGTATATGTGTGCGTTTCCTACTAACAACTTTTGCATCAATGGACCGATTTTCATGAAACTTGGGATGAAGCTCGTGCTGGCAGGGCCCACCTCCGGGTTATATTTTATTTGGCGAAAATTGAAGTCCCGGGTTCGATTCCAGGAACATTTTTTCTTATTTGTTTTACATAGGAAATCTCATATCCATCGTGCAGAGATGTTTTATTTAATACTCTAAAATACCTTGTAATTGTGATATCGGAGCGAGGTTTGTACTGTTCTAAGGGAAAAATAATGTAGATTATAATTCTTATCGCAGAATTTTGATAATTGATCGTATTTTCTAGAATTTCTACTAAAACATGGCTTTTTTGCGTTTTAAATATTATTTTATCAGATTGTAGCCATGGGGGCGATTGTTACCGAAATGGGTTATTTTCTTGACCACTCGACTACCCTTCAGCTGTGAACAGTTGATCCATACATATTAGCGTATACACAGTAACATTTATTAAATTCGTTTTTTTTTTTAAGTACAAGCAAAATATAATGTAAGAAAGAGATTTTGACATTGCTTTAAATATTTATATTGCTCTATTAATTTGTTTTCCAATTTTTCACTATTATTGATAAACTATGAATTACAAATGGTATTTATGGTATGAGAATTTCTTGGAATAACTAACACATACTGAAACATTTCCTGTCAATATAAGTAACCAATTCGGGATGTCAACTTGGGGAAACCAGCCTGCATTAGTCCTGGTTTAGACTTCTTGTTCCTATCACCATTTGGACGTGAAAAGTGAGATTGGAGGGGCTTTTGTGGCGCCTAAGGAAGGAAGGAGGGAGGGAGGAGAGAGATAGAGATAGGCGGGCCCGGAGAGGATAGGAGTTCGGCAAGGATTCGATTAGCGACTTCTTTCCCACCTCCGCTTCCTTTTTTGCGTGATCGCACGGATGTTTTTCTTTGTTTAATGGCTGCCTGTTGCAGCGTTGCTTGCAGCATCAATAAAATATGTGGTTATTGCCTCCCGGCATGTTAATGTAATGCAATTTCGTTATTGTGTAATTTCGTTACTTGACTGTCGAAGAGGAAGGGCGTGGCTTTCACTCTCCTCCTGGGAGCACTGACGGACTTAGCAGCGACCATTAGTGTAGAAGTAGCTGTTGTGTTAAGAAGGTATAACTTTTATATTATTTTTTATCGTTTCTTAAAATTTATTTACCAGTCGTATTTAATTAATTTCATCTGTCAATATTTGTTTTTTCTTTTAAACCTAATTTTAATACCATAGTTGTTGTTTCATAGTTCATATTCCCTTATATACACGTAAGTTTGTCCTTAGCACCATTGTATCTTGAATTTTTAGTTGTCTGTGGATTAATGTTGTTTTTGTTGTAACTCACCTTCCCCCTTTCAATTTATAGCTGCGTTTTGAACGTTGACTGCATCCACTCGAGCACTTAAAGAATAAATTCGCGTAACCTACAGATCTAGAACTCGGACTCTTTTGCGTTAGTATATAAATTAGTTAAGGGCATAGGTTGACTTCTCCGAGGACTCCCGTTTCCTCCTCCTTGCGCGCCGCTGGTTGCGAAGCTATGGGCTGGAGAGGGTGGTTGCGAACCTTCAGAGGGTGGAAAGGTCCGAAGCAGCCTTGGTTCGTGTGAGGGGCGCGTGGTCTTCTCTGAAAACTCGCCGCGCCAAATTGGCGGCTCGGATTCGCCTGGGTGCGGTAGCCGGCAGAGCGATCGGGGTTACCCGTGATTCCTTATCGCGGGCTGTGGGTCCTCGGGCTGGGAAATCCGAGGAGTGGAGAGTGGTGTCCACTCGGGAGGATCGTGCGGAGTTGCTATTGAGGCAGGGATGAGGGGAAACTTCGGCGGACCGTCTTCCTGTGTGAATTAGGTTCGAGGTGTTGTCGGAGGACGACGCCGCGGCCATTGCGCTCGCACCCGATCCCCTCTCTTCGATGGAGGCTGGGCCCAAGAGGAGCTTGGGGGAGAAAGAGTGGTGGTAGGCAGCTCCAACGTCCGGCGTGTGGTCGCGCCTTTACTGTCACGGGCCCGTCGGGAGGGTGTTAATGAGCGGGTGTTCTCTTGGTGTATACCCGGAGATACGGTGCCCCATGTGACGAAGGATAACCATTTGGAGACAAAAGTTAACGGTAATTTGTCACAGTGGGGTGAATCCTAACCACATTGACAAATGATGAATGTGAACCGCATAAACAGGTTGATCAAAACTTATAGTCAAATTTTCATCACAGTTTGGCGACATGAAATTTTTGAAAACAAAACAAATCACCCTTAATATATATATAAGCGCTAATAATAGTACATTTTCCCGCATTCGTAATTCGATTTTCTTTCAAAGGGGCAACGATATTTTATTTTTTAATCCCTCAATTAATCGCGAAAAAATGCTTCGAACGGAAATTATCTTGAAAAAGAGAATCTTCGAAACTTGTTGTCAATGTATATGATTTAAATTCAGTCACTGAGTAAAATATAAAATTGAATCTGGTATTTATTTTCCATGTTATTATTCTTAAAGGTGATGGCGATACTTATTTTGAGATGCCTTTATAAGTTATATATATATATAACTTATAAGTTTGCTGCAATTCTCTGGTTGAACACCCCTTGTTGAAGTAGACGTTTAAACAGTTTTCCTCATCACATAACTATCGATTCAGTCTTAAATTCAGCGAAAGCGAATTTTAGTCGGAGAAAAGTAACATCAGCTGTCGTAATGCATTAAATTTCAATTTAAATATCTTAGATTTAACTAACCTGTGGAGAAATCCAAATTGATACATTGTTTGTTAAAGAAGTTATGACAGAGAGGAAAAGGTAGATGGAAATTTTGCACTAACAGCATTTGTAAACATGGTAATTTGATTGTTATTTTTCATTAAAATTAGTTTTTATTCTAAAATAGTTTAGGTCTTTATGGTTAGAAACCAAGCTAAAATAGATGAATACGTTAAATTTGATGCCCCTGTATTTTTGACGGACATTTGAATTGAATTGAATAACGTCTTTATTGGGGCGAGATTGAGACTAAGTCAGCCTCCTCTTCCACCTAACCCCTTGTCATTTAACAATACAATATAATTATCCCATAGATGAGTTTGATGAACACACTAATTCATAAAAACATGAATCTACATACACATAAATATACATTTATCACGGAATTTGATAGGATAAATAAAAATAAATAAAACGCTTCTTCAAAGAAATTCACCTAACCACTTGTAAATACAATGTAAATGTCACACATACGATGATTTTTATGCACAAATATACATATATAACCACGTGCATACATATATGAACAAATAAACATTCATCATTACATTTTATAGAGCAAATAATAAGAGAAAAAATAAAATAGATCGATATACAAATAAATTATCTATTATCATTTATTAATATAATTGTCTCATCGATGCTGATTTTCATACTCGCATATACATCTATCAACGCATACATCTTGTTAGGAAAAAGAATTCCATAATGTGTGGAAGGTGGAGGGACGAAGTTGGAGAAACAAATTGATACGGGGAGCAGGATATAGGAAAAGTTAGTCGGAGGTCGGTTCGGGAAATGGGATGTGTTTCTGTGCGGATGGAGTGCGCCATCAATAACTCGGCAAAGATTTCCCTCCGAATCCTGGAGAGGCCGCATCTCGGAGTTCCCCACAGTCCAGTTCCATGTCCATCATATTTCAGTTCAAGGAAGAGAATGCATTTGTGTATGCGCGGGAGATAGAGACAGAAAGAGAAAGATAGAAAGGAAGGAGAGGGAAAGAAAAGCAGAGTACATACATATTCGGAACAAAGAGTCCGAGAGCGGAGCGTGGTTTGGAGGTTGTATATGGATCGGGAAACACGATGACAAGTTTGAAGAGAAGAGGGAAGAGAGGGAGGATATAACTTGCTACCTGGGAAATTGCTCCCCACTAGAAAGCACGGAGTGGGTATGTGTTGGGAGAGATAGGATAGGGAAGAAGAGTTGTAAAGGTTTTAAGGCATGTAAAAGGCTATCTCCCTTGGCGGTGTCTCGCAGAGCGGGCGGATGGCAAACGCGATTTTAGGTTAATTAACTGAGTGTCGTAATGGGAGCGACGATGCTTCGTTTATGCGTAGGAATTGCGCTACAAACCTCTTTCGATAACCAACGTGGGAGGAGCCACTGAAGTGATTTCCGTAGAAGTGCTTGAAATTTCTTGTGGGAATAACTTAGGGAATGTGTGCTATGAATAATTGGATATTCTTGTTCGCGTAGGCTTTCACCATATGTCACGAGAAAGAAGACGTTATATTCCGGTGCAGTTTGAATTTTTATTAGGATTTTTTTCCCGAATATTCTCAGAATAATTTTAGGTTGTGTTAACTTCAACTGTGTTTGAGTTATTAGGCCATTTAAAAACGTGGAAAGTCAAAACAGTCCATTTTTTAAGATGTTTCTAGAAAACTAGAAAGTTTTTCTTTATTATATCGTTGTACTAAAAAAGTAACATACGACTTTATTGAAATATTTTCTTCCCAGCGTCATATTTTACGTTTATGAGGAATCTATGAAGTAGCTGCGGGTTTGCCGTATCTTTAATGCATAAACGTGAAAGAAAGCCACTCGGCCTCAACGGCAGTTGGAGTTATGGGGTGTAGAGAGCGGAAAGATATCATCCAGTCACGAATATTATGCAGGATATCGACGGCCTACAGATAAAAATAAAGCTTTATTTTTCGTGGAAAGAAATGGCCGCAAAATAAAGTGCCTCGTTTTATATTTTAGATGAGGAAGAAAAGAGTCATAATAATATCCGGGATCTATGCCCACAAGCTCAGAAGGGAAGAATTTATATATATATATATATATATATATATATATATATATATATATATATATATATATATATATATATTTATATTTATATATGAATACTCTGTTCTTGAAGGAATTCTCCCATGGAGGTTTGGTTTAAAAGATTTACGTTCATGTTTTGCGTGCAGATTTTGTTTTTGAGGAGGAAACCTCCAGCGATAAAACTTATGCTTGATTATTCAAGTTTTAAACCCTTTTACTGTTTTTATTTTGTGTGGTCGCTACTCGGTTTAGCTCTCTCGTCGTTAATAATGATTTACGTCATTTTCCCCAGCGTTATCTGTTCTAGGAAGAGGGGGATGGGTTGCGAGAAGAAAGGAGCATTGAAGTATTATTCCAGTAATTCACAGTTTCGCGCGGAATTCCGTTTCATCGACCAAATTTTCCAATGGTTGCCTCGAGTCTACCTTTGCTTCCTTATCAAATATTCCACCGAGTTACTTGGCTCGTTCCAGAGTTTAGTAAATCTGTAAAATTCGAATGAAACGACTGACGATGAATAAATTATGCATGATTTAAAGCCTCTGTGTTTGCGTTTGTTTGGTTATTTGTCTGGCTAATGGAATATTTACTACCTTAATATAAGCTCCAATGTTACCGATAAAATCCGACGGCAGATAATTTGCCTATGTTTCTTAAATTTTATTTCCATGTATTTTTCGGGTAACATTAAAAAATCGATAAAATCTTTTGGTTCTCATGCTTTTCCGCCGCCTAAATTCATCATCTCTTTTATTGCTAATTTAATCGAAGACTGGAATATTTTTAAATCGTTTTTTTAAGAGTAATTAGGATCGAAAGTCCGTAGAGGTTAGATTGTCAAGAAAGACAGAAAACACGAAGTCTGCCCTTAGCTCGTAAATGTGCCTCGTTTCCCTCCGTAACGGCTACGTGGAAAAATGTTCTCTGGGCGACATGATATGGGTATTTTCCTCATTAAAGTATCCGGGGGAAGATTCCCACGGTGTGAGTTATGCGCGGGGCGAAAAAAATGTTTGATAGGACTGGAGGTAATTTTTCTTTATTCCGAATCGCTAAGTTTCTTCTCCCGCTCCAGGTTTGGCGTGGGAGGAGGAAGCGCGTAGGAAGATGGGAAGAGGCCATTTGGAGAGGGGAAGTATTATTCCTTTTTAAGGTCATAAAACGAGTTTTCATGGGCTGACGTTGAGGGCGCTCTTTTTTATAGGCGACACATAGCGGCGAGTAAGTGAGGAAGTGATGGAGATATTCAGCAGTAGACGGCGAAAAAGGCATTAAAAGGGAGCTAGGTGGCGGTTCGGCGGCGGGCAGGGGTCGGGTGAAAAAAGGGGAGGATAAGGGGAATCGGGACGGCGAAGGGTGATATAGCGTTGTCCTTTAGAAGGGAGAGAGAGAGAGTGAGAATGAGAGAGAGAGAGAGAGAGAGAGAGAATGAGAGAGAGCGAAGTCATAGAGATCCCCAAAGAAAGGAATACATATTTAAAAAAAGTGTTTTTCGTGGTCAAAAAGTCGGAAAGCATTAAGATAATACTTTTGAGTGAAGATAATTACGGGTATGAATGATATTCTCCCCAAAAGTGTCGTTTAAATCTTTACGACCCAAATAGGATTTCAAGGGACGCCGTCTATTTGCTCCCTGCGAGGCTTTCATAAAACGATACGAGAACAAAGAGAAATATATTAAGGCCTTAATGTTTCCGGTTTATCTTTTCAACGCTGGATATCCTTGGAAATAAACTATTTGAAATTTTGTCTCTTAGCTATTCTGTTTTTTCAACCATTTTGATAGGAAAACCGTGGTATTTGTTAACCAATAATCTAGTATCGCCAGAAAGAAAATGAAACATACACACACACACATACATGTATGTGTGTGTTGTCGATTACCATAGATTTGCAGGTGAAAACAACGCATCGATATTGGTAACCCGGTGTACAGCCAAACCCCGTTTTAGCGGTACCGTTTGTCCATACTAACATTGTCGCTAAAGCGGGGGGGAGGTAAATCGTGTTATATGCTTGCTCTGTGTAATCATGAGATAGAAGGGGGTCTGACTATATACTTTTCGAAAAAGTTATAAATTCGGTAAATTGTTCTCAGCCAATTGAAGGGCGAGATAAAAATCATAGCCCCCACAACGTACCCTAATACTCTAGGCGGCGTTTCCTCCATCCTTCGACCATAACCGAAACACGAAATCCGTATGCCTGAAACTCGTAGCCCCATGGCGGTCACGCGTGGAGCGGGTCTGATGAAGGCTGCGAGGCAATTTGCGAGAAAGGGTTTTAAGGAAGAAAAAGGAGGAAGAGAGAGAGAGAGCGCAAGATGGAAGGAGGTCGAGAGAAGGGTGGATGAGAGCTACGAAAGAGAGAAGATTTGTTTGATAAAGGTAGGAAAAAATATGGGAAAGTCCGTAGAGCATTGTTTTTCAACATTTTTGAGCGGCGGAACACTATGGATGGAGAAGAAATAGGCGGAACACCTATATACATACGCATATATATATATATATATATATATATATATATATATATATATATATATATATATATATATATATATATATCATGGCTGTGGAAACGCGCATGCGTACTGCAGCAGGTTAGAAGTTGTAACCTGCTACTTTCTGCTTCCCCGATAGATGGATTCACGGTGTGAGAGCAAAATTAAAATACTTTATATTTTTAAATTCACTAATAAATCTAAATTTATAGAAATTATTTTCGGCGGAATATTTCGCGGAGCACCAGTGTTCCGCGGAACACCGGTTGAAAAGCGCTGCTGTAGAGAGAAGAGAATGTCTAAGGAAGGAGTCGACCACTCATTGGATCGGTTGGGAAAAGGATAGGTAAAGAAGGGAGTTTATATGAATGCGCGTAGAGACTTTCGTAGAGTGATGTTTTGGTAAGGGGTGTGAGGGGGCGGGTGATAAGAAGAAGGGGATGGCGGAGGGGAGTGTGGGGGCGGTTGTGAAGCGTTAAAGGGTGAGATGGGAGGAAGGTCGTCCTGAATACTGAAAAGGTCGGAGGGAATAAGAAGAGAATTTCGTGGAGGGAGTCGTTACCTCGTCCCATCGGTAAAGAACGTCTTCCAGAGGTTTGGAGGGATGGAGTAAGGAAGGAGACTATGGTAGAGATTGGTGTCGCTGGTCGGATTCGTAGAGGGCGGAGGAGGCTGTAAAGCCCCGCCGGAGGATGCTGCAGAGATGGAAAGAGGGAGGAGGGACGGAGGCAGTGCTTTGTATGTAAGATGGAAGGCGAGTTCGAGGAGTGGTGGGAATGTGGAGGTGAATTTGGAATGAGCGGATGGGTTTTACGTGTGAAGGTGTGTCTGTGTGAGTGCATGCTTCCACACGCCCTCATATCATGATGTCGTATAACGGACGGAGACAGCCATCACATGACTTGAATTTAAGATTTACTCTTTGCGGCTTTGTGCATTGACATGAAACTGAGAAATTGGGGCTAAGTGGAGTGTGACCGGACTACTATCTTAAGCTGTTGTCTTTTGTTTTTCGCCTTGAAGGACGTCTTCGCCGGCTTTTTGGTGCATTAGATGGGCAAGTGGAGAAGAAACACGGATAGTTCTGGAGCAGATGTTCCACGGTTACGATTTGCACTAACAAAAGTTGAAGATGACGAAGGCGCTATCACAACCTACGAGCGGTTTCTTTTATTGAGCATTAATAAAACAACCACAAAGATAAAACGCATTTTAAAAATACCTATGGGAATTACTTATATTTGATATCGAATGCCATCTGAATCTTTTTCCTATGTATCTCGCGAAGATGAATAATAGTAATATTATGAGATATAAAATGAATGTCACCCTTTAATTTCCTTAAAATCGATCGATTAAAAACTCTCCGGGGTTGATGACATTTCCAGGAAGGCAACTGAAGCCGTCGGGGGTATTGTTTTGCCCTCATTCCCGATTCATTTTTGAACAGTGGAAAGCGCTGAGAAAGGAATGCTGCAGAGAGAGGTTCCTGTTCTGGCGGTCGAAATGCTCGATAGAGATTCACGATATTGTACGAATGAATGCATGAGCAGATGATCAGATAACAGTCGTTGCGAGTCAGCGATTGGTTGGAAATGTTAAGGTGGGAGTGCAGATGCGAATCCGTCCACGCATATGCGCCCAAAAGTGCAACACGTAGCTTATTTACCGAAAAAAGCTCACGCGTGATTTTTGGGTCGGAGCAATACTCGACTAATAGATCGGCTGGGCGAGATTTGGGGAACGAATAGAGTCCAAAACAAAACACGGTCGCGTGATTCGAATCTGCGAACCCGCACTCACTCAAGTTGACTGGCTTCGGAGGTTTCTGCGAAAATGAGGGGATATTGTAATGCGTAGTTGAATGACCGCGCGACGAAGATAATAATAGCGAGAGGAGTGAAAGACAGACAAAAAGAACTTGTATGTAAGGCTTCCATCACGTTGCGGCGAACACCCCGAAGGCTTATCCGAGAACAAAAGACTGCGAAGAACAATACAAATAGTGGAAATTTTTTTAGCCGAGCGTGATGTTCGAGAAGAAGGACGCTTTAAAAGGTAACTACGCCATCACGTAACATGGTAATGGCAGCGTTCTCTGCTTCTCGAATGTTTTTTTCTGCGCGATTCATAAATAAAAGAGATCGTTAGATAGCTATTTCTCAACCTAAGTATTGGATTCAGGCGCAGCTAAAAACGCCGTCACAAAAAATATATTAACCAAAATTTTGGAGTGAATAGCGTTTTGTTTCCATGACAAATACGCATATGGCATAAAAGATTCAGTGTTAAGAAATGAAGCATCTTTTAATGATGTATTCGTATTTCACATTTAAAAACTTTCTGTCCTCGAATGGACTTTTTGTCTATATTTTAAAATTACATCTGAACGAGCGAAATACGCTTTACAAAGTTACCGGTAAAAAGAATTGTTTGCTGCATTTATTACGACTATGGGTGGATGAAAAATAAGTTGAACGATTTTCTCTAGCGAAGGAGATATTTTTTCCATCGCAAGAGTCGTTCTCTCGTCTTGAACAATTCCCTCGGATGAGCAAAACTAGCGTTTTATAGTGTCACGAAATAATTCCATTTATGTATTTAACTTTACATGTTTGACGGTATTTTTAAGGATGTATGTCGGTCTTGGTAGAGGGTGCGGGTGCGAATCCTGCCGAGGACATTGTTGGATGTTTTCACCTTTGTTACCGTTATTTTGCTCATTGTAAAAGGCCGTTAACGGCTGTTTACGAGCTAGTTGAAATAAATAAATTCACCTGCGTATACTCGTACTCACTCACAAACGCTTTCAAAATTGCCGTCATCAAGAAAGCGAGAAAAGGCGGAAGTATAAGAATATACCGATAGCACAAGATTGGAAGCAAAAATATGTAGTATGAGAAAGTTGGAAAAAAACGCGTTACAAATCTCGAGAGGAAGGGGAAATGGAGAGAGGGAGGAGAGAGGAAGGGAGAGAGATGGGAGAGAAAACAGGCAGAGAGAGAGGTAAGAAAAAAGTTTGTGGCACGGGTGAGGGAGAGGCCGAGGAATAAGTATGTGACCATTAATGGTAAAGTTTTTTTCCCCCTCACTCTCTCTCCTTTACTTTCGGAGCATGTTAGGCGGTGATAAAGGTGCCTTTAGGAGCGGTGGATCAGAGAAAGAGGGAGGGCGGCGGACTGAGGAGGGGAGGAAAGGGGTGAGAGATGAAAGGAGTCGGTGGAGAGAGAGAGAGAGAAGGTGGGGAAGTAGGAGGGAGGACTGAGTTGAGCACCAGCACAGCGGGAGGGTGACTTGGGAAATGGCATAAGTTGGAATGGGTGCGAGAGAGATAAAGAGAGAGGTGGGATGAGGGATGAGATGAGAAGCGTGGTTGAGTTTAGTGTGAATGGTTTAGAGTGGAAAGGGAGAGTCGGATGAGAAGAGGGCGGAAAGGGAGGACAGAATGATGAATGCGACGTGCTGCCGTGGAATGAGACGTAGATGCCGGGGCACGCGTGGCGGGAGACCCGAAGGTAGGAGGGGGAGGGAGAAAGGAGTGAGGGAGGGAGAAAGGAGTGAAGGAGGGAGAAGGGAGTGAGGGAGGGAGAAGGGAGTGAGGGAGGAAGAAGGGAGTGAGGGAGGGAGAAGGGAGTGAGGGAGGGAGAAAGAAGTGAGGGAGGGAGAAGAAAGTGAAGGAGTGAGAAGGGAGTGAGGGAGGGAGAAGGGAGTGAGGGAGGGAGAATAAGAGAGTGATGGGGGAGATCGAGACGAGGGAACAGAGCACCGCCGTTGAATACCGATGCAGTTTCTCTTATCCACTTTCATCTCGTTTGTTCGTTTTCTCGCAGGTTCCATTAATAAAGGGTTTCTCCGATTTTGGGCGAGTTCGTGAAGTTCGCGTCGGGCACGTCGTATTTCCGGTCCCGGGTTCGGCGGATTCCCGCGAAACATATTTCGGTGCGATGTGACATACGATGGCTGATGCGGCGCTTTCGTTTGCTAGGTCTTCGAAGGAGCCATCTCCGGAGGCGTGTTACGAGACTGAAAATATAAATCGCAATGTTTGTATTCCTCGACAGTCATCGGGACGTAGAAATTCATCCGCTTGCTAAAATTCCGAAATTTCAAAGGATTCGAAAATTCTCCCAATCGACGGTCTTCAGATAGTGGACCTTTTCTCAGAGTTGTTCAACTAAATAATGGAGTATCAGCACTCCGTCCTTCGGAAGGGACGTTAAGCAGTTGGCCCCCTTGGTGCTCTTCGTAAAGAGTAGACTAATTCCGGCTCCGGGTTTCCCTCCTCCCTTGTGAATGTGTGTTCGGTGTGGAAGGAATAATGGCTATAATAATCCAAGAGATTGATTAGCTAGAAATTTCAAACAAACAAATCAGTAAATAATGGAGTAACTTTTCCTGTTCACTGATCGTTGTGGAATTGACTGACGTGTATAAACTTCCGTATTTCAAGCGTTTTGTTCAAAATATCTTTCATATGTTCACATTTAGCCGCAAATTTGCGGGTTTAATCGTCATTCCCTTTTAATCGAGCGATTACTCTGTGAAGGGAATTGGGCGCACTATTCCTGCCTCTCCGACATGACTGAACTTGGGATGGTAAGATTAAAATGTAGAATTGTTTCCAAGCGAAACACCGCGGAAGAAAACGAACAAATCTCCAACGAACGTTGCAATTACCTTGTAAAATATGATTAAAGAAATGCCTCGTTTGGTATTTCGGCATGCTCGACGAGAAAATTGGAATCGTGACCGGAAATGTTGCTTAAACTTGCCTTCGCCAGGGGATGTGCGGAAGGGGAGAGAAAGGAGACCTAGACATAGACCTGCGAGCCTTTTATTTTGGAAACCTTTCCTCGTTCCGTGAGTTATCGGGTCTTCGCACGGGAAGAGACGTCGACGCCTCCAGCAGCGGGGCAAAATGGACGGCGTGCTCTTCTCTCTTCCTCCTTTATGCTTCTTTCTTTCTCCTTTATGCTTCTTTCTTTCTCCTTTATGCTTCTTTCTTTCTCCTTTCTGCTTCTTTCTTCCTTCTTTCTGCTTCTTTCTTCTTCCTCTTTCCCTCTATTCTCCCTCCATCTTCCCTCTCTCTTCCCTTATATCATCTCCACATCCTCCAGATATTCCCGCATATTCTCCCTTGTTCCTGCCCGTTGATCCTCTTGATAAATTTGCCTTTTGCAAGGAGCCGCATAGGCGAGAAAGGTCATCGAGGTAATATTTTTCGTAGCAAACCCTGACGCGTTCCGGATAGAGAAGAAAAAAAAGAGCATCCTCGAATCTACCTTCTCTTTTCGAGGCTTTTTATTCATTAGGACCGGCCGACTGAAGTGACGGGTGGCCGACCCTCGTTTGTTTATCTCCGACTCATCCGAAAGAGTTTTCGCCGTAATTTTTTAGACGCGGATTGGAGTCGAGATTTTTTGTTCGTTTCGTGTTTCTTAAGACTCTTGCCATTCCTTAATTTAAAACATGGCTCACATAAACGAGATAAACTTACCTCGACACGTACATAAATTTTGTAGCGTTGTGGATGATATTTTTTTCGTTTGGAACACATTTTTCTCCTAATTGCTTGGTGTTAATCAGTGTCCATAAAGAAGATTTTTTTATAAAACAGAGCTGACCTGTCATTATTCAAAGTAAATAGATTTATTAACGCGATTTCGGTATTAGTGTAGGGCCGGGTTTCCGAAACGCGTACCCCTGGGGATACTTTGATAGGTACGAGAGGGTACTTCAAAAAATTTACGTAATGGCGGATGGTTTACCTTTTTATTATTAAAATTCAGTTTTTTGTGGTTGAAAGTCCCACTCACTCATAAAATTCCTTATAATAAACATGTATCACTCTTGAACATTTTTTCGGCTCACAGAAGTTTGTAATTATCCAAATTGCAATTTATCCTCTGTTGTGTCTACTTTCAGAAAATACTTAGTAAAGTAGGCAGCAATTATCAGTAATGTACGAGTATCTCTTATAGCACTAAAAAGATAATACTAAAGAAAATACTACAACAGAAACAAAACCTTTGTATGACGGTATAATTATTAAGCACAAGGCTCAAAATATAAATGATTACTTTAACGATGTAGCTACATCAGAAACCTCAAGTTAAGAGCATATAGCGATAAAACTTCACATTCCGTCAATAAATGGAGTGGTGAAATGTGCCAAATTGCTAAAAATTTGGCATACAACTAACACTTAACTACAGAATAGTTACAAAGCAAATGAAGCTGGAGTAAGAGTTCTACCGCAAATTATCGTGAAATGTGGTGGTGTGGGGCACTTAATAACATAATTAGACAAAACGTTTCTATGTAGGGCAGGGGTTGTTCTCATCCTTTTTCCTCTATTCCAGTGAGAAGATGGATATTAATTGTGAAAAATAACATTAATTTGACGCATATAACTTGTAGCAACTGTTAACGGGGTACTTAATTTGATTGATAAGCTCATAGGGGTACGCGACGAAAAAAGTTTGGGAAACCCTGGCCAAGGGTAAAGATCAACTAAGGCTTGTTAAATACAGCGAATTTATTTAAACGATTTTCTTATTTTTGCCTCTCGTAAATCTTAAACTATCTCATTTTTGCATGGAATTATCGAGGTCGTCTTATGTCTGAAAAAATTTAAAAGCTTAAAAAAATACTTGTCTCAGATCTCCAATAGCCAAGACACGGTTATATCTGAGACAAGTATTTTTAATTGCTTGTTCTTGAATCTAATTTTTTGTTTGGATTTGCGGGATATTTAAAAAATGAGTTATTTTTATGGCCTAAAATCTTTGTAAGGTTTAATAACTGCAGGGTATTTCGCATGGATTTTAAAATTTCAACCGGAGTTGACATTTTCTCATAATGAAAATATTTATAAAACTTCAGTAATTATTAGGCACTAAAATGCTTGCTTAATATATAAGTTATTAAAGTGCATCTAATAGTACATACATTTTAAATAAGAGTTGCGCTCTATAGTACCTTTTGAGAGCTTGACTGTTTTTATACTTCCAGTGTATATATCATGGGATATTAGTTAGCCATTAAATCATTCCAAAAGCAAGAGAAATACTGTTGCAGTAATCGTGGCTATTTTAGATAACTTACCAGCCTCGTTTACACTCTTATAATCCACGCGTCGCACCTCAACGTGCTTGATCTTTTATATATAATTATTGAGAATGTGTCACGGATATTCGCGGACACGCGGCCAGGTATTTCGAACCAACATCCATGATATCCCATTTCACGTCCAAATAATAAGTGCGAAACTAAATGGAAACTTCGCTTATTTTTCCAATTTCCCACCTCATTGGCGGCGCTGCAGGAGCGTTTGTTTTTCCTTCTCCTTCCTGGATTTCGTCGGCTCACGTATTCTCACTTTTTTTCTCCCCGTTTCCTTATCATCGCCTCTTGTGTGTGTGTGCATTAAAAGTCGCTTATTTTCTTCACATGCCGCTCTGCGCTCGGTTCATCTTGCCCAATTCTCATCCCGGAGAGGAGTGGGAGCGCCGCGAATGGCGGGGGGAAGTTGAGATAGGGAGGAATAGGAGAAAATAATGGAGGGAAAAACCGCTTATTCCGACGCATTCATTACTCCGAAACGATGTGTTAGAAACACACTCGTCATGCGCAAAAAACGAACCCATTCGAACGGACGGATATTTTCTCGTTCCTATTTTCTCGGTTTTCGCTATTCCGTACGTTTTTTCCCTTTAATTCCTCCGCTTCGCATGAAATATCCGCTAAACTCGTTATGCTTTTCCAAATACCCGCAGCTTGTCTTTTCCCGTCGATTCTCTGTGAGCAGCTACATACCAGTTACGATTCATTCAACCTCGAGGTATAGTTCGTATGCAGTCAACGTAGTTTATGTTTCATTTTAATTTTTCGTGAAATCGCTCTGACCTTCTGCTTGGATTTGAAGGTCATTGTTGCTTCTGTCAACTTTGGCAGCGAAATGGTTGTGTGTGTTTAAATGTCGAAATTTTATCGACTCTCTCTTTACAAATTTATGCTGCATTTTTACTTCACGTTTACCATGACTTATTGAATTTTGCAGTAATTTCAAACCGGTAATTTTGGTCTTTTCCTCAATGCATCAGAGTCGCTCACTTTTACTGCTTGGATGAAGTTCAATAGGATAGCGTTCATATATTACTTTTTAAAGTTGTATTTTACTGATTCGTTCCTCGTAAAACGCGACCAAATTTTACGCATTCCCTTCGGCATTGTTAAAAAAACTCAAAACTTTTTGCTCGTTCTTTTTGTCACGTTGAAGGATTTTCTTCGTGTCACACGACCTTCACTTTGTCGATTTGGGGCCCTTTTCTCCTCTTCAACTACAAAAACTCCAGAACTAAATATTTTGGACGCGCATTCGTTCGCTCTAGTAAAAAAGCAGTCGAGCCGATGATTTGGAGTGGAAGGGGCAACCCCTTTTATCGCACAACTATTCTCCGCCTCATTCCCTCCATTCCTTTCTCAAGATCTTTCATTCAGCCGACCTTTGTCTCCCTCTCTACCCCTTTCCTTCCTTTGCTTGTTCCGAAGCATCTTATTTCCTCCATTACACACCATTGCAATGTTTGTTGATATATTTACAAAGTACATATTAATTTATCCATCGCTCTGTAAAAATTATTGATAATGAAAAATTAAAAGGAATGCCATCAAGATTCTAGCCTGTTCGTCGATATAAATTAGTATCCAATATTTATTAACTTGCAAAATTTTGGCGCCCCGGGCAGCCACCCTGGTCGCCCGTTGCTCGGGCCGGCCCTGCCTGTGCACTCCCAATTCAAGCTCTTCCTTTCGTTTCTCTCACCCCTCTTCCTTCTTCACCCCTCTTCCTCCTTCACCCCTCTTCCTCCTTCACCCCTCTTCCTCCTTCACCCCTCTTCCTCCTTCACCCCTCTTCCTTCTTCACCCCTCTTCCTTCTTCACCCCTTTTCCTCCTTCCCCCTCTTCCTTCTCCCCTCTTTCTCTCCTCTTCCTCCTTCCCCTCTTCCTCCTCCCCTCTTCCTCCTCCCCTCTTCCTCCTCCCCTCTTCCTCCTTCCCCCTCTTCTTCCTTCCCCCTCTTCCTCCTTCCCCCTCTTCCTCCTTCCCTCTCTTCCTCCTTCCCCCTCTTCCTCCTTCCCCCTCTTCCTTCTTCCCCCTCTTCCTTCTTCCCCCTCTTCCTTCTTCCCCCTCTTCCTTCTTCCCCCTCTTCCTCCTTCCCCCTCTTCCTCCTTCCCCCTCTTCCTCCTTCCCCCTCTTCATCCTTTACCCCTCTTCCTCCTTTACCCCTCTTCCTCCTTTACCCCTCTTCCTCCTTTACCCCTCTTCCTCCTTTACCCCTCTTCCTCCCTCGGCCCTCTTATTCCTCCCCTCTTCCTCCTTCCCCCTCTTCCTCCTTCCCCCTCTTCCTCCTTCCCCCTCTTCCTCCTTCGCCCCTCTTCCTCCTTCCCCCTCTTCCTCCTTCCCCCTCTTCCTCCTTCCCCCTCTTCCTCCTTCCCCCTCTTCCTCCTTCCCCCTCTTCCTCCTTCCCCCTCTTCCTCCTTCCCCCTCTTCCTTCTTTCCCCTCTTCCTTCTTTCCCCCTCTTCTTCCTTCCCCCTCTTCCTCCTTCCCCTCTTCCTCCTTCCCCCTCTTCCTCCTTCCCCCTCTTCTTCCTTCCCCCTCTTCTTCCGTCCCCCTCTTCTTCCGTCCCCCTCTTCTTCCTTCCCCCCTCCTCCATTCTATCCGCATACCAAATCCGTTGACCTTCAATATCTTCATTCCTGTTCCGTTTTTGCGAAGTTGTTACGCGGTGCGTGTTCACACTCCCGGACGAACTCGTCCTCTCCGCACGTGAAATCTCGAGGCTAATGGAGGGTTGAGGGAGGAGAACGCTGCAGAGGGGAAGCAATGAGAGGCATCGGGTTCGAGAGGAGGAGGGAGGGAGAGAGGATGAGATGGGTATGGAGGTAATAGCAAGGAGGAAGAGAAGGTTGCGTGGGCGACTGCGTCGTTCGCAGCTGTTTGCTTGATTACGTGCGTAGGAAAAAGGCGGAATTGTGGTTCGAGAAAAAGAGACTGCAAAATGATATTGTGAGATAATAGTTCGATGACACCTAGAGAAACGGGAAAAAATAAAGCGATCCATCCATCACTCAGATTATATTCAAATCCGTCGGTTAACTGACTGGACGAAGGAAATCGGGTTCTACTTTGAATGTCAAGGTTAAGCTGAGTTGTTACATTCATTTGTTTTGAAAGGCCAATTTGAAAGTTTCTTGCCCTGCTATCAATGTCTGAAGGTAATAATTAACATTTTCTTGGAATATATTCGTTTTCAGAGCGATGTCGTTTGTTTGCTGTTATTTACTTGGAAAGTTAGAAAATGCTTCCGTGTATCTGATTGACACATATTTCTGAGGATTTCATTCAGTGTAAAATTATCAGATGTTGTTAGTAGAGGCGATATGCTCTTTTACTGAGAACCGAGTATTTTTTGATAGACCTCAAATTCTAGTCGGAAGAAGTGATAAAGATATTGATTAGATTTTTTTCCGATGAAATGTGTTCGCCATGTGTAATTTGAGATAAATATACGCGATCGAATCCTTCCTAAATGCCTGACCGTTAAAAACTTTACCTTGGATTTCTGTCCCGCTAACCTTATACCTTTCGTTCTTTCTAGGAGTTTAACTTCGTCTTGAGGAGGATACACCCCACCACCCTCGCCATGTGGTCCCGCGCCTTGCTGGTGCTCGCCGCTGCGACACTGGCTAACATGGCGGCGGCTCACGGAGGCACCAAGAGCATCGTCATTCCAAGCGACATACGACCCGGGTTCGGCGTCGCTCGGGTCGTGGACTCGGGAGACGACGCATCCTCCGGACATCAGTTCCGTCTCCTGGACACCACATTTTCCGACTATTTCGCCGTCCTCTCCGATGGTCTCGTCATGAGCACGGCCGATCTCCACCCGCTGTCCGAAAGGGCAGTGCGACTGGTTGTAGTGGACGAGCAACCGGGTAACCGAACCGAGAGGCATTCCATAAGCCTCTTCGTCACCGACCCTCAGAGATTACTCAGGTTTCCCTCTGGCAAATGCGATTCCGCCGTCGTCACCGAGAACGCCGTTTCCGGAACGCCAATCAAATGCCTTCCGGGAGGTTCGCACGCTTTGGCAGCCTTAGGAGGTAGACCGGGAGCCGCGCTGAGGTACGCTTTGGGAGGAGCTGCCGATGGAGCTTTCAGACTTGCGGCCGCGGAAGATGGCGACGGAGGAGTTTCCGTCGTAACTGCCAGGGCTCTGGACAGGGAGGCCAGGGCTCACTACGTCCTCACCCTCGAAGCTTCGGACGGTCGTGCCACCGCCACGGCCACCCTCAGCGTAACGGTAGAAGACGTGAACGACAACTCTCCCACGTTCGACAACGGAGGAGAGTTCCATTACCGAGTGACTCTTTGGGATAACGGAGAAAGGCCCCCACCGAAAGTAGGAGAGGTCCTCGGGAAGGTGTCGGCTCGCGATGCCGACGGAGACAAGGTCAACTTCCGCCTCGGTGCTCCTAGCGGGATCGCCGTGGTCGTACCGCAGACCGGAGAGATCCTATTGGCCACACCCAACCCTTCGCCAGGCGCGCACGCCGTGAGGGTGCTCGCCCACGACGTCAGGGAACCTACCCTGTTTTCGGAACGACCAGCTACGGTCTGGATACACGTTTTGAGGCACCCGAACGATCCTGAAGGGGTCTCTGGGAACAACGGCGGAGTTACCGGCGAGGGGGTCATCGAAGGACCTCCCATGATCCACCACGGCAGCGAAGGCCACGACGGCATCTCTTCCTCGCAGAACGAAGTCGAGGACCACGTGGCCAGATCGAACCACGACCGCATTTACGAAGGGGAGTTGTCGAACCACGTGGACGTCGGAGGACATTGGAACCAGCACGGGAAGATGGTCGACGAACCCGAGCCCAGGCACTATTCTTACAGAAAAGGGAAGCACTCGGGCAGGGGTCACCACGGCTACCACTTAGGCGAGGAGGAACAGGAGAACGGGGCGGGTGATAGGAGGAGCGTGATGATGGAGGCCGCATCGCACCACCGCCTCTGGAGGAGGGAAGAGGTGGAGGCGGGATCATCTGCGTCTCCTTCTTCTGCCTCCGCGTCCTCAAGGCACAGGATCGTGAAGAGGAGGGTGACGAGGGCCGTGAGGCCGACCAAGAGGATTGAGTTCAGCGAAGCGGACGGCGGCGCCGAAGGAAGGGTTGTGTTCCAGTTGGAGAAAGAAACGGAGAGAGAGACGTTCAAGATCAGGGACGAGTCGCCTTGGGTGACCGTCGAACCGAACGGGGCGGTCAGGGTTAAGAGGCGCTGGGACTACGAGGAACTCGGCCCTGAGAAGACGGTCGACTTCTGGGTGACCATCACCAATGCGGGAGTTGGCGGTGAGTGCCCGTTTTGTATTATTTTTTTCTGCAGTATTATATGAGAAGAGATGCAGATTTGTAGCCTTAGAGATGTGGGCGTTGGGATGATAAGGTGAAGTTAATAAGAATAAAAAGACGCGCCAGTCAGCGCTCCGTCCTTTTTCTTCGTTAATAGTAGGCTAATGCCGGCACCGGTTTGCCTCCTCACTGGTGGGTGTGTCTGGTGTGTAAGGAGTAATGGCTATAATAATCCAAGAGGTTGGTGGCCAGATATACAATCAAACAAATGGGAATAAAAAGGAAGAAAAATTAGAAGGTACAAAATCGCGGAAAAGGAAAGCTTAATTATAGTGAATTTGCTGAGGGAAGAATTCAAGCCAGATATCTAGAGGTAATGGATTTTTTAGGCAAATCTCGTAAAAGAGGCAGAATACAGAAGAGAATATGGAATTTTAATACTTTAGTGGAAGAGAATAGTTCTGTAAAGAGGAGAGGTAAGACTTGGGATTAGAACAAATTAGGAGATTGAACAAATACAACGAAGCTAGAAGATATTATTAAAAAAATCTGATGTGGCCAGCACATGACTTTCTCCACAGAGTAATGTATGCGATTGAAATAGTCCTTAAAAGTTACTCTCGACAACTGTTTTCTAATAATAAATATCAGAAATTACACCCGTGAAATGAAATTAAAATCATTTGAATCACTTTTCACATTGAAAATACAATAAGGAAGCAAAATTGTTATTTGTTGCTTTAGATAACAAAATATTGATGCGCATCCTTCTACTATGGTAAAATTACTGGGCAAAATATTCGCGATTAAAAATACCGTTGGCGGCGCTGGTACTTATCGCTGTCAATATTTACGAAAATGTTTATGAAATATGTCTATAGATGGCATTGAGATAATTTTGTTCGCGATTAAAATTATCTTTGGTAGCCCTGGCATCGCTGTAAACAATTCGAAAATTTTATAATAGCAACGGAAACAAACCTCTCGCCTATCGAAATTCACTATACTAAACAAATTCAGACGTATAATCGGAATATTATATCTCTGAAACAGTGCGTTATATGAAAATATGAACTTAATATGTGTCTTTCCGTTGAAATCTCGAAATCAATTTTTTCAGGAAAGCAATATTTTCTCCATATCGCACATGGAGAAATTTAAAATCATCTCTTTATAGGGAGAAATCACAGCTATAAAATTACCGCAGCAAACTTGCGAATTCAGACAGGCGGAGCGAGTCATGAAATTTAGTGCCTGAATTACTGTTGTATAATGTAAGGCTAGGGTCTACAGAAATATATAGCCAATATGCCGTGTTCGCACCGGATCTAACAAAACTTGGCTTGAAAAATGTTTTTATTCGTATTTAACGTAGATGCATACGTATATATAATTTTATTAAATCTGGTAGAATCACCGGCTTTACTGGCATTAAATGTCGGTTAGGTTTCAAGTTCTTCATTTCATCGTCATGAAATGGATACATGAACATTTTAAACAGTTGTATGCGATGTATATTTCCATTGTTTTCTTTTTGCGTCGTCTATTTATCTACTCCCACGCATTGGGAAATATTGGAATTTCATCCAGCGACAGGTTCTGTGAACCTAAGAAATTACTGCGCGTAACAAAAACGAGCATTGTGTTTTCATAATTTGCATTTATGCCCAGGTGCCTGCCATTCCTTTTCCTTTCTCTCCCTCGCAAACACCGTCATCTGGGAGTCACCAAAACGTTTTCCCACAGTTGGTGTCATCCTCATGGAACCTTCCTTTTCCTAACCTTTCTGTTATGCGCCCCTCTTTCGGGAGCAGAATATTAGGCCGCGCCACCGATGCAGGGAGCGGCAGCCACGTCGGCGACAAACGTACTCACGTGCGGTAGGAGCATCGGAGGAGCATTCGTCCGGTCCACGTAGTTTTATATCTTTTAAAATTTTGCATTGCAGTGGCACGAAAACGTACTTGCGCGTTCTCCTGTGCGCAGCCTACTTTTTGTATTTTATATGGATATTTCCGAGTTTCTTTTAAAGAAAACCTCTCTAAAGTGGCCGCTCCAGACTCCGCGAAGAATGGCCGCCTTAAGAAGTGAACGCTTAAGAGGGATTTAACTGATTACAGTCAGACCACGATTTAGCGCCACCGGTTATCCATCAATGACAGTGGCGCTAAAGAGGGGGTGGCGTTAAATCGAGGCATATGCTTGTTCAATGTAATCATTAGATGGGAGTTTTGTTCACAACGATTCATGGGCGGAATGCCGGGGTGGCACTATATAAGAGGGGCGCAAAATGCAGTGTGAAGTTAATATGAATCAATTCGTTTATAGAAAGAAATGATCGTTAACAGAGTCGGATGGCCGTTGGGCAAGGTCACCTTTTACACATTACGTTTTTAGTTTTTTGACCTTCTGACGGTGGCTCCAACGACGAAAAATTTTTGGCGCTGAAAATAGGGGGAAGTGGTAGCTTCTTTTTTTTTAGTCGGCCAGTCATTGGGTCGTGGAATGGCGGGATGAATGAGAGACGGGGAATTAGGAAAGGCGGAAACGGTTCGCCCTCTCTGGAGTAAGGAGCAGATGGCAGCAGGACGGACGGAAAAAGGGTTCTGCTGCCGGGTTAAACGCACGCGGCGTCGAAGAGATGGTTATCTTATAAACGGATATGCTCGCGTCACTGCTTTCAACTGCGACGCGGTTCAGGGGATGCGTTTGTTTGGGGCGTCTGGCGAATTAATCGTGGAAATGTTCTCTGCGCGGAATTGAACCGTTGAAGTACTTTTAGGATAGTCTATAAAGTTCTTAGACTGGCATTTAGGTATTTATTCTGTGCAGCGGAGAGGAAACTGGGGAATCGTATATAGCGTAATCTCCAAAGGCGGCCTTTAGAGCGGAATTTGTGTAATGGGATTAAATGCATCAGATATTTGATACAAACTGTAATGTGTGGTACATGGTTTAAATTTGAAGGGAAAATTTTGCATCGATGCTAGTGAATCTCGCGCCTATAGTTAGCATAAGGTCTCGTCGCGTTCTTTCAGCCTTTCGCTCACTCGAAGATTGAGGATCTCTCAATGAATCGAACAGTCTCTTCTTTAACGTACGGAAGCTGCTGTTTTGCAACGCTTTTAACATTTCCCTTGAATGAGCGAGAGGGAGAATTAATGGAGCAGGATATAAGCACGCGGGTGCGTGAGGACGGGTGGAGGAGGATACGGGGAATGGTAGGAAAGGAATTCTGGGAAGGAAGAAAGGAAGGATAGGAATTCTGGGGAAGGGAGAAGAAGTAAGAGGGTGGAAACCGGAGTGAGAGGGAGGAGTCGGAGAGAAAATAGAGGTGTCCGTTGGAAAAGAATGAGTGGAGTGGAGGAGATGGATTGAGGGGTTCGGAGGATAGCAAACGGCGGGGAAAAAGGGACGGGGATGAATGGGGCGTCGAAGCGGCACGTTTAAATAGCGTTTTTGTGCGATGGAAAAACCGCGTATTGAGTAATTGATGGAATAAAGTGATCTAAAGATCCTATGCAGAAAGGCATACGCTGTAATGTAAACATCCGCATTCAGAAACGGAAAAATTGATCTGCTACGATAGTTCAGCGGTAGAATATCCGCCCGCAAATGGAAGACCCGGATTCGATTCCCGGTCACAGTAGACTTTTTTCTCATTTCAAAATTATTCCCGTGTATTGAATAGTTAAAGAAATAAAATGTGCAAAAAATCACCAAGCCTCTAAATTGAGAATTCTGTTTAAAATTTGATCCAAAGCTACTCGTCCTTGTGCCATGGATATGAAAATGTGAAAATATTACATGAAGAGAGCTCAGTGTTAAGTTAGAGGATGAGAAGAAAAGGAATATCGTGATATTAAGAGGAGATAGGATGTGTAAATAATGAAGATGAAAGAAAGATAACAATGAATACACTGAATGAAGAGATCACAGAAGCGTATCTAATACGTAGAGTCTCTATAGATAGAATTATTAAGATTAAAAAAAACAATTAACCCTATTATAAAGTATAAGAGTTAAATAACAAAGTCCACTTGGGAAGCCTCCACTTTGAGGAAAGATTCCATTTAAATGCAGAAGAAACTTGTAAATTTCCACTAACAATTTTAATATACGACCGGTTTCGCCTGTTACAGCATCATCAGAGTTAAGTATTATAATTTTTACCTAGATTTATTTATATAGAGATTTCATTATGGGCGCGTGTATATTTTATCTATTTTCCTCCGCATACGTAAAATTTAATTTGATTTTGAGTGGTTGATGTGTTTAAAAATTTAGAAAAAACGCCAGGGAATGGGATAATAGGTAAAACGAAAGTTGAAGTGGGATTTTAGAGGCAAGTGATGACATTTTATATTTAAAGAAGCATGGTAAGTATGGACAAAAGATTAGAGCGTTAGAGATAGGGAGGGGCGAAAGGCAAAAAGAGAGGTATTAAAAATTAAGCGAAGACAATGAGAAGAGAATAGGCGGTGGAGGTTATTTTTGATGAAGACAGTGAGGATGCTGGAAGAAATGGTGTGACGCAAAGCGGAAGAGATCGGGAAATGTAAGTAGTCATGAAGACTTAAAAGAGTGGTAGAAAGAAGCGAAGGGAGAAGATAAAAGCAGGAATGTAGAGAGTGGAAAGATAGGAAGATTAATGAGAGAAGAGAGAGACATCAGAGGGAGAGAGAGGGGAGGGGGGATGGGAAGTGAACACAAGAGATAGGGAGAAATAGGAAGGAAATGAGAGGAAAACGGAGAGGCCATTCGTTTGGGCTAATTCCCTCTTTCCCCTTCATCCCTCTTCCTTTATCTAGCAAATAGGTAGAGGCGGGGGGGGGGGGGGGAGACTTAGTTTCTCCATTTCCCTCTTGTTTTATTTTCTCCCCTATTTATCTCGTCCTTAAGCGCGTGTAGTTTAAAAGGTTGTCTGATAGTGGGTGGAAGGATGTCGTCATTCTTTTGCCTTCCCCCCACCATTCCTTCCCCATCCCCTCTCGCCGTCATAAATATTTATAAATTGGATGTCTCCGTGAGTACAATTTCCCTTGGCGAGAAAGTTCATGGGCGTGTGCCCTTGTAACATTTTATCTATGCATTTTGCCGTTATTCTACTCTCTGACACTCCCTCCAAATTTCTATTATCTATCTCCACATTTTATCTTTTTCTATCTCTCTGCTTCCTTTTTCTACTGTCTTTATTATGCCGGTTCTTTCTTTTACTTTCACTTTATATTTGTTTGTATTATTTCTCTTTTCTATTCTAGTTTGTGTTCCTCCGCCTCCACGCTTTTTTCTATCCTTCCCTGCGGTCGAATGCAAAAAAAGTTGGCGATAGTCTTAATATCGGCGGGGGTGCCGGTGGTGTAGTGGTTAGGACGCTGCCTGCTACTCGCCTGCTAATCTCCTGCTGATCGAAAGGGCAGCGGGCACAAATCCTGCGAAAAGTAGGATTTTTTCCAAGGTCGTCTCTTTGTGTGGTTTGAGGATACCGCGCAAAGTCAGCGTTCCGTCCTTCGGAAGAGACGTTAAGCTGTTGACCCCCATGGTGCTCTTCGTTAAGAGTAGGCTAATGCCGGCATCGGGTTTCCCTCCTACCTTGTGATTGTGTTCGGTGTGGCAGGAGTTGTGGCTATAATAATCCAAGAGGTTGATTAGCCAAAAATACACACACAACCTTAATATCGGCAAAATAAAGGCGCTTTCTTATTATACCTTATACCCTCACTTTCTTTCCCTTTTGCCTCTCACCCATTTTCTTTCTTCTGCCTCCCCCGTTGGGGAATCATCGAGTCCGGCCGGGTCTGCGTGGGCGGACAATTTTGTTAGAGGGATGTTTTTTTGTTTATTTCGCTAGCACACTTTCCTTCCCAATGTAGGCGGTTGGAGGCTGGGGCAGGGGGGAGAGAGATGAGGGGGGATGGGGAGGCCGAATGGCCGTGGGTGTAAACAAGGAGTGTGGCTGGGAGAAGGGGGTCGCGGAGGCATCGGGTGCCGAGCCAACTTGGCCCGCGGCGAAACGCTCCCAGGGAGCAGAGGAGTCTTTTTTTTCGAAAAAGAAGACCGACTGAATTGGATTCTGGGAAACTATCACGCCCTTCCTCCCCCTCCCACTCTCCCTATCTTTGCTCTAGAATTATTTCTTTTTTTTCGGATAGGGGTTCGTTGACTCCCACGTTTATGATGCGGTGTTCGCATGCGAGGTGGCCGTCGGAGGAGAGGGAGGTGTATGTGGAGGGGGCAGACAGACAAACGACTTTATTAAGGACGAAATTGGGACTATATAGTCCCTTCTTACATTTAACCCATTTGTCACGTAATTACAATATTTACATATTAATTAGCCATGAATTAAATTAATTACATATATTGGTTAATAGATCATCGAGTATTACCGAAGATTATTGTTAGTTTTGTGAGTCGAAAAAAATTGTGGATCAGCTTTGTTTAAACACAGAAAAAATTTACCACTGCGGGAGAGGCAGGGAGAGCGGGGGGAGGGGAAGGAGGGAGAGCAGGGGAGGGAAGGATAGGGGAGCAGAGGGGAGGGGGAAAACCGAGATGGTTCAGCATGTATTGGCAGTGGGCCCCGATAGATAGGTCTTCCTGTCATCCTTAGTTTCGGAAACGTGTCTGCCGGTGGCGGTTTTTGGCCGACCAGTGAAAGAGGTCAGCAGCGGGCTTGATGCGGCGTGTGCGAGACGGGGAGGTCGTGTGTGGGTGTGGTGCACGGGTTTGGTTTACCACCGATCGCGAGGGTGTGGCTGCGGGTCGTAAAGATCCGCTCGGTTCGCTTGTGTCCTCTCAATTCGAAACGGACTGTGGGGAGGTCGAGGCGAGATGTGGCGGGCGGTGGATGGTAAAATTAGGTCGGAACGAAAGAAAAACTGACGTTGGAGTTTTTCCCAAATCCGCTGCCCATCCGTTACATTTTCCTTTTCTCCTCGCAATGAAACTTTCCTTTTTTAATCTTTCGGTTGGTATCTGATTATTCAGCGTTTGAGTGATTTACACGATTGAATATTCGAGGCAGTTGTTGGTTTTTTTAAAGTGAGCCATTGTTAGTTTTAATATTAAGCATTGGATATGCGTTAAAGTGTTTATTTAGATAGCTACTTTTATTTTGAGTTATTGGAGCTCGCGAGTGATATTTCTGGGGAAAAAATCGCTATAACGTATTTCAACTACCATAAAATTAGATTGGGGTGTACAAAATTCTAAATTGCTTTTTTAAAAAGTCTAAATAGTTATCTGATTCTATTAACAGTAGGTACTTTAATGAGCTTCTGTTAATAAACTAAATTTTGCTAACGTTTACAAGTATACTTTGAACAATGCGCGATGTTAAGCAAAAATCATCCATGTAGGAACATTTCATCATTTTCAAAATCTAACACTTCGCGGAAATCATCGTTAGACCAACCGTCTTTTCGGCGAAACCAATAAACCGTCCGATGGGAGAACCGCGTCAAGGACTCAATTTCGCATGGACTACAAGAATCCGCAGAAACTCCAGACGACGCCGTCGCGAGCCTCTCTGCATTCCAACAGCGAGAACAGTTCTCCGAACGAGATTCGATTTTCAGAAATAAAAGAGGAACGCGAAGCGGTTGGCGGACGAAAACACGGAGATATGATTGAATTTTCCTCATCTTAAGAGCAGGAGCGGAGAGGGGAGGAGACCGCGCGATGAGTAGAAGAAAGGAGCTGAGGGACTTCCGGAACAACAAACCAGAGGAGAGGTTGGCCAGTCGGGTTAAAAGCAAACAAGGAGATGACGGGGTGAGCTCTGGGGAAGCCATTGAGAGGCTTGTTAAAGGTATCTGCTGATGAGAAGGAGTTCGGAGAAAACGACTCGCGGGGGTGAGATAGGTATCGCGGGATTGATTGATTGCCTTTTATTCGGGGCGAGATTGGGACTATGCAGTCCCCTCTTCCACCTAACCACAATTTTATTACATATATATACTTGAGGAAAAGGAATGGTAGTGATGATGGCGGCAACATGGTGTTGGAAGGAGTCCAGTGGACACTTACTGGAGTTGGCGAGCCGCTGGGGGTGTCACAGCAGCACACCTGAAAGAACGAAATAAATAAATAAATATATGTGTACATATACTTGTATATATAATATACCTACAATAAATTAGATAGAAGAAGGCTAGTCTTTACAATATGAAAGGTCGTAAGGAAAGAATTTACATTGTGGGGAAAATTAATAATGAAGATAAGTTTATCCTAGTAAAAATAACCCATTGCCGGATACCTCCCTCACAAGAAGGGGGCTGGGAAAAACCTGGGTTACCTACTGAGTAAAGCTAAGAACATGTTCGCAACATAACAGCAAATATCAATGTATAAATTACATATTGTTAATAATACCATAATATACATCACAAAATACAAGTAATTAAAACCAAAACAAAATATAAAGATTGCAAACAGAATCAAGATATTCTTGGATATTAAACGAAAAAATGGAAACGAATGAAATCACCCGTATATACATTTCATTGTTAAAGTATCACTCGTTTAAATTTAAAAAGAAAAGTATTAGTGTAGTAAAAAAAGTAGGGAGGGAGGAGAGGCGAGAGAGAGAGAGAAAGAAAGGAGTGAGAGCAGTAAGAAAGGACGCATGGCTGCTTCGATCGCCCTTGAGAGGGATGAAGAGTTAGCGAGAGGGAGAGAAATTTAACGACGCGGAACCCGACAAAAGGTTTCGGCGAAGAAAAAGTGAATGCTTTCGAGAACCGATGGTTAATTCTCTCACTTCAGGAAAGGACGTTTTTTCAACTGGAGCAGCCGCTTAATTTTTATCTCATAGCGAGAAGGTACTCGTGCCTACGACAGGTTTCTGAGGGAGAGTAATGTCTGCCCGCAAACAGATAATCGTATCATCCATTTCATTCTGTAAAATTCTGTCAAACAGCTGCTCCATTTCAGGGGGATGATCCGATTGGGATTAGACTCGCATACAGTGTAACCTCGATAGAACGAATACGGCATATAACGAGAACTTCATTATAGCGAGCGAAATAAACCGTCATTATCAACGTCTTATATATACAGGATTTACTTTTCGGATATACTTCAATCCTGAAGGTACACACCCGCAAGAGATGCGAAACGTCGGAGACAATGGTCCGCCGTACGCATCAGACGCCGAAAGCCGACGCCAGTGTTCCATTACGCATACTCGTTAGAACGAATATTTTCATTAATTTTATAAACTTTCGCCATGTCGAGGTTTCCCTGTACAGTCGTCAAACCTATAACGCGGTATCCCAGTGCGCGGTTTCACTTATACGCGATTTATAAGGTGACTATAGTATCCCAGAACTCGGTTCGGGTTCACGTTTACGCGACTTTCAAAGACCGATTTCTCCGATTTTTGACAAACAATTTTTAACGCGGAGCAGTAGCAATTTTTCTTCTACCATTGTTAAAGTGTACATTTTGTTTCTTTATTCCAGTACCTAGTTAAATAATTAATTTTATTATAGCATGTACCTTACCTGAAATTTATACCCATTTATTACTATATTAAATCAAGTTTTATTACATTAATATAATTTTATTTAATTTGTATTACTTTCATGTTGGTATATAGAATTATTGTTATATTATACCTTGTTTTACTATATTAATCGGAGTTTTAATACCGAAAATTAATCCGACGGTCCCTATCCCCCTATTACCCATAGGCTTAAGGCGATTTCCCATTACACGGCATTTTCCCAAGAACTTACCCCTCGCAATAGGAGGGACGACTATATTTATTTTTATTAGACAGATATAAGAGTACCCGTGTATGTAGATTTTCTGGATAGACACTCATTCGTCTATTTGTTCGTATTTTTCATCATATTTCGCTTAACTAACCAATTTAAGTTGTCACAAATATCACCATTGGGGTAAATCTGCCAAATGTGTTTTCCTGTTACATTAAGATCCGCTCTAGGCAGTGGCGGATTTACGCCTCCTGGGGCTCCTGGCGCTAAACATTTTGGGGTCCCTGGCGAAACATGCGGGGGCCCTGCAATCTAAATATACAGTAACTCCTCGCATAGCGCGGTTTCTCAATTGCACGATTTATTTTTTAGGGACAATTTTTCACATAAAGCGCTCATCCCCGCAATAAGCGCGCATAAACTCGGGCGGCGGACTATTTCGCGGAGTGGTGTAAGTTGGTGTAAAATTTTAAATGGTGGGAATGCTGTATTGTGCACACATACATATACACTCACGCACACACGCACCTATTCACGCACAGTATATGGCAGTGGGAGTATTTTAACTTTAAGCCTCAGAACTTGATAGAGAGTTGTGTTGAATCATCCTCCTGCTGAACGCACTATATGATTCGCGCGTAAAAAAAATCAATCACGAAAGCTACAAATGCGAATGCTAGCTACACACGTAGTCATTTTGTGTGGTTAGTGATTTTTGTTCTATTGTAAACATTATTAACCCTTATGATGAGTGGAAAGCGTGTGCAATGTGATATCAATGCAAACGAAAAATTGCTAATACTGAATACTACGTAATACATACAAGCATGCTAACACATACTGTACATGAAAAGAACAATAATAAAATAAAATAAAGGTGTGAAATGTCAGCCGAAAACGCAATCCAACCATTTTCCATTATTTTTAATGAGAAAATTGTCTCCGCTTAAAGCGTTCTTGCTTAGCGTGCAAGTTTTCACAAACGTAACTGTGGCGTTATTCGAGGAATGACTGTATAATGAAACCGCTTCTAACGGCTATCTTCTTTTGTGACATCTCTTAACGGTCGTTTTTCTACGGAATCATAGAGAGGTTCCACTGATTTTTAAATTGAGACATTTAATATTTCTGAGATTATATACACGAACATTTTTTCGGGGCCCCTGGCGCGCGCCATGTGCGACCCCCCCTAAATCCGACACTGGCTCTAGGAGTTCAAAATCGAACTATTCCGAGTATTAAATTAATTATAATAATCATTCGTATAAGAGATTGCCTTCCTCCTTGCTAATTCGTATATAATTAATCGATAGCTTCGAACCGTCGTTGATCTCTCTTGGGAATCAATGGCTCTCGTTTTGTCTTTAAGAGGCCTTCGCGGTAATTGGCGCAGAGCAGGGATGGAAGCCTTGGCCTTGGGTGTAAAAAAAGTCTTCCGCAGGATTTGATTACTCGCACCTCTTTGTTTGTTTGCCGCGAAAATTTCAGTAATATTTTTTACTCTACTTAATCGAGACGTCGAGAGATGGAATCCGGGAGCGCGATTGTGAGGAAGGGCGGTGGTGATCGAGCAAACTAACATACGAGGATGATAAGCAAGGAAGGCGCAAGGCGTTAAGAAGGTGAGGTTGGTGGGGGGAGAGGCTTTTCTCCCCTCCCTCATTCCTCTTCGCTCTTTCTAGTTTGCTCCCGCTATTTATCGAAAAATTTCGGCTTTCATTTTTTTTCTTTATCTCTCGCGCTCGCCACCAGAGGGATTGTATAAACGAACCTCTAGATGGGAGGGGGAATAAGGATGAGTCGCACCTTTAGTGCGGGTAATTTGGAGATCCTTTGGTCGTGTTAAAGGAGGGAAGAGATATATAGAGGAGGAGTGTGGGAAAAAGGCGAGAGAATTTTGTAGGAGACCTTCTCCGCGGTCGGAATCCCTTGTTCCACACTTGATTGGAAAGATCTTTTGGGAGGGGAAAAAATCTCCGCTATTCGTTCCCTCATCAGCGATAACAGGAAGTCATCGTGATCCCATCGAGACGACCCTCCTTCCCACCTCCTCCGCCGCACTCCCCTTTCGTCTGTGGAGATATGGGAGAAATCCGTCGATTCACTGCAATCCATATCAGTAGGAGATGCTTTATCTCATTCGACTGTTCCTATAAACCAATCATTGTGGACGTTTTGTTCATATTCTATTGTTCAGATTCACATGTAAAAGAAATTGCTCTCTCTTTCTCTCTTTCAAAGCTGATAAGCACCAGAATATGAATTATATATTCAAAGCTTTGTAGTATTTGCCTACATGATATGACTAATAATCATTTTAAGTGGGCGTCACAACAGAAGCCTCTAAATATGCATGCAATATAGGTTTGCCAGCATCGATTTCAATTTCCGTATTCATTGAGTGCAGTTGTTAATTAATATTTGCAATCATAGAAAAATCGTTAATGATGTTTGTCAAGGACCGAATTTAATAACCCTTTTATTGCTATAAAGCTATGAGCTGAAATGAAACCTTTACTTTGCCTCGAGTTGTGTTTGATAATTAAAATCTTTTAGTGGGCGCAAGAAGCCAAAGTTGAAGCTTACTCCGCATAATTGAGTTATTTGCGCTACTCGTTCGTTTAAAGTAAACTCAATTAAAAGTTGAACACTCCGCGCCAATGAAAAAATCCGAATTTGTTGACTGACTTTAATTAGCAAGGTTTCGAGCAAACTCCTAATTATATCCCGGAGCGCTATGATAAAATCGCCTTCTAACACAGTTTTCCTAAGAATCTAACCTGTATAATTGCAGTCACGAACCTTCCTCGTCCTCGGCAGTCACGAAAAATAAAAGTTCTCTTAATTAATACTGCATAAATAGGCGTTCTTATTTATCATATTTCTAGTAAATTTTTCGCGTTGCATCCCCATCTCCAGTTTTATTTTTCTTTTTTGCTATGCTGTGAAGCAAACCTTCGTCCTAATTAGCGGAGAGGCGTGTTTGTTGATGGGAAGCTAATGAGGGACCTACATGCTTGAGTAAGATAAAGAGAGGTTGCGAATGTATGGAGTATGGAGAGAGAGAGGGGGAGAGGAAGGAGAGAAAGAGAGGGTGGGGAAGGAGAGAGCGAGAGGCTGGTTGGCGTGCAGCATAGGGCGGTGGCCGCCGAGGACAGGGATTACTCGGGAATTGGGAAGAGTGGCATTAGCGATAATAATCCCGTAATGTGGGCAGGCTTTCAAAGATGGCATGCCCAAATTCCGCGCAGTCACAAATGTTTAATCCCGCGGAAGCCTTTTATTTAAATTACACCCGAAGGGAGCACGATCGCAGAGACGTCGCGTTTGAAATTAATTCTTATTTTTACTCCGGGATTCATTTGACGAAAAGTTATGATGATCTACGTCGGGATTCTTTGAATAATTCAAAAATATTTTCTTCTGGATTTATTCAGATTTAATTAGATTTATCATTTAATTGTTATTTTGATATTTGGCTTCATTTTTCCAGCTCGCTTATCGCTAAAGTAATATTAGTCTTATCTGAGTCGATCTCCCGGTGGTATTAGTAGGTTTTCGAAGGATTTTTGGTCTTGAAAGGTCAATAGATGGTCTAGGTAACTACTGTAGTCATACAACGGTTGAACAATACAGATTAGAATTCTATCTGCAACTTAGTCATCCTCATTGTCAATTAACCGATCGTCAATTCAAGTATCAACATCTTCTCCGCGTTTTTTTCGCTCTATGTATGAATGGAATGGGCATGAATCCTTGTGGGCGGGTGAATTGCCAGCGAGGGCAGATGCCTTGTCGCTGAAATGAGCACCTGCTTTATTCAACCGTTTTATGGCTGCGGTGCTCAGATCATCATCCTGTGTGTTCAAGCCGTAACGGGAGCTATAATTCCTTTTTGAATTTACGGCGTATTTCACATAATTTCATCCATATTGATAGCGGTCAACAGCGTTGTAGTGGGATTTAACGTCAAGGACTTCATGATGGAGCTGTTTAATCCTTGATCGTAATGTTTTAATCAACCCTCTGCGCGATATAGAGCGATGGAGAGTCGGAATTTTAAGATAAAGAGTCATGAAAAGGAAAGCCGAATTTGGATGCCCGGTCCAGTCATTGTAGTCAGGTGACCTTAGCCGTTCCGCTAATGCTAACTCGTCTCGTCGATTGATTCGGATTCCCTAAATTTAATTTTCCATGCCAATTAATTCATTAACAACTGACGATCGCTTTAGACCTTTTTATCCGCTTCCGCAAACGTTTTCACGCGCGCACGCCAGAATCGATTTCGCATCGATCTGCCGTCGGGATACATCGGCAGCCGCATCGCAGCCGCAGTAAAAATTAGGCAGAGTAAGTTTTTTCTCGCGAGAATGAGGAAGGAGAAAGGGTGGGAAAAGGCCCGACTCATCCTCGAAACGTTCTAATCCATTTTCGAGGTCACCGTAAATGCGAGGAGACGCGGATTGAGACGTCCGCTCAGTTGAGGCTTCGGAGAGCGCCTCTCGCTCTCTGCTACTACTACTACGAATATCGCTTCCCTTTTCCGCCGCCTCCACCCCGTGTTTAACCGGGCATCCCAGTTCCCGCTTTTTCGCGGTAAAACCACACCGGTCGGTTGGCCGACGTGTGAGCGTCGGATGGCTTTTCTCCTGTCGGAGTGTTCATCGGAAGGAAGAGGGGGAGGATGAGGAAACGGTGAGCCGTTTGTGGAGTATCGCGCGTTTGATTTTCGTCGTGTTGGCAGGCTCGGAGGAGAGGAGAGGAAGCGGATTGCGCGCCGATTCGTGTGCGGCGGCTGAAACCGGGAGCGGACTGGAGCGGGACATCGATCCGTGGCCGGAAAACTGTGGGTGTGGAGAAAGAGAGAGGAGAGAGAGAGGGGGGAGAGAGAGAGGAGAGAGAGAGAGAGGAGAGAGAGAGGGTTGAGAGAGAGAGGGGGGAGAGAGGAGAGAGAGGAGGGAGAGAGAGGGGGGAGAGAGGGGGGAGAGAGAGGAGAGAGAGAGAGGGGGGAGAGAGAGGAGAGAGAGAGGAGAGAGAGAGGAGAGAGAGAGAGGAGAGAGAGAGGGTTGAGAGAGAGAGGGTTGAGAGTGAGAGAGGGTTGAGAGAGAGAGAGGAGGGAGAGAGAGAGGGGTGGAGTGACCCCTGACTAGGACGAGCAGGGCTGCCAATCTGCCGGAGTCCTTATAAAAAAAATCGGTGCGAAAAACTTAGGTCTTCGGAGATCTTTGGCTACGTAGTTTTATTGGATAAGAATTTTAGGCGTTGCGATGGCGAGGAATGGACGAATTGGTGAGCGGGATGCGTGGAGAACGTCATCCAACGAATGCCGATTTTGCGAGATCGAATTCTATCGAGGGCATTTGTGTTTGCGTTCGTTCTCTTGCCTCGTAAATTCAACCCAATCATCCCTTATTATGCTATCGGACAACTGGTAAATAATATACGACGAAGTCCTAACCTTTGACCTTTTGCTGCTGGAACGGAAACGTTTCGGTTCGATAAAATTGGTTTCCGGAAATCCAATGAGGAAATAGCTAGCCTTTTCAGTAAGGGAAACTTTTATATCGGCAATTTTGTCTGTGGTTTATTGTAGTTTAATGGCTAGAAAGTTGTAAAAGGGGAGGGGCGGTTACATAGTTTATCAAATTCGATGTCGTGATTTATGAAATCCATTCATCACTGCAATTTAAATCAAATATTCATTTTTAAAATGCCAACTAAAAGATAATGACTTTTAGCAGTAGCTATCTGTGGCTTCGGATAAAGTTTCTCGTCGTTTTAGAGGAAATTGCTTTAAAATCGCCTTTTAATTTTTTAATTTGTTTGTGAAAAATGACAACAAATTAAACGAACATGTCAAATTATTATCGACGTTTTGAATAAACGCTCGTATGTCTTTTCTAATCGTTAAAAGTGACGAATCTTTCAGAGTACCTACCTATAGCACTTAGAATTTTAAAACTCTAAATTTGCGGGAATTGTACCGAACATTCTGAGAACCATTGCGAAGCATTCATCGCGTGCTTCTTTACACGAATCCAAATCTACTTCTCTCTCTCTCTCTCTCTCTCTATTCCTCTTCCTCTCTCTCCCACACTAACCGCCGATCCGATGGGAAATTTTCCAGGCATTCCACCCGGATCGTATCGGTCGTCGCATTAATTTGTCGCTCATTTGGAGAACATTTCGATTACCACATTTGCCTCTTTAGGAGGGTGATTATTTCCCTTTTTGCTTTTCTTCCCAGAACGTGTATAATTTAGGATGGCATTTAGTAGAAGAGGAGGGGGAAGAATAGTCAACTGAAATTAAGGTGAAGTGATCAAAAAAGAGCACATGTTAAATCATAGTTGAGATATTTTTGACGGTAAAGCAAGAGCGATCATAGATAAATTTTCATGAGACGCATCGTGGGAAAAGGAGGGGGGTACAATTGAGACGATACACTCATCCCTCGATTTATACGATACTTGATGTACGCGGTTTCGGTTTTACACAGTCAAGAAAATGTGACCATTTCTCGATTTACACTGAATCTCTGTTGGTAAATTTGTTTATGACACTGAGGATGACAGTGATTGGGGATAAATTTATTAAAGTTTTCATTAAATTAGTTTTCTCAATTTTATAATTAAATGCAATTTCTTATTCCTTTAGTTTAATTTCCCAGATTGTATGAAGTTTTTGTTTAGTTTAATATGTGTTATTTTCTCTAATGTTTACTCTACCATTACTTCTGATTTCAAATTTCTTTTATGTTTTTACTTTTTATTTTATGTAAAGGTTCATTTATATAATGTTTATATTATTATTACATTTGAATTCAAATTTCTGATAAATATATGTGCACTTATAAATCAAATTTCCAAAATATCCTTTATTTTAAAATAAATAAGAACCTAAATCCAATTTTATAAAAAGTGTTAGTTTCGATTTACAATTTTTTTGATTTACACGGAGATTTTCGAGAACGCATCCACCGTGTAAATCGAAGGATGGAGTGTATAGGCTTTAAGAAAGGAGTTGGCGGCAAAAAGATAAAGGGAAGGACTTCAAATGTCGGCCGTCGGGGGGAGGGGGGCGGGGGGGGGGGGGTGTTGGGGATGTATGTACCTACCGAAAGGTTGAAACCTTAATGATGATGAGCGGGTGTGTGCACCTCTCCTGCAACACCCGATTCCCGTCCAAATAATCGCCTCCCTTTTGTGAGCTCGTTCGGGGACGTGAAAAATAAAAATTCAGCCCCGTTGAAAGTCTCGCTCCAGCTCGCCGTGGAAAGCTTTCCCCGGCGCAGTTGCGCCAGGACGAGAATTTGCATCTAATTTGTTTGCATAAGGAAGGCGGTGATTTTAGCTTTTTTTCGACGGCCGTAAAAGGGTCACGGTTTTAAACGTAAAAAGGTCGGTCGCGCCAGAGAGAGAGGCGAGTATTCGGCATCTTTATCTTCGAAAATTGTTGACTCCCGCGATTAGGATTGCTAGGTTTTGCCGCTGGATTGCTCGTTTTGCGGCCTATTATAAAACAGCGAGGGTCTTCTCTCGCGTGCGAATTTTTCAGTGTAAATAAAATTGCGTTGAAGTGTGAATTACATCGCTAAAAAGGGTGGTTTGGCACAAAAATTGATTTGTGAATTTACGTTTCGTATTTATGATGAACAAAATAAGGGACGCTAACTTTTTTGGTCACCTTACCTTGTTAGCCGCGGCATGAAGCTTGAAAATTTTTACTTTATAAAATCGCTAAGCCTGTTGGTTTTATTCGTTCCGAGTATAATACTGAGTGAGAATATTCAGATTCAGCCTGAGATTTAAGGACAGTTTAAATTGGAACACCGTTTTCCCATTAAGGTGGTGGATGACAATGTATATTGAGTTAAATCTTATCCCTCTCCACGTTGAAATATACATCGCTAAATATACGCCATAACCTTATGGAAATAAAAGCGGCATTGAATAATTTATATCAAGATCTTACCTTTCAAATGTGACACGTCGAGTCCCTTGGATTCATCTCGGTTGAAGTCAGTTTTGGATATGATCGAGCAATTATAAGTAGCTTTTTATGTGGAGAGATATTAGTTTTAACGAATGTTGCCTTGTCGCAATTATACAGATGAATTATATGCGTCGGTGGTAAATATCGAGCCAGTACATATTGGTGTAATGTATATTTTATAATCTGATATACACAACAAAAATACATCATATAAGACAAAGTGTGAAAGACGCGAAGATTTTTTGTAAAACTTTTCTAATGTAACTATTTCTTTCCAATCTTGTTTGTCAACGACGACAATGAAACAATTTTTAAACTCCGTGCATTTGTTGTTAATTTGTCTGTTACGATCTGTAGTGTCAAACGAAGGCCGTCTGGCCTGCAATTAATTTCTTAGTTTCCTCGGAGTCTGGAGTTCGATCCGGGGCGACGTCTCATTTCCATATGTGGTAGGCAGTGGCGATGACCTCGTGTGAAGATGTCTGGCTTGGAGCCAGTTTCGGGGAATGGGGTTAGAGGTCGACAGGGGAGATGAGTTAGGCAAACATCTGTGTTTCTCTTGTGGAAACCTTGTTTGGTGATAGATTCGACCCCTAAATCCTCTTAAACTTGTTAAGAAGAAATAATGTATTTTTCAAAAGGTTTGCCTTTTTGTGACACTCCAATTAAGTGCCATCTTAGCTTGAATATCCTCGCAGAGATTCATAAGGAATCCTTGACTCAATTAAAAATCAAATGGCCTTTCGGCCTGATTGAGTCATTAAAAGTAATTATGAAATGCAATTTAGAACATTAGCCTAAAACTAAATAATTTGTAAATAGGCAGATTGCTAACCATGAGCATGGATAAAATTAGAGCGTTTTTCTTCTATTGTTGAATTAGTTAATATTTTTTTTATCGCAATGGAGATTTCTCCCATCAACGTAATGGGCGAAATGAGGAGAATTTGGAATTTGATCACCTGTTATACGTGCAAATTTAGCTTATCTTAATATATTTTTGTGGTTATAACGTCATATATTTTTTCACTAGGGCTTCGTTTGTAAGTGGCATAAATGTGGAAATGTACCCTCTAAATTTTAGCTTTCCATCTTTGATAACAGGAGGCCCAAAGTACGACCCGCGGACCGGATTCGGCGAGGGTGTGATGAAAAACATATCCGAAAAATTTAACACACAAAATCATACATTTAAAAAAAAATTGATTATATAACTTTTAATACTGAAATGTTAACCATGATAACCATATTTAGACTTGATTTTCACTTATATGACTCCTTAAAACATATAGATTACTTACGATTTAATCTCTAATCTGGCCCGCCGAAGAATTGACAACTGCCAATGCGGCCCGACGAAGGATTTGCAACCACCGATGCGGGCCGCCAGTAATAAACCACTGTTTTATACCTTCGGAGACATTAAAAATATATTTTTTAAATGGGCCCCTAACCGGCCCTGTTTATTTTTATAAACTTAAATCTAAAGAAAAAAATTGCAGCAGTACAGAAATGTACACTCCAAGTTTTAGCTCTCTTATCATTTGTGGTTTCATCACAATTTCAATTTAAGTAAGTGCACAGGCGGACGAACTGTCGCAAAAGTGAAACAATAATTGCATTAAAATGCGCTAAAAATAAGCTATCTAAATGTTTAAAATACGGTAGAAAAAGCCGTGATAAACGCAAAAAGTGAAATGTATTCACAGTTTTCTTTTCGAAGGGAAACGTATCAAATTTCTTTTTAAAAATTTTCGTGATATAGGGTGATATTTTGTCAGTAGATTGATTACTTCGGCTTAGCTTAATTCCTTGGCGTCCATGGCCGTTGAAAGTTTGTGAAGACTAATGATTTTCATTGAATAATACCAAATGAGTTGTATATTTTAAAGCTTCTTCAATAATGTCTTGACGTGGAGCGAAATAAATGACGGCGTTTCGGAATAAATCAATTTATTACGTGCCAAATTTATCATTTCGAAATCATCACTCTTTTAAAACTATGATGTGATAGTTTGATGAATGCTCTGCCGTTAAGAAATTCATTTCTTTTGAAACGGGAGGATCGATGGGCACGCGAATGATGGCGGTGTGAGGGTAATTCATGCAAATTACATTCTCATATTGTGTTGCTTGCATCTCGAGTAAATGATAAAAAAAGGCGAAATTAGTCGTTGAATTTTAGGCCTCCTTAATTTAAATGTTTATGACTTAAATATTTTCGTCCAATAGTATTCATCCGTTTTCCGGTCTCCTTTTTTGAAGTTTTTGTGTCTTAATCATTATCGTATGATAAATCCATGCCGCGAGTTCATGAGCACCGAGTAATCAGAGCTCTCTTGCGGAAGAAAACAGGATAGCCTAAAATAAATGCGGATAGTACGATTTAACTTATAATTACTAAAAGTGAAGAGCCAAGAAGTTTTCCGTGCTTTCAACATTCTACGTAGTATTGGAATTTTTTGCGTATCCTTGTTTGTTAGGAAGGTTACGTGGTTTCTTCTTTTTAGCTATGAGCACATTAGTAGGTTTGTTTCAATGGGTATTATCATTTTGTTGACAGGTGTGTTTATATCCTCGTTTCTAGTCGTATTTTCGTAAAATGCTCATTGGAATTAATTATTAGATAAAAATTGTCGGCACACTAAATAACATACTACCAAGTAAGGTGATCTAAGTTTTGGTATTATGAGAAAATTATATTAGCCTTTAATTTTGGTAGAAGTGCTTGTCAAATGAAAGTTTTCTTTGTCGTTTTAACCAAGATAATTTTAACGAATTATGAGATGATAATCACAGAAAAAGTATACTCTCTATCTTCCACTTGAATGTTACATACCATATTTTTTCTGTGATCATGATGAGTAAATTCCACAAAGTGCAGCCTGATTTCATCGATGAGATTATAAGATATTTGCAATGAAGGAATCTGTTTGTCTAACGATTATTAAATTTATATAAAGAGAAATTTATAAGCACAAGCGATCTCATATACATAATATACGTATTTGTTAACTATATTTTAAGATTCTACAAGTTCTTTATTAGAAAAAGAGTTTTGTATACTTTACCACCTAGACGTCTTTTATTGGGTAATTAAAGTATTTTCCGCTCAAATAATTTAATTGTCAATTATTGCACGATTTTTTCATGACCGCTCGAGCCCTTTTCGATTCTTAATTCTATTTTCCGGTGTTTGCCGCAATATTCAACAGCCGAGTTTATCTATCTACATATATGGAAATACAATCATATCCTTTTCCATTTTTCAAATTGATCTCGTGAGCATTTCTCATAGCCCAACGCTCATCTAAAAGCCCAACTCTATTAGACCCAGTTAAAAATCTCTTTTCCGAGAGAATTCAAGTTTCCTTTAAATTACACCTGGTGTGTATCATGTTGCTTGTTTTAATTTCTCAGGGGAGATCACTGACTCCGTTTGCATGCACGTGAGTGCACTGTGAAGTTAATCTCGAGGTTTCATCGAAATTATTCCAAGGCCAATTTGGCCTTGGAATAATTTAGGAAGGATGGAGATTCTCGGAAACCATCCTATGAGCAAATGAAATCGTCAATTTATTTTCGTGTTACTGAAAGAGCAAGAGAACGATAAATAAACAAAAAATTTATATTGTTAATTATTTGTTAGTACAGAGAAAAAATACCTTCACGCATAAAGTTTTATTATTGGAATAATTAATATAGTATTTATCTTTTAAATATCTACGACGGCCAATTGCATTGTAATAGTAATGCAAAAATTTTGATAGGAAAGCTGGAGGCTAAGACCACCTTGAAACACATTAAATTAGAATGGAAAAATAAAAAAATGTATTATCCTGAAAAAAAATCATTCCATTGTCCCTTAGTTCGTCAAAACTAACCATTCCGCGTGAGTCGCATGCCATACCGTTCGCCGTGAAGAGTATTTTGGTCGGATAATAGCACCAGAAGTTTGAATGTGTCGGTCATCACGTTTGCTTTCTGCTCTGTGTGTTTTAGTGTATTTGTGGACACAGGACACCTCTTGTGTTGTGTGCGAGAGCAAGAGAGATACTTTCCCATCAGGGGTCTTTCGAGGGATGCAAGAGACGCTGTAACGGGATGCCGCCTCTTCTAGGACAGACGCGATATTCATGGGAGGAGCAATGAAGAGGCAAAGCAAGGTGTTCTTTCACACTCCTCCTACCTTTTGTTGTTCGCCAGGACCGGAAGTCCTGGGAGCTCTCCTAGAATCTCTTTTGTCGACCAAAAAGGAGAGAGGGCGGGCTTTTACGGTCTGTCTCTTCGCGGGGGGTTTGTCGCAGTCGGCGGCATGAGAGTTTCATACGACGGAAGGGCGAGAGAAGACGAGGAGAGGCGAGAAAGAGAGAGAGGAGAGGGAAGGAGAAGCTAAGGGAGCGGTTGAGGGCGGGGCACGGATAGAGGCCTCTCAGGGATGAAATGTGAAGGGCGGAGAGACAGGGAGAAAGTCTTTAGAAAATAATTTCGACGCGTCGAACGCAACGAATTCGGGTGTGTAACGGGTTTAGCGGCTCGTTGCCATTGGCAGCTGTTCTTGTGTTTCGAAATCGAGTCCTCTGGGTAAGTTAATTGAGTTTTTACACCTATTAGGGTTGCGCTTCACTGAAAGAATCGACTTAAGTAACAGACTTATAGTAAAATTAATTTAATATATGAAACTGATAGGGTGTCGGAAGTTGTTCTATTTTAAAATAAGTGTATTCCAAGCCCTCGTATAACACGGGGAACGTGTTTTAAAAAAATGTCGCGTACTGGGAATCCGTGCTATGTGAACCTAACTGTGACGGTGAAATAGGACATGACTGAGCTATGCTTTTTCGGCTTTCTTCTTCTTTGTGCTTATTCGTTCACGTAATACAAACTTACAAGGGAGTCGTCGAATAATTTATAGCTTTGATTCTAGAGGAAGTGAAATCCTGGATGTATTGAAGGAGTGGGCATTATATATACAAAAATACATAAAAGTAACGAAAAAAGGAACACGAATTTTAACAAAAGAAAAGAAATTTTAAGAGAAGTGAGGGCACGAATACAACCTATTACTGCGAAAATCACGAGTGAACTGTTGGTTATTTCGTTCCAAGTTTTTTGACAACCTGCGGCATTGTGAACTAGGATAAAGAAATTTAAACACATTAGGTGATAAACATTTTTGCTAGACCTACCATAAACAGGTAGCTCATATTCTACCTCATATAATAAGACATCCTGTCGTTGTCGGTTTTCTAAGCTCATAAAGAAAGAACTCGGGCCCTCCAACACGCCTCTTCCTCGCTCACCAACCGGGAATCACACGTCCTAAGCCCGTCTAAACGGCCGTAATCGGCGTTGTCTGAATTTTTGGCGTTAAAATAAAAACCGTGTGTTAGCGTATCCGTAATACAATAACCCGTATTTTGGAAGGCAAGGTATATATTTATTCTTGTAATATCGCAAAAGTTACAGAAATATAGTTCTAGAAACTAAGACATCTAAATCAAAGATATTAATCGTTTATTACTTATGGATAGCTTAATGTAAGAAGCGACGCAAATATCCTCTTCTACGTTATTAGTTGTGCTTGCGAGAACTATTTGCATAAGGGCTGTGGTAAAATACTTTTGCAAGGAAACGTTAAAGTACTTTTGCTATCACCACGCAAACAAATGGCACAGAAATAACGCAGAAGGTAGCGTCTCCATTTGCCGCGACGAAAATTGCCCTATTACATTAAGGTTTGCTTTTGTGTGAAACGCCGCGCGTTATCCTTTCGCTTAGCGCGAAGAAGTAATTTAAATTATGCAGGAAAGTTCGCCAGTCGCATAAACATCTTTCCCACTCTTTCTCTATTTTCTCTTACCTGCCTGCTTCCTTCCTTAAATGCAAACCCTTCAAGTCAACTTCCGCGCTTCCTTTAATCCTTTACACGCCTCTTAATGCTCCTCCTCGATTACCATCTGGAATTATCTCATTTTGCTCCGTGTATATATTATTTTAATTAATTGGCTTTCCTTGTTTGTCGTCGAGAATTTCTCGGAGACTTGTTTTTTCATACTATCAGAGTTAATGGTTATTATTTTATTTCAGTTCTGTAAAACTTTTGAAGGCATGGTTGAGTTGATAAGAGAGGTCAGTGAGAGTAGTGTTTAGTTGTGTTCTTGGTGGTGTAAATACAACACCATGAAATGTAGTTTATTATCAATGAATCATTGTAATGGTTTCAAACGCATTCAAAATGCTACTATTTTTATGAGTGTACATGTGCTTAATATCGTGTTGTTGTTAATGTGGTTGGCTTTATGTTCTATAGTTAAGAGAAACACGTTTAGTTCTTATGATATTCTGCAGCTTTCTTAGGGTTTTCAGTTGATTTTCCGTGTTCATTATTCAGGACATTAAGATCATTAGGATTTATAGAGAGAAATTTCTCCATTGGAATGGAAACATTTTAAAAGTAAGTTTGTGTTGATTCTATGCTGATGGTAGTGGCAAAAATTCGGATTCTTGTAAAGTCAAATATTAAATAGGAGCTAATTGAAGTTATGAAACAAATTTATTTTATTTTATTTACGAACCTTAATGAAACCACGACCCGATAATTTAGTTCCTATTACTGACAACATTTTATGAAAAATGTCAAAATCTTCGGTTGAGTTCATGTTTATGGAAATCAGCCCTATGAAGCGTAACTTTTCAGGATATAATTCAAGCTATAAATTACTCAGTAAAAGAAATCAATAATTGTGCGATTCGTAGGATCCACTATTTTGTCGCAAGAGAATTACTACTTACGTTTCGACTTGAAACTTGTGTTACTGATGACGTTGATCTGCATCGAATTCTTTATTGCATGTCTGTCGTAGGGATTTTGCCAATACAACCAATGACAAAGTTATTATTTTCATTCTAACTAGCTTTCCTATAAATTTACACAGACTTAAGTCTTCTCCAGTCAACTCAATGAGATGTTTCCATATTTAATGATAATTTTTCTTTCTTCCTTACATCTAATCTTTATTTATCATCGGCCGAACTGCTAGAAATGAAGTGAAAAAATAGCGTCTTTTTATTAATCTTTAGTCGCAATATATCTTTTAAATGAATAAACACGCTGTTGATTGTTGTCGAAGTCTTTACCTGGCTGTTGAAGTGAACGGACGTGCCTTTCACTTGCTCCTGCGGGGTCATCCCTGAAAATTCGCCTCGCCAAATTGGCGGCTCGGGTTCGCCTGGGTGCGGTAGCCGGTAGAGCGATCGGGGTTGCCTCTGACTCCTTACCGCGGGCTGAGGGTCCTCGGGCTGGGAAATCCCAGAGTGGAGAGTGGTGTCCGCTCGGGGAGATCGTGGGGTGGTGCTGCGGAGGCAGGGAGTTGGGAATGCTTCGGCAGACCCTCTTCCTGTCAGTAATAGGTTCGAGGTGTTGTCGGAGGACGACTCCACGGCCATTGCGCCCGTACCCACTCCCGTCTCTTCGATGGAGGCCGCGCCCAAGGGGAGTCGGGTTGGGAAGGGGGGCTTGTTAAGTAGGTAGCTCTAACGTTCGGCGTGTGATGGCACCCCTGTTATCCAGTGCCCGCCGGGAGGGAGTTGAAGAGCGGGTCTTCTCCAGATGTATATCAGGAGTGCCTCCTGCCGCAAGTGACCAACACGGTGAGAGAAGCGGTAGTGGCGACAGGTTGCTCTTGGTTGCGGGTGGTGGCCCATGTTGGGACTAACGACGCCTTGAAGCGCGTGTCCGAGGAGATTTTAAGTTCTTTTAAGGACTTGGCCTCTGAGGTTGCTCGTGTCCGAGAGGAGTCGGGTTCCGATGTGCGGCTTACTGTCTGCAGTATAGTCCCTAGGATTGACCGCGGTTCTGAGGTTTGGAGTAGGGTTGAAGGTCTGAACCGAAGGCTGTGGAATTTCTGTCGGGACTTGGGAGTGGACTTCGTCGACCTACGATCTAATATCGAATCGTGCAGGGCACCACTGGATCACTCTGGTGTTCACTACACGCCCGAATCGGCTCAAAGAGTAGCGCGTAGGATTCTCGATCACACTAGGGATTTTTTAGGCTAGAGAGTAGGGCAGAGTGTATGTCAGTATTGGGTAAGGGGATAATCGATGCGTTTGTAGAAAATAAGAATCGCGATAGATTATCTAATGATAGAATATACTCCGAGCGTGAGGTAAATGCACATGCAGCACCAATTTCGCGATAGGTCACTGATAGAATGTTCCGTAAAGGGTGCGACGGGTCGCAATTCCAATTTTGATGCGATGCCAAACAGTCGTGGGAGTGATTGTGATGGGAGCGCATGTAGTTTTAGAGTGGAAGAGAAAGTCAAGGGTGAGATTAATATGCGAAGTGATAGTGAGAAATTACACGTCGTCGTACTGAACTGTCGCAGCATCCGTAGGAAAATTGCTGAGTTCGAGCATATTATTCGCAGTCTGCAGGCCGACGTCGTGATAGGCACAGAAAGTTGGTTAACGGATGAGATTCAGAGTCAGGAGATATTTCCTAGAGACTATCATGTCTATATAAAAGATTGCGCTAATAGATCGGGCGGGGGGGTTTTCATAGCGGTTAGCGATAAGTACGATAGCAGTGAGATTCCGATAAGTGACGAGGATATCGAGTGTGTTTGGTGCCGCATAAGTAAAGAAGGCTCCAAAAAGGAGTTCTTATGCTCGTTATACAGGGCACCTAACGCTGGTGTAGATTGTATTTTAAATCTCGAGAAACAACTATCAAAGCTTAGACTGATAAATCAAGATGGAATCGTTATAGTCAGTGGTGACTTAAACTTACACTCAATTGATTGGGAAAACTAATGTTTCGAATCTAGAGGTAAAGAACGCAAATCCTGTGAGGCATTAATCGAAACATTCAACTAGTCAGAAAGCCAACGCGATCGGGAAACATATTAGATTTATTAGCAACTAACGTCCCAGAAAGAATAAACAAAGTCACCATTGAAGATGGGATAAGTGATCATCTGGCCGTATATGCAGAGTGTAAGTTGAAAATCGATAGGCACCCTAAGCCTCAAAGAAAGTTTTATATATTTGCTAAGGCAAACTTTTCAAGCTTCAGGTCGCGCCTACGAGAAGTACTACCTGGCTTCCGTGATATGACCGAACGAGCAGGTGCTGAGTCGTCATGGACACTATTCAAGGATATAATACTAGAGGGCATCGATAAATACATTCCAATTGAAGGTCGACAATAAAGAGCCACGTTGGTAAAAATAAGCAAGTTAGGAGTGCGCTTAGGCGTCAGAGAATAAGCCACGCGAAAATAAAAAATATGCCGTCTATATCATCCGATGAATATAGAGCAACAAAAGTTAAGACGCATAAGGAATCCCGCGCTAAAGCGAGAAATACTATGCGTGAGGCTTTTACTAACTTCCGGAATACGGTATTAAGTAATTATTTAAAGGAGGACCCTAAAGCGTTTTGGTCCTATGTGAGAGAGGTCCAAGGTAGAGGCCCTACCATACCTTCCCTGCGTAACGACTCGGGTGCCGTTATTCATGATAGCGTAGAGAAAGCCAACCTGTTAAACGATCATTTTGTAAAAGCATTTACAGCCGCCAGCGACCATTGCGTACATTATGCACCCGCAATAAGGAGGGACCTGATGGACGATATAGTATTTTCTGAGGTGGGAATAGCAAAGCAATTAAGTTCCATCAAACATAACAAAGCCACTGGCCCCGAAGAAATTCCTGCTCGCGTTTTAAAAGAATTGGCTGATGAAATAGCACCTTTTCTTCGGATAATCTTCGAGAAATCCATTTCTCGCGCGGAGGTCCCTAGCGACTGGAGGTTAGCGCACGTTACCCCAATTCATAAGGGCGGCGACAAGGAGAACCCAAAAAATTACAGGCCGATTTCCTTAACTTCGATATCGTGTAAGATTCTCGAGCATATACTCGTTAGCAACATAATTCGATTTCTTGATAGTAATTTATTGTTAGATGGTTGTCAACACGGCTTCAGGAAAGGTAGGTCTTGTGATACTCAGCTCGGTCTTTTTGTGAATTGTATACTGAGAAGCGGAGAAAAGAATACGCAGGTCGATGCCATCTTCTTAGATTTTAGGAAAGCCTTTGATAAGGTACCTCTTAGGATGTTAATAACGAAATTAGAAACCTTTGGCGTTAATTCCAAAAATCGTTAGTTGGATCCGTGAATTTTTAAATCATAGGAAGCAGAAGGTTGTTATAGATGGAAAATCTTCGAACTTAGTGGAGGTTGTCTCGGGCGTTCCGCAGGGCAGTATAATTGGTCCGTTATTATTTCTAATTAATATAAACGATATCAGCTCAGTAGTCAGAAGTAAATTTAGGCTTTTCGCGGACGACTCCGTCATCTATAGAGAAATAAGCAATCCGGAAGACCACCAGTATCTCCAAAATGATCTAGAAGCTATTTCTGCATGGTGTAAGGCAGTGGTGCCCAAACTTTTCTAATGGCGGGCCACATCATTGGTTGCGTATCCCTTGGTGGGCCGCATTGGAAGTTGCCAATTCTTCAGCGGGCCGGATAAGAGTTTAAATCGGAAGTTTTTTGTATTCTGAGGAGCCATATAAGTGAAAATCAAGTCTAAATCAGGTTTTCAGGGCTAACATTTCAATATTTGAAGTTTTATTATCAAAATAATCAAAAAATGTATGAATTTGTGTGTTAAATTTTTCGAATTGCGTTTTCGCCATAGCTTCTCAGGCCGCACCAAAACCCTTCGCGGGCCGCATTTGGCCGGCGGGCCGTAGTTTGGGCACCACTGGTGTAAGGAATGGCAGTTAAAGATCAACCAAAAGAAAAGCTGCGTCATCAACTTCTGGAGAACCAAGACTATCTCGTTGGATAATAATCCGTTGTTCCAGTTTCACACTCGATTAAATATCTCGGAGTCACGATCCATCGTGATCTCTCGTGGGACACCCACATTCGCCGATTGATAGGTGCCGCTAACAAAAAGCTGGCCTTTATAGGGAGTATAGTTCGAAATAGCTCCGAAAAACTGAAAGAATTATGTTATTTATCCTTGGTTCGACCACAGGTCGAATATGCTTCAGCTGTGGGATCCCTACGAAAAGGGACTTACTCACGAGACAGAAAAGGTTCAGCGCAGGGCAGCTAGATTTGTAAAGAGGAATTACGATAGTAATCAAAGCGTAACATCATTAATAGAAAATCTGAAATGTACATCGTTAGAGGAACGTAGGCTGCAGACTAGATTTAAACTATTGGAAAAATTTATGTCGGAGGGACTAGCGAATGAGGTAGTAGGACTTATCAGAAGCCCGACGTATCTCGGAAGGCAGGACAGTGAGGATAAGATTCGCGAGATCGACTGTAGAACGGAGCGATTTTTCCCTAGGACGACAAGAGAACATAATAGGAAAAGATAACCTAGGAAAACTATGGACCCTTGGTGCACTGCACCCCCTGCCATCCACCAAAAAGGTGACTTGCAGGGTATCATGTAGATGTATATGTCGTTGATATAACACAAAAAAACTTTCCAACAAAAGGTGGGCGCCAGGCGTTTTTCCTCTCATGGGAGGAAGGAGTCTCGTGTGGAGGAAGAAGAGCAATTTCTTAAAAGCTTTTCTGATCATTCGGCGTCTTATTACGCGACGGACCCTCGGATGCAAGAGTTTTGACCCGCGCTGGTAATGAAACACAATCACGTACCAATTTCAGGGAGAACGGCGAAGTGCGGTCTTCTAAATGAGTTGTTGTAGTCGAGTACGGAATGACTCACGACATATCCCCCCCCTCCTCCCCTCCCCTCCCCCATCTCTTCTCGCTCAGTTCTCGTTCCCACGTGGGACTGGTTCCGCTCACCTCTCGTCCCGTCCCACACAAACACACACGCAAGCACACACGCACGCATATCCAACGAACGAACGGCAGGGAGTTTCCATTGAAAGAAGCGAGCTTCGCTTTCTTTGTGGTCGGAGGATGCATCTCCGCCGAGCACGTGTACTGCCTTCACAATGCGATGCGCGAGAGAGAGCCTCGGAGGATAGTGTTGCACGGAGGGAATGCTCCGAGGCCTTGATGGAGGCAGGTGGGGAGAAGGAAAGTGGAGGAGGAGGACGAAGGTGCACTTTGCAACCGAGGGAGTGGGGAGGTTCCCTTGGTAATGGCCCCGCGGGGATGGAGGGATTGTGGGAAAGGGGAAGAATAATGCGAATCCACGCATTGTTGCGATCCGTGTTTTTTTAAGTATGAGGTTGATAAGATTTAATAGCGCCCTAACATAACCGCATGCCACAATGCGGCGCTGCAACTGAAGCGAGAAATCGTGTAGTCAACTTAAAATGTTCATTTGACCTTTGGTCGAAGCGAGGGATTACTTTCCATTCATTGAAACTCCTCAGGGTTGTGCAAAAGTTTCGTTGTTGCAAAAAATCCAAAAATGTTAGTGGAATAAAAAAATTCTTTTTTATTAATTATTATTTCTATCAAAAGTACATCTATACCTTGACGCATCAATAAGCTGCATATTCGTTCTATTCTACAGAATTTTGAAAATGAGATTTATAAATTTCTTGAATTTGATTTTATCGAGCAATTGGGCTTTCAATATGATTAAATTACAATTTTTAAATTTTAGTATCGAGTTGCTTTTCTCGGCAGGGACATACGAAGCATTAAAAGTACTATTGTATGGTGTCACTACTATTCTATTATCGCGCTTAGTTTTTTTATGCTTTTGATTAAAGGTTTTCTAATAATTATGCATTGCACCTGAAACTCAAATTTGCAGAGAATTTAAAAGTTTCTTACTTATTCATCTCGTGATCTTTTAATATTCAACTCGTTAAAAGGCCACATTAGCTTTGCAAGCAAGCAGTTGTTTCGAATTAAACTAGGTATGTCTTTAATTAGATTACTCTGCCTTCTCTTGAACTCCTTGAGGGACCAATAGCATTTGCAACGTCCATCCTCAAAAGATATACCCAAGCAGTGAATCTTTTCTTGGTCTTATTTTAAATCTTTTGACCTGTCACGTGATCGTTCTGACTTTATATTTGCTCGAGGACATAAAAATAAAATTACAAGTCCGGCATTTAAACTGAAACAAATACATCCAGGAGAGATTGATTTTAGTTGCTCTATTTATGAAACATTATGCGCTAAAAGGAAAAGAATGATCTCTTTAAAGAGGAAAACTAATTAAGTATAAAAAGACATTTTCTTACAATCGTTCATCATAATGTTTTCCGTGGGCAAAGAGATGACGCTCCATAATAACTCGCGTACGAGGAAGTACTCTAGGCGAACGAGTTAGAGCGCTTAGTGAGGTTCTGGCGGCACTCGTTCGCATATTACATATATAAAAGGAAACGGCGGTTTGGACGCCTCTCATCTACAAAGATATGGGGGTAAAATCGAGGGGCGAAAAGGAGAAAGGGTTGGGAGGGTGTGGGGAAGAAAGCGGCCGGAAATTGGTTGTTGGATGAGAGAAGCGAGTCGAATTTAACCGTGTTCATGAGTCCTGGGCGTTAAAATAGTAGGGTAAGGGGGAGAGGGAGGAATGGTGGGCTGAGGGGAGTGTGCCAGTGATGGAAAGAGAGGGAATGAAAGGGTGAGGTTGGTAGTCGATCGGATGGCGCCCAGGAAATAAAAAATCGCTCTGGAGACGGATGAACTGCTCCTTAAATAGGACCTTACCCCGTGTCTGATGCGTATCTTGCGGTTTGCTGCACTATAGAAACTTCGTACTCCCAGAGTCGATGCACTGTGGATTTTTTTGGAGGATGGTCAGAATTTAGAGGAGGGGAAGGGCTGGGAGGGCAGTCGCCCAGGGGCCCGCGCCTAAGGGGGCCCCGCTCCTAAGGGGGCGCCGCGCCTAAGGGGCTCTGGGCTTGAAGATATCGCCATTCTTACAATTAGTAGAATGACGTAAGGTGCGAGGAACGTGAAGAAATTGCTCTTGATTTTTGTTATAAGGAAGTTTAAATTGGATTACCATAGGATTTCATTGTTGTTTTGTTCTTCAAGCGGAGAACAAAAGTTTAAAAAATGTAATGTGAAATTATTTTATTTTATAGATGTTCTACTAAAGTGCATTTCTCATCTACATCTACATGATACTCTTCAAGTCACCTTTTTGGTGGATGGCAGAGGGTGCAGTGCACCGAAGGTTTCTAGTTTTCCTACGTTATCTTTTCCTATTATGTTCCCTTATCTTCCTAGGGAAAAACGATCCTCTATATTGCTCCGTTCTACAGCCAATCTCGTGAATCTTATTCTCGCTATCCTGCCTTCCGAGATACGTCGGGCTTCTGATAAGTCCTACTACCTCATTCGCTAGTCCCTCCGACATAAATTTTTCCAATAGTTTAAATCTAGTCTGCAGCCTACGTTCCTCTAACGATGTACATTTCAGATTTTCTATTAATGATGTTACGCTTTGTTTACTATAGTAATTTCTCTTTATAAATCTAGCTGCCCTGCGCTGAACCTTTTCTATCTCGTTAGTGAGTCCCTTTTCGTAGGGCTGTTTTACAATTTTATTTCTGTATTTTTAGAAAATAAAAACACTAATGCAAAAATTATAAAAAATAATCATAATAGAATTAAACGACAGAATATCATTTTCCTGTGCTTCGCCCTGGACCCCGTGGATCCTAGATCCCTGTCAAGATGCTTATCCTGCGTCCCGCCGTCTTAAAGGGCATGTTTTGCTACGCTTCTCTCGCGTTTATGGCATTTCCTCATATTAATAATTATTTATTTAGATTGGTATAACAACATCGCATCCTTTACTAATGGATAGCGTGCGACATCTGCAGTGGGAGTTTTGCCGATGAGTTTTACAAAGTTCTCTCTGCCAAAAGTTCGGCCTTGGTGTAGAACAATAGTTCCCAACTTTTTGTGGGCGTGGTACCCTTTGAAGATACACAGAATTTCGCAGCGCCTCCATCAGGAAACTAGGTTTTATATTTTTTAATGCTGGTAACACAAATTTTACAGGGATCCATTTGTTAATACTACACCATAATCAGTGCATTAGAGGAAAGGTTATTATCCCAATGATCTACCAAATTTTCCGAATATTTGATTTATTTAGTTACATAAAAATTTGCGGCAACTCCCAGTTTGCGAAACAAAAGTTTCTCATCCACTCCGCGCGGCTCATTTCGTTTCGTTTACGTAGTGGCAGAATTAGCAGACGACAGAAGGGGCGTCCGCATTCTGAGCCAATCTACTACTACTACTTATTTTGGGAATAGAGGCATAAAGACAAAGCATATTGTTTTAAAAAATGTCTTTTAATTTTGTTAAATTGTGTTCATGAATTGATAAGCTCCTGTCGGGCCGGACGAATGCACTCGGCGGGCCCGCGGGCTATGGTTTGGGCTTCACTAAGTTATACATATGTAAAATAATTAGTATAACATTGATCGCGGATGGCATGGAGTAAGCCACACTTTGGTAACCCCTTGTCTGGTGTCCTTGTTACTAAGGGTGATTGAAATGCGCACTATTATCACCCCTGGCTTCAGATCAAAATTGATATATTATTTGCTGTGTTGCATTATTTTTAACTGTAAATTGTTCCTTTCCGTAACAACCGATCTAATCGTCGTCTATTCCTCTTTCAATGCCGGTTCTGTTGAAGAGGTTAAAATCCCCGCTATGATAAAGCAACCGTTTCTTTTTCAAAAACCTTATTGCCTACGACAGCCGATTGCCGGAAAAGATATGATCATTGTTCAGCTGAAACAGTTAAACTGAACCAAGGTCATGGTCGTCCTTTACCCCTGTTGTACAATGTAATTTCTCTTTTATATTCACTAAAGTGGTCGAAGGGATTCCGCCACTTAAATTTCAAACCAGTGTTCGAATTTGAGTGTCTAATGGTATTATGCGCCAGTTCCTCTCTGAGCTCGAGAATTTGCTTGAAAGTAATGCAAAAATTCAAACGAACCGCGAGAAAGTCTCTAAGATATATCTATCTTAATCTCATTCCGAAAGCCTTTCTATCCCCTCCATGCCATTTTGTTCTCGTCGAAATCCGGGCCATCATTCGCGGCAGTGCTAGCGACGCTCAGCGTGGGTCCTGTCAAATTCGACGGAAAGCACATATCGTTACCAGTGCTCTTGTTTGTTTGTACAGATTAACGAGGCCGTTCCTTTCATTTCAGTTTCTCCCTGTGAACTCTGTTTTGTTAGATACCGGATCCTTTGTAGGTATCATTTATTGACACATGATACGGTCTAAAATTCAACTCACGTCCTCCTCCTCTCGTTTGCAACAGGATAGGAAATTAAGAATAAAAATTTCAGGATGCCTCTTAAAATAGTTTAGTCAAGGCAGGAAAGGGATCGTTTTTAGTTTCGGAATTGAAGATTTCAAACAACTCCTATTAACTTATTAATGATTTTCTTTGCTACCTGTATCTCGTTTATCTTGCCCCGCCCTTATCGCGATGTGGTCGTGTCAATTACGGGAAACATGGCTGCTCCGCGATTGGAAATAAAAAAAGAATACCGTTTCGTTTCAGAACCCAATTTCGGCAGATCTCTCTTGTCGTTATCCATTAGTTGATCTGGCTGACGTCTTGTTTAAGAATGACGATTATCTTTTAATGTCAGAAGGCAGATAGAAAGCGAAGTATTAGATTAACATAAACCACAGAAAGTTATGTAAATCTTGTTAAATGACGTTCAATATTACCTCCATTTTCATGTCGGTATATTGAAATAACTCTTAGTATATGTCAAGACTAATGTCCTAACTGTGGATAATGTCAATATTGGCCCGCTGGATCTGGTTAATAACATCTGCACTCGTTAATAATACTGCTATTGAGCATTAACTTCGTTAAAATAAACTTTTGTGACCGGCAGTTTTAGTAAGTTTCAGGCGTTTTTCTTTGAAAATTTTCAATTAATGAAACAAAATTATCCAGGTCCATCCGGCTAATGTCAACATTAACTCTTTTGGCCATAAAAATTTAAAAAGTATACCTACACAACTTTTTGCATAATGAGTCGCCATTCAACTGCTCCTTGTTATTTCAGATTTAAAAAAACTCGATCAATTTTAATGATCAGGCATTTCTTATTCCAGCTTCAATCTCTCTCAATCCCAAGGCGAGTCTCCTCACGTATATGGGTAAAGAAGGTAAACGCCGACGAGAAAGCGGCGGGAAAGAATTAAAGGTAAAATGAAAAGTATGCATCGAAAGAAAAGACGGGTGGTTCCAGTATCTCTCCAATGCAGTGCGATTCCGTTGTCCCGTGGGCGTTGAACTGCGTTGCCACATCACGTCGTTTTTTTGCAGAAAAGATACCTCGGGGGAAATGGAGTGGAGGGTGGGAGCAATCGACACCCTTGGATCCTCCAATGGAAAGAGTGAAGAATGGAAGTGGCATGTCGGTGAAGGTAGCGCTGGAGGGGGAATGTGTCCCGAGTTGGAACAGCAAGTAGTTGGCTTGTGTGGGATGCGGCGTGTAACTTGAGAAGCGTTATGCGAGTGTGTGTGTTTGGAGGGCGGGTGACAGCAGGGAGGATGTAGGAGAGGTAAGGGCGCGAATGACGGCTTAAGAGGGCGTGTGGATTAAGGAGGGGATGGGGAGAGTGCGGAGCGGAAATAACGCTGATATTTTGAAGGGCACCCACGAATACGAGAAGGCAGGAAGTGGATCACAAAAGGAGACAAGTTGCGTTTTCTTACATTTTACTTTCTAGTCTAAAGCATTTAAATGCGACAAACTCTCTACCTTGGGAAAGAGAAGACTTCCCGACTTCCCTCGACGCTAAAACGTTTCCTTTTTTCGGTTCAAATTGGCGAACGGTTAAAATTTCATTTTCGTTCCGGGAGCCTTGAAAAATACGCTGAGAACGAATTGAAAAGAATTCGAAGCGCAATATGTTTTGCCTCAAGACACGGATTTTAATGGCGTTGACCGTGAAAAGCGCTGTTTGGAAGAAACATCCGGGATTTTTTTCTTCTCGTGCGTGAGTCAAAATATTTAAGGAATTCATTCACATGTATTCACTAGAATTTGAATGGTCGTGTTTCTTTTTGTTTATGAAGTATATTTGTTTGATGTGTGGTACATTTTAATGCCTTCTATCACTCGTATTTTGTGTTTGCTCATAGTATGTTCTGGTCTCGTCAGTTTTAGAATCCATTAATATTCGCCGTATGTGAACTTTTTTTGGCATTTTACTCTCCATTGTGGGTGTTGTTGCTTGGGATAATCGATTTTCCCAGCAGACTCGCACTCAATTAATTACCACAATCGCACGCTCTTAAATTCATCTATTCCGGCGGTCGGGCGGGTCTTTAAGAAATCTCCTTTCCCCCAACTCCTCTACGAAAATTCCTCTCGCCTGGAGGAATCTAATTTGAATAACACCGATTAAAAATATAATTGCTCCGTCGTATCTTCTGGGCGTGGATTTTTTTCTCTCGTTCGCTACGAATCTGCCGTGATCCCTCTCAGCCCCCTTCTTCAGCCCCCTTCCTCAGCCCCACTCATTCAGCCCCACTCCCTCAGCCACCCTCTCAGCCCCCCTCCCTCAGCCTACCTCCATCATTCCCCCCTCGATCAGCTCCCTCTCCATCATTCCCCCCTCCATCAGCTCCCCCTTCATCAGCCCCCATCCCCCCATCCATTCATCCCCTCCCCCTTCTCTCTCTCTCTCGCAAGGGCGTGGACCATACACTTACACACACAAGGGGCGATAAATGGGACTAACTCCTCTTCTATCTTGTTCTCTCCTCCCATAAGTTTTTTCTATAATAGCTTTCTCGTTCTTGTTGTGGGTGTGGGCTCACCGAAACAGCCGGTACCGGGCTGCCCTGCACCTCTCTCTCTTCCCGCCTTCCGCCCCCCTCTATATCCCGCCTCGATCTTATATGTTGTTGTTGGCCTGCGTGAGGGAGGTAGGCTCTCTCTTTCTCTCTGGTTGTGTCTGTTCACTTCGGAGGGAAAGAGAAAGAGAGATAAGGATGGGTTGGATTGAACCGGTTTTCACGCCAGCCTTCCGTCCGAGATGACCGAGACGCCGACCCAACCCCTTCTCCCATCTACTGCCTCCCTATCGCTATCGTCTTCCCGCCTCACAATCGGGATCGTTTTTTCCTCTATCTCTCTCTCCTCCCCCTCCCACCATAAGAACAATCCACCTGTTTCTCTCTCTCTCTTTCCACGTTAAAGCTCTGGCGAGAAGCGATTTCAATTTTCGATATCGTTTCCGTTCAATCCGCAACGTATTCAGTCACTGCGTCAAGGGGTGTTGCGTGGCAACGGAAGATTGGCGCAATTCAAAAGAGGTCTTGCAGGTAGGAAGCGCCTTTCTCCGTGACGTCATCGGTTTGGTGTCGACGCACTCGCCTGATTAGTTTCATTGGTGGGCAAGATAGATTTTGATGCGTGCTCTGCCATGGAATTTTTGTTTAGTTTATCTATAGCAGGAGTCTTTTTAGGTTTTATTTGCGATTGAATTTTACAAGTTACTTTTGTTCTGATTTCCATTAATACTTTCTTCAGAAGGAAGCCGATGCTTTATTGATCTACCATTCTAGTAATTTTTGCATTCGTTGGCACATCTCTTCAGAACTCTTGCATCTTCTCAATCGTGCTCTCAATTGTCCATTTCATCGCCATTCTATCGTCTCCTTCGAAGTTGTCATCCATTTTACCCCATCACGTCAAGTAAGCTCTATTTTAAAACTAAACGCTATTCGGATTACGGAGACGGGCGTCTAAACATAATAATAAGAAAATTGCTTCATGCTTAAAACAGAACTTTTTAAGGCCTTCTTATCCTGACTCGTTTTTTATCTTTTCCTAAGGATTATTTATTCTTGCTCTGTCGAATCACAGTCGTTGTTCTGCTACATTGTCGCAGTATTCGTAGAATACTTCGCTCGAGTATTTCCTCATCCTTTATCGCCCCGAAGAACTATTTAATTTTCACGAACCATTCAATCATTCCGTACTATTCGGAGCAAAAGTTCTCCCATTCATCGCCAATAACAAAGTCCTTAAGAAAGAGAGAGAGATATTGGGAGTGAGAAAGACTCCTCTCTTTTTGTTCCGAACTCCTTAGAGAGGGTTGGCAGCGAGGGGTTTAGGACCTGTGGCGATAAACCCCTATCTTCCCTCCAATTCTCCCCTCCCCCCTTCCAACTTGCCCTCCCAACTCCCCTCCCCCCTTCCAACTTGCCCTCCCAACTCCCCTCCCCCCTTCCAACTTGCCCTCCCAACTCCCCCTCCCCTTCCCCCTCCCAACTCCCCCTCCCTCTACCAACTCCCCCTCCCTCTACCAACTCCCCCTCCCTCTACCAACTCCCCCTCCCTCTACCAACTCCTTCCCTCTCCCAACTCCTTCCCTCTCCCAACTCCCCCTCCCTCTCCCAACTCCCCCTCCCTCTCCCAACTCCCCCTCCCTCTACCAACTCCTTCCCTCTCCCAACTCCCCCTCCCTCTACCAACTCCTTCCCTCTCCCAACTCCCCCTCCCTCTACCAATTCCTTCCCTCTCCCAACTCCCCCTCCCTCTTCCAACCCCCTCCCTCTCCCAACTCCCCCTCCCTCTCCCAACTCCCCCTCCCTCTCCCACCCACTCTCGAAAGAAAGGACTTCTTCAGAGTTGGCGAGACATGCTCCGTTTCCTCCTCCTTCTCCCCTTCCGAATTCCTCCCTTTCCGAGATCCCGACGGCAGCGGCGGAATTATTTCTCTCCCGATCCCTATTTTTTTCCAACCCGAGTTCAGTTGGAAATGTGTTTTTCGAGACCATCGAGAAATCTCCGGGAAGACGAGACAAGGACGTCGGAAAAAGGCATATCTCTTTTTCTTCCTCCGAAGATGTGGTGTGGGGGAGCGTTTTTTTTCTCCCTTTTCCTTCCCCGTGCTTTTCCTCCTTTCATCTCCAAGAGTGCTTTGCTCGCTTCCTCGCCCGATCCTTTCCCTACCTTTCCGTCTATCTTGACGTTTCAGTTTCCGCCGAGGGTGAAAAAAAACTCTAAAAGAGAGAGAACTCCGCGCGGCGTAATATTCGAAGGCATCTTTAACGCCTCGACGATGCTTTCGCTAACGTTCGCGGCGTCGTGGCGCGCTTATTATTTCCTTTCATTCTCTCCCCTTTTCTTTCTCCCCGCCGCCAGGAAATACTTTTTTTTTTCGAATCCTCGCTCCGCTCATCCGTTTTCCAAACTCTTCCGGAAATCTTGCTTTTTATCGAATATGACGCGGAAAAAAGGAACCTTCGAAATTACTCGGCTGTCGCCGAGTCGCTAGAAAGAGACGAATCGATTCGTGGAAGGGAAATATATATATATATATAAAACGGTCGTATAGAGATGGATGGGATGGGTAAGTAGAAGGAGACCCCCTTCTATAGATTGTGTGTGTCTGCGTGATTTACGATATTAGGAAACTTCAGAGACCTGGCGAATGTTCGTGAAGTGTTTGGCTGATGTCTTCTTTTTCCTCTCTCTCCGAAGAAAAAGAACCGGGGGAGTTTTTCGGAATCGTACCTCATTTTATTTTACGTTCAGGTGCTTTTGAGTTCTGTGGAGGATTTGATTGGAGGTTGGCCAGAGCGTTCTTCCTCACAACGACGCTTATTGGTTCCACTGCGTCGTGCAAGATACATTTAGGGAATTTTAGGATTATATCTGGTATTAGGATTTCTCGGATATTTTGTGCGCGTTTAATCTTTAGCGCAAACTCTCCGTTTTCCGTCTACAAAATTTTTAGTTTGTTGTAACTATTAAATAAAAACACCAGTGACTTTTAATTTTGGCAGAAAATATCGAATTCGAAGAAAACGTGGTAATAGTTTTATCTTTCCAAAATAATATGTCGAGCTAATGTCTTAATTTTGCAGCGATCGTTAGAATTCGAATGTAACCTATCTGGAGAATTCCCTTTCGTTCTTTTGCAAAGAACACTGAAATTTACTGGTAAAACAGTCCTTGACGGCTTTGATCGCAAAACGGTTATTCGAAAGCTTTTATATAGGCCATTAGAAAAATATTGTAACTTTTCCTCCTTTCCGTCCTTCCATCATTAAATTAGTGAATTCTTGATGGGACGATGGGTTAATTGGGAAAACAGTGCTTACTCTTTCTGTCGCATTATTTTCGGCTTCTACTACACACAGCTGCATTACGGAAGGGAATTGAAATAACTTGATTGGCGATATTAAATGTGTCGTCAAAAGTGGTGCCACCTATTTTTATAATTCACTATATTTAATCCGCAAAATTCGGTCAGTTTTTGCTCGAAAGTGACTTCGTGGGGCGTATTTCTGTCAGTTAAAAGAACAAATCGGATTGTCGAGTTTTAAAAATTGGTAATTCAATCATTTTACGAATAATTATGGAATTATCCCTTTACGTATACTACTATCTTTTTGTAAAAGCTGCTAGCGAACAATAGCACTTCCAAACAACCGCATCTTATCTCCCTTCATATTTATAGTGTAAAAAGTCTCGGAGCCAAGTGTTTTGTCAAATAGAATGACTAAATTCGTATAACCAGAGAAATAAATCTTTAGGTTTTTATTTTACTTGCTCAAAAGCCGTTCTGTTTTTATGAAATAATTTTTGGAATTCATCGCAAAAATTACTTGCTGTGGAGGCTCTTATCTCTTTGAATTTCCATTTCAATTATGTAATACTTTTAATAATCTTGGAGCGCATGTTTTTGAATTGTTTTTATGACATGGTCCTTATCTTGGCCAGTTATTCGGAGTTGTTTTTAAATTACGGATCCCTAGAATATTATATTTCGTTGCGATCGTATCTCGGGGTCGAACTCCATCTGCACCAGATTAAGTAACTCTGTCGCCGTCCATATCTGATCATTACGAGGACAAAAGAAAGCCCGGAATCACATACGTTCTAGCGAGCGGCAACTGCTTGCTAAAAGGCCCGATCGTCCGAGAATATGAATACAATGGGCTTGAGGGGCGTAGGACGAAAAAGATGGTTTGGTGACGCATCCGCGCTTTGTTCAACCCGATGCCGCCATTGCTGCAGGGACGGAAGACGAGCTGAATTCGAATAAATGTGGCCAACTCTCTTCCCACCGTTCATCTCCCCTTTCTTGGCTGCGGTGCGATAACAGCGGGCAGTCTCGTCGAAACAGACGGGTGACCATTAGCGGATCGCTGATTGGCTCTGCGCCAGGATGGGGTTATCTCAAACAAGGGTATCCCAAGGCGAAGACAAGACACTCACGGCTACTCCTACTCCTCGTACTTGGTCTGAATCGCCTCCGTAGAACCCTAAGGGAACGTCAGATCTCCTTTGAAGATTAACTGCTGAGTTATTATACGTAGCTACGGGGAGATTTCAGGGTTGTGTTTTGAATTGAAAAAAATGGCAAACAAATTATGATCGAGGAAATCGATTTTTGACGCGATCAATCTTTTTAAAAATGCTTATTATTGCCGTTTATTTCAATAAGCTACCTGGTTAAAATTTATGAAGTAACGCTTGCCGTATGTATGCTTCGATAACGTAAGTTTTCACAAGAACGGGTGGCTCAGAAGACATTCGTGTCGATTTAAATTGTTTGCTTTTTATGTCAGGCTATGAATCTTTGATGTGTTTCCATTCTGTCACGGAGGGAGGGGTATGCCGACGCGGACTGAAATTTTATTCACTGGAAAATAATATAAGGATTTTACTTTAACAGTAGAATACCGGGTAAGTACTTCACTTTCCTCTACGCTCATGAATATAATAAGGCAATATTTGTCTAGTGGTTGAATAATAAAGCAGATTTTCGTTACTTCTTTTTTGGACATTATCGCTACTTCTGGCTCTAAATACAAGCTCTGTTTTAATTTAACCTTGAAAACTGAGTTTCGTTGCATATAAAAGTTTTTTTTTCTGGCGTGTCACGGTTTCACGAACTCTCAATTATTTCGAGCGTGTTGGGAAAGATTTCGAAACTGATTGGGTGACGCAGGGAAGTATCGTCGTAACAGATGCCATCGTCGTCGCCACTCCCTGTCGAGGCGTTGTTCAAGGAGCGTGGTGTTACAGGGGAAAAGGAAGGGGGTGCTGGGTTTTGTTGGAAGAACAGAAGGGATTTTTGGGTGTGGGGGGCCGAGAGTAAAAAAATGCCGTTTTTTGGGCGGCAACCAGGTCGTGTCTAAACCCTTACCAGAGGGGACTGCACGCTGCGAAGTGGGTGGCACTGCCGAGGACTAGGCCACGGCCCCTTGTTGTTGCGGGAAGGTGGCGTAGCGCGAGGTCGGTCGAGGATGAGAATTGGTGCGGGGGAGGAGGGCCCAACCTGTTTCCATATTGCCCACCGGTGTCGAGACCAGAGGTTGGAGGTAGGCCCGTGAACGAACGAGTCTCGTGGGAGGGGGAAGAGAGGGAGGGAGGGGATGGGAGGAGTAGGAGAGAGTGGAGTGGGAACTAATTGTAAGACGTAGGCAGTGTCTTCGTTATTATCTGCCCTCTCTACCCCACCATTTCATGCGATTTTTCTTAGATTAAAGCGTGATCCGTGGAGTTGGTATGGAGGGAAGGCCCTAGCATCGTGGAGAAATTGGTAGTCGAGAGTCTAGATCGTGTGTTATGCTGGATTAAGATGAAATAGCGCGATGAAAGTCAGCAGTTCGTATGCCCTGGAATTTGTTGCTGTTATTTTTGTGCACGTGTGGAACCCCTAGAGCAAGGATTTACGCAATCCATGCGTGTGTACTTTTATTGTAATAACTAATTTAAAAACTGCTATGGGATGTTACATTTGACTTTAATTATAAAACAATCTGCAAATTTCATTTTTGATTTTGAACTTAAATGCACTTACAGTTCGTTGAAGTTTAGAATTTAATTCTAATGCAGTTACATAATACTTTCTCGATGAACTTATTCAATCACAAATATGTAGACTGAGTCAGAATCTCACATTACTGCTCAAAATAAACCATTCGATCCTTCAGTTTTGAATCGTTAATTAACAACAAAATTTTTACACGTTTAGTCCTGAGATCAATTGAAATGGAAAATTTGAAGTCCTCAAACTTGGAAACTCGATGTTCTCTACTTCTACTCTTTACTAAAAAGTCGGCTCCAAAATGTGTTTCGGAATCTCGAATGAAGGGAACGCCTTTCCCACTTCGTTTCAGATGAAAATATGAGATAGTAAAATGGTAAACATGATCAAATGGTTCTATTCTTCATGTTGAGTGACGGATGTCATTGAAATAAAATAATGAGATAGGTGGGATAAATTGGTCGAAATCTTACTGTTTGTTTGAAATGTTTAGTCAAAATATTTAAATAATTTATGAATAAGTACGTGGGCGTACTAAGGAAGTTTTCCAAGATGGAGGGGCGGAAGTCATGCCAATAAGGTCAATGGGAGAGGCAGACTGCTCGGGGTGGAAGGGGAGGCAAATGAATTATTTCGTTTTCAAGCACATATTCGTCTCTAGTCTGTCTGAAAAAAATCTTAGACATTTTCTTAACGATGTTGCATTAAAAAACATTTCAATATATAGAACCTTAATCTTCCACGAGAATACAAAGCAAGTGCAAATTATTATGTCATTCAGAAGACATATTGAGATTGTGGCTTGCAAATCTTGTTAAATTATCAAGCGAAAAAGATAAGTTCCGTCAACTCATAGCCACAGTGGCAGAAGCCAAATAAAGAAAAAAAAGAGTAAGATGTTTTTTCCCCGGACGTTGAATTGGAAAGGAGTGGACGGCATTCCTCCGAAAATATTCACACCTGCTCATTCTATCAACTGCAAGAGTTATTTTTTGGAACCTCTGATGAGAATGGAAGCAAGTAACGAGCTAAGAGAAGAAGATGAGGTGAGAGAGAGATAGAGAGAGGTGAGAGATGGAGAGAGGTGAGAGAGAGAGAGAGGTGAGAGAGAGAGAGGCGAGCGAGAGAGATGGGGTGAGAGAGATATAGAGAGAGGTGAGGGAGATTGAGAACGAAGGTGGTATAGAATTATGAAGCAATTTTTCTTTTTCCCCCTAACGGACTTTTCCCCATAACTTCACCCTTTTCGTCTCTTCACAACGACACTTTTCGCCTTTAAGAACCTTAAATAATAAGTGGCAACTGTACGTGACGCAATAAGACGGTGATGAAGAGAGGAAGTGTGGAATGGGAAGAGACGACTCGGGTCCTTGAAGCCGATGAGAGAGTGTAGGTTACTTTTCCGCAAGGCTGAGGGAGAGTTTAAGGGGGAAATGGTAACTCATAGGAGGACGTAGGTGGCCGGTTTCCGTGTAGGTGGAGCGCGGTGCCTGTGCGTGTTAGTTTGTTTGTCTGGCTGTGGTGGTGGTGGTAAAGACATTCGGTTAGGCAAAGTAGGGAGGGCGTGGTTTTTTTCTGAAAAAGGTGGGTGGAGATGATATACGGCTGGGAGTTTTTTGGGTAATGGGAATAAACGGGGAGGATGTGTTTGAATGAGATAGGCAGATAGAAGAGATGACGCCGGGAGAAGGTTCCTGGCGGTATTAGAGGCAGAGAGAGATGAAAGATTCGTTCGGAAGAAAATGGAGTTATTACGGGCGAGGTCATACATTCCACCCCCCTGTGCTTTGGAGGTCAAGGGTTCGAGTCATGGTTCCGTCTCTGTCGTCCTTGGCTGTTTAATGTCTTGCACCCTATGTTTAGTTTCGACGCTTTTTAGGTATCCTGCGAAAAAATGAGTTTATAAGATTCCATAGCATGATGAATTTTGATTTTATCCACCGAAACGTTCTGAACGGGTTTTCTCGACAAAATTTCAAGTGGAGTTGCGTGGCGTGTGGCTTCTTTCATAAGGGATTTGATTCCTGAACTTTTTGCGGCATTTGTCGTTATAATAAGCTTTATCTCAAAGTGTTTGGCAATCCATTTATCGCTTCTGGATGCCCATTTTCTGTTATACATTATTTTCATTTTCAAATTTGTAGAGACGAAATCAGTGCATTTCAACTACATATTTGATTAGGGTGTAAGCAAGAGAACAAAAGTTTTCGGTTGACACTTAAAATTCTTCATTCAATATAACTTTCTCATCCTTCGGGAGCCAACATTTTTCTTAAAGCGTCCACTCAGGTAGGGTATTGCAAAGCAGTTCAAATATTTTTATCTCTTAGCACTCGTTAAATTCGCCTATCAAAATATTTCTCTGATTAAACCTTGATGCTACTACGCATTAATATAACACAACAAATACTACACGTTCGAGAAAAGTAAAAATCTATCCTTTATCTCTCCTAATTTCCTTTCGTTTCTGTGGCACTGCCCGAATACTACATTTTCTCTGCTATGGCAGTAGGAGGAGCTGGACGACATCACGGCATCTCTCTCTTACACTGTTGTCGCATCCATCCGGGTTCGCCAATCAGAGAAGGCTCTTAAAACATCCGTGTTTTTCACCTCTTGCGCGCGGCCACCGAGCCACACACAGGCCTGTATTTCGACAATGCTTTTATGTGGCTGCAAGGGATGGGCGTTTTGTTGGAGAGAAGCCGTGAGAAGGGAGAGAGAGAAGAACGTGCGTGTGTGGACCAAAAAAAGGGAGTGTGTGTGTGAGGAGAGGGAGGAGGTGGGGATGATGTGAGGATGTGGGTGGGTTGCAGGCGGTCGTGCGTGTATATGCACGAAGGAAAGAGAGCTGTCTATCAAATATCAGAGCGAAGGCTCCGGAGTCCACTCCCTTGTACCTCTCGTAACCCCTCTTCCATTCTTTATTCCTCTTCCGCACCCTCCGCCCTTCCCCACTCTTTGCCTTACCAATTCCATCCTCCGGAGCCTTCCCCTACTCTCCTCCTCTTTTCCCCTCGCTGCTCTCCCTTTTGCCTCCCCTGCGGCCTTGTCTTCTCCTTCCCCATTTCCCTCCCTCACTCGCTCTAACCTTGTCTATTCCTTTCCCTATGGTATCGTCCCTTTTCCCGCCACTCCTCCCTTTCTCTGCTGCCAGGGCCATTCTTTTCCCGCCAAGCCGATGGCATGGTCTGGACTCGGTGCTAGCAACCTTAAAAATTTTTACAGGCAGTTTATATTTAATCTTTCAGTCTTTTTTCCATCCGTTGTCGGTAATATTTTCACTCCATACTGAAATACAGTAAAACAAACTATTACTCTGAATTGCCGGCAGGAAGTATAAAATTGATCAAGAAAAGCGAACACTAAAAGTCGAGTGTATGCGAAGGGTACGCCCCCTTCAGAAGCTTATTTTACAGCGTCATAGACGAAACATTCTGTCATAAACTTGAGATGTATTTTGAAAAAGACAGCAAACGCACGTTTGCTTATTACTGTTTCTGAAGCAATTTGACTTGGATTTTCAAGAAAATTTTATTTAATCTCTGGTTTCGTACATTAGATATTGCTATTGCAGCGTGACTTCAACTGGAATAAACTTTCAAATAATTACTTTTGGTTATAAAGAAGGTTTTAAAACATTTACGGCAGACATTTTGAGAATTGATTATGAGCGAGGCGCATAAATATTTTCCTTGATGGTGATTTCAACGCCCGTAAGACAGCTTTACTACCAGAACATTTGAAAGGCTCAAATGAGAGTTTTTCAGTTGGCATTGTGAGCGTGCTTGTTTAACGGCAAGCCATAAAATTGGAGCCTATGTCAATATAAAGCATATGCTTTCAACTCGAGGCGAGTTATATATTAATTTTCAGTAATGTGAACGAGGCTTTCAATTCTGGGCAGTTGTTCGGAAATAATTCATTAGAGGTGTGTTCATTAGAGAAAGTGTTATTTGCAACGATAGCAGCTCAGCTAATAATGGTATGTGCATATTTAGCCCAAAATAGACAATGCAGTAACGAAAATAATGGATTTCGTGAGGTTGCCAAGTCTGTGACGTCATTATATACTTATTGTAGAGTTGTGCTTTTGTCTCCTGTGAGGGCTGCTATGATTAAAAGCCGAATCAAAAGCTTTAAGTTAATTTTTTGCATTAAATCGCATCGTACTCTTGTTCAGTTTTGAAATGATTTTGCGTATTAACGCGCTTTAGCAAAAATATGGTATACACTGAAAGCTCGTTGGTTGAGTTATGCAGTGACATATGTAATACTTTTGATTACTGTTACACATACAAATTACCGTCATCATTCGCCAATTGTGTTATTTTTATGTAGAAACGGTGCATGGCAAATTTGGCCAATTTATTGATTTTTAAACTACACAAATGAAAATAAGGTAAAAAAATGAATTTCGCAAGTCTTTGATCCTTGAAGAAGTTCCTTTCCCTGTTTTTTTCCTGACTCGTTCCCTTCGTAGAAATTCTTTCCAGTAATCCGAGTCCTTTTTTCATGGCCCTTTTATTGCCTCCTTGACAGCACACGAATACTTTGTGACTCCCTTTCCTTCCCCTTCCATCCTTACACCTGAATGAATATTCGAAATCCTTTGACGCACTCGAATAAAAATATAATCCCTTATCTTTTCCCTCCCGTAAAGGACCGGGCGTTTTTTTCTTACTCTCCGTAAATCTATCGCGTTGGTGTCGCCATGACTCACTCCGTGGAAATGGGCGACTTATGGTCCGTGGTAAAAACGAAAGAGAGCGGAAGTTCAGTGAGAGGTCGTGAGTGGGACTGCTGCTCTTTCCCCAAATGCGCCGCGAGGCTGGAGTGGGAGTGATTGGAATGAGGGCAGAGGAGGAGGTGGAGAAGAGAGTGAAAGAGAAAGGCCTCGTAGTAAGAAAGTAATGGTAAGATATAATGGAAGGGAAAGGTTTTGATGTATGAGATAGTATAGGCGTGGAAGATGAAGTAAGTGAGGGTAATTTGGCAAAGAGAAGAATGAGAAGGTAGGAGAGAAATAAAAAACGAGAGGGTTGGGGGATCGTGGCCGGAGAAGAATGGAAGAGACGGCGAGAGACACGAAGCGAGAAGAGGGTCGAGGAGAAGAGGGATGGAAGAACGGGAATATAGATCACAGATATAAATGAGTTATATATGTTCCCTATCTAGATGCTCTTCATATGTAGATAACAGTGGGAGGTTCGGAGGCAGAGGTCGCTCTAAGAGGGAGGATGAGCGATGGGGTGAGGTTGTGAGGCGAGGAGGAGGCCTCGTTTTATACAAGGTGTTGAGAGGTCCTGCAGATAGGGCCCTGAAAGGATCCGCGGCGTTCCACTCAAGGTAAAGGTTTGTTGGAGTAAGGCCTGCCATAAGACCTCGGGCACGTAAGAAAACCCCTTTTGTGCCTGTTGAGAGGGGCGGAGAGGGGCAGTCTCTGCAGAGAGCGCCTTTTCCGCGCTACATTTATTTTTTCGGTGTTTTTTCTCTGGCGCGAACACGGGAATTATATGCACTTGAGGCGGTGGTGTTCCGAGAATCGATTTTTATGAATATGGCTGCATACCATTCCTCCGCGCCGGAGGATGGCTCATATCGAGCGGAGAAGAACGCGGTGCTGTCGAGGAAGGGGCGTGAGCGAGCGAAGGGCGGGGAGAGGGGTGGTGGGTAAACGGATGCTCGACGTCCATCAGGGTATTGTTGGGGACCTCTTCCCAGAATAATGCGAGAGAGGGTTAGGCCGAAGAAAGAGTGAGGAAAGGTGAGAAAGGATGTTGGCACTCCTTCGGTGGTTGTTTTCTTCGCCCAGCGAAAATGGCTTTGTGCGACACGTCTCTCTCTTGCGATACTAAGAAGGGCTCATTTAAGGGACCGCAGGTGGATTTCTTAAAGATTTCAAACGTCTGGCTGGCATGAGGAAAATAGCGCTCTGGAAAAATTTCGGAGGATTAAAGTCGATGCTGCGTGGGCGTTTTCCGAGAAGCTCGAGTACGAGGAAATCATGGGTTCGAATCCGCGTTCATAAAAGTCTCAAGAATACTCTAGATCAGGGGCCTCAAACTCACGTCGGTGCGCGGGCCGCATGAAGGCCCTCCATCAAACCCGCGGGCACAGTGCCAAGTCCGCGGGCCGCATTCTTTTCCATTCCCCACACCGTTTCATATTCTTTGGTCATTCACTCTTTCCATCCACAAGAAAGAAATCGCCCCAACCCTATGACGCGCCCTTAAACCCATTTATTACCAAAATAGTAATAGATTCGGCGTCGAGGGTTAGATTCTTCGGACATGCAAGAAACACGCTTGAAACGGGAAGAACATACGTACTTAGTACCTATTTTTAAAGTGTTGATTATTGTAAATTATTTAGATTTACGTGGAATATATTATGAGAAATACATTGAGCTTTGGCCGTCTGCTGTAAACTAGCTTTCTTCTCGGGCCGCGAGTTTGAGATCTCTGCTCTAGATCGTTTTTCAGATGAAGGTGTCTCAGATGCAGTGACATAACTACTAATTCTGCCCCCTCCCCCCCGCGAAAATTTTTAACGGGTTCCCTTAAACAACCATACATAAAATCATTCTACATTTGCTTCGAAAATGTTGGTATAAATGATAAAATGCACTATTTATTATATAGTTTTATTTACAAGTCATTAAGCATTTTTAATTAGATGTTCTTGATCCTTTTATTTGAGTTCTTCTAATTTCCTTGCCTTGTCTTTTTCGCAGCTACACTAGTTGTACTTGAACTATCCTTTTCTATCTAAATAAATACGAAAAACGATAAATATTATTGCAGGGTGTCTTGATACGTAATTAATAAACTCAATATTTTCTTACTTATGAATTTCCCGATTTCCCGGATTTTAAAAAGCATTTTCTTCTAAAACGCAGATGTGTACAGGGACGGATTTCCCATTAAGTAGGAATATGCTTGGGGGCGTTCGCGTTCTAGTAATGCGGTGATTATATTGTTGTTCATCTACAGGATACCCTGATAGTGACCTTATTGGTGGATGGCAGGATATGTTGATGTATTAAAGAGAATTTATATTAAGTTTCTGATAATCATCTGTGAGAAAGCCTAACTTACGCAAATGATATATGTATATTTAAGTACGTATGGCTTAATACTTCATTTTTTACGGAAAACACGAAAGTCGGGATGCTTTGAATCAGGGATGGAAAACGTAACTTAACGATACCCGATAACGTTATAATAACGATTAAATTGCTTTTTCTTACAATAACTTAACGATATATTAATATCGTTATAATAACGTTCGTTAAATGTTATTGGTTATTATAGCGTTATCGAAATGTTAATTGCAATAAAGTTATTATAATGTCATCAAATCAAATTATTTTGGCCAGGCAAGTGCAGCTAACCTCAGTGCGTTTTGTCACGCGCTCAGTGTCAATGTCGTGAACCAGAGATGGATTAGTTTTCGTTAAATAACGTAAAAAACGTGAACTGTTAAGACTGCGAGTTGTTAGCAACGTAATCTGCTATTTGTCTTGATCTACGATTATGAGCCACATTGTCAGAAGAGCATCGCATTGAAGAAAAACTTCATTTAAAAAGATTTGGACAACTCTAAAGAATATAAGAAAATATTTTAGTCATCATCATCATCATGCTTCTGTCCGAAGACAGGTTTTAACTGAATCGCTGCCTCCATTTCTGTCTCTCCCTAGAAGCCTCTTTTATATCTCTATAAGTATTATATCCCTGCTTTATATTATCTAATATTCCTATTCTTTTTCTCCCTCTTCCTCTTCTTCCACTAATTTTTCCTTCTAAGATCGTCCTTTGTAAACACTGTCTTCTCAATATGTGCCCTATCCAATTTGCAATTTTAGTAAAGAGACTGAAATCGTTCCGCTAAACAATATAGCACATTCAACCACCGACGGTGATGAATTTGATCAATTTATAACTAAAATTTCAGTAAGAAATTCAGTTTCAGATGTGACTGCAAATAACGAAGAAATCAATATAGTTGCACTTTTGGAAGATTTTGTCTTACTTCAGAACAAATGTTTGAGATTTACACATATTTTCATTCTCTTTTTGCCAAAGACGTATAATTTGAGTTTTTTTATTATATAACTGAACTAAAATTATTATAAACAATTATTTTGTGGTTTTATTTAATACTTTTATATTTAAAAATTAAGATTGCGCTATTGGCCAAAGTAATAAAAAAATTAAATAACGTTATATAACTTTACAATTAAATTAAATAGCGTTATTTTTACGTTATGTGACGAAAACCAATCCTTTGTAACGTTAAAGAATAACGTAACGATTTGAAACGTTATTCCATCACTGCTTTGAATAGTGGCGCATGATTTTTAAATTCGGCTCTGCATATCTAGCAGTATACCTATATACATTATATCCTTATTCTGTACGTTGGTGCGTCCGTCCGTCTGTCCGTCCGTTGGTCCGCCGGAACGCTCTATAGAAATCCTCTTAAGAGAACACATAAAAATACCTACTTTCACTTGCAGGCTTTTTTTTCTTTTGCAAAATTAAATTAAATATTTCAAGTAAATTTCAGCTACTTCTTTATTCATTATATCTTATTATTTAGATTTTCCTCTTATTTTCAGCAAATATTTGCATAATCATCTGGCCTCTATACTAATAATTACTTAAACAGTATAATTAAAACAAAGATAACTTTTAAAAACACCGATTTGATTGTGCATGAAGGCCAAACCAGATCATAGCATATCTTACTGATTTTTTCCTATCGAAATCATATATATTTGGAATACTTTTGTCAATATTATATATTTATTATATTATATAATTATATATATTATATCATTATACATATATTATATTATACATTATTATAATATATATTATATATTTGACGGTCAATTACGCTAGTATAGAATAATATCCATCAATAAATACTTTATAATGCAATAAGATAATGACTAAATTGTATTTTTATACTTATTTATACTTATGAAATTAATTTAATGTTTTTCTCCTCGAAGACACCGAAAATTTTTCTGGTAGGCTTGACGGAATAACGTGTTCACACTTAAAGCGTCCCGCTACAACTAGATTCGGCCATACGTATTCACATCTAGAGTGCTTATCTCAGCCTTTTCCCCTATATTATCGTCATACCTAATGAATACAGTACAAAAGGCCCTTTTGTCTTCCATATGGGTCTGATGTATCCAGGTGGATCTCGGGCAATAAAACTTCATAAGGCCAAGTGGTCTGTTAGGCTCTGTTTACAGTGGGTGGAAAAAACAATAATGACTTATAAATAGGGTATTGATTTTTCGGGTTTAAAAAAAATTTTCATTCGGGGTGTAAAAATCGTGTTTTATTATTTTTCTTTTCATTCGGGTTAAACTCGGGTATAAATAAGTTACAGATTTTTCGAGTTTTAAAAACAAGTTCAACCTCGAGTAATTTTAGTGTTATTATTTTGTAATCCGGATAAAATTATTTGAAAATAAAAATCTTGTTTAAAAATTGAAAAGTTTTAATCGACAATCAAAACTTTTTACTGTGTCTTGACTATGGTTGAGAATGTGATATTTTGTGTTAAACGCCTCCAGGTGGAGAGGAACACCTCGCATACAGCACAAATAACTTGCTTCCCGTTCAACTTCTTTTGAAAACACACCAGATATTAGCGAAATAATATTTCTTTCCGATTGTTTTCAATTAACAAACACTTGGGCTCTTTTTTCCTTATCCTATCAAAGATCTAACGTCTAAGATCTAGTTAAGGCGGGTCCTTGACTATTCGTGGCTCGAGCAAACCAAGGAGATTAAGATTGTGTTACAAAGTACGCTTACCAATAAATTTTTTACAAAGAGAATAAACAGACTGATCACTAACATCTCGGACTGCACTCAGGTGCTGAGGTGCCCACAAGCGCCAGAATGGAAATTCTGTGACCGAATCTAAAAAGATTTGTGTATAAAGAAAACTAATAATTTCCGGGTTTTTCGGGTTTTACTCGTAATTTAAAAAAGACAATCGGAGGGTAAAAATCCGGTAAAACCCATACCATACTTATAAACAATGCTGAGGCCGGCGTCGCGCCATCAGGCCCTTCGGTCCTCCTCCGCGGTGTCAGACCTGGCAGCATAGTAACGTCCCTGGTGCCTCACCCGTTATGAAAACATAATTCTCATATAACAAAACTGAAACTAATCAATTCTTATTTTTTTCTTCCATGTGTTATATTATTGCTTCATTGAGGAAGGATGACGTAATTACGGAAGAGAACTTTTGTTCAAAAATGTCGCAATTTAATAGAAAGTATCTGTAACGAGAGAGGTAGCAGCACTTCGCTGCCAAGGAAAATTAATCGTCGGTCCATTGGATGGAGCGGACTGTTCCTTGGATTTCGTCTTCGGTTCTGATTATTCATTCAACGCTGTTGATTTTACCCTCTCGATGCAGCGTCGCGAGAGGGGAAAATTAGACGTAGAAGTTAATGATGACGTATGCGCTCCGAAACTCTAGAATTTTAATAAGTCGTCTTCCAGCATATCCGCGAAATCCCCCGTCTTTCCCTTTTCCCCCCAAGGAGCTAAAATCTCATTCCTAAGACAAACACGCCCGGGAGATCTCGTGGTTGGAGTGCATATTGATGCACTTTTAAGATGATTAAGTCCTCTTTCCCCTTTTTTTATTACACCCCTCCCTTCCTTTCCGCGCCCCTCCGAACTCTCGTCTTTTCGCCCCACTCCCCCACGGAGGAGGTTCTCCATGCGCGTTACCCAAAAGGTTGTGCGGAGCGGGACGAGAGAGGCGGTGCCCCGTGAAAAAGTATGTTTGTATGTACGTGTGCAGGTCGTTTGAAGGGATCGCTCCTAATCCATCCGAAATGAATGTTTGAAGAAGCGCGTTGAAAGGAAAAAAGGAAGGAGCGCTTATAAGGGAGGAGGATTGGGGGGGGGATGCCTGCGGGATTTCCTTTCGAGAGCGAGGAGGAAGGGAACTACTAATGGATGGGCAAACGCGAGTTCAAAAGAAATCGGGGATGGGGAGGAAGAGTGTGGGAAAAAAGAAGGGGAAGAGGGAAGTGGAGGAATGCGGAAACTTTTGAAGCGCGGTGGGTCAGTAGAAAGAAAAACTTTTCGTAATTGGCGCGGATAAAGAGGGAAAGAAGAGAGTGAGAGAGGGAATTGGGGAGATAGATAGATAAAAGTCTTTATTCGGGCGAAATTTAGACCATATGGTCCACTCTTACATTTAACCCTTCGTCAATGATATGTTACATTATATTAAAATACCTTAAATTACATCAAAAATGATTAGGATGATAAAATACTAATACAGGCAGAGAGAGACATGTACATATTCAGGAAAACTTCTAAGAAAGACAAGGTATTTGTGAGAAAAACCTAGGAAGGATCTGGTTTGGCCAACCTAGTAAAAACTCATGCAGGAAAAACACCCACGATGTGAAGGGGGGGAGGGGTGGAATAAACATGCGAAAACCCTAGATACAACAAAGAACAATATGAATGATACAATAACACAATAAAGTGAAAAATTAAAAATTATATGTTAACCTGTAACCACAGGCATCAGAAATTGACGCGCAAACACAGGAATGCGGTCTCTCAGACCCCAAGCCAAAAATAAATAAATATGTGAGAAGAAACAAAACTGTATAAAGTTTTCTTATGTTTATATTTAAAATAGGGTCTTGGTGAACAAACACAAAAATATGAACTCTTAGTATGCAATATATTCTTAGTAAATATGAAAATGAAAATTTTATAACAAAAAAGTAAGGCTCTAATTTTTGATAGATTACTTTATTAATTTCATACAGAAACTTTAGTATTTGCTTAGTCTTTTGCAGAAGGTTTGTTTAAACACATGAATATAAAATAATTAAAAAAAGAGAAACATTAAAAAATGAGAACCCTAAACTTGGTCACTCTGGCGCGTGCTGAACATTTCAAACATATTGAGCTGCAACAAATAAAAAATTGGAAGGCAGTTTTGAATTTCTTTTTCGGACGTGCGACGGTCCAGGATGGTTTAACGGCGACATATCTTCAGAAATTTCCGAAATCGTAAAAAAGAACTGTCCCGAAAACATTACGCAGGCATGCGGTCTCTCAGACCGACAATGATACTAAACACGCTCTAGTACGCATTGGTCCAATGCTAGAAGGCAACTGCCGTACAGTAAACAAAGCCAAAGGTAAACAAAATCTCAAAGGTGTAGATTATTCACGAACCCTAAATGAGACTATTGAAATTTTTCGTGCGTTCCGAGAGACCGATGCCTGTGGTTACGGGTTTATATAGCAGGTTAAAAAAATAATAATAGAGAGAGGGAGATGAGAGGGAAGATGGATTATCGTGGGAGGTTTGCTCCTTAGCGTAAGCATGGCGCTCGTGTAGGCGGTAAGGTTTCCTGGAAGGAGGTGGGTGGGCGGGAGGAGGTTTTGGGGTGTAACGGAGGGGCAAAATTAAGGATTAGGGTAATGAGGAAGGGGTCAGGCTGGTACATAAGTAGTTCAAGTAGAATAACAAAGGAGATGGAGGTCTTGGAGTGTGGGAAAGTTGGTTGTTGGGGTCAGGCTGCGTTTGAAGCGGGAGGAATCGTGGGATGGCGAGAACGGGAGAGGGAGGACGGAGCGGGAACGTAGAGAATGGATTCGGAATGCGAGCGTCTGGGAGCTTAAGAATGGTTGTTGCCGTATAAGGGCCGAGGCAGACAATGCCGCCTCTCATCTGAAATATGGCGACGCCCGAAACGGGGATAAAGGCAGGAGGTCGGCGATGACTGCTCCGTGGAGATGATTTGGCGGCGGTAGCCAGCAATAGAGATCGTAAATTTATGAAATAGCTTCGTCGCGTCGGAAAATCGTGCTTTGTTATCCAGGAAGGAGCGTGATTGGACGTTTTAACTTTCAAATGACTTTAGTATCATCTGATGGGCCTCTTATGTTTCTATCATGGTATGGTTATTGGGTAAGATTCTCTGGTTTTATTTGCCCTGTTTTAGATCCCCCTGTTGAAACGGGGAGAGGCGAATGGTAAATGTTTAAAAAAATAAATTATTGGAATCCATTCTTTTGAGAAACGCCATCGGGGGATTGGTATTAAAAATGGTGGAGAATTTCCATATCGTATCAAATTATGTTTTAAGTAACTTTTACATATTATTTCCTGTAATAAATACTACCACTATTCATGAAGAATCACTTGGCTGAAAAAGGGTTCAAGTACGGATGTCAATCGTAAAATTGCTAAACCGATTGTATATGCATACCTCAAATGATCAAAATGTTACTCCGCGGGTGGAAAAGGTTGTAAAGAACGCACTAAAAGTGAGTGGACCTTTATATTACCTCATATTTTTCGAACACCATCGTCTGCCTTTTCAAAAATAAGCCCTTAAGTATCAAAAATTGAAAAAATAAGTGGTTACCTATCTCCAATAGCTATAACAAATTTGCTTTTTCATAACATTGTTATGGCCATTGGTGGTACCTAATATTAGTACTTGTTTATTTCAATTTTTGATGCTTAAGTGCTTATTCCTGAATTTGTTTTCCGCCATGAGAGGTGCTCGATAATTCTCTAGTGAATCGTCTGCCTCGTTATCCGTGACAAGCAATAGCATGGCATTGCATGGTAATAAGGAACCATTTGCATGGAAAGGGTCGGGATGTATATCTATTGCCTCGGCGAAACAATGCGAGCAATAAAAGGCGAATAGCACGAAGCAAGGGAAAAGAACAAAACCAGCGAGTTGTGATGCCCTCGCTTTCACGGACTTCGCGACGCAATCCCTCGCTACCTTTCCGTGTGGCATTAATGGACAGTTGTCGTGCATCCTATCTCGTTAACGCGTCTTTAAGTCGTATTCGGCGCGGTATCAAATTAGCACCCGAGGCGCATTTTTATTTGACGAAAAAAGAAATCCATTCGTATTCTTTGCTCCCTAATTGCCTTCTCTGGAAAAGAAATATTTATGACGAGGAGATTAGTCCGCAAAGGGAAATATATTAAAAGATCACCGAACAAACGAAAGTAATCGAATCGAGGTGCTTTCCTCTCCTGGTGAGGCGGATTTGAGTTGCGGCCTCGAAGAATGAGTAATGAAAGAATAATGGGGAGCTAACTCTTGATCTCCTGCGTCACCATAATGATCGCGTAGGAGAGACTCCGCGGCGGTCCATGGCTCGACTCCGCGGTAACGACGGACTGGAGAGGATAAATTCCTCGTTAGGTTTTCGAGAGATTTCGAGGGAGAATATGAAAAGGGGTTTTAATGCGAGTTTGCGGCTCAGGCACGAGGCTGCGAGAAAATACGAAAACACGAACACATGCGCTTGCGGTGGAGGGAGCGCCGCGTGGTGGGAGTAGGAGGAATTATGGCGGGATGAAATGAGGGAGGAGCGTTCTCTGAAATGGTGAGTAGGAGAGGAGAGAAATGGGAAGGAGGACAGATGTGGAAGAACGAGATGGGGAGGAAGGAGTGGAGGGAGTGTTACGACGAAAACGAAAGATGGAGGAAGGATACTTAGAACGCAAGGGATGGAGAAAGGAAAAAGGATTTCTGATTGTGAGAAATAGTGTAAAGCAGTGGAGCCCAACCTTTTTACATGGCGGGCCGCATTCGTAGTTGTGAATGCATCGGAGGGCCGCATTGGAAGTCACGAGAGCTTCGTCGAGCCGGACGAGAAGAAGTTGCCAAGGGATTCTGTGGTCTCATATTAGCGAAAATCAAATCTAAATAAATTATTAGTGTTAAAGCTCCACCAGAAAAGGTTTTGAGACGATAATTATACTGAAAAAATATGAAAGTGTCTATATCAAATTTTACCGATCATCTTTTCATCATAGTTTCGCGGGCCGCATAGAGTGCTCTCGGGGCCCTCCTTTGGGCCGCGGGTTGGGGACCTCTGGTGTAGAGAAAACGATGTCATCCGACATTGTAAATTCGTTGCTGTTGATTCTTACCTTCTTGAAAGACATTGTGATAGTAGTTAGACCCGTAGTTGAAATGCTTCTGACTCAAATTCAGCGTCGTTGCGAGGAAAATAATCCCCTTCCAGCAACATATCTGTTGATTACAGTTTTTCGGATCTGTATGCACAATAGATATTTATTAGAACACATAAAAATCATCGCGAAGCAAATTAATCGCTACAGTATCGCCAATCGGACCATTTCATTCGTAATTTTCGTGTACACTTTTTACAATGCGGCATTCTCGCATCACGTAAGCGAAAACGGAGCTCCGTTGAGTATCCTCGCTATTTGCGAACCCGCAGGAGCCGCGGTCATAGTAATCATGGTGCTCACAATAATCATGATCCTCCGTTATCTCGCGGGGAGGGAAGCTGAAAATAATGGCAGGGAGTCCAAAATGGCGGACTGCAAAACAAATGACGGGGAGTGGCAAGACGCGTGCATAAATGGAGGATAGGGGCGGTCGGGAAAGAGAGGGGGATGGGAAGCAGACTGAGCGGTGCCTCATGGGAGGGGAAAACAATTGAAATATTAAAGTGGCCCTGAAGAGAGTTGGAAGAATTGCGAGGGTGCGGAGGAGGAGGAGGGGGTGACTTGGGATGGTTTCGGGATAGTGGTTGGGGGAGAGATTTTCAACTTCAGGCGCACGGATGGAGTGAGCGTACTGTGCGGTGCTCCTGTCGGGGTGAGATGAAGGGAGGGTAGAGAAGGGGTGGGTTGCGAGAAGAGAAAAAGGCAAGGGGAAAAGAGCCCGTGAAATGGTTGTTAGGATTTGATGCGAATGGGGAAGAGGATAGCGTGGGGGAGAGAGAGAGAGAGATGTGGTTGTTGGGAGAAGAAATATAGAAGTAGAGATGGGGGCGAATGGGAGAGGGTTGCGCCAAATGTGCGCAAAGCCTTTTTTATTGGCAAGATTAGAATCTCGGCTTCGTTGTTCGAGGGAATGAAGATGCCGAGTTTCTGTCTGCGGTTTAAACATTATGGCAAAATAAAGAGGAGCGGACGAAATTGGGAAAATGGGTTTGGCGTCGGGGGAACGCTGTTGATAAGCCGGGGGGGGGGGGGAATCCCTGATTTATGGAGCGAATGTGTTATTCGTCGGGGAGGTTTTATATCCGTCCAGTTGAATAGTTCGTGAGATTATATAATGTCGATATTCTATTTGGATAGGTACGTTTACTGTTTTACGGGGAAACGCAAAACAAGAGTCCTCCGGATGTTTCCGTTGACTTAAATTGAATGCGAAAAGCTCATGCTTTTCAGTTTTCCGTTAATTTTTAGCGGACACGAAGCTTTTATTTCCAACTATAATGACTGTTATTCTGTCATCAAACTCGGCTTACTGTACACTTCGCGAAAGATGTTTACCAATTCTCATTCAAAGTGCGCGTGCATTTCGTAAGGGAAAGCATTATGCCAGTTAATCAACTGAAATTTTCATCGGCGTGACTAAACCTGCTTTACCGAGAAAGCTTGCTAATTTCATTTGCACTCCAATTGCTTCGATTAACATCGCTAATCCGGAATTTACTAATCGCGTTTTATTTCCGCCAGCGAGCGTTTTCAGTTTTCGTATATTCACAAGCTAACGAAGTACGAGTTTCCAGAATTTTGGTGTCTCCATTTATGACGTCAGCAAGAGTTTTAATTTCCGATTATTCGGCGAATTCAAAGCGAAATTCGCGCCTCGACTTGTTTTCCTTTCGAACGACGACTACAGTGTCTCCATCTTTCGTGTGTTCGGTGCTTTCGACCCGGACTTAAGTTTCCGAATGACATGCGTTCTTTTTCTGTCTCTCCGAGTTCCGTGGCAGTTACTACGGCATCCTTTTGTGAAATAATTTTCTGATGTTCTTTTTTACATATTAGTTGGGTGACAACGGTATCTCTAACTTTGAAAACAACCCAGGAATTACGAAGATAGTAGAATTTCAGAATTTTAACAAAATCGGATATTAATGTTACAGTTATAAAATAACGCTTCCAGATACTTATTCATAATAGTTTTAGGTAAGTACCATTAAAAGCGAAAGTTGATACATTTTAGGGTTTCAGAGTTGTAAACATTCAAATTGGTCTTATCGGATTTTCAGGGCTAAAAACCATGTTTTTCTTCAAATACAGCCCAATATAAAATATGTAAACATAAATTAAAAATTTAAGATGTACATCAATTATCGTAGAAATAAATTCTCTACTCGCTACTTTTCACCCCATTAAAATCGTTGCTGTTGTTTTCGAGATATACCGCCTCAAACATGGGTATCTAAGACTTTTTGCAAGGACAGTAGTACTTGCGTTCTGAGCTGAGCGTGAAAGGGACACGGGAGATGCATTGCGTGGGAATATCACGGGTATAGAGGGAAGCGGTGGCCGTTTTTCCGAGGGGTCGCTTGCTCGACTCCCTCATTTGCTTTGCCGCCCGCCTGGCCGTTTCGCCGCCGACCTCCGAGGTAGGAGAGCGAGCATCGTGAGAGATTGACTCAAGGTCACGCGAGTGTATCTTTATCTTTCTTTTTACGCCGTTTCTCTTTTTCTTATTTTGCATGTTTCTCCCCTTAACAATCTTATACTCGGCAGATTTCGTGAACGTGAAATGGTTGCGTGATTTCCGTCGTCCTTTCTCTCTGTTCTTTTGTTTTGTCGCTTTTGCTCGGCGAATGCGGCGGAGCGTATTTCATTCCTCATTTTTTATACCGGTAGTTTAGGAGCTGTCCGAATATCATTTTTTCCGCTTACGTCATTTTCCTCGTATTTATAAAGATTTCGTGCTTCTGTTGTTTCGGAGTTGAACTCTAAAGCTTCCGTGTAGTCGAGTTATTTTCTCGAAACTTGGTAATGCTTTTTTTTGCAAAGATCCTTTCAAGGTTCTCTTACGTAAGATTTATTGTTCTGCGGTCTCGTGTTTCTCTAAAATGGGATTAATATTGTTCTTTTAGCTCCACGCGAACATTGCCTAAAGTCGTCATAATTTAATTTTAATTCTGCGTAACTCGAAGTCCCGCGGATTAGCCTTCCGTGAAGAGCTATCCCCGCCGAGTATGGAATACGATGCCTTCACCCACGGGAACTTGACCCGTGTATTTTTGGAGACTTTTGTTACAAATATATCATTTCTGGCATGTAACATGCCTTACAATATGTCTGTTTACAAAATGACCGCGCTCTCAGCAAAGAATAAAACAAAAATACATTAGCGCACGATCTGAATGGTGACATTAACGAAATTTAATTTCTATTACATTCCCTCAGAAAAAAAGGTTTATTAAGGTCACTTGTTCTCTCCCTTTCTCACCCTCTCTCTCTCTCTCTCACACACACATACACATCAACAGTGTCGTCGATTTAATACAATCCCCAGAGCAACCGACCGACCTTTCTTTGCGTTTCTTATTATGCCACGCGTGCGTCATTTCTTATGAGTCCGGAACCCGAAAATAATCGAACATCGCCTCTTTGCCGAAGGGATGAGATAATAAATCACGAGGGCAGAGCAAACACAAGGGCGTTCGCGCACGCGCCATGTTCCAGCCCCAACAAACGCACCCCATACCTTCCTTAATCTCCAGAAAGTTAATAATCGCACAGTTCAGCACGTAGCTCGAATTTTCATGTGCAAATACGATGTTGATATTGATATCCGTCCATCGTCCCTCAAGTTCACATTGTGGTTGTTCAAACCTTCGCTGATGGAGTCTATATCTTCGATCTCCGGATTATGTCCATCTCTAATCCTTTCCCTGCCTTCTCCTTTCTTCTTCCCGCCTATTTCACGCTCGCCCGAATCACGAAGAGTGGCGAAAGAGAGTGTAGGGAAAGAGAGAATGAGATAGAGGTCGCTTTATTGTTGAACTCGAAGCGGGGTCACCACTGGGCCCTATAGGTAGTGTTGCCACTATTTTTTACCATTTTGGAGTTAGATTTCATCTTCTCGGTAGCTAGAAAGTAGCTAGAATATATAATTACCAATAATATTCATGGCTGCGTAAGGAAATTAACCAGAAGGTGTTTCCATATAATAAGAGTATTGTTTTTGTAAGCACGGTATATAAATACACTATTTTAAAGCTATTGTTGTCTTTTATACACTGACAAGAAGATGGAACCTACGGCTGAACCGATTTTAACGGTTAATCAAAAAGACTTTATTTTTAATGTCTTTTTCCCTACACTACTCCATTTATCCCCCATAAGAATTGCATGGGAGGTATCTAGCAGGGCATACTCCGATTTTTAACTCGTAAAACAATGTCGTAATTATCTGCTATCGCGGAATTTTTGGTGATCTTTTCTGTCCGAATAAATCTTTTACTCTGTACATTACAATGCATATAATGGGTAAGAGCAAAATGTAGATTTCTTATTGCTTCCAAATCATTATATGATACGAATACGAAAAAAGTCGGTATTCATGTAGCCATCTTCCAAGTCGATTGTGTACATAATATTAAGGGACACTTTCTTATGGTTATCTATGAGGAATAGATGCGGACAAAGAGCATTTTGACCGGAAAATCTAACAAAAATTTATTTGGGATTACATATTTCCAACTTAAAGATTTTTTGGGTAGTCGCTAGAAATAGGTAATTTTTTTATAGATTCGCTAGATTTGTAAGAAGTCGCTAGAGCCCTTTTTTAGGAGCTAGTGTGAATCTAAGGTAGCTAGTATTTAACGGAAAGGCGAGGACAGGGTTTGGAGGAGGATGAAGGTGTTGTAAAGATGGCGAAGCGCACGCGAAGTTTTTGGAGTCGGCGACGTGGTGCGGAAGGAGGAGACGGAGGCGCGGGGTTTTCCGCAGCGATGCGCACCTGTGCGTTGGCGGTTGGATTAATTGTTTTTTCCCCCTCTCCGCTTTTGAAGAGCGGGAGAAAAATGGAGGGAGTTTCCGCTTTCGGAACTGTGCATGCCTTCGTGTTTCGCGGGAACCTTTAATATTTAACAAACGCTCGGAAAAATTTCGTGGGCGTCTACGCCTGCTGACACATGTGGCGATTTTTTTCCTCCCCTCCCTTTTTACTCCCGCACTTATACGTCGCCGATATTCGTGATATCGCCGGACTGAAAGCCACACCCACGAACGCCACGCCACGGTCGACACGCCCTCCCGGGGTGCCTCTCTGCTTTATATACCCTTATTACCCCTCACCTCTTTAACCTTCCCTCTTTCCCATGGTTATGCAAGAACAGTAGAAAAGCGACCAATCATCGGGAATAATTCAACCATTTCGAATTACCCGCCTGACGTCATTACCTCCCTCCTTCACCACCGGCGTCACGTGACAGCCCATTCCGATAGTGGCCTCCCGAGCGACGAGACGCACAGCGGAGCACCGAGAGGAGAAGTGGACGCAGGTGTATGCCATTCCATCCCATTTCTACCCAGCTCGGAGAGAAACTATTCAGTGTTGAGTGGACATTGACCTACCGGGAGCCGGAAGAGTGATAGTAACTATTGGATGTGATTTAACTGACATTAACTAAGATTCGTTTCGAATCGCCTTCACCGATGAGGTGTATTTCTGTATTGTGGTATTACTTAAATCTGGTCAAATTTAACCTGTTGGATTGTTATTTTTCTATATTTCTATATTCTATCTATATTTTGTCATTAGCACTTAGCATATCAGTGGATGTTTTTGCACCGAAAATAATACTTCGCTGCACACATTAGTTACCATTTTCATTTTGCGGAGGAAGGTTTTTGAAAAATACACTCTTCTCGTAAAACAGAAACCTTCCGAATTTAATGTAAGAGCTTCTTGAGATTCTGTTTCTTCGCCAAATGACGAAATGGTTTCTCGCCGTTTTCATTTGGTTACCTTTCATAAAAGGTTAAAAATTTTGCAGAAATGCTTCCCATTAACGGTGGCTGTTCGATTTCTAATGCTTTTTATACGATTCGATCAGAGATAGTGGATTTATTGTTAGATTAACTCAAACTATAGTTAGCAAAATATTTTAGCAAAGTTGAGTCTTAGCGAATGCGATTCAATCAATGTTGTGGTTATCTTATAAGTAAGTTCTCAAACTAATTCCTTAGAGAAATTCTAATCCTGTTTTTCTTACGATATGACGCCTTTTCCTTGAGAAAATGTGAACCTCAATGCCAATTCAAAATATCCTTTGTTTGTGTTCGTTGGCTGGGAATGAAAAAATCGAGCATGTATTAAAATATTGTAAATTATTAATCTGAGTTTTATAAACCATAATATGCATTGAATATTGCGTAATAATGGATTTTATTGACAATATTAGACAGATTCCCTCCTATTTTTGGCTATTATGACATGCGTCAAATTAAAGTTGTCTTGATATTTGCTATTATATTTTGAACAAGTTAAATTAATTTCTTGGGGACAATATTTGAATTACAATTTATATTGGAATTCCTTGAAGTGCTTTTTCGATTGCTTGTGTCCCGAGTCGAATACGGTGTACGCTTTCCAATTAAGACAAGAGTCAATGTATTTGTACCTGTATAGTTTCCGTTGTTCTGCGCAGAGTACAGTTACGTCAATCAAGGTCTAATTTACCCTATGAACCGAGTGACGAATGGAATTATGCGACACGGCTCTGTAATGCAAACTCCAGCACACTCGCTCTGCAACCATCTCTCCTATTGTTTTATTTGCCGAAGCTTCATGCTCTGTTGTGAGGTCAAAGGTCGTTTGTTAACGAACATAATTCACTTAATTACTTCCACCATACATCAGTAAATCAATTTCATTTACGACCGATGGAAGAAACAATGAATGGACAATTTAAAATTGTTAGTAATGAAATGTTTTTCCTTGGGTTGCCTATAAATTCAATATAATTAATGTTATTTCTAAGAGCTGGTGGGCTTTATTACCACAATGTTAAAGTACCTCCGGAATTGTCATTCTTTTCAGCGACGTGTTGTATTACGCTATAAAAGAAGGCTTATTAATCGGATTTATTCCGTCCTTTCCATTTCCTAAGACGTTGGCCAAGTTAAATATTTACCAGATAGTGTCTTCCTCAAACTTATTCATCGTTGTAGTCTATGGTAGAGATATTTTTGTTATTTTAAGCGATAAATCCCAGGTAACCTTTTAGAGCTCGGACCAAAAGTATCTTAAAATGAGCGGTTTTTATGCTTATCCTCCTCCCGAAACCTGCTCATAACTGCGCCGTAACCCAGTCAAAAATTACTTCCACTAAAAAGTTTTGACTAAAGGTCCACAGTCAAATGACTTGTGGGCGACGACCTGAGAGCAAATATATTCAGAATTTATCACTTATTTTCCCGTAATTTTACGATCGCCTTTGTTCCGATTACCTCTCAGCTTTCTTGTTTCCCGCATTGTCGTAAAAAGTCCGACCGAAAGGAAAATCCTTAAAAAAAGTTATCCTTTTGTTTTCCCCGCTTTCAAAGCCCGGCCACAAAAATAAGTAAAAGACCCTCGTTCGATTTAACTAGTCGTCACCTCTTTCGACACGCCATTTTTATTTTACTGCAGCAGACATTCAGAAGAGACCATAGTTTGTTTTATCTTTAAACTATACCTTTTGTGTGTGGCAAGATTAAAGAAAATATATTTCCGTTAGAGTGGATGATTTTTCCCCTGGCGATGACTGCCCAACAAACAGTATTTTTTCCCTCTTCCGCCTCTTTCCTCTGGAAAGCTTTTGGCCCCAATTTTGAAACGTATTTCCGTTTCCTTTCCTTGGAGTTTATTTTTGTTTTTCGATCTAGCTATATCAAATTTGGCACGAAAAGTCTTTTTAATTTTATATCTTAGATTCTCACTAATCTCTAAGATAAAGGCGAGTTCGTATCTAAGCGCTACGCTTGCGGTCTGAGACCCAAACTTGAAGATTATGTTTTATTCTGAAGTAAAGTAAAGAAAGGTCGGCTATAATCTCCAGTTGACATATATGTGAAATGAATAATGGAGTTTTCCAGAGAAAAATTCCATGCTCATAGAAGCAAAGCTGATTTTTTAGTCTAGTTGAAAATTAGGCATTTATATAGAGTTGCAATTGGATTATACTTTCCGCAACTCTAGACTAATCTTCTTATGTTTTTCGCATGAATAAGAGTAACAGCGGAAGTAGGTCAGAATTAGCGCGTTTTATCATTTTTCCTGCAGTTCGAAAGATTGAAATGTATTTGTCAGCTTAAAAAATCCATGGCTTTAAAACTTGGACGTGAAATAAAATGGCCAATTTTTAAAATGTTAACAAATAGTGCACACTTGTTCCTTTTTTGCGTTTTAAGAAGATATAAATGTATGTATGTAATTTCTGAAGCACTATTTTCGAAGAGAGGTTTTATGCTTTGCATGTATTCTAACAAAATTAGAAAAGAACTGGCTCTCTTACCGTTCAAAAAAATTTTCTCGGGAGCGCTCTTAACTCTATTTCACGAAAACTCTTATAAATACGAAAAGATTTATTGCTGCCTGTTTCCATCTTCTCGATAATATGTTTCATTTGTTTCTTCACGGTTTCGGATAACTGGATCTCCTACGTTTTCGCCCGCTCTTACAACCACTCGGGAGAAAAAGAAAACAAAACTGACGGAAAAAAATCTCCCGGAATGAAACTGGTCCACGTAATTTTTCCTCTATAATCCTCTTAAGGCGGCCAAAAAGTGTTCGCGAGGTTTACGGATTTTTCTCCCAAAAAAATTAAATAGAACCCCGCGAAGATTTTTTCTTGGCCGTCGCTCATTCACCACATCCCCGAAAGAGGCGCTGCCAGCGACAATGGGAGTGTCGCCAAGACCGTGCGGATTCTTTCCCATTCGTCGATCCACTCCCCATCCCGACTTCCTCCCCCGTCCGGGGGAGATCGTATTAGAACAATCGAAAAGCCCCGTTCCAAAGTGCGCTTGTTCCTCTCGACACGTCCGTGACTACGCGCTCGCCTGGAGACAATGGACCGTGGGATGAGGGATTCGACTGATTCACCCCCCTCCCCAACCCCTCCCCTCCTCCAACACTTCCAACCCTTTCTTCCTCATCCCAACCCCTCCTCCTCCCGGGCTGGGGCGGAATGGCCACATAACCTTCCGGTGCAATCAACGGGACGGTCTGCTTAAACTTATATATTATTTTTTATCAATTATTTAATATTTTCCATGGAAACATTTTCACTCCGTTATATTACTTGATTATAAAAAAGCTTTGATCCACTCTCCGCTAATAGTGCGATGGGAGGAGGGCTGCTACGGTTTTTTTCATAAAATTTATCTCTCAGTCCGCCCCTGTTCTCGGGCATTCGCTCCCTAACACCATTCACCGGCCAGAGGTGCACAACATGCGGCCCGCTGGCCAAATTTGGCTTGCCGACACATTTTATGTGGCCCGGCAGGATTTAATTCAGCTGGTGCTTTCCTTTTCCGTAAAAAGTACAAGTAAAATTTGTTATGGATATTTATTGCATGTGTGAACAAACATTATCTCTTATGAAATTAAACAAAGCTCCATTACGTTCAGCACTGACAGATCAGAGTTTAAGAGACATTCTAAGAACAGCAACTACCAGCATTACTCCGGATATAAGTGGAATGGCGAGAGAAAAACGGCGCAACATCTCCCATTAAGTAAATTACATTTTTTGTCGCATAAAAATTGTATGTAATAGTTGTTACGGCAATTGCTGAATCTATAATAGTGTATTTAAATTTTTTATGTACAAAACTTTTATAGCGTGGCCCACCTAGGTCAGATCAAGGTCGATTTTGGCCCGTGTCAACTTTTGAGTTGAGCACCTCTGCAGTCCGACCTCTTCGTCACCTCCCGCACTCCCATCTGTTTTCCCGTTCGCCGAAACACGGACAAGGAATGCTGAAGTGTATTCAATTGAATTATCGCGGCGTTTCTTTTATTTTTCTCGCGTTCTTTTTATGTTCCATCTATCCATTAAAAGAAATTTTTTGATTCGTCGGAACGGTTTGAGAGTGGCCGTGCGCCGAGGATTGGAAGGGCGAGGCCCAAGGCTTTTACGAGGGTGGCGCTTGCCACGGGCGGGTAATTATCGAGTGCATTCATTAGTATTGCCTCTCTCTCTCTCTCTCTCGCTCCTCCCTCCCTACGCCATTTCCGACAATCCGTGATCAATCGCGCGAACTGCGGGTGTTTAATGTCGGCGGGTCGTGTCGGGGCGCGCTCTTTTGCCTCCGCCTTGCCTGTTTTTCTACCGCGTTCGATCCCGCCGTTCGGATATGTAAATATGGAAATGGCGTAAGTGACGGCTTTGTAAAATGGCGGGCGGACGGCCATTTCGAGGACTAATGCGACGGATTGTTGCGATTAGCCGAGCGCATGTTTTGTTTTTTTTCCGCCGATGTGGTTCGACGATCTCGCGCCGTCAACTTTTTTTCAATTCCGTCTCTCTCTCTCTGCGAGTGCAAATCGGCGGTTGTGGCGGTCTACGATTCAGTGGGTATTTATTTTATCAATATTTTCAACATGCAAAATAATGCCAGCAATCTCTCTCATTTCGCGTTTTGTTCAGGTTTAACGCGTTTTTTATAATTTTTTGATAAGGCGAATAATGCTAATATTTGCGGGTTTTATGATTAAAAAGGACGGTTTAATAATTTAAAACTTGCTTTGGTTTTGCAGTCTTAATTTTGATCGTTTTTGTATGTTAATTTTTTGAGACAAAGATAAAGACAGGGAATAGTTAAGGCGAATGCAGTTTATCTTTAATGGTATATATTGCATTAATTTCCCGGAAATATTTCAGTCGTTATTATGAAGATATAAATGATATTACTAAATTATAACTTAATGGATTAATGATATCGTAGCTATTATCGTGGATACGGAAAATCACATTTAGAGAATAGTGAGAAGGAATGCCATTTCGGTTGTTTTGATAAGCGCAGCAAATTTGCGCTATTTTAAAGTTAAATTTTCCTTCTATCAACTCACCGTGACCATTTTATATCGAATCCATGTAGATTTATTTCTGAAATCTGTACCAATTTATGAAAACCCAAACTTTTCTTTTAAGGTGTCAGAAAAAACTCCCGAATATCTGCACCGTGGCCAACCTATTGGACCTGGATTTAACGGGTTTTAATTTTATTTTATTCAGTGACCCGCGGAATCCTCGAGTGAGCGATTTTTTTCTAAAATAAAAAATTGACGAGCCGAATGAGATTTACAAAAAAAATATAAACAGCCGGGAGTAAAAGAGGAAGACATTTCCTCCTAAAACGCGAAAACTCTACCTACAACGCTCACACAACTCCCAGCGAATAAATAAAAAAAGGTCTCTTGCTACACACAGGATGTACGACTGGTTACACCAGGCATGTAAAACTAGTGGCCACATGCGGCCCTTTTTCTGCCGTACTGCGGCCCGAATGCCAAGTTGTGTCTTAACTAAATAATTTGATATTTTATATAAATACTCTATTTTTTAATAATTATTGAGGTACATTGCTTTTAATAGCAAGAATTAAGTCTATTTTGCCAATTGTGGCCCTCATTAAATAATTGTAATTCCAATGCGGCCATTCTATAACATCCATCGCTTCAATGCGGTCCTTATGCCTCTTCGAGTTTGACATGCCTGGGTTACACGCATACGCGCACCATTGCTGAATAACTTGCTCGTCTCAACCCCCACCCTTACCCCATCCTTCCTTTTCTTTACCCCTCCCAAAAAATCCAAAAAACCCGTCCTAAACTCGCATGTTCCCCAACTCCCTCCATGTTCGCCTCGTACTACACTATCCTCCTTCCACTTCCACGAACCCCTTCATCACTATCCCATATGCCTTGAGTGCGTCCACATTTCAATCCAACGCGAACAGTCCCTCTCCATCCACTCTGTCATCCCTAAACCCTCCCGCATTTCTCCCCCTTCTCCCTTTCTCATTATTGGCACGCGCGCCCTTCAACTCTCTCCGCTCATCCCTCTCTCCTCCTCCCCTTTCCCTCTCCTCTTCCCTCGCCTCCTCTCCTCCGCACCAGCAAAACCAGTCTCCAAAGGGAGAAAGATGTTTTTTTGCCCATCTATATATCCGTTATTCCCCTTTCCGCTGGTGTCGTTCGGCCGATTTTATTTTCCCGCCTCGCTAATTGACCGGCGTGCGTTGCAAAATATGGTCTTGTTTTATTTTCCACGGGCGTTGCTGAGAAACGCTTAATAAATATCGCCAATACATATTGCTCGTGCAATATATATATATATATAAGCGAATTCGCTTTATGCGACTTTATATGTATCCGTGTTTTTTGTGTTTTTACCTCTCTTCAGCACCCACAGCAACTCACCAACTTTGTAAGTGTTCACTGCGCTCCCTTGCCACCGTCGTCACTACCTTTCCGTTTCCTTTAGATTATTATATATATATATATATATATATATATATATATATATATATATATATATAATACGTGCGTTTATTTTCGCATTACTCGAAATGCGAGTTGCTATGGAATGAGAATGCGCAAATTCGGTTCCACGTCAAAACAGCGCACGTCAAAACAGCGAAAACAAAAACGGCGAACGGAAAAAACAGCGAACGACAAAACAGCGAACGTAAAAATGGCTGAACTAAATATAGCAAAATACATTTACATATATGCTCTGCAAGCCGCAAATGGCGTGTGGCTGGGGGAAAATACAGTATATTATAATTATATGCGAATATTTCAGAAATGTAAGTAATAAAGTCCATCCAAAATCTTTAAAATTTGAGATAGAAATTCTAATTTTCGAATTTTTTTGGGAACATCGAAAAGTCGAAAAATTTACCGAGATACATACAAACGTATCGAAGGTCTCGTAAAGGATTACTACAATCGAGATAGATTAGATTTCTTGAAAGGAATCGCCCAAAATTTTCTTCTTCAAGCATAAAGCTTTTTGAATTCATTATCTTTTGTAATATTTTTCTTACAATTTTTGACATACCTTAAAAAAAACGTACTTTCAAGTATCTTTTTTAATGTTTTAACAGTAATTTGAAAATGTATTAGTTTTGACTTTTAATGTAAATAGATGTCCTTATTCATTAACTACATATTTTCTATTTCTTTCGTGCACTGTGATTCATAGTCGCCCATTATGTATAACTCAAGTACTTTAGATCTAAGTAATACGAATGGATTTTTTAAACGAATTTGGAGCCATAATAATAAATCTTTAAAAAGTTTTTGATAATGAAACCAATAAAAAACTAGCAAATGTCGTTCTTTTAAACTGACCTACTACCCCTAAAAAATCTGATATTTTCTATAGAATGTAGAGTTCGTTTCTTATGTTAATTTTAATAATTCCAGTAAATTCAGCGCACTTTTGAAATATTCACTTATAACTATACTTTTCTGGTTTAACATTTCCGGCTATTTAAAATTTAATAACCTGCAATTATTTATTACCTATAACAGCTACAATACTGACTTTTGCTAAACTGTGTTCAGCCATTTTGATGTTTGCTGTTTTTTACATTCCGATTTTTCGCTGTTTTGACGTTCGCTGTTTTGTCCGTTCGCCGTTTTTGTTTTCACTGTTTTGACGTTCGCTGTTATGACGTTCGCTGTTATTCATGCGCTGTTATGACGTGATACCCGCAAATTCAGGTAATTGTAGTAGTGTGATAGAATTATTGCAACACTCGGGCGACGGTCGCGGGTAAAACTTCCGCGTGTTTTTCACTCTTCTGTCCTCCAATATCCCCTTCTTCTACTTTACCAAAAGAAATGAAAATGGAGAGATGTAAACATTCCGTTGCGTGTCAGTGCTAGTCCGCCAAGGTTTTGCCAATAACATTCTTCTCGCCAGCCCTTTCTTTGTGCTATTGAAATTTTCTCCGGCTTTTTCGATTCTGTCTGTTGATCTCGCTCCAACACGAATTCGGGTGTTCGCAACGGCGTTCATAAGAATAAAAAAAATCTTCCATTTTCCATGCCCTGATTTATCGGAATTTCCACAATCAAATACCGAGGTGGCGTTATTCATTTTTTCTCTCGTCTTTCTACCTTTAGACCGCGAATCACATCACGAATGGCGGCCGTCGCTGTCGCAGAAGGTATTTCGAAAGCGCCTTTTTGCATGCCACGTAGAATACCGGTCTTTTTGGTTACACGCGATTTGATTTCGAGTGCTGCCAATTTTTTTCTAGCGTGGTTTGATTCGTACAGTGAAAACGTCTATAGTAATGACATTTTGGTATAAAATGTCAGTTGAGCTTATTACTTCTATACGAAAAAATGTGTACCGTGAAATGAATTTTCGTGGTTATCTTTGAACTTTATTAAGAAGTCTATTGATCGCATAAAGAAATCGTATTAAGAGATTAATGTTGAGGGCTATTTGAGTGATGGGTCGTAAAAGAAGTGTGACGCTTTTGTTCACCAACACTGTATTTACGGTGAGATGGAAAGATTATTATATAGTTTTTGAGTTAATTTAATGGTTTTACAATAAGTTTCAGAAATTACAGGTTTAATTAGTAAGTTTTCTAATTATGAAAATTGCAGATGTTGCTATGGACACAACAAAACCTCGAAAAGAGAATGGAAGCTAAATTTCATTCCGTGACACGAATTTATGATACATGGCGTAATTAATTCATGTTGGAATGTTATAAATTTGCCTATAGGCGGTTTATTGCCCCTTCATGCGGGAAATGGGGCGCGCGAGTTTCGTAGCCCTTCAGTGATGGAAGGACCGGAAGAACTAACACCGTTACGCCCAAAGACTATGCAGCAAATCGTTCAAAACACAATACGACGTGAACACGTTGCCGTGACAACGTGTCCGAGGAGCATTAACGGGGAATAACAAGGACTAGATCCGTTTTGGGCGAAACAATAAACGTGCCGTGGGACACGCTTCACGGAATCGGGAATCACTTATTCGGGGTAAAGTGAAAGCAAAAACAAAAGGCAAGCGAAGGAAGTGGAGCGGTGACGAGGAGAGAGAGAGAAGAGGAAAAAAACGCGCAAGTTAACCCCGATCCGAGCTGTTCGGCCTGAGACAAGTCACTCAAGTTTGACAAATTAACTTATTATTCATCTAGAAAAGGAGCCCATTTTAATGGGCTTCGGACAGCTTCGTCGCGATAAATTGAGACGATTTTGATAATGAATTACTCTTAACCCTCTCTTCCCTCTCCCTTTATTCTGCCCTCGGCCTGATTGTCCCTGCAGCTTTCTCCGTCGTAAATCACGGACGCGCATCCTTTCCCGCTATGCCCTTATCTATCCCGTATCTTTTCCTTCCACTTTGTTTTCCTTTTAACCTTCGACCTTCATTCCTCCCCAGAAATGAGGGTTACCTGTCCGCTCAATTACGTTCCCGGCTTTTATACATTTCCCTCCATCGCCTGTTTCTCTCCTCGTGACAACCAGATCGGATGATTCTCCTGGAAGGGCGATCCAATTCGGGACACGCATTATTAACCGTTAGGGCGAGATTATTGCCACTCGTTCCTATCTGGTACAGGATATGATTGGGCTTTTTTCTCCTCTCTGCTATGCTCCCCAGCGGCTGGATTCGGTGTTTTTTTTTATTTAGCCTCCGTCACGTGATAATAAGGGCGATATATTCTGCTTCCGTTTGTATTTTGTTCCTGGGTCTGGGGGAACAAGAAAAATAGGGAACGTTCTCAGCTATCACGTGAAATATTATTTGTTGCTTTGATGCTTTGTGTCGCCGAACGAATTGATGTTGATGAAGCAATTCGGAATCCGTCGCTTCTTTCTTTGTATGGAATCGGTTCAAAATGCGTAAGCGATAATGAAATTGTACGGTTGTCGGGTTTTAATCGAATTATCAAACACCCGTGCGTTAAATGTTAGTGTAGACCATTGTTGTTTAAATATTTCAGTTTATACTTCAATTTCGTTCATGACGTAATCATTTCCTATATTGGACACTAAAATATTTTCATAGCATCGAACGAAATTACATGCAGCATAGACTATGATACCGTAAAGAGTTACCGAGCTTGTCTATGGCTGAAAATAAATAATCAAATATAAAAAATTGAAAAACTAAGTACTTGTCTTAGGTATCTTTAACAGCCATTACAAGATAAAAATAAAAATCAACTCTGTATGTTCCACAATTTTAACATAACACGACCGGTTTCGCTACGATCATCACCTGAGGAGTTTCCAATATGCTTTTCAAATAATGGATATCGAAGAAGATAAACTTATGACTTCGGAGTCATGAACGATCACTGATACATACCCACGGAATCTTTTCAAGGTATAAATCATAAATATCCGATGACGCTACGATCGCAGCAAAATCATTCGTGTTATATTAAAATCGTGTAAGATACATAGTTGATTTTTATTTCTATCATGTGTAAATTCCACAAGTGAAGCTTGAGCTTACCAAATGCGCATTACAGCTACCAAGCAGTCGTCTTCAATGGTGATTCAACAAAAGTAGATTCTAAATTTAAAATCTACTTTCGGTGTTTTGTTGCCGAAATGCGCATCTGGTTTTCATAACCTTATCATGGTTATTGGAGGAGATATCTAAGACAAGTAATTACTTTTTAAATTTTTGTTTCGATTGTTTTTTGTTATTCCTAAGTGCTTTTTATGGAATCTGTAATGATACCGAGTAAACCCCATTTAATTCTTCAAATATACATTATTTTATATTTTTACAAGTTAAATCGAACAGAACAATTCCGTAAAATTTCAGCATAAATGTTACTTCCACTCTATCGTGGAACCGATTTGTCGGCGATACGAAATGCTTGTTTATTTATTCGATCTTTGAATGTTTGGACTGCTTTTCTACCGAATTTACCTTGCCTTTTAACCTTTTTGTGCTAGGCTCCTAAAGAGAGCCCGTTTGTTACCTGTGCCTTTTATTTTCTCTGCCCTCTTCCTCATCCCTCGTAAGATACTTGGGAAGCATCCGTCACGGCCACTCCTAGTGCTCCACGGTGTCAATCTGAATAGTGCTCTCTTTCGTCCCTTCATAATGGGGAGTCGCATGAGAGGCCATTCGTGTTAGAAGAGGTGGGATGCCTCTGGCGGGGGGAAGAGAGGAGAAGTGGGAGGAGGGGATAGGGGGAGGGGAGAAGATGGAGAAGGGAAGCGAGAGAGAAAAGGGACTAGTGAGATATTACCGCTATCTAAATGGAAAAAGGGTTTTGATGGACGTGTTTCCGCTCTTACATATGCCCCGTCGTCGATATACCGTCGCAATTTTCCGGCTGCGTCTTGTTTGGACTCCGTTATGGGACTACAAAAACCCTTTTATTTCCGCTTACCTTGCGATCTCTTTTTTCCACGATTTTATTCTACGCCGAAAAAAACGGGTCCTCATTTCGTTGTCGTTTGAAGAGCGGACGAGAGAGAGAGAGAGAGAGAGTTTGTGGTAAGAGGACGAGCCCTGAGCCTTAGTAACCTCTTGACAGAGTTATGCTGCCGCGAGAATTCCACGCCAATAAACATGAAGCTCTCGAGTTCAAATAAATAACGTGGACATGGATTTTTGTGTTCAGTACGCTCAATGCGATTGGATTACGAGTATCATAGTCGCGGCCAATGCTATAAGTACTAATTTATCTGCCAGTCTATTGCTTAATTCATTGGCACTAGTGGCTTGCCCGTTGCTGCGCCACTTAAAAAATAGAATAATATGCTTTGCTTTTGTAGTTCATATATTTCAGGATAACAGAAAATGTATGAATTTAAATTTATTTAAAATTTTAGTTAAAAAAAGATGAATCGATGGCCACAAATCAAAATCGCCAATCAAATTAAGTAAAGAAATTAAATATAAAATTGAATTAAAAAAGTGACCCGATCGGGATCGAACCTTCATATTCATTTTCTTATACATATTCTTTATATTCGCGAGCAGACGCGTTACTCACTTTGCCCCCGGACTCCTCATTTACGTTGATTCATAATTGCTACTCAAAGAGTGTGCCATTCAAATGACCTTGCCTCAGACGGACATTCTACAAATTATATATATAGATAAACTTTGACCTGTGCTTTTAATCCATATATTGTTTGTCCTCGTTTATTCAAGTCGGCTGTAAGTCTGCATAGTTTTCTACATTAAAACCAGAACGAAGCATCCTGACAAATATGGAAATAGCATGCATACGTGAAGATTAATGTCGACCAAAGCAAAAAATAGAACTGTCGCTTATGAACAAACTGGACATTTGTTAGGAACTCTCGAAACGTTGTCCAAGATTAGTGTCATTCCTTCATTTAGGAATAAATTTGAGTGACCTCAACAAAAAAATTCTGTCTGAAAACTGCATGTGACTAATATTCTCTTAAAGTGTGAGTCAGCAAATGAAAAACTTTGGACCTTGAGATTTCTTATATTCTATACACACGATTATCATTCTCTCTCTCTCGGTTGACAAATCAAAACAGTGAAGATGTCGAGAGAGAAAGAGAACGGAAATTTTTTGTAAAATGAGAGGATCCTTGCCCTTCTTTGTCCCCGCAGACGACCATCTATGAGCGTGCGTGTTAGTGGATGTGTGTGTGTGAGGCAGAGAAGCCTTTTGGCGCCGCCGAGCCGCCATCGTTGCCTCTTGACCGAACCCTATTCCACTGCCCGCGTGCTCCCTCTCCAGATGCCCTTACCTCACTTCCCTCCCTCCCCCTCTCTCTCTCTCCAGTTCTCCTCTTCCTTTTTCCCCCTTTATTTCCCTCGCAAACTTCGGCCTTTCCCCATTGTTTCCACCAATCTCCATCGCAACCCTTTATCCTCATCCAGCCGTCGTGACGTCATAACCCCTTCCCGCCGCCTTCCTTTATTTACCTCCTCATCGCATTTCCACTCTTATTTAGGACTGTTTGCGACTCTCTCTCTCTCTCGCTGTCATCGCTGCTTCTTTTCTCTCTCCTTCGCTTTTTCATCTTTCTCTCTCGGAATGAATCGGAGAAGGTGGAGTGTCGGGGAAGGGGGTGGCGGGTTCTGTTTGTCGGAGAGAGAGATGGGTGAGAGGGCGGAAGGGGGCATTACTACGTGCTCTCCTCGTAACCCTTACTATATTTTTCCCCTCCGCCTTGTTTTGCAACGCTTTGTGTGTCGGCTGCGAAAGTGGAAGTCGCTATCTGAAGACATGGAAGAATTTCGTTGGTGTGTGTGTGTGTGAGTGCGTGGCAGAGGAGAGGATGGCTGCTTGTTTTGTTTCGGTGGCTTTTTTTCATTTATTCCCCGCCCCTCCTGCGTATTCTGTCTCTCTCTTCACCCGAAGAAAGCTTTTTTATTAACAGCTCGACATCGACCTCGCCTCTCCCTTTCCTTCCCCTCCCCTCTTCCTTCCCCTCTCCTCTTCCTTCCCCTCCCCTCCTTTTTTCCGCAGAATAGCACTTTATTTGTGGAAAATCAAGGCGAAAGTAGTAATTCTGGAAAGTTAGTCGTAGGAACAAAGAGAATTTGGTGGCTTGGTGTGTTTATGCGGGGGATTTAAAAACAATCTTCGATAACTCAGTCGCAAAATTTTCCCTTGACATCTTAAAGGAAGCAGATTTCCTCAACTAGATAATACAAAACATGACCATTAATTTAGTATGATATTTTTCTCTGTCTTTCATTCTGTTTTAAAGTGCTGAATTATTTGCAGCCAGAGCTAGGCGATAAAATAAATCGAGTAATTATTTATTGATATAACTACATTGACTATTTTTTTGCATATCGCCATCATTTGCATATTTTTCTTGAGGTTTTCGATCCGTCATTCTTTTTTCGAGCACCAACTTCTGGGGATCGCTCGCTATGCGTTATCCAGGCTGCACGCTCGCGGGATGAAAGCACGCCGAGAATAGAGGAGTGCGTTTTTAAGTTGACGCGTACATTTCAATGTCGCCACTTTTTTAACAGTTGGGAGCTAGATTTCATCTTCTTGGTATCTAGAAAGTATCTAGAATATATAATTACCAATGATATTCATGGCTGCGTAAGGAAATTAACCAGAAGGTGTCTCCATATAATAAGAGTATTGTTTTTGTAAGCACAGTATATAAATACACTATTTTTAAGCTATTATTGTCTTTTATACACTGACAAGAAGGTGAAACCCACGTCTGAACCGATTTCAACGGCTAATTAAAAATACTGTATTTTTAAAGTCTTTTTCCCGACACTACTCCATTTATCCTCCATAAGAATTGCATGGGAGGTATCTAGCAGGGCATACTCCGATTTTTAACTCGTTAAACAATGTCGTAATTTTCTGCTATCGCAGACTTTTTTGGTGATCTCCTCCGTCCGAATACATCTATTAATCTATATATTACAATGCATATAATGGGTAAGAACAAAATATAGGTTTCCTAGTGTTGTTTCCAAATCATTATATGATACGAATACGAAAAAAAGACTTTGTTATTCATGTAACCATCTTCCAAGTCGATTGTGTACATAATATTACAAAGGGACGCTTTCTTAGGGTCGTCTATAAAGAATGGATGCGGACAAAGAGCATTTTGACCGTAAAATCTAACAAACATTTATCTGGGATTACATATTTCCAACTTAAACAAGATTTTTTTGGGTAGTCGCTAGAAACAGGAAGATTTTTTTATCGATTCGCTAGATTTGTACGAAGTCGCTAGGGACTATTTTAGGAGCTAGTGTGAATGTAAAGTAGCTAGGTCTAGCTACAAAATCGCTAGATTGGCAACACCGGTATGAAGGCGGAGGCGTCGTATGGAGTGGGAGGGAGATGGACCTCAATGCGAAGGAGAGAGTGATCCGACACGTACGGTAAGGCACTTCATACGAGGCGCTCGCTCGCTAATTGGAAGATCCTCTCTCACTTATGAAACACTTGCTCGCGCTCCCGCAGACTCTCCCCTGCTCCCGACAACACCCCGTGAACAACGACCCCTTTTCTTCCGACGCGCACCACCGCCGTCCACTAAGCGCGCTTTTTCTCCTTCTCTTCCGACGTTCCAGTGAGAGAGAGAGAGCGTGAGGATGGGTGGCAAGAAAGAGATAGGTATAGAGTTGTGGTGCAAGTGGAAGACCGGAAACTCTTCTCGCAGCGCTTTTATAAGACGTTGAACGAGGGAGGGTGGGATGAGAGTGCCGCAACAAAACTCTCGGTCGATGGCGCCACAGTCGCGACGGGGGGAGGATGGAGTGAGATCAACCCCGTAGTAGCGTCGTAGCGTGACGGAAAAAAAATGAAGAACGAAATTCTGCGGTGTAGAGAGAGCGAGCGAGCGCGAGGTAAAGAGAGAGAGAGAGAGAACCCATTTAAGAGATTGATGGCGTTAGTGGAGTTCCTCGCTTGGGATCTCGATTAGCAGACTTCACTAACGGGCGCGAGCTATGTTGGAGGCTGAGGAGTCGCGCGTCTTCAGTTTGTGGAGGATATTTCTCTATCTCTCTCCCGCCTCAAACTTTCTTCTTTGCCTCGCTTTTTTTCGCTGCTCGTGAGGTAAAGAGACGCCTCTCTCAGAAAAAAAGTTCGTCCCGTAAAAGGACGCTTCCGTACTCATCCGGCTCATTCATAAACGTGAGGGATGAGATGGTGAGTGAGAGACGCCGAGCGATGCAAGACTCCGTTTCGTTGTTTTTTTACATTCTCATGTACGTAATATATAGTATTGTAACCGCGAAAAAATTCGACTTCGAGATTTTGATGGAAATACACGTTTCAGGTGTCCCCGGGTCCATAAAAGTGGTTTTCGCCATGCCGTCTGTCTGTCGGTCTGTCTGTCGAAAAAAATGGCCATCTTATGTATGTAACAGTGATTTCCAACCCCATCGCCCCTTGTGACGAATCAGCCATTGATATGTGCCGAATTTATGCTCATAGTCTACTGTCTACTATATTTTATTAGTTTATTAAATCAAATAGTACTAATTTTGTATTTGGTTGTGTAAGTTTTACATACAACGGCTTTTTCGCAACATAATACAAAAGATTATTTTTTATAAATAGGGATTTGCACAAAAACAAGAACACAGTGATACACAATAATGATTCGTGCGTTCTCACGCCCCTTCCCCCGACTGCTGCTGCTACTTGGTGTGGATTTTATGCCATATTTCAGTGCGCTACTTGGACAAATAGACTGTTAACTGTCATATTAAAATTTAGTGTTTGAATATAATGATTTATTTGATTAATAAATAATTAAAATCATTATTGTGTATCACTGTAACCTTTTATTTAAATTGTCCTACTAATAATATTCATATTTTGTGTTATGTGGCGAAAAGGCTGATCCGTTTGCCACAAGTGTGGCGAACCTGAAAATTCTGTTGGACGCCACTGCTCTAGGAATTGAAAGGGAAGGGAAGAGCGTGAAGTTGTGACCATATTTCAGTAGTGCCGTGACTGTCGACTGTTACATTCATTCGCTGGAGAGGGTGTGATATAAATGCGTGTGTCGTAGGATCCCTTTCGGAAGAGACCATTCAGTCGGAGAGAATAGGCCAGGTAGTTCGCTTCAAGGCGTCAAGTCTTCGAGAGTCATTTTCATTTTGATCTTCAACCTTCGGTGTTTTTTTAAAGGAAACCCTTCTGAGAATGTTTTCTTTTGTTTGGAATGAAAACGATGAAGAAAGATAAGGTTCGGTTAAGCTTCATTTACGCGAACAAATATAATAAAAGTTGCCCGCGATGAGCAAAAAATGTATGATGTAATTTAGTTTGTGTATTGGTGAATTTTGGCTTTCATCGTAGAGATATTTCCCAAATAATAACGGTTAAACCATCTCAACGAATTTTGAATGGAATTTATTGTACCGAAATGATATTTTCAACAGACGCTGACGTTTTAATCCTGAATTTATTAATTTCAGACGATATTTCTCGAAACACCAAAATAATTTTTCGCTTCTGCGGATCGCGAACTCCATTCTTTTTCTTTAATTTCTACGGACGTACCCGACGCGACCTACTCTGAAATTACTCCGAAGCGGAAATTATTGCTTCGAGATTTAAGACGTGCTCAAGTAACTGATCGATGCTGTTCTATACTTCGAGAGGTACTTTTTTGTGTGTCGTCGCTCCTGACCATTCCTCCCAATGAGCATTCTCATTGAGGCCCGAGAAGAGAACGGCAACCAACAAAAAACTTTCTTAAGATCCTCTTTCTTATCGCAACACGTCCTACGGAGAAGTTGGGAAAAGAAAACCTCGTTATCCCCATCTAATTCAGTTCATCCTCATGTTCGCCTCGAAGAGAAGAAATTTATTTTTCTCGTTACAACTCCGGAGAGATTTCCTCGTGGTCTTTTCGAGACATGCTTCGAAACTGGGTTGCCTTCGGTCGCATTCTCCATGGAGATAATACATTTTTTTGGCTGCGGGATTTTCATTTACTTTTTTCTTTAACTATGGGAAAATTTTTGCTTCTGTTTCCTCTCCCACGCGTGCGTGCGGGTGCATGTACGGAATGTAATGAGATAGGCAACGAAATAATTTTGATATCCCTCGTTATGGATTTTATTTATTTTTTCAGGCTTTTCATTGCCAACGGTTCGTTTGTAATCTTCAAGGATAATGAAAAGTTTTGATGAATATGCTATATTTTATTGGAAGCGTGTGGTTGTGTTATTTTACCTCGTCTATGACTATCATTTGTTTGATTTTAAGTGACATACCGTTGGCTTAATTTTAAATTCCAATTTTTTATAGTAAAAGAGGTTAAACTTCTATTACCCAAACTTCTTAGCGAAGCCAAAAGAGTTATAGCAAGTTCTAGATAAAGAGCTTTAAATATAGACATAAGAATAGTAAAAAGAATAATTACGTCGAGTAACTTGAAAACGAATTACGTTCGGCTTGTGTAAGAACGAGTGTACTAACATTAATTTTCTAATTTATTCTTCATTGTTATACTTTACTGTTAATTTAATATAATGTAACTTAACGATATTCAAAATGATTTTCAGCGATTCAAATAAATGTTTTTGGAAATTGATATTATCAAAGTCGAGAATCTCGGCAATTAATGATAAAAATGTTTCATTGACATTAAATTGCATTTGTCTAGAGCTATACGGTAGGTCTCTTCATGGGTAGCTTCTTGCCTATTTCTGGTATGTATAAAAAGATATCAGATGGATGTATATTTTATTTCTTCACAATCACGGTCTTCAATATAATGCTGGAAAAACTCATTTCTAAATGTGGTCGCATTACCAGACGTCAGGATAATTGAATAATGTAATTTCCCACCATTCATTGCTTGGAATTTTCACGAGGGAGCGTACTTTCCGTGAAGTTTTTAAACCTCCATTAAAAACTCATTAATCGACCGTATTCAGAACTCCCTTACTCGTCCGGCAAAGCCAAATGATGGGAAAAATAGCGAACCTCCGGAGCATGAATTTATTGAGGAATGCATAAAATTTAACTGCAAGAAATATCATTTGGCACAAAAAAATTATTGTCCAAATTTAATTTCGACCGTTACTTGCGGAGAACAAGCAAAGAATAATTGGAAAAATGCTGCTGGAATTAATTCTAAATAATTTTATGGATCCGAAAAAATCTTTTCCTTTTAAACCACTAAAAAACTCCCAAAATGTTTGCACATAATCTTTATATTTATTTGGTGAAATGTGGCACAACTTTTTTAAAAAAGTTTTTGTATTTTTAAGCGAATTCTTAATCTTTGAACGATGCTTTATTACTCTCATTGTAGTTATTGCATTTATGAATGCATCCATAATTTGTGTTACATGATGTAAACAGTGGATCCTCAGAATAAGGGGTAGATACGTTCTTGGAAATAACCGCGAGTGTCAAATCTACGAGTCTTACAACTCCACTGCTTTCCTATTGATGACAACAGCTTACGCATGACGCAGCGAGTTAAATCGGCGAATAGTCAAGTTTTAATGTCTAATACAGTTACCCCCTCACGAATAATAAAAGCCGTGAATGTCAAAACCGAAAATTATGAAGTATTATTCTTTATATTAAATCCACATCAAATCATCCGTGCAGCTCATTTAACTTTTTCTAAAAATATTTCGTGGCTCAAAGAGTTATCGTGCTTTATTAGATCTCAAATATTTGCATCGTCCTTAGTAATCCTGCTGCAGATAAGTCGGTGATTATAAGCAAAACTGAATCGAGATCATAATATGGTAGGCGTTGCGTTGGCGTATGTGTGATCGATTTGAGTTATTTTAATCAGGTAAGAAACGGCACTGAAAAGTTTTTATTACTGTTATTAGGCTCCTTTTGAAAGATTGTGTTCTGTTCATTAGTTTTCATTCATAAATATTAGAACAAATCACAAAAAATAATAAGGTAATTCAACGATAAAACCATTTTGGGGAAGATAGGCGCATAGAAAATGAAGCATAACTAAAAATTGGAGTTACTCCGTTGTATTTTAGCTTCGAGACCACTTACACCGCCGCCTAACCATTAATCGTCTTCACGAAATAAGTAGGCTAATTAGTCCTTACGAGAAAGCCATTCGGGCATTCAGCACCGCAAAGCTTTGCGGCAGAAAGGCGCTGACCGAGTGTGTATTCACGAAAACGCCCGCTACGGGATTGGTCGAAATTTCTCTGTTTCATTCCACCCATTGTTTACTCCAATGGACCCGCGAAAAAGCAGCCTCTCGCTCTTCTCACGCACCTCTTCTTTCTGCCTCCCGTCCACACCTCCTCCCCGACCCCCTCCACACCTCCTCCCCGACCCCCTCCACAACTCCTCCCCGACCCCCTCCACAACTCCTCCCCGACCCCCTCCACAACTCCTCCCCGACCCCCTCCACAACTCCTCCAACGCCAGACCCCACACTCTCTATCCACGCCAACTCACCCACCTACACAAACACCGGCAGGGATCATTACTCGACCTATCCGGGTCAGGCCTCCCTTATTCCCAGCTACGGAGAATGTGAATTCTGACGCCCCTGGCTCCATCCAACGGAGAAGAGGAGCAGTGCGAAAGGGGGATCCTTAGATACTTGGGGAGAGAGGGAAGTCAGGTGCATGGCCTCCTCCGTTATGCTCTTGAAAAGGTTTCTCTCTCTATCCCTCCCTCTTCTCCATCCCTCTCCCCCACCCACTCGCTGGGAAACATGGCAACGCAGCCTCCCGGAGGTTAGTGGGAGGGAGAGGTCTTCACGTGCGCGCTCTTTCAACCCGCTCCGTCGTCATGGCAACGCCGTGTAAGCGCCGCCCCCGCTCACCACGCCCCTCTCTCTCTCTCTCTCTCCATCTTTTCCTCCTTTCCGCTATCGTCCATATCTCTTTTTCTTTGCGTCTCTCCCTTTCTCTCTCTCCCGTTCCGTCTTTCGCATCTCTCCATCACAGCTGCTTTAATATCTTTCGCGCTCTCTTTCCCCTTGCCATATTTTCCCTCTCTTTTGCCGTTGCATCTCGTTCCTCGTTTTACTTCATCTTCCTCAGTTTTTCTCATCTCCAAATCGCTGGTATTCTCTCTTCCTCGTTTGGTGTCATCTCCTAGTCTTGTTCTTTCTCCCTCTCTCTCTATCGTTCTTTCTCCCTCTCTCTCTATCGTTCTTTCTCCCTCTCTCTCTATCGTTCTTTCTCCCTCTCTCTCTATCGTTCTTTCTCTCTCTCTTCGTTCTCTCTTTCGTTCTCTATCTCGTTCTCTCTCTCTCTTGTTCTCTCTCTCTCTTGTTCTCTCTCTCTCGTTCTCTCTCTTTCGTTTTCTCTCTCGTTTTATCTCTCTCTAGCTCTCATTTTCTCTCTCCATCTCTCTTGCTCTTTCTCTCTTTCTGAAAACACATCCGCGTTGAAGAGGGGTGTATGAGGGGGATGAGGGACAAGAAGCGCTGCGGTGTATTACGAGGGAATATGCGTGTGTCTGTTGTGTGTTTGTGTGTGTGTGCGTGGAGCACGGAGATGAGCGATGGGACTCATTTACAAGTGGGGAAGGGGGGCGAAAGAGAGAGGGTGAGAGGTAGTGAGATGGTCGTTTTTACAGAATATGCCCCCGAGTCACACAGATTCAACTTGGTATGCGCATGAAAAGCTGCAGTGGCGGCGTTTATGTTTCAAGGATGTGAGTTTCCCGCAAAGATAAATAAATTACATACTTGGATCCCCGAAAGGCATAAAAAGAGGATTGGTTATCTCATGTTTCCTTGTTCAAAGAATTTCAGTTCAAATTCCGAGTCGGCATTTACTGAGAGAGGCAACGAGAAGGCTTTTATTAGAAATTTTATCAATCCTTCGGAATGACTACTATAATTGTTGGATTTTAAAATTATCTCCTTTTTATTCCGGTTTTATCGATGCAGAATTCGAATTAGTATTGCTTCGTGATGGAACACATTTCAACATCTGTTAATTTTAAAATATCATCAGATTATACTGGGAAAGTTATATCTTGAAATTAAATTTTATGTTATTGCCCTCTATCTTCACATTTTCGTAGGATCGGTTATTTTTATTAACCAGCGGAAGATTTTGAGTAAACTGTCATCGCTTCCCCTTTTTATCCTCTGCATGATAAGAAAAATTATTATTGATGGATATGTAAGATTTTTCGGGAAGAAAATATCGAACCATGTATCGAATTTGTTAAGTATGAGGAAAAGAGCAATTATGGGAGTTGGAGGTGAAAGAACGAGAAACTTCCCCAGTGTTTGAGAAAGCGGATATAGCTTTGGGAATGTAATTGGATGATGTGGAAGTGTTACATTGTCGGAGAGTGATTTGGGAGGATTATCTCCTCTCAGTCCATCGCCGTTAATCCCAGAAAATTCTACTCCCGAGTCTTGCGGAGGTACAGCAGAGAGAAGGAGACGGGCGGATGACAAGGCGTCGGCGTGGGCGGGGGGAGGAGAAGGAATTGTATGGGATGGGAGTGGCGGTCTGGGAGGGCCCTGAGTCTGCTCAGGCAGTTCGTGATCATTGTGGAAATTTGGGAATCTTGCGAGGAGATGGATTGGGGCGAGAAAGGGCGAATCGGATCCGGGTCTTGCCATTGACAGCGAGAGATTATTGGGATGCGAGGAATTGAGGTATAATAATGGCGCACGGAAGATTTAGTGGTATTGAGCGAAAGAGAGAGAGAGCGAGTTGTTTGAGGAATTGATTGAAAGGGGGCGTTAGTATTGAAAGAGACTAAGGGAGATAATGTTGCCGAGTTCTTGGTCTTTTGGATGACTCATTCGGAATGGGTCTGTAATTCTACCGAACCTTGTATATTTTTGTCATTACCATCGGATTACAGCAGGAATGGCAACGACTGCGTTCATATTGCTTATATATTGGATGTGGTTAATTGCTCCTATGCTATATATGTAGTTACTGTCAGTTTTAGATACGGGGTGGCGGAGTGGTTAGAGCGTTAGCAGCGGTCCCAGGTTCGAATCCGGCGGAGGTCGAATTTTTCAGTCTGGGATTGTCCCGCCCCCTTCTCGTGTGATTTGAGGAGACCGCGTAAGTCAGCGCTCCGTCCTTCGGAAGGGACGTTAAGCAGTTGGGCCCCTTGGTGCTCTTGGTTAAGAGTAGGCTAATGCCAGCACCGGGTTTCCCCCCTTTCTTTTGTGTGTTCGTTGTGGAAGGGGTTTGGCTATAATAATCCAAGAGGTCGATTAGCCGGAAATTCCATACAAACAAACGAAATCAGTTTTAGATACATATTATAGCTTTTTGAAACTGTACCATATGCAGTGGAAACTTAATATAGCGAGAATTTATAAAATTCATAAAATTCTCGCACTACCTAGTACTCTTAATTTCCGAAAATTAAATTCCGTATATGTAACGTTAAGAAATTGACGGTGGTTTCGCTCGCTATAATGAAGTTCTCGTTATATGCCCTACTCGTTCTTTCTAAGTTTCACTGTATATTTAATTGTCAATATGTATTTGTACAAATATTATAATCCTATGAAAAGAGACTAAGTTACGCATAGCGCTATTTTGTCGTATTAGTGGAAAATAGAATCTAAAACGTATTAATCGAATTCCGAGGCTTCATTTCTCATCTCTCAATAGTTGCTTAACCGTTTTCTTTGCTTCTGCTGCCATTCCATTAATGCCTACCGCGAGTTAAACGAAACGGTACAGTGGAACTTATCGTTGTTGTGTTTTAGCGCTTTACGAGTTCGCATTCAGGCAATTTCGAACGGCCTACTTGTCACAGCAGAGGAAGTTTTCGGACGGCATTAAGTGTTCACCAAAAGATGAATGGCTTTATGTGATGCAGGTACCTAGAGCATTACACTATTAAGTACCGTGCCTGGCGCGCGCGCGCGCCTCTCAACCTTTCCCGTCCTATTGCTTCATCCTCCCTTATCCCTCCCTCGTTCCTTAGCGAGCGCTTCACTTTGCTGATATGCTCACATGATTTTGTTACCTACAAACACACTTCTCTGCTTCCGCGTGCCTCGCTCGATTATTACTAATGCTCTGTCTGTCACTGTGAGTAATCGGTGTTAGGGCGAATTGCAAGTTTTATTTCGTTTTCATTCGTTGTAATGTAATTTTTCGGCGCAAAACAATAAATTTGATACATTAATAGCTTCAAGGAAACGCGAGAGGAATAGGTAGGGGCTGAAAATTTTCAGTTATTTAGAGCTTGGGGTATTACCGCACATTAAAATTTTAACAATTAGATAAATATCATCGCACTTCTAGATGTGATACAACATTAAAATTTGGCATAAATGTGTGGTATTAGCACTCAACAATGGAAAAGGATAATATTATTAAAATAGCAAATTTCAGGGATTGTTTTTACTCCAATATTGTCCCGTATGGAAAGAACTAAAATCGGAGCAGAGTTACAAAATTTGAATTTAAAATATATTATTATCTAAAATATGCAAAGTGATCTGAAATGCATGCAGAATGCAAGCACCTTTTACTGGTTAATATATATGCATACTATGCAATGCATATTTTTTAACCGATACGGTTTTGAAGTTTCCGGAAACGAAAAAAAAATATGACAAATCGCACCGTGTTGAACTTCCTCGGACGCATTAAAATTGCATGAAAGATGTAAAGGAAACGTTTTCGAGATGAGAACTTTCCAATCGATTCCTGTCATTTCGGCCCATCTCCCTCGACGACAACCTTGTAACTCTCCAATTCCGCATTCGCACCTCCTTCCCAAAGAGCTTCCCTCTTCCATTTCTCTCTCTCTATACCAACGCGACAGTTTCTCATCATCTTTGACCTCTCTCTCAATCCTTAGTCCTTCACCAATCATCTCACGCAGCCTCCCGGCGGAGGGAGACGAGAGATCCCTCCAAAACCCTTAGGCGGCCATGTTGCCATGGCTACGAACAAAGGGGACCGAGGAATCGAAAAGGGGAGATGGAGGAGCGTGATGCATCTTGGGTGCGAGGAAAGAGGGGGAGTGAGCTCGATTCTTGAGTGATAGAGGGTAAGCAGAGACAGAGAGAGGCATTAGGTTGTGTTATAGTATACGACGTTCGAGGCGACAGGCGTGAATGTTTTAAACTCAGTCGCAGTGAAGCCTATCGCTTTGAAGGAGTTTTAAACATTCCTCTTCTTTTCCCCATCTTTCCGCCGTCGCTCCAACTCTCCCCTTTCTAGTCTGGAGTCGGAAGCTTCGTCTTCACGAGGTTGCAACGCGTTTCGCGCTCCGGATTCGTCGTCGTCTCGGCATAATTCTTCGCGGAAAAGGGGGATAGGTGTGTGTGACGCATTGCGCCATCAACGGTGGGCGGGAGAAGGTTGTCGGGGAAGGGGCGAGCGAACGAGGGGTGGCGTTGGGGAGGGAGTGTCGGAGTTGGCCCTCGGCGCGTGCGGCGCAGGGGGAAATCCGTCTCTGGTCGTAATTTTTAATCCTCCGCCGACGGAATCGAAGTGAGATGTTTCGAGGAGTCATCCTCCTTCTTTGTCACGGTTTGGAAGTAATAATTTTTTGGGTGGAAACGAATGTCATTGTAAATAATTGATTTTGATGGCCTCTGTAAAATGGATAATATTTTTTTGGGCGATTTAATTATTGGTCTGCAGTGGTGTCTGGTTAGAAACGAAAAACTTGAATTGTTTCAACTATTTTTTTCCTGGGTTTTTTTTACTAGTTTATGACAGTGGTTCCCAACCTGGATGCCGCGGCACACGGGGGCGCCGCAGCTGATTTTTAGGGGTGCCGCGATAAAATTAGTTCGGTAAATAAATCTGCAATTTGGATGTCTACAGGTAACTAGGGCATTAATGTTTTCTCGAATAAATTGATTATGGTGTGATACCAACAAATGGATGTCAAAACGTTGTAATACTCGTTTGTGGCAATATAAAAACATTTCTTGAAAGCAGGGGTGCCGCGAAATTCTATTTATATTTGAAAGGGTGCCGCACCACTGGTTTATGAAATGTTTGGGTATATCTTCAAGTAAGTTTGTTGCTAGCATTTGCTGGTGGAGTGATTACCTCTCAACACTGTCGCTGGATGGATGTTGTCTGGATATACCTTTGTTACTTTTTATGGGATCGTTGTAAAAGGACCATGAAATGCTTTGAAGAGCTAATTAAAATTTTAAAAACCCCTGTGCTAGGGAAAGAAAAAAGACGAGTCGAAAATGTCATGCCATTCGGGAAAAATGTCTATTTTGAAATAAATTATATACAGTGAATTCATATCCTGTTTTTATTTTTTATTTTCGTACTTGAAGCAAAAACGCTGTGATTTATCGTTGAAAAAGATTTCTCCGCCAGTTGTGATCGATTTGATTCGATATTATCGTAAATGATTCATACCTATCGACCTATTTTTTATAAAAAATATATATTTAGTTCAATATATCAGCTGCGAGCTAATTTTTTACTGACTAAAGTAGTTCGGAGAACTTATTTTTTGCTCAAAATCGTAATGACATAACTTTATTCAGATTCGCCTAACCTTACTGTGATGCATGTCAATATAAAAAATAATCGTAAACCCTTTCCGGTCGATACCTTTTCATAGATTTCGTCTTACGTCGCATTAATTCATTTTGGGAGCCAGAACATTTTTCAATTGTCGGTATTATCTGATTTAGACTGCGAAGAATGTGTGGCAAAAAATAGCCTTAAGGAGTTTTTTGTCGCTCCCTTTTAGATTTATGATGTTATTCTTTAAAACTTAGCCCGAAGTTATTTCGGATTGAAATTTCTTTACTAGGTTGATTGACCTCCGACATCAGTTACGGGTGTTATCTTTCCATCCTCCACAGACAAGTCATACGCCCACCCTTTATTTTTTCTCGACAGACTCTTGTTGGAAGAACCGCATCTTTATGGTGATACGTATTATGTTGTAGCCAAAGCTACTCTCTCCTATTGAAAGCTGTTAAATACCTCTGGAATATGAGCGTCTGCCTTGAGTCACGCATTGGGTCAAACATGGTATACGCCTTTTCATACAAACGTCTTACATTGGTGGTATTCGTCGGAACGTGAAATTTTTCGTGAAAGAAGTCGGTTAAGTTAAGTCGGAGTATCAGCTTGTAGAGTACAAATAAACAAACAATTCTAGCTCTCTAATTAAAGACACATATTTATCTTAGATTTACTCCCGGAAAATTATATCTACTCAATATTTAGAACTATTGTAGGACGGAGCGTTACAGAGGTTCATTCTTTCCGAGAACAGTATGAGACCATAACAGGAAAGATAAATATGTGAGTAAAAACTGTTAGATAGGCCTCGGTGCAGTGCACCCTCTGCCACCATCCAGATTGGTGAATTGCAGGGTAACATGTAGATGTACTTTATTCCTCTCAGAGCTTTCTTGAAATATTGCAGCAATAGAAATATTTTTTTGCAGGTGACCCAAGGTTTTGAAATCATTTATGGAAGTAAAAAAATTATTTTCCTCACCCTCGTGATTCTTTCAATTTTTTCATCAATACATTCCATGTTTTAGTGACCACAAATCCACTTTTCCCCTGCATTTGCCCCTTGCATGATATTCCCAATGTCACGTACCTCGCCCTCTTAAAGAGTCGCGTGGGGTCATTCCGTCCACCCAACGGCCTCCGAATCCACTTCCTTCTCCACTTTGGGGGTAACTAAGTCTTCCCTCCCTCCCTTACCCGCCTGCCCTCTTCTTGGACAATGGGGTTCTGAATAACCCAGAAATTCCGTCTCCAAGGGACCGGAAGGTGAGCTTCCTCAGTTCCCGACTCACCCAGGCTCATCCCGGGATTCGCAAGGAAGACCGAGGAGTGTCTTGGGGAGGGAAAGATAGAGAGAGAACAGGAAGGACGCGAGGAATTTTTTGGACTCGTGTTGCAGCAAGCGGACTAAAATCGTCGAGTCCGTCCTTAAGAGTCGTGCGGAGAAAATAAGTTTTCCATTTTTATTCGCAAGGAAAATCAACAGCCTGAAGAAGTACGTACACATAAATATATCGCATTTCGAGGAAAACTATGAAGTAAAAGAATGTTACAGTTCCTTCGTGGAGATTTAATTAGACGCCCTTAAAAAAGATTCCGTTCTATAAGTTATTTGGTCGCAGCCTTTTTAAAATCTCTTTCTCTATGCCTGTTTATTAGCCTCTTCTTTTTCTTCCATCTTCATTCTACTTCGTGTTTTTTCCTTTCTTCCTACCTTTCATTTTTCCTTTTCTCTATCTCCTTTCTTTACCTCTCTTCCTCTCTTTGTACCATAATTTTTTCATACTCTTTTCATTGCTGTCGGATCATCATGGTGTACCATCTACACGTGGAGGTATGAAGCTGTTTTCGTAGTTTTTTTCTAAGACGCCTCAGATTTCGTCCTTCCTTCCATGTTAGCGAGGCGATGGTGATCACGGTCTCGTCTGCTTAATGTTGTAGAGTGGAGGGGGGTGCGCAACAGTGCATTCGTGGAATGATCGATTGCAGCGCAAACGTGGCACCAGCTTGGATGTATGCTCCTTATAGAGGTTGGTTATTTTCTCAATCCGTGTTAAAAGTTCGCTTTAAAGGATGTTCAAGAAAGTAATGGGAGTCAGTGATTTATTCCTAGGGTTTATAATTTAGATTTAGGATCAGCGTCCATTGTTAGAGTAAATAAATTATACCCATATGAGATTTAGTGACTATTACATGTTTGAGATTTTTCAGTGGAGATATTTAAGCATATTTCGTTTGACATAATTTTTTTCGACGTAAATCTCTGTTCTTTAGCACCACAGGAAAAAGTTTAAAGCATTTTCATAATGTCTGGGGAGATAATAAATATAGCGCTATCGTGAATGAAAGATTTAACTGTTAGTAAACAGCCAATTTACTTTAAATGCATGAAGGTGCTATGGTCCAAGGAAGTTTAGTTCTTTGGTATTTCTACGACATTTTATCTAACTGATAATCTTTGTATAAGAGAACGGTGAAAATTTACAGTTAAAGAAATTTTTTATCAAAAATTATTTAAAACAAACAAATTTTTACATTGTTTTTTTCCGTTCATTTCTTCGGATTTCTGGAGAAGTAACTAAACCTACTCAATATATGATTCGATGCTGTATTTATAATGTATGTTTTAACAAATATTTTTGGTTTTTATTCGACTTTGGTACGCTTTTATGGGCTGCTAATGTACGTTTTATCAATTCTCCATGATGATAAGATTTTATCTAATAAAAATAAAATTTTAATGTCAATAAAGTTGTTCCACATAATTTTTAATTTAGCTTTTTTTTAACGGAACATTCAGTTATCTTTAGGTAGGTTTTGGTGCATGGCACCCCCTGCCAACCACCAATTAGGTGAATTGCAGGGTAACATGTATATGTAGATGAGTTTGGAATAAACGAAATTCGCGAGTTTATATTTCAGATCAAATCAGCTCTCTTTCATTTTTTCTCTGAAAAGTTTCATTTTGTTTACTTTGTTATTGCCTTTATGTTTTCTTTTTTCCATTTGTATCGGGGACAAAAATACTGGCTATTCATTGTTTAAACGATGGCATTTTCTGTTTATATTTTTGGAATCCTTTGCATTGTTTAATATTAAAAAGGGTTCCAATTCGTGAACATTGTTTGGAATAGAGGAACGTTGAAGGAAAAATCACCGGAAAATGCTAGTCGATTTTAACAATGGAACGCGACTTGATTCGTCCTATGTTTTTCCACTGCAGTAATAGCATCATCTTTATATATTGAAGATCAACATCGGTTTATTTTTCTGAGGGATGAACCTTTTCCGAAAGAGGGCAATTCAAATACTATTCCAGGCTCATTTTAGGGACAAACTCACGTTCCTACGTATTTCTTCTCACAACAAAAAAATCACGACTTGTGTCAATCATGGACGGAATTTTTAATTAATAATTCCGCTTCATACGAAACGTGATAAGGCAACTCCGAAGTTTAATCCGGTCGAAATAATTTGTTCATTAAGGTCTAATTAATAGTTAATTGAATCCATCCACGAAAAGGATAGTCGGTTTTATAACAGAAAGTCTCTTCTATTTTGCTTATTTCGACGACAATATTCGCAATGACGATTCGTGGATGAGAGGAAGAGCGGAAAGCGAGTGCAGATGTGAGAGAGCGAACTGCGTTCGGGGAAAAGAACTAAAGGGGTGAGAATGGAAGTCGCGTCATCTGTTCGTCAGGACAATATGGCCAGAAGTGCGGAAGGACGATGAAGGGAGGAGGCGATATTAGCGGACGTGAGTTGAAGATGGAAGGGCAGGCACGAATGCGAGTGGGAGAGGGTGGGGAAGGGGTAGAAAAGGGGAGAATGTTTAGGTTCAGAGAAGGGAATGAGACGGGTGGCGGTGGGAGGAGAAATGTATCTGTTTAAGGGAGGAAGGAGATATGCGTGTGTGTGTGTGTGAAAGGCCTTGTGTGTCGGCGGAGAGGGGAGGAGGTGGGAGGGAGAAGAGTGAATGATAGAGGTTGCCGAGGCAAAGGGGGCGGGAGCAGGGCGAGCCGGGGAGAGGGTGGGTGGATATGAGGTGGTCGAGAGGATGTGTGTGCGTGTGTGTGGAGGCCAAGGTTGGTGCGAGTGGCGCTAAGAGGCTGAAGAGAGAGAGAAAGAGAGGATGTATGAGTGCTTCTCTTGCTAGCTCTGGTCCATCCTTTTTACGAGAATCTCATTTTAGGCGTACAACGAATCGTCATTAGGATTACTGCCGTGGATGAGAGTTGGAAATGAGGAAAGGAGGTGGAAAAAAGTACCGGATGGATGTTGCTTTTCGTACGCCGTGGAAGTGTGTATATACTCTCTCTCCTTTGTGTTTTGGGAACTGCATTGACAACGCGGAAAACATTTTTGTTTAGAAATTGGAATTGAAAACGTTTACTTTGATGTGGCGGCGGTGAGGATATGGCTTTACTGTGAGAGTGTGTGTATATATATATATATATATATATATATATATATATATATATATATATATATGCGATTTTTAATGTAGCGTAGGAGTTGAGTTGTATACAATAATAAAATGTACCATTTAAAAGCAAATTTTGTATGTATATATTAATATTATTATACGTGATTCTATGCTTTCATTTTTAGTATAATGTTTTAGATTCTTATACTATTATAAATGTTCTGATACGATTAGCACATTTAATTTTTTTTCAAATTCATTGTAAATTTTTACTTAAAAAATCAACTTCGAGATTTCAACGGAAATACACCTTTTGAGGTCCCCTGAACACGTTTTGGCCATTTTCTCGTTGATGTCTGTGTGCGTGTGTTAGCTATTTTTGGGTGCTCTAACTCAAAGCCTATTAGTCAGGTCAATGCGAACATTTTTATGAAAGTCAGAAGAACTGATTAGTTTTTGGTAAAAATCGGTCAACCGGAAGTGGGTGTTTACTCTTGCCACTTATCCGTTATTTTGCAATATTTGCTTTAATATTTGATAAATTAAAAAATTTACTGGAATAAAAGTTGTAGGTAATTTAAATTTCTACAACCTTTGTGTGAAACATTTTCCCGTTGTTTAAGAGATATCTTATATTTTTAGCTGCTGCCACCATACCACCTACCGACGACTATTGTTAACAATTGACGCTTAGTTACGTCTTAGTAACACTCCTTTTTCTTTTCTTAATTGTTGGAGCTTTGTGGCTATATCCAATATCAGAAGGCTATGGTTTGAGTTTATTTCTGTTCTTTGTCAAGTCTTAAATTTTTTCGCAGTTTCTTAAAATTATTATTATGTAACCTATTTGGAATTTTTAGAAATATTACAGGTATGGAGAAAGTCATGTGGTGGCCACATCAGATTTTTAAAAATGTTATGATTCTTAAACAATAACCTCTCTCCTTTAACCTGTTCACTATATAATTTGGTTCATGCGACTATGAAACGGTTCAATAAGTTAATGAAGCCAGAAACGAATGCTTTTGGCTTTGGACTTGAATGCGTTTTTACATGCATTTAATTGATTTATAACATATAAACCGTAACATTCTGTTGTTGTCGATGCAGGTTCTTTTGGAGAATTCTGAGTGCATTAACTTGTTAAAATTTAGTTTTTATATCGGCGCAGAAATTGAAAGCGGCGAATTTAATGCAGTGGCATTATCTAGTTTTGGTTCGCATGCTGTGCATTGCTTCCGTCAGTAGTTAATTTTCCTGCAGCTTTTCTGCCCCACAGAAATACGTGCAAGCGTTTCGTGTAATTTATGCAAACTAGACACAGATTTCATTCCGTGTAAAACGAATATTGTCTCCTAAATATGAGATCAGTTCGCCTCAGCGGTGAATAATACTTTTAGGTTTCGTGTCTTCCGAGCAGATATGCAATAACTAGAGAAATTAAACAATAAACGAGTTAATTACTTCTAAAATATCTTGATGTTTATATGCGCGAATGGAGATATAGGACTATTTTGCATTTCATTTCAAAATACATCATCATCTCCCTAATGTCGCAAAGTGGACTAGTTTCCGTGTCTCCCGCTGCCAATAAAGTGAATACGCCTCTAGAATCTCTTTGCTTGGAAAACGCGCGGCGGATCGATTAAGAGCGAAGGCGAATGAATACCCGGAAAATATGATGTCGTCTTATTTCAAACATAAGATGGGTATCATACCCTCTTTTTTGCGTCATAAGAGACACGTGATTGAGTCCTTGTCTTTTAATTTCTCCTCTGGGCTTCATTAATTTCCTCGTCCGACCATCCTCCCACCATCATCTTCCCTATCCCATTTCTCTCTCTCTCTATCTACTCCCCTCCCCTCCTCTCCTCTCTCTATCCACTCCTCTCCCTATCCAATCCTATATCTATCCAATCCTCTCTCTATCCAATCCTCTCTCTATCCAATCCTATCTCTATCAAATCCTCTCTCTGTCCAATCCTCGCTCTATCCAATCCTCTCTCTATCCAATCCTCTCTCTATCCAATCCTCTCTCTATCCAATCCTCTCTCTATCCAATCCTCTCTCTATCCAATCCTCTCTCTATCCTATCCTCTCTCTCTATCCACTCCCCTCCCCTCCATTCCCCTTCTATCCTCTCTCCTCTCCCTTCCTTCTCTCTATATCCTCCCCCCTCCCGAGGTCGTTTTAATCCTGGGATCGCCGCCCAGAGCCTCTCTTTGTCTTTGGAACGGGGTATGAAGGGAGAGAGGAAGGAGGGATTGCACTCATCCTGTCCCATAGATATAGTAAAAAACGGAGAAGGGATGGAGATACCTAAGAAAAGAGGGAAGGTTCTACCGCAGGATGGTTCCTGGGAAAAGGAAATCACGGATGGAGAAATAGGGGAGGGGCGAAGTACGGCGAGAGAAAAGTTGAACGCGTGAATAATCTTTGCAGCGGTGTAGTATTGCAGGTAAAGATCGCGTTTAAATCGAGCAATAACATACCAATTTGTAAATAAGTGCGCCAACTCTATTAGTAAGATAATTTATATGCTGTATTTGATCTCGCATACTTAATGATGCGCATAGAAGTCGTAGGAGACTACCTTATAATTAAATATCAGTAGTGAAACTGTAGTTTGCGAACACACGTATTTAGGGCTTTTTTCCATGCTGATGTAGCCAGCAATAAAATTTTGCACGAGCATTTTTACATGGAAATTTTTCTTAAATTTGAGCAGGAGTCAAAAACTGTGGCCTTTACTTTTCCGTTGTTTGGGCGCGGCATATTTCCTCTCTAACGAGGAGATTCGCGAATTATTTTTCATCGCGTGTCATTTTCGCCGCGAACTAATTGCCTTTTCCATTTGCCCTCTCGCTCGTTTCGTTCGGAAGGCAAATGACAGGGTCGTGATAATGTCCACGGCGAGTGAGGGAATGAGCTGGCTATGCAAATAAGTTAGGAGCAGCAGGACGCTAGCGGAATATCGAATTTCCTCTCATAGGCTAGGCGATTTTATTGAGAAAGGACGGGCGTGTAAGCGGGATCGGAGAATTAAGGACGGGAGCGAGACGATCTGAACAAAATTGCTGAAGGGAGGCGGAAAAGAGAAGTCGAGGCGCAGAAAATGGAAACAAAAAAGAAACGCGGAAGGATTTGAGGAGTCTGCGAAGGAGGATATGCGATAAGTGAGCTCGGCTGTGATTTCGCTGAATTTTGAGTCTCATTTTCTCTTCGTGTATTGCTGTAGTGATATGAATTTGGGAAGAGACCGCGCCAAAGATGAAATTTCGTTTCATTTTTGCCGGATCGTGAAAGCGAAAGAAGCATGGGGTTATAATAGAGCATTTTGTTTCAATTTGAGAAAATTTAGGTTGGCGTGTTTTATACACATTGATATGGTTGCGATAAGAAAGTATTTAATTTTGACCGATAATTAAAGGGCAATATTTAAATGTGAAGATTGTTGATTTAATCCTTTTTCATTAATGGGAGCTTTGGCGGTAACAAGATTTTTAGATTCATCATGGTAAATTAAATCCTTGATCGTCCTTTGATGCCTGGTTTTCGGTTTTACCAATTTAGGATTAAAACCCGCTTTATATGCCAACTGATCGTAATCTGTTTATGCTAGTTCCCGTATTCGTCGATCTGAAGAGTATTTTTTACGCGTACGCAGTTATACTTTTTGTTATTAAATCACTATAAGAGGGTGAACTGAATGATGTCATAAATCGTTTCATTTCTTATCGCAGTGCAGTATTCGGTTATTTTAAATGCTATGCATTTTTACAGGCATAGCACATTTAACGACGGACGACTACTGTTCTAACCGCTTAATGAAACCGTTCAATTATTTCATTCCTGTCGGACTACTCGCACCATTAACTTGGGCGACTCAACACGAAGGTATGATAGGTGAGACCGATTGTAAGACGGAGCGATAGAAATTATTTTGTTTTACGCCCTGTTATTCACCTCTTCGTACGCGCAAGAGGTAGTGCAATGAGTAGCTGGATAGCAAGGGAGGAGAGAAAGCCTGGTGCCGGCTTTTAGCCTGCTCTTAACGAAGAGCACCCAGAGGGCCAACGGCTTAACGTCTTTTCCGCAGGACGGAGTGTTGATTTGAGCGCGCTCGTCATTTTATCTTTTTCTCATTGGCTCGTCCTCGTCTCCTTAGTTCCAACACGCACAAATTGGGGGCCGGGCGTCCTCGGAAAAAATCCAACAGGATTCGAACCAGGTGTCGCTTTAACAGATCTTTATCAGATCATGGCGGGGCCAACACTCTAACCACTACTCAACTGCCCCCGCGGTCAGTGGGAAGGGGGGAGGAGAGCGAAAGGGTAACTTGCCAACTGCGCCCCGGTCATTAAGCAGCCCTAATTCCTGAAAGATAGCCTTGCCTCTTCTTGAAGGGCGAGTTTCTGTTCTTCGTGTTGACCGTTTTTACCCAAGGAAAACGTAACTCGAATCGTCACGTCCAAATTTGAGCATGAAGGAACATTCTACTCGGCCCCACCAGGTTGGGTAAGTTAGGTGGAGTGTTTTTGGTTCCTTATCACGTTCACTGTGTCCCCCCCCCCCCCCTCGTGTTGGGTTGGGTAGCGTTCATCTAAATATATCAAACCGAATTTTCTCGTAGAATGTTTTACAAAAATGTATCCTCTACCTCAGTTGGATCGAGAAGTGGAAGGCCAAACACCCATCGCAGCCAACTTCCACATTCAGATTGCGGGTCTTTGTAGCACACAGCGAGTCCAGGGGCGCAATTGAGTGTTTCGCTATACCACTTGTTCCCCTAGCGATATGGAGAGGTAGATAGAGGGGTAGAACAAAGAGTTACGAGTATTTGTTAGGCAGGATAACCAAATCGCAATGTTGAGTGAGTATTGTGACGTATACGTTCTTGCCTAGCACCTGACAATCTAGTGAATTGAAAGATAAAATTTAAAAGCAGATAATCACCTTCTTTTTTGCGTGCTTTTTCTGAAGACGAACTTGAAGAACTCCGAATTAATAAAGTGATTGGAATCGATTCATGCATAATGTCGTTCCTAAAAAAAGGCGTTTCTTCTGTCATGACTGCGTTAAAGTCAGCCCCCGCAAATCGCCCTGTAATCATCAAAATTAAATTACCTTTTTGGTTCGAAAAGGTCATCGCTCAATGGATGGGAGAACAACTTATCCTTACGAGAAGAAAGGCGTACGAAATAGGTTATTTTCCTAACTGACAGTTGGTTGCGATAGTAATATCGTCTTTCATGACGTGGGCGGACCGATGACGTCGGCAACGCAACACAGAGCGGTTGGTTGTTAAGGTTAAATACGCACCTCCTTAAAGCCACCCGCGGAGATGAAAGGGATTTGAGGTCTATGAGTGTGTGTGTGTGTGTCTGCGGGAGACGAGGGAAATGGATAGAAAGGCATTCGGAATGGGAGAATAGAGAGGGTGCGGGGGAGAGTACGAATAAAGGAACTGATGACCGTGCACAAAAAATGAAACGAGAGGGGGAGAAATATGTTACTTTGTGAGGATGGGGCTCGTGAGTCGAGAGGTCGGAGGAAGAAAAAAGAAGGCGAAATAGGAATTCGGAGGAACATCCGTCCGAACCGAAGGGAGAAATAAAAGGGACATTGTGAGTCAGAGGAGGGATTAACAGTGAAAATGGCTACTCTCCGTACACCCATTCCTCGAATTGCGCGGTTTCGCTTCACGCGTTGTCGGTTTAGCAAGGTCTACTTTTCGAAAAATACTTTGAATTACACGGCCGTAAATTTCGCTTGAGGACTGTTTCGAAACCGTCTCCGAGCATTAAAAATCTCTCAAGTTTTTTCAGTTCGATCAAGGAGGTTATAAGGAAGGGTAAAGGAAACAATGTTGGATAAATGAAATTGGCACATGTTGAGATCAATCCAGCCCACAAATACTATAATCTGATGGGCTCCTATGCTTAAACCTACCCCACTTTGCACGGTTTCGCTTTATACGTTTTTTTCCCAGGGACGTATGTACCGTGGAAACCGAGGGATGAGTGTATACAGTGCGTAACAAAAGTCCGTTCTTATAGGAAAATAAGATGTAACCTAATTAAACTAGAGAATACTTTTAGTTGTACTGTTTATTGTTGTAAACTGATAGTGCTGCCACATGGCAAGCAACCTACGAGTGCTGTATTGCTGTATATAAAAACTCATCTTGATCACAAAATAGAAAGTACGGACGGAGGGATAATGAGGACAAGATTCGCGAAATAGATAGTAGGGCGGAGAGGCATAAGGAGTCATTTTTCCCTAGGACAATACGTGACCACAATAGATAAGTGAATAATAATTAGTAAGGAACTTGGTGCGCGGCACCCACTGCCATCCACCGTCAAGGTGACTTGCAGGGTAATATGTAGATGTAGAAAGATACAGAGATTTTTTTCTCTATTAATTCTGTTATACCTAATTGTCATATGAGACCGGATTTTGTTACACCCTGTATATTGATATATTTCATCTCTATATATCATTATTTATTTGTGATTCATTATACCCGCTTTTATTTAATATTCCGCTTGGGTTTTCACATTTAATTTGTCATATCGAAGAATTCCTTAGTGGCGGCCATGCTTTTGGTGAGCTCGAGATGAAGTATGTTGTATATTATAGACGCGTCGTACAACGAATTTGCAATTTATATCGAATAACTACGAGTGAATTATTATATGTTTGAAAAAGTACTTTATCTTTATGTTGACCGCGGGGTTAGGGTATGCCTTCGTATTTAAGCTTAATGTTGAGATTTTTCTAACGTTTACTTAAGCCTCGGATTAAATTATTCGAAAAGTTAATGGTAAAAAAGAACTGGCTGACTTCTTCGCGAGGTAGGATACACCGTGAACGGTGAAGAAATTTGTCAAAAACCTACGTTAAATATTCATACTTATCATATCCGAGAAAATAAGTGATAGGAACTTTTATATTTTTCCCCTCGTACATCTTATTCAACAAAATCTGTAGGTCTTGACGATTATTATGCCATTGCTGTTATTTTGTCATTTAAAAAATATATTTTTGGGAAAGGAATTATAGCAATGAAGTGTGAGGGTAATCTTTGATAATTTTTTATTTTTAAAATCTCATTTTCAAGCGTAATTTTACGCCGTCAAGAAAGAATTTTCATTTACAAAATAATCACGCGATTATTGTCTCGAATCTTAAATTTTTAAAACTTCTAAATGAAAGCAAGAGAGCGTAAAAATCATATGCGAAACTATGGTTATCGAATGGTGAAATTCCCATATGAATAAACCGACGAAAATTGGTTTTTAAGGCGTTCTAATAATATCTCGAAGAGGGTAGTGGATCACATATAGTTTCCATGGGATGAAAATTTCTCCATGCAACATTTCGGCCGTTTTTTCATTTCTTCTTCCCCTCTTTTCCCTCTCTTTTCATCTTTCTTTCCATTTAGCTACTCCTCGTTCCTTATTCGCCTCAGGGAGAAACCCATACACTCAGCGACTTGGAGAAATAGTGGGAATAAAGCACCCGAAAACATTTAGTTTGCCTCGGAGGTGTATCCAAGGAAAATGGAATTACGGAGTGCTGGTATAGAGAGGGGAGGGGAGGAGGAGAGGGGAAGGGAAGAAGGGAAGGGGAGAAGGGAAGGGGAGAAGGGGAGGGGATGGGGAGAAGGGGAGGGGAAAGGATGGAGAGGATCTCGGCGGTTTTTCGGAGCGAATTTTCTCCTGAATAGGAGGAAAGGAGTTGCTATGTACGCGAAAAGGAAAGGAAGGGAATTCTTTAAGGCTGTGTGGCCGAAATGGAATGCCTCGGGGTTTGGACGTATCACGTATACTAGCGGAGCGCAGTGCCACGCTAAATCCTTCCTGGATGCTTTCAAGGCTTAAGCTAACCAACCACATCTATTTTTCGGCTTGCATCTCTATAAATGAGTTATCCTGGAAACAAATGAAAGCGCTTTTTATTTTTGCCGCAATCTCTTTGATGGTAGGTTAATGCATATTACGGTGTGCTGAAGAATGATCAAGCAAATGACCTATCCGAACACAATTTTGCACTACAACTGAAGTTCTTTATTTTTATCTCTTTTTACGAACAGTGATATTTTTGGTCGTATATTCTATTTGAAAAGTTCACCGGCGCTATCTTAAATCTGTCGCAGTTGTTTTTAGCGATTTCCATTCAAATTTTGATTGGGCATTAAAAACGACGCTTCTGTGTAAATAATAAATGTAGATGTCAGAAAAAATATTCAAGGCAATGCCCGTTGAAAATGAATCAATGAATTGACCTTTTCATTCAACTTTCAGATTTATTTAACGAATTTTCATTTTGAAGTATTTTTCTCGAGCTGATATGATACGTAAAATTGATTAACTGCATGTGAATTAATTTACCACGGATTGAAATCTCATTTAAGTAATAAATTTTTTGTAGTTTTGCATGATTAATTGTTACTTACGTAATTCATCGCAACGTAAGCTAATCACTCAAGTCAAAATTATGGTATTGTTTGTCTTTGTTTAATTATGTGATTATCATAGCGGTTGTTTATTTAAGTGATTTATTTGTCAATTTCACTGATTATATTTCTGGTTCTTTACAGGTAAGTAAATTCATCACTGTTTGCAATAAGTCTGAAGCTGCCCATTTCCGAGAAGTAGTAAGTACTTTTAAAACCAATTCAGAGCACTTTTAGGTATACAATTTTTGCTTAACTATTCGTCATAATTTAATGGGTACGTAAAACATTTTATTTAATCATCAGGTACAGTTTTTTACATTAAAAAACAGACAATCATATATTCCTAATTTATTTTAATTCAATAAGGCCTAATAATAAGAAAACAAATAAACACTTCAGCTGAAGTACTATATCAGCAGTAACTCGGTTTCCAACATAGTTTGCATCGATTTCCATGATTTTATGCTAAGATAATGTTCATACCTCAGTAATTAAGCAAGAAAGGGTTGAGTTTTTCAATCGAGTTTTAACTTGGTACAATCTTTTTTCTTTTCCAAGATTTTTTAATCTTTTATTATACGTTTGTAACAGTACAGTATTTTCGGAGATATTACTAGCAGGTTTGCTATCGGCAAGATTGCAGAATTTATTTGATTTGAATTAATTTACATTCGGAGCAGTTCGAAAGAATAAAATGACGAGAAACGAAAAAGAAACGCGAATGTAAAAAAACGGAGAGCGGTACGCGTGGGACCACTCGCTTCCCTGCCATTCCTTGAAGGGTTGAAATCGCGTTCCCATTTCACCTGGCGTGCACTCTTCTCCTTTGGTTGTAATGCGCGAAGTTCCATCCTTTCGTCACGTCCTCTTCTTCTCTCGCCTTCTCCTTCCCCTGGGGATTTTCGCCAGGCATTATGTCCCCTTCCACTTTGCAATAGGCACTCCTAGTGCTCGAATGTTTTCCGGTTGGCTCTGATGGCTTTTGCTCGCGTGTTTATGTGAGTGCACACACGGACTCATGCGGATTTATGGTGGCGCGAAACGTGCGAGGATTCTCCCATTTGGAAAGAGAGGTTTGTTTTTAAACCCTGCGCAGTGCTACAAACTTCGGTATCACCGAAACTTCTCCCGGGCAACGAAGTTCGTGACTGGTAGGACGCTTTTCAATTGTTTTTTTTTTCCTCTTTCAATTCGTTTTGGCGAGAAGCCGTCGAGTGTGATCAAATTGTTCCTCGTGATGAATATAAATTGGATTCGTCCATCTCTTCCTCCAATGGATTCGATTGTACGTAACTGTAATAAATTTAATTGTGGAAATATATTTTAGTTACAATTTATCTTATATGTAACGTGAAGAAACACAGAATTTAAAATAAATTTTTGCTATAAACGAGCGTTATCGCCATTATTATACGTATCTTAATAATATAGTAATTTTAATCAGTCACAAACAGTAAATTGAATAAATTAGAACGAGTTAATACGAAAAATTATGTTTGTCCTAAGTATATTGGCTGCACAGTCTAGAAAGTTCACTATCAGTTTTTGGCCAAGTATAGTCGCTCATGTACGCGCACAGAACTCTCATCATTCGAATAAATGGCCGTGGAGTTTATTTTCTTCTCCATTTATTCCTTACGAGGAAATCGTGGTCGGGAGTCCATTTTTTACCTATCGTCTTCGTAAATCCGAGGTTTGTTCTTACTTGGCTTATATGTGAAAAGAGAGAGAGAGAGAGGAAATGATAGGATGAGAATTAGGTTCTTCTTCACCCGTCGGAGGAATGGGGTTGTTTCCTTTCGGTCGCAGATGGAAAGGGAATGTTCCGAACCCATCCATCTGTGTGGGTTTTTCGGAATGACGCGAGGAGAGATCAACATACACGCACCCAAGCGAGTTTTGGAGGCTTTGGAGAGATTTTTCTCGGATCTATTTCTACATGCAAAGACAGACATGCGTATTATATACTTAATAAAAGACAAACAGTAAAACCTAGACATTTTGAACGCCCTTAACTTGGAAGTTTAATTCGAAGTAGTTATTTTTTCCGTTCGAATTCATATGCGTTAAAATTAAGTTCTGTAATTCAGCTTTGATGAGTCGAACCTTTTTTCCTTCCCTCGAGTTTTTTCTGTATGTGGATACATGCAGACATACGTCCTTACATCTTGCCGATACTAATCTGTTTTGTATTCGTCATGTTTCGTTGTCTAAGTCTCAGGTTATAGTGCCAGAAAAATAATGGTAATATCCTCTTAATGCCTTATAATCAAGCTGTAGAGTTTACTAATGATGAATTTTAAGTTATAGATTAACATATCAATCTAACGGAGAAATTTGATCGCAGTTTTCTGCGTTTTTATCGATTTCTTTCACGTATCGATAAAAAAGGAGAAACTCGTTGTCCCCTCAGAAATGTTTTTTGGGATGCGAGCGAGTCCAGGAGAGGATCGGTACATATTTGGTAATATCTGGCGATGATTACTCTGGCCACGTGATCCGATGATGTGTTATCGCAAGCGTACTGACGTCGCGTCTGCTACAACCAATTATTCCAATTAAGTGTAATTAGGTTTGAAACACCCTTGATGTCTGAACGGGTCAATTTAGATTAACTGGCGATGCGCAACCGGAATATCCCGCTAGAGGGCTCGTGCATCAGTAGTTTCCTCGTCTACTTTATCTCTCCTACTCGACTGTACTTTGCAACGATGCGCAAGTATTGAACCGCTGGTCGATTTCCGATTTCATTCTAGCGCGATGCGCTGCGGTCGCTGCTTACCAAGTGGTTTTATTAAAACTTTGACGATATGAGCAAAAATGCATATTTATTCACTTCGCGGATAAAAAGTAATGGAATATTCTTGTTGCAATGCCTATATTTTAGAAGATTCTCAAAATTAGAGGAGATGTAGAGATTCGCTACTTTTTCTAGGTAACACCTATATCAGTGATGGCGAACCTATGGCACGCGTGCCAAGGGTGGCACGCGAAACGATTTTGGTTGGCACGCCACAAAATGAAATAAGTAATAAAATGTGCCTCTCGCTAATACAGCGGCATGAGAAAAATTAACCTGGAAATCTAATAAATGTAGGTATTGAAACGATTTGAAAGAGAGGCTTCGTTTACGAGAGTACCGTTGGTTATATTATGATTACACGCCGTCGGGCCAATATGTCTCGGGCATCACCACAAAATTTATTATTATTCATTTTTATTATATCGTTAATATCTGATAGATTTTTAATTGGAATTTGTCAAACGGATTTTGACGGATTGGATCACTCCGTTCATGTCATACATCTTCTTTATTATTTCATTTACGTCATTTTTACGAAATATGATGATTTTTCATGAAATACTTACCTAATTTGCTTATTCTAAATAGAGAGTGCCACCTCCTCCAAAGATAATGTTATCCATTAATGTAACCTTTTTTCATTAGCGTTTAATATTATTTGTAAAATTTGGAAGATGCAGGATTCGCACAAATAATTCGATGAAAAACGAAAAAACTATAGTTCATACTTTGTTTTAGATATATCATTTGAATCATTTAGTAGTATATATTTCTTCATGCGTGGGGAAAGACATACTCTATTCTATGCTATATTCTATGAATAGACAAAGATAAGATTTTATTGTGATACTGGCACGCCAACAGACAAATTAACTATTATTAAGGTGATTTTGGCACGCGAGCTAAAAAAGGTTCGCCATCACTGACCTATATAACCCAATTTTATGCGCTCTTGTATTTATGGTGGTTTTTGTGTTCACCAAGAGCATAAGCACAGACAAAATTTGTTTCCCGTCTTTAATCTAAAATCATTTAACATGCCTTTGAAAAAACTTATTCGTAAGCAGAAGTGTATTCCGAATAATCATGAAACAAGAAATTACAGATGTATGGCATTAAAAATTATTCCAAATACAGCAATAAATTATGGACAGAGAAAAACAACTGGTAATGTCCGTTCACTTTGGCTTTAGTTAGATTTTGTATTTTAGGATCAATGTTTCTAATATCGGTCATCTTTATTAATTTTCTAAATGTAGTTATTATATGGGCTAAATGGTAATTTCCTCGGGAAGATGACAGTATACCTTTACAACAGTTAACTTAGAATTATCCCTGGGTGCGCGCGCGCGTGCCTGCGTGTTTGTTAAGGCGCTGCTTATCGCGCGGCAGCGAATCCATTATTTTTATTCGTGTGTAATGCGTAGATATAGCTTAGCCAACAGCCAGATGGTTTTGGCGCCGGTGAGAAAAGCAATAACATCAAATCCATCCTCAGTATATCATATACACTACGAGGAGACTTCATGGCTCATTTCCTAGGTCTTCCATCTCTATAACAAATCGACCCGCATTTTCGCGTCCATTTGATTCCAAGCGGGGATATTAAAAGAGGCGTGGGTTCTTTTTTTACTTTTGAAAGAGACGAAGCGCAGGATGCGAGCTTCTCGAGGGGAAAAGCCACATAGGAAAGCGAGGGAGGGAGACAGTAAGAGACGTATACATATGGGGTTGATTTTTCGTTTCCATGGCAGCGGTGATGGAAGGGGCGGGATACGAGGACGCTGGCGTCGAAATTTTTACCCTCTTCTATCGACGGTAAAGGGCTCGTTCTTACGCCGCGGAATATGAGTGGGCGGAGGGCAATGGGGAGGAGAGGAAACGGTCTCCTCGCGTGCTTGAATGACGGCGTGTTTATTCGTGTTCGCTCGTATCCGTAGGAGGGTATTCGTGCGGTAACGGCGAGGGACTTTTTTCCCGAGTTCCGTCGAGGAAGCCAAAGAAGCGCTCATTTTGAGTAACGGAAGGAGAGATAAAGGAGATTTATGGGGGGCGGTTTTATTTTTGTGCATTCGATTTTTTCGGGCTTCTTTTTTTATTAGCCATCGAGCGTCATGCGTCACTGCTGCGCGAGGGATTAAAATTCCGAAAATTATTCTCCGACGACGATTCATTCGCCAATTGTAATATATGCACGTTTACTTACACCAAATATATGATTTGATAGGTATTATTAGTAATGAATATATACAGTGCATGAAAAAGAGCATAAATTCAAAGGCAGACGAAAATTGAATTACCTGAATGTTGATGAATAAAACGGATGAGTTTAACTTTGGTACCATTGTTAAACTCTCAATAAAGATTGCTCAAATTTTGGTAAGCCAATTGGTACATATCAGGTAATTTTTGTTTATTTGATACAATAAATCGATTTGATTGAAATAAATGTCGCGCAGGCATATTTCTCAGTCATTTAACGAAGAAAATGTGAGAGTGCTTTGTTTGCAACTTTGTATGTCGTTTTATTCGACAAAACTGTGAGCTATAAACTTAACCATCTCTCTAAAGTACCTTTCTGGATTTTTTCGGAAGAGTTTACTTTATCTGGAGCCATCTGTCTTCCTTCTTTGTGTGTGTGTGTGGGATGTGTGTTTTGTTGGAGCAGATGCAGCCATGTGCCTGACCGTTCCCCTTTCCACCACTGTCCGCCTCACCACAGTTATGGCTAGCAATAGGAGGGAATTGCTTCCATCTAAAGTCTGAAGGATAGACATGGGAAAGAGAGAATCGTGTTTTCAATTTTGGCGGAAAGTTTTGATATTCATCGGCATCAATCCCTTTGAATGGCACAAAAAATGTGATTTTTCTCCGTTGGTTCACGCTTGCAGGATTAATGGTTCGCTAAAACTACGACACTATATGCTCCGTAATTTCTCACCGCGATGTTCATCTGAACGATGTTGTTTCTTGCACACGAATCTGAAAAATATAATTATTAATCCTTTCACACTAGGTGTTGAGAGCGAATGTTTTCTCTTTGCTTCATTCCTGCATTAACAAAGTCATTTTCTCTTGAATAGTCTTTATTTTTACGTTTTTACTCGTGTTTGACAAGCTTCGGGTTTTTTAACTCTGTCGTGTTTCATTTTCCATTATTAATCGTAAAATTATACTATTTCGTTCACAAGATGACGAATTTTATAATTTTTTTTCTTCATTTATTCGAATATTTATTATGCAAGTTAGGCCCAATATTTTTGCCTATAGAAATTTCGATTTAGTATTTCTTCGTTCCTTTCCTTTCCAAGTAACTTTTCAAACGCCTATTTTCTTCCGCTTCATGCCGAAATCCTTTCTCGGTTTCCAAAGCTATCATTCCCTGCTGTGCGAATATTTTACTCCGCCCCCTCCTCCCGTCGAAAGAAGAACTTAAAAAATGTCTTCGCGGTGACTCCTGACTGATGAAATATTTGCCCCGTCATTACTCTTACCCTCTAAACCTTTTCCCTCCTTCCTTCCTCCCTCCTTACCCCTGTCTATCCTCGCCACCCACTCACCAAAATATTCCCTTTCTCTCTCTCAGTATTTTATTCAAGTACATAGTGAACTGCAATCCATCTTTTCCTTAGCCTTTACTTCTCTTCGCCCATTCCTTATGCTCCAGCCCCGCCTCGACTCACGGGGCGCCATTCGTATATTGGGTGTTGACTGTGCAGGATGTAATGTTTACCCTGGGACCATCTTGCTCTATCTTCTACTCCCAACTCTTCACTCTCTCTCCATCTCCCATTCCTCCCCTCTCCCTCCCTCCCTCTCTATCTCCCTCTCCAACCCCTCTCTCTCCCTCTCTCTCCTTCCCTCTGTCTCTCCCTCTCTCTCCTTCCCTCTGTCTCTCCCTCTCTCTCCTTCCCTCTGTCTCTCCCTCTCTCTCCTTCCCTCTGTCTCTCCCTCTCTCTCCCTCCCTCCCTCTCTCTCTCTCTCTCTCCCTCCCTCTCCCTCCCTTTCCCTCCCTCTCCAACCCCTCCCTCTCCAACCCCTCCCTCTCCAACCCCTCCCTCTCCTTCCCTCTCTCTCTCCCTCCCTCTCTCTCTCTCTCTCCCTCTCTCTCTCTCCCTCTCTCTCTCCATCTCTCTCTCTCCCTCTCTCTCTCTCCCTCTCTCTCTCTCCCTCTCTCTCTCTCTCCCTCCCTCCCTCCCTCTTCTCTCTCTCTTTCTCCCTCTCGGTCTCTATTCCGTCTGAGCCTTCCCTTATACTTGGAGCGGCTCTCCTCTTCTCTCCCCATCTCTCCATCATTCCTTATCTCTTCTTTCTCTCCGTCCATTTCTCTCACTTTACTCTCCATCGTCTCGACCTTCCCCCGGCAATTCTCTCTCCTCGGACCCCAATATTCCCTTCCCTTCGTCTTCTTTTCTCCTCCTCAGCTTCCGAAGCCCACCCTAAGCTTGACTCGTCCCCTCCCCATTTCTTTCCACACATCGCCCAATCGTCTTCCCTTCGTCATTACCGAGCACCCTTACTTGGAACCATTTTCCTTTCGTTTCTCTTCTATTCTTGCCTTTTTCTCATTTACTCGAGCTATAAGATTTTTTGATGCGTGAGCATCCTCAGATTTCGCAATTTATTGAAAAAAGGAGGATATGAATTTCTCGAGTTTTAGAGAAAAACGAGATTTAGAAATGGAATGAATTCCTCAGAGTGATAAATGCGTTATTCTGTTGGAACGGGCGTTGATGATATACAATATTAATGAAGATTGAACTTCCTCATCGACTTTTAAAAATGAACATTTGGCGGAAATGAATGGGAAAAACAATCCTCGAATGATATTCCAAGGAATGCTTTTTATCTTATTCCCTCTACCTTGGGGAAAAGGGAATTTTATTTTGCCCATTTCGCGAGATTTCGTTTTGAGGAATTTGGTCCAAGAGGCATAATTCAAGGGATCATTTATTCCGCGGGAGCATCTGGAGCAGAGATATTTGGTCCTCTGCCTCCCGCAGTCCGCATTTCTCTTCGTCTTCCTCTCTGCTTGCTTCTCTCCACGCTTCCCTATCTCTGCCTATTTAACCTCGGAAGATCCCGAGGACATCTCGACTCCCTAGGAGACGATCCTTCGCTCGACTCCCAGGCTCAACTGCTTTTTCGCTCTCTAATCTCCACGCCAATTGCTTTTCCCTTTTCACGTGACCTTCCTCCACCTCCACTAACACATTTTTCTCTTCTCCTCTCTCTTCTCTCTCTCCGTCTCTCCCTCTCACTTTCCCTCATACTTTCCCTCATGGCTCCCTGCAGATCATATCCACTCTTTTGGTTTCCGTCTTCGCTTCAAGATCCTGAAATCTTCGCTATATTAAAGGGCATAACCTCTTCCTTTCATTTCTCGTTTAGAGGGCTGTAATATCCGTAGATTTTCCTCTGGCTTAATGTCTTCACACGTAGGAGGTATTTTCAGTTGCGTAAATTGCCGTTTCCTTGAAATCTTTTGAGTGTGTGAGGCCATTTCGTCCGTTGAAGTTGTATACATATGGGATTAACTTTATGTTGAAATATTCTCCCATATTTTCTGCTGAGTATCTCCATGAGCGTATATGGCAACATTGAACGCTTGTTTCCTTACTTTTATCAATTCAATTTTAACGTGTATTCATCACTTTCGGTTGGATAACACCGGTTCTTTCAAAAGCCTAAACGCCTTACGTTATTGAAGAAAATACCGTAAATACCCACTTGTAGGGTGCGGTAAGGTTGCTTGGTCTCAAGTTCTCAGAAATTTCGATATAACCTTGTGTAGGAAACATGTTTGTTTTTCTTGATAATAATTATGAATACTTTTATTTGTTTACATTTTAATAATGCGTTTATTTTAATGCATATAGCTCAGTATCTCGTCGTCCGATTTTTGTTTCTCCCTGGAGCAGAAGCTGAGAATAATTACTGGAAGAATTCCTTGCCTAAACCGTTCTCGTACAAAAAATTGGAAAAGCGCATCCCTTGTGCGGATATTGACGGTTTTTTGTATAATGTTTTCTCGAGCTGCGGCGAAAAATGATTTAACAGTGGTGCATTTTAAACTCGGTATCACATTCACCTTGGATTCCATTACTATTTTTACACATCTATGAGGTTGATTTCGGTGGACTTACGATTAAGCCGGAATGAAGGTGATCTTGTTTTATTTTTTCGATTTCGACGGAATCAGTTGCCACGGCCCTCTTAAAATTTTTTTTAGCAACCCTGTTATTTTGTTCCTCTCCTCGGCAATCTTACAAGACCTCTCTCAACTCCCCTCCGAGTTCTCCTCGAGCATCTTCTTCACTCAGCAATCTCTCACAGTGAGAATATCGTTCGATTTTATCCTCGCTGACTCCAACCTCGATGCGATGTCGTAGTATCTCAAAGTACCGAAGAGTGTTTCCGCTAAAACACTTAAAATGAAGCTTGGAAAACGTCTGCGGGACTCGATAATACGCGCTATGGAGGAGGAAACAACCTAAAACCTCCACCCAATTTGAAGAGGTGGTAAAAGTGTTGAAAGGTGTCTGGGGAAGTGTTGGGGTTGGGCGAAAGGTCAAACCTCCATTTCATGGCCTTAGATCCCTGTCTCTCTTCACCTCGTCTAATTTCCATCCATGAGGGAACGCCATCCTCTCCCTTTTCCTCCACCTCTTCCTTCTTCCATCCACTTCCTCCTTCCAACCCCTTCCTCCTCTCCTTCCTTTATTGTCCTCTTTCTTAACATCCATTTCTCCTTAACCTCTCTCCCTCCATAACGTCTCTCCCTCCATAACGTCTCTCCCTCTACCTTTCTCCCTCCTTTTCCTCTCTTCTTTACCTCCTACTTCTTTCACCTCCTCTCTAAACCTCGCTGATTCTCTCACATTGGCCTCTTCCCCATTCCCACCTTCGCATGCGAACTTTTGTCACTCGGATCTCCTCCTCTATTCTCTTTTTAAATAGCGCGATTGTTGTTAACTAATCTTTTGGCATTTAAGTTTTACAGTTCATCTTTTTGCCATTACTTATTGCATTTTTTCTAAGCTTCGACCGTTCTCTTGCTTCTCATAATTATTCAACATTAGTTCTTGATTTTCTGCTTCCTTTTGACTTCTTGCTGCGTATTCATACTGTCTTCCTCAATACCCCGTTGTTTTCACTTTTATATCTTTACCTACTTTTCAGCGTCAATTCTGTATTTACAAGCTATTTTTATTATCTCTCCCCCTTCTCTCTCTTTCTGGTCTCTTGCGACTATTTGAACTTCCTTTTATGTTTTTCTTATGACGTACATGTATATGTATCGATCTCTGTTTTATATTTTTATAGTCGTAATGTTACTCCTTAAGTGAATTCCCTTGTCAGTTACTCTCTCATCACGCCTTACAATCATAATCTATTTGTACTATTTTCACTTATTTATGTGTATCTTTGTTTTTCCTTTCAGTCACTTTTCCAATTCCTATCTCGCATCCCTTTCTTGTGGGTTTATTTTAATTTTTTATCACATTTTTAATCTCTTGGTAGCTATCAATCTCTATCCCCTAGCTTCATCTCTGCGTTGTCATATACTTTTAATTCTTTCGGCGTTTGCTCGCCTTATCCTCTCCTCTTATCTCTCCCCACCCAAATCCCTCTCCAAAAAAATGCTTTATTTTCTCATTTAATCCTGTCCGACTTTTCTCCTAAATCTCTCCTCCACTCTTTTCCTCTTATTGCTGTCTGTAAAGTCTCCCCCTCGCTTCTCACGCCATCTTTTTTCATTACACCTCGCCGCTTCCTCTTTCCCCTCTTATCTTTCACGCCCTTTTTATGTCTCCATCTCCTTTGCCGTTCCCTGTCCGTCTATGGAAAAAGGAGAGAACGTCTTTCTCTCTCTCTCAAGCACTCTTTTGTCTCTGAATCAGTGTTCAACCCCTCAGAATTCCTCTTATCTAATTTCGCCTTTCTCTCTCTTAGTTTTTCAGTCTCACTTTTTCGCTCTCTCTCTCTCTCTCTATCTCTCTCTATCTCTCTCAATTCACTCTTGTTTTTCGCTCGCGTCTTTCTGATCCACATCTCTCCATCGCCTCTCCCCCCTCTTATCTCTTTCTCTCTCCCTCTCTCCCCCTTAGTTTTTCCTGTTCCTCCTCCATATTCTGCCTCCCTTCTCCCTCGACTGCATCCTGCGTTTTCAAAGTGACGATCGAAATTCGTTTACACCTGGATTTTTCTGGACCCTATCCACGTTTATACCTCTTTTTTGCTTTGGCCACATCTCGCTTTTAAATATTTACCGAAATAACAGGGGACGGGAAGGTTTTCAAGCCCGAATGTTCGAAACGGTGGATTATTTACTGGGTACGTTTTTTTATCACGGAGTTATCGTTCGCTTTGGCCTGTTTTTTTTCTCTTTTGGAGTGTTTTATCTTGATCAATCAAAGAGCTCTACTAATTGGAAAGTGCGTTAAAAGATTGTTAGGGGCACGGATTCTCAATTTCGCATTTTTTCGATAGGTGGCAGCCATGTCACGTACGTTTGGCAAGTGGAAAGATAAATCAACTCCATCGACGAGTTTGACAATTGATGTAATTCGATTTTACTTCTATTTTTAACGTAAACATCGCCATATCAAATCGCAGAGAATTTGACACAAACAAAATATCGTCATTAGTTTTCAGTAACGAACACCTTTCGTCATGCAGATTTAATTAATACAAGAAGTCCAAACCAGGACTAATGCAGGCTGGTTTCCCAAAGTTGACGTACCGAATTGATTACTTATATTGACAGGAAATGTTTCAGTATGTGTTAGTCATTCCAAGGAATTCTCATACCATAAATACCATTTGTAATTCATAGTTTATCAATGATAGAGAAAAATTGGAAAACAAATTTATAGATCATTATCAGGTTTAAAATAAATACTAAAAACTCTGTTTTAGTAGAAATTCAAGAAAATATAATCAATTATCAAAATTCGGTGATAATAACTATAATTTAAATTCTTTTATCCTTAGAACACTACAAAACTCGTTCCGATATCACAATTTAAAAATATTTTAATGCATTAAAGAAAACATCTCTGCACGATGGATTTGAGATTTCCTATGTAAAACAAATAGGGAAAAACGTTACTGGAATAGAACCCGACACTTCAATATTCGCCAAATAAAATATAGCCCGGAGGTGGGCCCTGGATGCACGAGCCTCATACCAAGTTTCATGAAAAAAGTTGTTAGGAGAATATACAAACACAGGACCATTTCATAAGGCTATGCTTCCTTTGGAAACCAGCCTAAAAAGAACATCAGAAAATTACTTCCCAAAATGATACCGTAGTTACTGCCACGGAACTTGGAGATACAGAGAGAGAGAACGCATGTTGTTCGGAAAGCACCGAGCACACGAAAGATGGAGACACTGTAGTCATCGTTCGGACGGAAAACAAGTCGAGGAGCGAATTTCACTTCGAATTCGCCGAATAATGCAATTTTTCCGGTGATATATTTTTCTTTTGTTTCCGCTATACCGATGGCCGTTCGTATGGGCGGTTTTGATCGTTGAATTAAAAGTTGCGATATTCCTTTCTCCGCTAATTCTTCCATGAATATTTCACTCCTATAAACTCCAAACGTATTCCTCCTTCGAACCTCATTATTTCGCATTGTCTTCGGAATTTATTATTCCCGGCCCTTCTCTACCCCCCTCCCTGTCACGCCTCTCTCTCGTTCTCTCCCCCCTCCTCTCGCTTACCCATTCCATTCCCTCTCCCTACCTTCTTCCAACCTACGTATCTTATCCTACCATACCTTCAGTGCCCCCAAGAATTCATTTCCGACCTTCTGCCTTTCTCTCTCTCTCTCTCTTTTCACCTCTCCTGTTTATATCCCCTCACTGTTCCCAATCCTCCTCTCCCTCACGCCATCTCTCTTCCTTCAATGACTTTCCTCCAATATATATATCCTCCTCCTTCCACTAATTCGCCACTCCCTCGTGCAAGATCCTCTCCCCCACTCTCTCTCTCCCTCTCTCCTTCATTCCCTCTCTCTCTTTTCCTTTGTCCCATCCTTCAGACCTCAAACCTCCACCGAAATCCCCAAGTTTTCACCCCACGAGCGCGCCTTCCGACCAAGACCTCAAAAAAACCTCTTTGCACCTCTAACCACACACACACACTCTCTCTCTCTCTTCCCGCTCCACTTAAATCACGTATCTCTGCTCGCCCCTTCAAAACTCCCCAAAGTTTCTCGCTCTCCCGCACTCATTCCCAATGATCCAAACCTCGCACATACCAATTTTTATCTTCCACTTTTCTCTTAACTATTTTCTCTGTTTCTATCCTATAGTGCTTATTTCCATTCTTTCCGATTCTCCTTCCGTGTCTGACTTTTTATTCCGATTCCAGTTCCTTTTTTAATCGATCTTCATCTATTCTTATCCCAGCCGGTCTTTCCGAAACGTTTTCAATCCATTCTGAGACTTTTTCTATTCAATGCAAACGGCGTTTTGTCTGTTAGATCTCGCTTTCCAAAGCGTAGCATATTTTATGACTTTTGTCTAATGTGGTTTCGCGATATTCTCGATCGATTGCTTCCTTTTGGTAGTTTGGTGACTTTTAACCTTTTTTCAACCTATGAGAAGTTTTTGATTCATGTTATTTTTATCTTTGCCTTTTGTTTTGATACCCTAAGGCTGCCTTTATTTCAAGCTAGTCAGGTTTTCCATTATTGTCTTATTAAGCAAATAACAAATTTCATTTGAAATTCACTTATATAATGCTTCTATTCCCAAATATATCTTCGCGAATGGCAATTAATGGAGGATCTTGAGATGTCGCCTGCATTCCTTACTGTATCCTTGCGCCCGTGAGCTCACCGCCATTCATTCCTTGAGATCTCGCTTCGAATTTCCAATATGCCCTTTGCCGTAATTTATTTCCAATCTACTCAGGATTCCATTTATCAAGCGTAATTGCTTCCACACCAGTTAGTGAGCTTTTAAATCCGCTTGCATGAATCTATCATACGAGTCGACGGGATCCAGCGAAGTTGGTTGTGCCAAATGACTAAGCGCTTCGCTAATTTCCCATTAGGATTTCGAGTCGTTAGGTCTTACATCGCCCTAGAAATCCCTTATGATTTATGCCCTCTCTTGCATTCGGGATTCATTCACTATTTCCGTAATAGTACACGCGTGCATCATGTTCCAATCTACACCAAGGTTCACTGCACAAGACTTTTTTGTACGCCCGTTAGACTAGTCAAATTAAAAATTTTAGGGGATGTAATTCATAAAGTTTTGAAACTTGGCACATTTGTCCGTTAGGGCAACCTAACTAACATTTCGAAAGTTGACATGCCTGATGTGTACGCGTCGGCCATTTTGGCGCCAAAATGGCCGCCGGAGCACGACCCGCGACTGAATTTTCGCGAATAACTCGCAAACGGTCAAATATACGGCAAAACCGTACATAGATAAACTAGTAGAGAATAAAATTTCCTACTTGAAAAGTTCTCTGCACTTTTTTGCTATTGCGATAGTATAGCAGAAAATGAGCGTTGTTTGCGGAACGCAGGCCACGCGCTGTCTTAAAATCGTGTTGTTAGCTCGTTTCCACACCACCAGCTGTGCTAGTGCTCCAGTCGCGTGTTTGTATAGTGGTATTCCCTTTAGGCAGTAATCCACTTTTTATTTCAGTTACTTAACATAGGTAATAGGTGTCATAATCATTTAACATTTCAATCGAAGCTTCTTCATCTTAGAATTGATCTTCAACTTCAGAATTAGAATTAAGACAGCCGCTGCCGTGACATCTTTTGCACATCCACAGCTTTTTCCGTAACCTGCTTTACAAATGCACGATATAAGTTCCATGATCTTCACTGGGGCAGGTGTCTCTGTTGTCTGAATAGGAAGAAGAGAATTGAATACTTTCTTGTATCCCCAATGTAGTGGTTATACAAAGTAGTATATGGATGAAACATCTTTTGTGTACTCTTAGCACTTCGAGTGACTATCTAATGCATTATTTTAACTCCGAATTTCTATAATGAAGAATCTAAATGCCTTCTCTATTGGTTATTTTTTATCAAAAATCTTTAAGAGTACGCATTTTTTCGACAAAATTGCTTACCCAAGTGTACCACCTAAAAGCACAATTGCAGTATTTGCGAATGAAATCGTATTTTTAAAGAAATTACTTTGTTATTTATTGTTTAACCGGCGGGGTTGAAACTAAGCTGCCTTCTTCCACCTAATCGTAATATAAATACAAGAAATAATATAACAAAAATGTAGGTATGTATAAGCAGATAAACTGTGTTGGGCCATATTTCTTTTAATTTTTAAGTTAGTACACTGATATTTGAAGTTATTTAGCCGCAAGAGAAGCCTGAATCTTATATGCTTTGTATAAGATAACAGGTTGCCCGTTAAAATTGCATGCATTTACTATAAATGTTCATTATAGCCTCTTACTTAGTCGACGTCAAAACCGCAACCTTTCAAAACACGTCAAAAGTCACGGCGAATCTTAGAAATACCGACGAGGAACGAAGTCACGAGAAGATTATTTTGGATATCGCGCCTCGAGGCACGATGAGGAAAGCAAGGGGAAACTACCTCATTATATTTCCCATGATAGGCTGAAAAGCTGAAAATACCTCTATGGATCTTTCTGGGGTAAAATATTCCGGAGGTAAAATAATCCCCCAATCGGATCTCCGGGTGGGGACTACCCTAGGGGATGCACAGAGGAAATGTAACATTAATAAGAAAGCAAGTAGTGAGAAATTAAAAATAGGCACATGGAATGTTAGGACTATGAATTCAGGGGGTAAACTAGAGAACTTAAAAAGGAAAATGAGAAGGAATAATGTAGGTATAGTAGGTCTTAGTGAAGTTCGGTGGGAAGGAGAAGGCGAGATAAATTCAGACGAATTTAAGATTATTTACTCGGAAGGGGAGAAAAAGGAAAGGAGAGTGGGGATTATAATGAGAAAAGAGATAGCTGAAAGAATTAGCAAGGTAGTGACAGTTAATGATAGATTAATAGCCGTAAAACTTCAGATGGAGCCAGTGGAAATGCTTATAATTCAAGTGTATATGCCAACGACTAATGCTGGCGACGACGAAGTAGATTAAATGTATGAACAGATTATGGAGATATTGGAGGAGGAGGGAAAAGAAAGGATCACCACCATAGTAATGGGAGATTGGAACAGTGTAGTCGGAGAGGGACAGGAAGATAACATAGTGGGAAAATGTGGACTAGGGAAGAGAAATGAAAGAGGGGATAAACTTGTGGAATTCTGCCATAGAAATAGATTAATTGTAACTAATACATGGTGTAAGCATCACCAGCGGAGACTTTACACATGGAGAAGCCCAGGAGACCAGAGACGATACCAGATAGATTACATACTAGTCAATGAAAGATTTAGAAATAGCATTAAAAATGTGAAAACACTACCAGGGGCAGATATCGATTCTGACCACAACCTTTTGGTGGCAAATATACAATGTAGACTGAAGAGCGTTAAGAGAAACATAAGAGTTAACAAGAAATGGAACTAAGAGGAACTCCTTAAAAACAAGGAGGCTATTATGACTGAGCTGGAGGAAAGGTTGGGGGAGAGAGCTGAAGAAAATAGGAAGAATGTAGATGAGGAGTGGAGATACATCCATAGCAACATTAAAGATGTAATGGAAAAGAAGGTAGGAAAGATAACGGGTGAAAGAAACAAAAAACCCTGGATCACAGCAGCCATGCTGCAAAAATGGAAGAGCGGAGAAAGTGGAAGAACATAAACACTGAAGAAGGCCAAATAAAGTACAAGGAGTTAAATAATGATTTAAGAAGGGAAACAGATAAAGCAAGAAAACAGTGGATAAATGAAAAATGCGAGGAGATTGTCGAATGTGAAAGAATTTGTAGAACAGACCTCATGTATAGCAAAGCAAGGGAACTATTCAAGAAAAAAGCAAGAAAGATAGGACGTAAAGGAATCATGAACAAAAGTGGTAAAATAGTATCGGAGCCAGACAATGTAAAGAATGTCTGGAAAGAATACATTGAGGTTCTGTATGACAAAGAAGGAAAGCCAAGAAATATTGAATTAAATGAAAAAGAGGATGTGGAAAAAGAGCAGCTAGGACCAAGTATTCTCGAGTCTGAAGTTAAAAGAGCAATTGATGACATGAAAAGAAGGAAGGCTGTTGGGAGTGATGATATACCCGTGGACGTTCTTAAGGTTTTGGGGCCTAAAGCAGTTAAGCAACTCACAAAATTTTTTAACCAAGTATATGATACTGGCATATGGCCTGAAGATTTTTTAGATGTTGTGATGGTACCACTGGAGAAAAAGAACAATGCAAAATGTTGTAAGGATTACAGAACTATTAGTTTAATTTCTCATACAGCTAAAGTTCTAACCAGAATAATAACCAAAAGAATTGAATGTAAAATAGAAAAGGAGCTGCAAGATCATCAGTTTGGTTTTAGAAGAGGAAGGGGGACTAGAGATGCTATAGGATGTATGAGGATGATGATAGAAAGAGCGCTAGACGTCAATAAAGATATGTATTTTTGTTTTGTAGATTGGGAGAAAGCTTTTGACCGAGTGAAATGGGATAAAATGCTGGGTATTTTAAACAAAATAGGAATAGATTGGAATGATAAAAGACTGCTTAAAAACCTTTACTTTGATCAAAAGATTAGAGTCAGGGTTGAAGGAGAAGAAACAGAAAGTACTTCAATAGGGAGGGGAGTGAGGCAGGGTTGTCCTATTTCACCAGCGATATTTAATATTTATGCAGAAACAATAACAGAAGAAGCGTTGATGGAAGAGAAAGGATTTAAGATAGGAGGTGAAAGTATTACCACCATTAAATACGCAGATGATCAGGGCTTAATAGCAGAAGGCGAGAAAGAGCTTCAGAGGATGACAGACAGACTAGTGGAGGTTGGCCAACAATATGGAATGAAGATCAATACAGAAAAAACGAAAGTCATGGTGGTTTCAAAGGAACATAAAGAATTAAATATAATGGTAAATGGCCAAAAATTGGAACAAGTAAGTGGTTTCAAATATCTCGGCAGTATTTTAGCACAGGATGGAAGTAGTACACAGGACATCAGAAGTAGGATTGCAATGGCAAAAGCAGCATTTAATGAGAAGAAGGAGCTTCTCACAAGCAAGAAAATAAATTTAGAAACAAGGAAGAAATTAGCAAAATGCTACATATGGAGCATAGCTCTTTATGGTGCAGAGACGTGGACGGTAAGGAGAAAGGAGGAAAAATATTTAGAAAGTTTTGAGATGTGGGTATGGAGAAGAATGATGAAAGTGAAATGGACAGAGAGGAAGAGAAACGAAGAAATATTAGAAATGGTGGGAGAAGAAAGGACGCTAATAAAAACAATCAGGAAAAGAAAAGCAAATTGGATAGGGCACATATTGAGAAGACAGTGTTTACAAAGGACGATCTTAGAAGGAAAAATTGGTGGAAGAATAGGAAGAGGGAGAAAAAGAATAGGAATATTAGATAATATAAAGCAGGGATATAATACTTATAGAGGTATAAAAGAGGCTTATAGGGAGAGAGAGAAATGGAGGCAGCGATTCAGTTAAAACCTGTCTTCGGACAGAAGCATGATGATGATGATACAAAACTTCACCACGCCAAGACTGTACCTGGTAGAAAACGCGAAGTGAGTGCTGCCGAGCAGCGGCTGATGTAGGGAACAGTCCTGAAAGAAGCACAGCATGATTTGCACGGCTGACAGCTTGATCGAAGCAAATGAACCTGTACTTGTTGAGGCTAATTTGGTATTTTGGAGCATTATACAATGCTAAAATGAAGCGCTCACCGGCACTTGCAACTTCGTCTTGCTTAGAATAAGGGTTGTTAAAAAAAGGGATTACGTCATGTAAGTCGTCGCGATTTTTCAGGAGATTGACATACTTTTCTCTTTGGCGTAGAGAGCTGGTGCGGTGTCACAACCGCTTATAGCGTGAATGTATGATTATGACACCTATTACTTATGTTAAGTAATTAAAATTAACAGTGGATTAGTACCTAAAGGGGATACCACTATAAAAAACGCGTCTGGAGCTCTACCACAGCTGGTAGTGTGGAAACGAGCTAACAACACGATTTTAAGACAGCGCGCGGCCTGCGTTCCGCAAACAACGCTCATTTTCTGCTATGCTATCGCAGTAGCAAAGAAATGCAGAGAACCTTTCTTATAGCAATTTTTATTCTCTATATGTTTGTTCGCGTACAGTTTCGCCGTAGATTTGTCCGTTTCCGAGTTATTCGCGAAAATCCAGTCGCTGGTCGTTCCCCGGCGGCCATTTTGGCGCCATAGCGGCCGACTCGTGCACGACAGGCATGCTAACTTTTGATATGTTAGTTAGGTTGCTCTAACGAACAAATATGCCAAGTTTCAATACTTTATGAATTATTTCTCCTAACCGTCAAAAAAGTGTCTAATTTGACGTCTACTAAGGAATAACGGGCGGATGGATACATTAATTTGTTAATCAATTACTTAGTAAAGTAACCTCATACATATTGTCAGCTAAAATTTTTCTCTACATGGCCAAATTAAAGAACGCCATAGTAAATTTTGATGTCCATTAGTCATCCATTTTAGAATGAATGAATGTTTTATGCGTTGGGTTTATTAAAGTGAATCTGTAGAGTAGCATAGACATAATTAAATCTCAAGGTTTAATTATCATTGTGAATAGTGAAATATTGTATGACCAAGTAAATTTATCGAATTAAAGTTTGTTCAAATTTAAACATTTGATATTTATTTACTTTATTTTCTTTAATTAATATTCTGTCACGAGGTTCGGGGAATATATTCGTTATAGGTGGCGAATACAAAAATTAAAAATCTATTTTTATAGACTCAGTTTTGCATTTTATTAAATCACATTAATCAAGAGTTGAAAAAGATTCACTACCTAGTCTATAAAACAGCTCATTAAAACTCGACTGACAATTATCTTGATATGTTAATCCTTTTTTTAGGGGCATCAGTGGCGCAGTGAAATCCAAAACTGAAAAATTCGAACATATCTAGCTCACCTAATATTCAATATTTCGCGGCAAAAGGAGTTGCCTCATCGGAGGAAGAAATGCGTTAATTGGATCTCAAACTCCGATTCTGATTAATCCGCAACTGTTCCGGCGTCTTCCTCCTCCTAGCATTACCGCATGATTTTTGAAGCAGCGGGTTGAGTCGCGACAGGCTTTTCGGCGTAGCATCACGCAGTTTCCCGGGGAACATAATCTGCGCGATTGAAAGTGAGGGAGAGAGAGAAGGGAAGAGATAGAGAATATGGCTTTTTAGAGATCCTGGCAGCGATCTCAGCCAGCCCGTTGGCCCCCCGCCCTCCGGGGCAATTCGGGAGCTCCAAACAGGGGAGTCGGCCTCGGACAGATTGCGGAATCGCAAACCCCTGAGCTCAGCGTCATTATCGCGAAACGGAGGGCGTCATTAACGATCTGTGGCGTAGTATCCTCCGATGCTCTCTCTACCCTTGCTCTTCTGACCTCTCCCTCCGCCCGACAACTCCGACTATCTTCCCTCCACCTTCTCACGCACGAACATTAATCCCCCCCCCCTAACCAATGATCCTGCTATACTGCCGGGCGGGATTCTTTCCTGGAAAGTCCTTCCTCGACGCCTCGCCAACATTGCCTCTCGCACTCCTTTCTTTTCTCCATCCTCTTTCCGTCTTCGTCTTCTATCTCCGTGTTTTCGAGGTTTTTCTCCATCCTCGCTGGCGAGTTTTCCCTTACTCCCTTAACCTCTCCCCGCCCCCTTTATCTCCCCTTACCCCCTTCACCGCCCTCGATCCCGCCTCCTTTCTACCCCTGTCGCAGACCCTTTTCCTGCCCAACCTAATTCCCTTTCCGTCCGGCCTTTGTTTTCTGGCTCACGTGCTTTTGATATCCCCTGCAGAAGTTCTGACCAGTCTTTCCTCGGCAAGAATATTCTCTTTTTTCACTGTGAATAACTCTCTATTTCCAAGCTACTTCTTTCTTTTCAACTTCAGTTGTTTTTTGCTTTTTTATTATTGAGCGATAGCGTTGTTACTGCGTGTTACGACATAATGGATTTTTTATTTGTTGATGATCTTCCATTTTGTTTGTTGCGTGGATGTATTTTTTAATTTAAAATTCTGTTTATAATTTGTCGTTACGGCAAATAAAACAGCGGAGGTTATCCGAAATAAGATAAAGTTTCTCTTTTTATGAAGCTTTTGTCTCTTATTCAGTTTTTTCCTTTTTAATGCTCTTGAGAGAGCGTTTGTAAATATTGAAACATTATTTTCAATTAAAGTCATTCTATATAGAGAAATTTTAGTGACTAAAATACTATTTTTTGCTGAATAACAATGTACACTCCCTATTATTAGGGATGGAATTCACGTTTACGCTCAGTTCAAGAATCTGACGCGCTCGCGCACACACACACACACATATATATGCTAATAAAAACCAACATCCGATCTTTTACAATGGCTTTTCTAGTGTTTTGTATTAAATATAACGGCAAGAAATATTTCAAAAATATTCTATCGATAAAAGGAACCGAAGGGAAATAATTTTAGACGTCTGAGTCATTCTATCACCACAAGTTTTAATTCTCACCGTCCTATTGTTAAAATTTTCGATTTGGATTGTTAAATCTTTGCATCTGATACCAGATCAAACTGAATCCCGGAAGCTTGTTAAAAAAATTTTCTTACAAATCTCAAACGCATTAACAGATATAAAGAAAAAACTCAAAGCAATATCATATATATTATAGCGGCAAACTTGTCCGATATTTCTCTTTTGCAAAAACTTCCTGCATGCGGAACTCCATTCAAGCTTCCCCGTCCTGCTTCACCGTCTTGTGTGTGGCGTGCTTCCCAGGATCTACTACTCCATCTTGATTCCGACCACTGCTCCTTCCATTTTGGTCTCCTCCCTCTCTTTTCATATTCTTACCCCTCGTGAGTGCGTGTGTGCGTGCGTGCTCCTCTCTTCCACGCTCGAATACACCGATCGAACTCTCTCTCTCCGAATTCCATTTTTAAATCTTTTATCCCTTGGTAACTCGTAGCCATCTCAAGGCATCACAGCTAATGCTTCCCTTATCATTATTTTATCTCCCAATCTCATGCTTTTTGCGATATCGTCCCTCCCATTTCGGAGTGTTGGGATTTTTTCACCAGCGAGATAGTCAAAAGAGTTTGATGTAGATAGAGAGAAGAATTTGGCTCAAATAAGGGCCTACTTATGCGGTTGGTGGGAGTTCTTCTCTGAGGGAAAGAATACAGTTGAAAATGCGTTAGTGGTTGGGATGATTTTCTTTTTTTAAGCACTAGACTTGTAGTAAGCAAACGAGAATTTCATCTCAGGTAAGTGGAAGGAGATGTTGGGTTAACGGGACTCCTTTTTTATACGGGTTTTTCATAAATACATTTGCTTAAGTACGGAAACATCATACGCTTTCCCCTTTTTCCTTTTTGTATTCTCGATATGTTTCTAATACGTTTCGTATACATTTATTGCTGTGATTTTGAATAGAGCATGAATGTTTACATCGTTATGCAAATATTTGAAATCGAAATTCAAAACTATTAGTTACATTTTTCTTATTCATCGTAATGATTTCTCGTTTAACATCGGTTTAACCATTCTAAAATTTTCTGGAAGGATCTCATTGTGTTATTTTACAGATTGGAAGTATACATGTCATAACTATTCGCAAACCTTGAATGTAACATTTATCTCTCGTTAAAAAAGTCACAGGATATTAGATTCAAGGCATATTAAAAATATGCTCGCAATTAATTACCATTGCCGCCTGTAAAAAACAAACTTTTCCACGATAAATTTAGTAATTTTTTCGTCGAAGAGCTTTTCTCCCATTATTCACGTGCGTCGAGCGATATGGAGATAGGGAGGGTGGAGTTATTTTTTCATTCTTCCTCCGGAAGTGCCGTCCCTCATAACGAACTTATCAGTTCGTAAACGCGCGATCATAAACACTCACACGAACAAATCTCTTTTTTCCCCATCATAATGGACCTCAGGAGGGAAGGCTCCCGCCATTCCCCCGTCACCTTCGTCGCCTCCTCCTCCTCCGTCCTGCCTCCACCATCCCGCCCTCCCCGCGCTCATTCGCGCCACTTCCTTATGGAAAGCACACCATTCACACAAGCGCCGGAGAGTCAAGTGCGGACGAGGGGAGGCGGTCTGTTAACTCCTCTTTTAGCTCTCCCCATTCCTCTCCACCCCTATTTCGCTGATATCATCCTCGCTTAAGCGATAGCGGTTTTCTAAGGGGAATCTGGGTTCGAACCCAAGAAAACCCTTTTTAGGCTGGTTTCCAAAGTAAACGTAGCCTTATGAAATGGTCCTGTCTCTGTGTGTGTGTCCCACTAACAACTTTTGCATCAATGAACCTATTTTCATGAAAATTGGTACGAGGTTCGTGCTGCCAGGACCCACCTCCGGGCTATACTTTATTTGGCGAAGATTAAAGTCCCGGGTTCAATTCCAGGAGCATTTTTTCCCTATTTCTTTTGCATAGGAAATCTCAAATCCGTCGTGCAGAGATGTTTTCTTTAATACATTAAAATATCTTTAAATTGTGATATTGCGTAGTTTGTACTGTTCTAAGAAGAAAATAAGGTAGATTATAATTTTTATCACAGAATTTTATAATTAATCGTATATTCTTAAATTTCTACTAAAATATAGCGTTTTAAATAGCATTTTATCGGATTGTTGCCATGGAGACGATTATTACCGAACTCGTCTTGAACATAGACGAGTGAACAAATGGGTCATTTTTTTCCACTCGACTACCCTTCAGCAATGGACTGTTGATGCATACATATTAGTGTATAAACAGTAACATTGATTTAATTCGTTTATAAAAAATACTTGCAAAATATGTCAGAAAGAGATTTTGACATTGCTTTTAGTACGTATTTTAAACCTGATAATGCTCTATTAATTTGTTTTCCAATTGTTCTCTATCATTGATAAACTATGAATTACAAATGGTATTTATGGTATGAGAATTTCTTGGAATGACTAACACATACTGAAACATTTCCTGTCAATATAAGTAATCAATTCGGGACGTCAACTTTGGGAAACCAGCCTGCATAGTTCTGGTTTGGACTTCTTGTTTTTATAGAGATAGGCTCCCGCGGAAGTTTTTTTTCAATTTAAGCTATAATAAAAAGGACGTGTGTCGGCTCTTTTTGGATGGGAGGACGAAATGGGGAAAGTGGAGATCCTTCGAGGTCCCTTTCACCGTTTTCTCGATCTCCCTCCCCTTACTCTTTAAATATAGCTCATTCCCCAATCCCTTTTGCTAATATCATCTACTACCTCCTATTCGATCTCTTTCTCTTTAATCTTCACTTGCCACTCAACTCTTTGCCCTGTTCTCAGTCTTTTCCATTCTATTCGCTCGATCACTCTCCAACGCTCATCCATCGCGACCACGGATTCCTCTCTTATCACAGGGCTGGTTTTGTTTCATGATCGCGTTGGGGCAAAGCAGAGATAGCTCTTCAAAAGTTTTTGCTCCTTCCCCGCCTACTGTTTTTAGAGCTTTTTTGGGAAAAAGCGCTTTTATGTATTCGGTTTGTCCGTCTTTTCGGACAATATCTCAGGAATCCTGAATTGTGGAGAAACAAAATTTTCAGGATTTTGTGGAAGTGCAGTGGTTCCCAACCTTTTTGTAGGCACGGCACCCTTTCAAAGATAAACAGTATTTCGCGGCAATCCAGGCTTCAAACAAGGTTTTTCTATTTTCACAAACGAGTATTACAACGTTTGGACATATCTGTTTGTTAGTATTAGGGAAAACATTAATGCCCTAGTTACCTATAAACACATCCAAATCGTTGATTTATTTACAAAACTAATTTTATCGCGGCACTCCTACAAATCATCCGCGGCGCCCCATTGTGCCGCGGCACCCAGGTTGGGAACCACTGTGCTATGATTTAATCGAAAATAATAGCTAAAAATTGCACGCTGCTACAATTCTAGACAAATGATATTGCATCTCCTCTGCCATTATTTACTCTGTTGGATAGATGGCATTAAGTGAAAAAAGCGCCTTACGTAATTTTCTCTGCAATTCTTTCCTCACTTGTTATTATTTCCTGCCACTCGAAAACTAGCAGATATAATTGAGTTGGAGCTCTGAAATCTTCGTCGGTCTAATTATAATCCATTCTTAGTAAAAGTGTTTATACACTTTTATTTGTTAGAAGTCGGTTGTTTTTAATATAAATCTGTTGTTCGATCTGAAGTTATGGCATTTTGGCAAATTATAAGTTCGAAAAGCCATAAAACTACCTGGCATTCAATGAAAATTGTTATTTATTTTTTGTTGGTCCTCTTTTTAGGTTATTTCTTTTTTACATCAAATGAACTAAATCAGTACGGATTAATTAAGAACAATAGAGGTTATTTCACTCCTTCTGATGGAGAATATTACTTATAAAAATTATTGTAAAGTTACAAATTAATAAAAGGTACTTAAAGTAACTCGTCGCGGTGTCTCATGCTTGAATTAACGCGGACGAGCAAGACGATTATTAGGACACTTATTTTGTATCGATTTCTCACTGGATGCGATAAAAGCGTGCGTAATTTTCGCCCCCACCTTCATTAACGGAAAGTTGTTGGGGTAATGGTTTCATAATAGTCTCATTTCCGACAAATATCTCTCGTTTCTTTTATTCGGTACCTCCGAGACACTCGCGAGGTCTTTAGACTTTTAATCAACTACGCTCTCATGGCATTTTCTCTTATACTCTCCATCTTTCTCGTCTTTATTTTTCTCTCGTTTCCTCTCTTCGAAGGGAATTCCTTTACTTTGCTTCTTTTTCTTGCGTATCCGTAATCTTAACCTTTCTGCCTCTACTCTATTTTTTGCCACTTTGACTCTCTGCATATATCTATACTATATAGCTGCTTCTTACTTATGATATGTCATATCATTATATATCGACGTTTTTTACAGAGGAGGATATAATATATAGGAGGATACTAATGTTTAGGCACTTCCAGATGTGCTGGAGATTCGATTTTTTTTCATAGGTAGGATTTTGTGCAAAACCTACAATAAAAAACGAAAATCATGAAAAAGTGCAACAATGCGGCCGCTAAAAATTTTCAAGGTTTATGTATTTCCGCATGTGCTACGGAGTTGAAATTTTTTTTAAGTAGAATTCGTAAAAAAACGAAATAGGGATTATACAAATTTTGATATTTTAATTTGTTTGGCAGTTAAAAATTCTTAAAGTTTAAACAAATAGGTAGATGCTTAGACTCTACGCCGCAAGTTAGGGAGCTGAAATTTTTATATTATTTAGAGGATAATCTATTTAAACGACTAAACATTTCAATTTATCCATAAAGTTGATATTTTGGCCATTATAAATTATTTAAATTTAAACAATTAGATAAATGTTATTTCACTTTTAATTGTACTATAAATTTAAAATTTGGCAGAAATGTGTGGCATTATTAACTCAATTTGGGAAAAGTATAATATTCCTAAAATTGCAAAAAAAGCGATAGTTTTACTCCATTATTCTTCCATAATGAAAAAACGAAAACCTTTCCAGAGGAGAAATCTTTGGAATTAAAGAAATATTTCTCATGATGAAATATCTGTGTGAAAAATGAATGAGATGAAATGCTTGCAGGATGCAAGCACCTTCTACTAGTATAGATATATTAGGAGGATACTAATAGCAAGATACTTATGTTTAAGCACTTCCAGACGAGCTAGAGACTTAAAAATTTTCATATGTGTAGAACTAGAACTAACCGACTAGAAAAATCGAAAATTAAAAAAGTGTAATGCGGCCGCTAATAACAAACAAATATTTAATGTTTATGTATTTCTGTATGTGCTACGAAGCTGAAATTCGTAAAATGACCGGTAAGGGATTATAAAAATTCTGATATATTACTTTATTCGGCTGTTAAAAATTCTTAAAGTTTAAACAAATAGATAAATGTTTAGGTACTAGGGGACGAGCTTGGGAGCTAAATTTTTTTGTTATTTAGAGCTTGGTGCAAAAGTGTACATAAACATTTGAAATTTTAGTTAAGGAGTTAGTATCCTCTTCATCTCTCTTTTCTCACTGCCTCGAAATTTCTTTTTTTCGCGTAATACTTTCCTACTTCACTCTGCATTCCTGTTGCCCCTTCGTACTCGATGTGAGAAATGCTCGCAAGTCAAAGATTTCTGCCGAAAGTAGATTTCCTAGCCTCGACTGGAAAATCCCATATGTGTCCTTTCTATCCCCCCATCCGCGATTTGTCTGCCTCTCTATGCATCTCCTTCACTCCCATTTCCTTTTTTACGCACCCGACCGAGTGTCTCTATATGCAGTGTTTTCTCCTCTTCAATACCTTTCTCTGGCTCGCCCTTTCACTTCGCTCTCCCTCATTCAGGTTTTTCTTCCTCTTTCTTTCCCCGTCGACTCTTTAAACTCTCCGTTTTTCGACCTTCCATCTCGGTTGTGTTTCCTCTTGCATCCTTCCCTCACCCAATCTCCCACCTGCTTCTCTACAGCTTCCGCTTTGCATCCGTTTATGTCTCTGATTCGCTCTTTTTCGCACTCTAATTCTCGCTCTCCTTCGTCCATCTCCCCCTCTGAAAGCGCCACGAATGAAAATGATAATTAAATCTAACTCGAGCGAATAGTATGAAACTCTGCGGTGGTGTCATGAGAGCTGTCTGGGAAGTTATATTCCACTTTAACTCCACTCATTGGATTCCTCTTCCTACCGCCCTATGCCAATTCCATCTCCTCCCTTGCCACGTGGAAAACCTTTGCTTCGTCCGTTGACCTCTTCCCTCTTCCTCCAGGTTCTCTTTCCTCTTCCTCCAGGTTCTCCTTCGCTCCCTTTTCTCTTTTCCGGATTTATTCACCTCTGTCTTTTACATGTTATGTTACTATTTTTAGCGCATTTTACCCACATTCCTGCATCTTTCCCTCGTTTTTTCCTTAATTTCCACCCTTTTCTCTTTTTCACTTTTCGTTGGTCTTTTGTACCACACTATTCTCCGTAATACTCTTTGATCCCTAGTTTTAATTTCGTAAATTATATTTTAGTTAGCTGCTATATCCCTTTTTTTCGCGACTTTTTCTTTCTCGTATTTTTATCCAATCTTTATTCTCATCTCTTTGCTAATTTCCATTTTCTTGAGTAAATCCGTTTCTCTTTCCCATTTATGTCCCTTTTTCTCCCTCTCCCCTTGAGTTTCTTCTTCAAGCTTACTTCTCATTTCCATTCCTTTATTACTCCACATCCTAACCCATAGCAGTGTTCATTTTTCTCTCCCTACTCTCTTAATCCAATCCCTATCTCAGTTTCTCTTCCTGTCTTTATCCGTCTTCCTCTCCTCCTCCTGCCTTCCTCCTTAACTTGATTTTCCTCTCCATCTCTTCCCCATCATTCTCACCTTCTGCCCTCCACCTCCTCTTGTCTTTACTCCTTCCTCTTTCTCCTGCTGCTTCCTGCGCTTCTTCATCACATTTTTCCATTCCATCTTTCTTTCACTTTCTTTTCCCGTCCACATTCTTCCCACGGAATCCGCAATGAGTTTACCTTGGTATTTCCCCCTCTTTCTCTCTCTTTACCTCGCTCTCTTTCCCTCCCTCCCTCCCTCTCCCTTTCTCTCTCCCTCCCTCTCTCTCTCCCTCCCCCTCTCTCCCTCCCCCTCTCTCCCTCCCCCTCCCCCTCTCTCCCTCCCCCTCTGTCCCTCCCTCTCTCTCTCCCTCCCTCTCTCCCTCCCCCTCTCTCCCTCCCTCTCTCTCTCCCTCCCTCTCTCTCTCCCTCCCTCCCTCTCTCCCTCCCTCTCTCCCTCCTCCCTCTCTCTCCCTCCCTCCCTCTCTCTCCCTCCCTCCCTCTCCCTCCCTCCCTCTCTCTCTCCCTCCGTCCCTCTCTCCCTCCCTCTCTCCCTCCTCCCTCTCTCTCCCTCCCCTCTCTCCCCCTCCCTCCCCCTCCCTCCCTCTCTCCCTCCCTCCCTCCCCCTCCCTCCCCCTCCCTCCCTCTCTTTATCTCTCTTCCTGTCTCTCTCTCTTCCTTGCACCCTCTATAGTCTTCATACCGTTTTCTACAAACATCGCTCTCCCCTTCAACCCGCCTCTCCTTGATCCGGACCGTACTCCTGCACTTTCTCGTCCTTTTCCGGCATCCGACCTCCCTCCAGACCCTCTTCCTCCCTCCCGACCCTCTTCCTCCCTCCCGACCCTCTTCCCTCCTCCCACTCTACCGCACTCCCTTCCACTCCATCTTCTCTCCCTTCCACTCACTCCCTCCCATCAACTCCCACTCTATCTTCTTCCTACACCCTCTGTTCTCTCTCTCCCACCTCCGTCTCGTCCCTCCCTTTACGTCGCTTGGCTATTGATTTGAACCGCCCTTCTCCCTCTCTCTCCCAACGAAGAGGCGGGTTGAGGGAGGGAAGGAGAGTGAGTGAGAGGGAGGGAGGAAGATGGCTGAGGAGGGAGGCGTTAGTGGGAGGCCGAGAGGACGTACGAAGGGGAGTAAAAGTCCCGGGCGAGTCCACTGCGGCTCCGGGATAGGGGAGGTCCTACGCAGGGGGGTTTTCCAAGATGGCGCCTCGCGCAAACGGAGGGAAGAGAGAGAGAAAGAGAAAAAGGGGGCGTGGAGAAGGGTTTCCCCGGGGCGCCAGGGGTTACATGGCGGAGTGGCGCCCTCCCTCTCTCTCTATCTCTCTCTCTCCCATGCTCTTCTCTTTTCCTCGCCCTTGCCGTCGCGGAAGTAAGCGTGGGGTTAGGGGAGGTGGAATTTAGGAAGAGGGGAGGGAAAGGGGGGTGGGGTGGGTCATATGCTCCTGCTCCTTCCAAGCTTTATCTGCAGGCGGGAGTGTAGGGTGTGGTCAGAGTCCACGGGTAGCGTCCGTCGGTGTCCCTTCGTCGGCTCTCTTAACGGCCCCCGTCTCTCTTTTGTGTGTACCGATGTTTGTCGTGGCCTCAGTTTTCATGTGACGGGGCGTGACCTTATAAAACGTAACCTTCTTCTCGACTTTGCTTTTCTCTCTTTCTCATTTTGCCGATATCCCTGAAACGACCCGTGTTTTTTTATTTTAGAAGGATAGTAAAGCAATCGTTATTTTTCCGTTTACGAGCCTTTTAAAGATATTTACGCCCCGGGCGTATCGATTTGACCCATTAACGATTCATAAAAGAAAATATATTTACCGGTCGATTAATTTTAAGGCTTATATGATGTTTTTTCGGGTCGAATCAAATTTATTTTTTTAACGTGCAATTTATTTTCCTGAAAGATTTTGGCGAAGTTATCTTATTATTCTTGTAATGAATAAATTAAACGAGATCTTTTTACTAGGAAAATTGCCGATTTTACATAATGAATTTCGCTCCATCTTATTAGTTATCGGCTTTCGTGCGCATAAAATAAATATTTTATTATCCAAAATTGAGATTAAGCTTTATACCCATGCCCATCGTAATTTTTCGATGCATTGTAATTTTTAATATAAGGGCCGCTTTCAACGTTGATTAAATTATCCGTTTAGCAATTAAGTAGCGAGTGCAGCATAAAGCATAAGAAATTTACTGGATATTTATATGAATTCATTATGTACATTGATGTTTAATCTTCGACCGCTGCTTTTTCGCGACGTAAGATGCTTTTTAAGTCATTTTTCCTTTCTTTTTGGTTGAAATTGTGCAGGCGAAAAATGAATTTCCCTCGGGCCGACTCTTTGCCTATCTCGGCTATCACTCAAGTTCGATCAATATTTACGGGTTTGCGCCGATGTGCACTTTAATCCCGACTCACGGCGTGGCTCCTCTGTCTATCATCTGTCAATATCGACCCAATTCTGTTAGTGTAAATATTAATTCTTTTTATAACCGTCATATTAACAAAGATGCTGCAGATTTCCTGTTTTGAGTAAGGAAATCTTTAATTTTTCGGAACAGGATTTACCATTGAGACAAAGGTTTCTATGAATGTTTTTTAAGGGCGAATCTTATAATTACGTGAAGCGAGTTGCGTAATTCACCACCTCTTAATATTCATTACCGAATCAATGGATAACTGAAGGGAATTCCGCGGAAAATTATTTCAACTAAAAATAATCAAAATTGCGGTCGCGTATGAGGATGTTTACATGACTCAAAAACTCCGTAATATGTGAAATGAATAAAAAGGGCTTCGCATCATTTTCAAGTTCTCCGTAGTCCTTCATTGGTAAGCTACTTCCCCTGCACTCCCACTCTGCCATTTTCCAGAACAGCACCTTATCTACATTGATGGGAATGCACGCGATATTCCAGAACCCGGCGTCGGCGCACGGATTCTTTTCCGGGAGACAATGACATACGGACATGACGCAGTCCACAGCAGTTCGGGTGAAAGGGGTTTGTAGCGCGCATGAATGAATCAAGGGATCGAGGGAAAGCGTGGTTGAGTCTAAAAAAAGTAGCCAAGTTTATTCACCTCCATGTGCGGAAGTATCCAAATTTTTTATGAAGCCATTTCAAAATGTTTTTTTTTGGGTTTTGTTGCTGCGAAATAAATAACGTTAAATTAAATTAACAACTTATAGTTTTTTATCCTCGTGCTCAAGGATACCCAAGAATTGTGAAAAACAAGTGCCGGAAAATTACCGGGTCTATGATATTACTTATTCCAGCGCTTATAGCTGTTGTAGCTTCATAAAACATTAACGGAAGTTAAAATTCTCATATCGCGGCAGATCTAATGTTAGTATCTATTTTTGAAATAAAATGTGGAATTTTCTAGTTAACCGATATGTTTGACGTTTAATGAGCAAATTGTTTTAGCTTTTGTAGTCGCGCAAAGAGAATCACGCTTAACTGACCGATTTTTACATTTAAAAACTTTATCATTTGAAAGAGATTTTGAACGGGTGTTTGATATTAAAAGTTAAGTGCGAATAACGCCATTAAACAGTATTTAGTTTCTAAATGGCTTTATGACGGAAAAACACCTCACAAGGACTTTGTTCCGCATTGTGGATGGAGGAAATTTGCCCAGGCTACAATTCCGGGGACGTTTGCCGGAGCTCCGGGCGCGCATCCCGCGACCCATCACCTTGGAGTGAGGACGTGCAAGTGCAGCACTCAGTCCCTGCATCCGGAGCAAACATCCTCGGAGCGTTTGCTCGGGTTGCTTCGTTACGAGCGGACCGACTCGGGGATTGGGTTTCTCTGATCCGAGCGCGGTGTGTATGTGTGTGTGTTTGCACGGTTGCGTGAGCGGCGGAGGAGAGTAAATGAACGCTTTCTCGTCTTGCCTACGAGCAATAAGCAGTCATAACTATGTATTGCCCGCTGTTATTGCTTCTTCGACCGCTTAACTTCGTTCGGTCGTAGTCGGTGCCATAGCGGTGAAATGCGGCGCCAGTTGCAAGGCTGAAAATGCCGCCCCTTAGCTCTCATAATTGTACAAATAATGATTGCCAAATAATAAATGTTATATTTATTAGCTCATATAGGTGCATAATTTAAATCGAGCCATTTTTAAAAAATATATGTTTATAAAAAATATGTATTCGCGCCTTGCCTGTTGCCTATTTGAGCGCCCGGGGCGATCGCCGCGTTCGCTGCGGTATTGGACGTAGTAATATAGGATGAAGTGGGCTCGTGAGCGCGCGACCGAATGGCATCTTAATTTGTCGACGACGGGCGTTCTCTTATATCTTGGCGTGGTATTAGTTTATTGCCGTCGCCGCTTTGCATCGAAGCGTCTTTTTTATGGAGAGAGGTTATTGGACAACTTCTACATTCAACTCGCTCCTCTCATTTTTCTCCGTTTATTGCACGTCATGAGAGGGAGACTCCCGAGGAAGGGGCGAGTTGAATTTTTATTATATGGCACGGAATTTCGCCATGGATTAAACGGTTGGTCTTTTATTTGATTATTGTTGTCTATTACTAACTTACCGAGCATCATTGAAAGTTTCTTTCATTAGCTTGTTGGTTACGGCAGAATTATCGAGTTAGTCTTTGTGATGAGTGGAATATTCCAAGCGCACGACAAGAAAAGGAAACGAGCCGGCGTGAATAATAAGCGAGACAAAATTTAAAAAATTTTCTTTACGACCGCGACCGTGCAGAACTGCTAGGTTGAAGTAAGGTCGGAAACACTTTTTACCAGCGCCATAACACGCGCGTGCACGGAGAGAGAAAAAAGATGGCTTTTGAATTATTCAGGGAATTTGATGCACTGCAGGTGCTCCTTTTTGGGAATGGAAAAGGGAGCGGGAAAGGGAGGCGCTGCTCCCATTTTTTCCGCCAAAATAAAAAAATAAACCTTTGAGTCGGTGCACTCCGAGAAATATAAAGAGACGCAATTCCGTCGGAGCTGAGGATCGAACGAAAAAGTATCCAACAGCGAGAGAGAGGTGAAACAATTCTCTCGCCTTTCGGGACAAATTTCCCCGTAGACGTTCGGAAGGATTCCGCAAAAGGATTCTTGAGATCCCAATCTGCTTCGTTATTTATTTTCGCAGAAATGTTTCCTCCGCCTATTCGACGTGAGGTACGTATGTATTAATTTTTTTCTTGATTTAGAATCTGTGATGGTATTTTAAATCTTGATTATCTCTCTGCGTGGGTATGATAGATATTTCTTCGACACAAAGTCCCGGGAACATCTCCACCGGCGGACGACATGGCGGTTCTAGGTGGTTGACTGAAAATAATTTTTTCCTATGCTCTCTAGCTCATGGCATGATATCGAGGTCGAAACATTTATAGACTCCGAAGCAGTTTTTGAAAAAGTCGCATCGTTTCATTGACACCACTCGAGATAAAGTCAGTTTGAAAAGAGCAAAAAAATTAGAGCACTAACGCCATGTTTTCCTTCTTTGTTAGATGTTTCACTTAATTTTGCGGCATCGAGTTCATTCGAGGAACTAAAAGGTTTTTTGCGAATCAAAATTCTTTGAGGAAGGATCTAAATTTTTTATTAGACCTCTATGAATGCGCTTATCGTTTTTTTTAATATATTTCACTTTGGAATCTGCGGAATTCCATTTTTTCTTACCATTTATGTATTAAAATCACTCTTGAGTAAAAAAGTTGTGCTATAAGGTTTTGAATAAAAAGTTACTCAAGTATAAAACAGAAATACTCATTTTCCTTAAATACAGGAAGAGAACTGAAACCATGCAATGAATAAATTTATTACTACTCGGCAAACGGAGAAAATTATGAAAATCAAATCATACCACATATTCGTGTTAGCATATCTTAGAAAAATATCGTTTCCTTCAGTCAGTAATTGTCCACTTCATAACTCAGCACTGCCCAATGCTCAGCAAGAATAGTCAAGTAATAAATTTCGCAAGTTATTTTCCTTTTTGCCTAATTTAATGTAACTCTAACCCATATCCTTCCATTTTCTAACCAAATGTATCTGTAAAAAACTTTCAATAGGCCCCTTTTCAAAAGAATTTGTGTCATAAACTTAGATTTTCGATGGAAGTAACTATATCTGATAACTAACGATAAATTTTACAAGAAAATTTAATTATCAAAACACCGTTTTTTTTAGCCTTGTGCGCTCTCCACGATTTATGCAGTTCCAGGCATACAACCACAGGTAAAAGTTTTTTTATAAACCTTGATCGATGTTGAATAAGGTGGAATGAGTAATTAAAAATATTAAAGTTTGCCCTCATTTCCTGTACCGTATTTTTCAAAGAAAGTAAAAAGTACTCTTTGACAATGATGTCGAGTGAGCTTCTTCTGGGAGCACTCGCGTCCCTTGAAATTAATATTGAAGTTCTAACATGATGCTCTCTAGGATTGTTCTGTGAACTTCATTACCAACGTAAAAGTCACACCACTGTCACACAAACGGTTTGATAATTCACCGTGCTAATCGCTAAAGAGAATGGAAAATAGACAAGATAGTTGAAAAGATTGCAGTTATAAAGTGGATTTATATGGTTTGGCAAGCGCTTATTTTCTGCAATAAAGATTCTCAGATATATTCTTAAGTCCGCGGTGATCCTTGCGTCTGAATTTGAAAGTCGAGCGAAAGCGTCGAACTTATCGGTGGAAAAAATGTACTACGGTTGTAAATATTTCTCGGATGCGGAGCAATTCGTGCGAAGAATTCAGACGGATAAAAAAATGGAATTCCACAAAACAGTCGCTTTTGTGGTAACGCAGATGAACCGTAGATTGCACATAAAAGGGGTACATTACTGAAGTTCGTTATAAAGACTGCGTGCTTGCGATGGTGCGTGGGAGTGGGGCGAGAGGAGGAAGAAGGAGGGAGATGCCCGCGCATGCGCAATAGCATCTGGGGGAGTAGAAAAAAAAATTTAAATTTTTGTTCGGTATGACGTGAAGGGTGAAAAGGAGGATTAGAAAGTCTCATTTGGTTAATGATCTCCCTCCCCAGAGAGAAGAAGAGAAGAGAAAGAGCCTTCCCAGCGCCGCTTTAAAATAGCGATGACAACGAGGAAAACTAACCAGGCATGAACAATGGTTGTTACGAACGATTCGGGAAAAATCCTTTTTTAATTGAAGTCGCCCTGATAAAAAAAATCCTCCTCCATTCCTTTGGAGTTGAATCATTCCAATTGTTGTGTTGTTTTTAACGCCGAAATTGGATACGTTCGGTCATTATGTTACATTTTCAAGTTGTTAAAGATATCAACTTTATATTTCTTCGACCGTGCTCCTTCTTTAGCTAACTGTGCGAGCTAACATTTGGAACGTTATTCCAGTGGGAAGTAGGCGTCTGTGCAGCATTTAATATGATGATACTCCATTGGAGAACCTCAAATGCGTGATTCACGTAACAAAGCCTTAGAGAATTTGAAGGGTGAATAGCGCAATGTTTCAATTTAGCACATTGAATAGCGCAATTAATTATACTAAGGGTTCTGCCCCTACGTGCTTCGCTCGGTCCAGGGTACCTCGGCGCAAAGCTCCTCGCATTTAGCCTCGCTAAGCTGGGTAAACTCATTCGTCAAAAATGAGAAGCACTTGTGTAATTTTTTACGACAATATGCAACAAGATAGAAATAAAACAAAGGAATCCCTCCCTCTGTCCTCTCTATTTTTAATTAATTATTGACGGCATACTTACGATATCGGAAAATTATTGTGAAATTATTAACATTTAAAATCATTAAATATTACATTGCTTAAGACACAATAAATGCTAATTTTTGCTGCAATAGATATTATCTAAGTTTCTGCAATCGTTACTGACTTTGATTAGAAGTTTCTTAGCACGGTCATTCATTTGTTTTGTATTTAGACGAGAGTTTTCACGAAAATGTTCAATCGGTTTCCATCCTTCATACGTCTGCTTGACTGTAAATTAAGTTCATATGTACTGAAAACCCGAAACGAGCAATGCCAGTAATCCTAGTAACTTTTTGAAATGTTAGAAATTCTGAAAAACTCGGATATAAACATAAAATGCGAACAAATACGAATTAGATAACAGAAATTCCATTTTTTTCATGTGGAATAGTGCAGATCTTGCGTCGAAATCTCATTTATAAGATATTTATAAATGTTAAAAAGCACAGTTCTGCACATACGATTTCTGCCGATTACATATTAATCAAATGGAAAAATGAAAATCCCGTTGAATCGAACTCAGACCTTTGATTTAAATCTTTACAATTTGTTTGACGTCATCATACAATATTCAACATCGCGTAATTATTAATTAACTTAATTTTTAATTGATAAAAATACAATCATGCAAACGTTTGTTGACTTAAAATACACTCCCGGTAGGATAGTCCGAATTTGAAAAAGTAATTAAATTTTATGAAATCTATTTTCTACGTTCGATGAAAAAGTTGATTATCTGCTTACTTATTGAAATTATACATTTTCAAATTTAGGAATGCAGTATTCAGTACGCGCGAACTTGAACTCCTTATCAGAAGTGCGTACTACTTATTAACACCTACAGAACACCCGACAACATCAAAGTTCTATTGGTCGGAAATGAGATGTTGCTACCTAATTGAACAACAGGAGAGGAAAGATACACACATAATGCGCGCATACGTGCAAGGCAGAGGCGTTCTTTACGATTTATGTAATTATGTCAAAAAAGATAAATACTAATGGCTTAGTATAACGTTTATGAACTGGTATACCAGAGAAATATCGAATTTATTATTCACCGATTTATTTCCTAATCGGTTGTGCCTGATAAAACCATCGAAAATTATCTAAAACATACCTCACTCGAATAATATTAATATAATCATTATGTTCACGTTCATTCCTTCGTCGTAAATTACTCATTTCTTTTCACTTACAAACGTTGTGTATATGTAAAGAAAATAGACGTATTTACGTTCATTTTTCGTCGTAGATAATCCATTTCCCTTCATTTACTAAATGTTGCGTGCGCACGAAAGAAAATTAAATTAATTTGTTATTTACAGCTGATATTGTTTACCTTAGTTGCCACGAAGATTGTTCTCGTTGACAATAATTAAAAATCTTATGTGGCCACCACATGACTTTCTCCATATCTGTAATATTTCTAAAAATTACAAATAGGTTACATAATAATAAATATTTTAATAAACTGCGAGAAAATTTTACTTTACAAAGAACAGAAATAAACTCAAACCATAGACTTCTGATATTCAATATAGCCACAAAGCACAAACAATTAAGAAAAGAAAAAGGAGTGTTACTAAGACGTAACTAAGCGTCAATTGTTAACAATAGTCGTCGGTAGGTGGTATGGTGGCGGCAGCTAAAAATATAAGATATCTCTTAAACAACGGGAAAATGTTTCATACAAAGGTTGTAGAAATTTAAATTACCTACAACTTTTATTCCAGTAAATTTTTTAATTTATCAAATATTAAAGCAAATATTGCAAAATAACGGATAAGTGGCAAGAGTAAACACCCACTTCCGGTTGACCGATTTTTACCAAAAACTAATCAGTTCTTCTGACTTTCATAAAAATGTTAAATATAAAATTTCACGTTGACCTCATCAATATTTTTTGAGTTAGAGCACCCACAAAAAAGCTATCACATACACACACACACACATCATCATCATCGAGAAAATGGTCAAAACGTGTTCACAGGGACCTCAAAACATGTATTTTCGTTGGAATCTCGAAATAGTTTTTTTTTTCACGAAAACAATACTATCCCCTATACTACGTATGGAGAAAGTAAAAAACACGAGAAAATTTCTCAAAATGAATTACGGCTCTCGTTCGATTATTTGAAATCGGCTACTTATTCGATAAAAATGTACTGAACAAAACATACGCTATTTAATTATTTCTACATATTAAGTTTAAAGATTTTTGTTGTGATATTTTACGAGATATAAAGAAAAGTTCATTTTTTGTCACCAGTAGAGTGGCACTCCTGATTAGGCTACTTGAGCCATTTATATAACTTTCTTAGTTTCTTATCCCTTATGTCCTAAATATCAAATTTCATGAATATCCGCCCGATAGTTTCGGAGATAAAACAAGCGGACGGACGGACGGGTAAGATCTGACCATAGGAAGTTTTTTTTTACTTTTTGCAAAAAAATCCTAAAAATGAGAGAGTTATATGATGATCCTCATCTACCAACTTGCGCGCCACTTGAAGCGTGTTTTGTGTGCGAGTGTCGATGTTAGAGGAATATATAGGATGCATCGTTGTCTTCACGGAGATATAGGCATTCACGGCGGTGTGGAGTGACATTGCGCGGAATTGGAGCGGATGCTGTGTTCGCCCCGTCGCATCTTGTGAGAGTTTGTGTGACTTCCCGCTTATAACGAACGTATTCGGCAGTGCGTGCAACAAAGGGATCGCTGGATTTACTCCTCCGCAGAATGGGATCCACGGCACGCATGTTGGGAAATAGAGAAGCGGAAATAGGGAAGGGGAGAAGAGCGGTCGGAATGGGGATTAGCGTCTCCACTCGATCGAAATAAAGGGAAGGAATTTCTCACAAGTTAATGAACGTTTCCTCGCTACTCGCTGCGTGCTTGAATAATTGTTTGCGCGGCGGAGGAAGCCTTCTCCGCCGATGGATGTTTCTCGGTGATTTATATGGTGAATGGCGAATCGCGAGGGTTAAACCCATATCTCATGTGCCATTCTGTTAATCCATTCGGTAAATATGCCTCCCTCCTTCTCTGCCTCTCTTGGGGAATGAGGCCGCTTATACTTTCAAGTACGGTTATGACCCTTCCAAACAATCGACGGCACGATTTCCATGATCTGTCGAACGCTGCGAATTGCATGTACGGAAGAACGTATCCGAACATTGATGTTTCGTGGTTTGAGAATGTTAGATTCGGAGATTCATTTCAGACTCGAATGGAGATACAATTTTTCGAAAAGGTCTATATATTTTTTTCATGTTGTGACTGGAAATAGATTGTTCAATAGATGTTCAATAGAACTAACTTGCACAATTATGTATTTCGTTTGATTCTTCAACGAGAAATTAATGTTTTTATTTTTCGTTCATGTTGTTTTATTTGTCCCTTCGGAAGTAAATTATTCCTGTTTTTTTTTTATATAAAGCTCGATCCTACTTATTTTTGCTGAGGTAAAATAATAATTATTTTGCGAGATCCGGTACATAGAAAAACAGTTTTTTCGACGCCGCCATGCAGCAGTGATCGAATTTCTGACTTTCAACTCGTAATTGTATGTACCAGAAGGGAGCTAATCCCGGGGATGGCTCTCTTTTATTGCTTTTTGTGGTCATTAACCTACGGCGCAAACAACTATGTCATTATCATGTTAAAGAACTTGCACTACACGCGACTCGAATAACCTAGCTGAAAGACAAAGATTCTGTGTATCGGTCATGCCTATAAATTAAATTTGGAGCAGATGATGTGCATTGGTCAAAGGATCCTATCACGTTCCTCCGCTGTGTTAAATTGGACGGTAACGAATATGAACGACTTAGTATGGCATATTGAATTTCCTCGAAATTGCTCCGTTAATTGTGTTTTTGAGGGATTTATAGATCGAAGGGACGGCCTTGTTTTTATGTTCGGTTTTTTTATTGCTTTACATCTGAACTGAACTCAATTTTAATCGTTGGAGGATTTTAATGGATCAACATTTTTCTGCGAAATCAGGTCATCGGACTGATCTATTTTTTCATTTTGTAACGGATCAGACAGTTTCGTTGGCCGTGCGTGACACCGATGATATATTGGAAGATGGTTTTTGTTTGAAAAAAATTCTTTTTTGACCTCAAACGGAATTTTTTCGCTTTTGGCAGGAAAAAAATCAGACGTCATTTTTCAGGAAAACGCTCTATTCAAATAACGAGCAACTATATCGAGCAGTAATTTCCCTCGTGGCTTAAATAAATTGTGGATTTTTTTAAAGGTTGGTAGAATTTCTCTTCAAACATAAACTTTCCTTTGAAAGCAAAGTGAGCGTCAACGGTCTGCGGACCTCCTTTGTCGGATTTATGATTCAAATTTCAAACTGCGCATGCGCAGGTACAGAAACGCCTCGCGTAGGAATTGCTTGTTTTCCCGAAATACGCAGAAAAAGAAAAGTACTCGTTTCTATAAGTAACAATAGAAAGTAAACAAGTATTATTATAGGTATTATCTATAAAAATTCCTTTTTTATATCGTCACTTGTTTGTTTTCCTTTCTTGGCATAGGCTCGCCGAGATCGTACCGTTCGCCTTTGTAGTTTGTTTCGATCAAGGGTGAATATTTCTTCGTAAAGGTCTCTCTTTGGATTTTTCGTTTAGAAAGGACGAGCCATCCTTTGATGGTGCACGACAAGGGAAACAATCGATAAGATTTTTATCCCCACATAATTTTATGCCCCGTTTGTAGATATTTCGGAAATGATACTTTTATGCACGCGCTTAAATGATGTTTCTCTTCTCACCGAAGCGTCGACGTACACTCTCTCTGAAATCTAATAAAGCATAGGCTCCACTTAAAAAACAATAGATTCGTGCGGCTCACGGGAGAGAAAGGACTTCAAGGTCCGGTCTGCTGATAATTGAAATTAACCTGGCTCGTAAGTGACAAACTGTCATCAAGATTCAAGGGGGAAAAGAAAATAAAAAATTCTTCTCCGCGCCATTATCATTCGGAGGACAGGAGTCCATCTTCATTCGAAACCGACTCGAGATTGTTGCGTCACACTTTCAATCCGTCCTCCCAACCAACATCGCGTCTCCCCAACAATGCGCTCCAATCACTCTTGATTTGTTGCCGCGGATGTTCCTTTTCGCTGATTGATTGTATCTCTCTCCCCGTCGTCGCTCCCTTCCGTCTCACCTCCCCCTCCCTCTTCAGTAAAACGCGCCATACAAGCGCTCACCAGCCTTTCACTCGGTATCAACACGGCATTAGCTCGGGGAGGGAACGAAAGTTCGCGCCGCCTTTCCTCTAGCATCCATCCCGAAATGTCGCTTGCGTCACTTTTTGAGTCCCGAAGGGCGAGGGAAAATTTAATTTCGCCGTCACAAAAACCCTAAATCAATCAGAAAACGCTAAGGTCTCTTCTTTCCGATTTTCCCTATATTGCGCTCCTGCTGCAAAACTCTAGCGCCTGCCATCTCGTGTTGGCGCCGCGAAACTTTGTCGCGATTTTCGGCTGGCCGTGGTGTGTTAGATTGTTTTTTAGTGCCGCAAGGTGAAGTAGATTTTAGCGCGATCGTTCATTGTCAAACTATGGTCAGATAGCGAATTCCTGTATAAAAATCAAATGTTCGACAGTTGCTTTGGTAATCGTATATTTTAACAGCAGCTTCCGTATGGCTGCTTGGTAAGAATAAGGGAGGAAAAATGTATGACCTGGGATTCTTACCTCATCACGCGCACTGTACGTCATTTTTTGGTGTGTTCTTATGTGTTTGCACATTTGCACACGTTTAATCTTCCAAGAAATATTTATGTACATTTCATAAAGGGAGAAAAAACCAGGGCAAATAAAAAAACCAAAAGCTGTAATATAAATTTTTAAATGTTTTGTTCGGCAGTGGAAGAATTTATTTCTGTCTTCCTTTCCCTTGACTCCTATTCAGTTTCATTTATCCTCCATTTAGTGAAATAGAAAGATAGATAGAAAGGGGATAAGTTCATTAACATAGGAAGCAAAAGTGTTAATCGATTGCCGTTCGAAACTATGGATGTAACGTATGAAATCTCACGATTTTAACTTCTCGAGTGAGTGTTACTCCCGCTTTAGCCAATCAATCTGAAAAACCTTCAATGACTGTCTGAAACTCGACAGTTTTACTTAAGGTGCACATTATAACCATTATTTATCTTACCGAACGTCAGGAAAAGAGAATTATTTTTCCCTATCTAACAGCTTAATTCAGGCTAATGCGAAATCGTGCTTTAAAAAAAAGACAAAACGATTCCCAAAACGTGGTGAATAACTTAAGAGTTTTACTTTCCAGAATTGCCCATTACGAATAGGGACGCTCATTAGCGAGGTCTTAACCCGCCCCTCGCTCTTCTCTTTCTTTGCAAACGATCGCTTGGGAAAATTTCTCTCTCTCTCTTCCTTAATATGTAGTTCTTATCTGAATCTGTTTCATTTATGCGTTCGGTTGATGTAAAAAATACCTCCATTCCTGTAGGACTGTGAAACAGTATTATCTTCTCTCAAATCCAAATTACTCCTTGCTCTTAACACGTACTTGTATTATGCGCGCTCGAAAGATAACAGTTCGATGCTTCCCTCTCTCCTTCACGTTCCTTTTTCGTCTCCCATTAGTACATTTTTCTAATCCGTCCCTGCCTCTCGCCTCGAAATAAGCTTCTTTTCTGCTTCCTTTCAACCAAAAAAAACCTCTTCTTAGAAAACTCTTCACACTCCGTCTACACAAAGATGGCGTGACGCAGAAAGTCCCCTCCTGTATTCTCGCTTTATCAAGTTCTTTACCGTCCCTCTCCGCTAGAAATAGAGCACACGAGGTAATATTATTTTTCCTCATTTTTTGTACTGTTAGGATTATATTTTTTTCACTTTTTGGTCCATTTAGCCAGGAAATAAAGTTAAGGATGCTTTTGAGTTTTATAAATTATAATTTTATCGACAATGTGACGTTATCGGAACATGATAAAGATTTAATTTTAATATTTAATATTGGTCTCAATAAAATACCAATCGCGCAATCACACAAAATTCGGAACGTGTTCGTATAGAATTATATTTTAGTCAAATGAAAAACGCAGTCAACGGGCAGACCCTTTCAAAACGTAATAAAAATCAATCTTGTCCTCAAAAGGATAGTAGAGGAAGTATATCTCCAGAATATCGTCTAATTAAAAAAGAAATGTCGAAGGACAGGATGGCTAGGAAATGACATGGGAATACATCAAGAAGAAAGGATGAATCTCCTATGTGCCAGAGCTAGGAGCAAAGTTATCGGAAAAATATAGATGAGTGTATATATATATATATATATATATAGGTATGTGAGGAAATCTCGTATGCCTGTAGACCAAGCATTTCTCTTCTTTAAACTAAATGTGCGTTGCAGTGAATAGGTTGCTTAGAAACGGAGAGAACAATATTTTAAAAATCGAAAAACTGTACCACCACTTTATCCTGCTGTATACTATAATATTTGAGTTTTTAGAAGGGTTTTTGAAAACCCCGGATCGAAGTTAAAGCTTTCTCCCATTGTATCTCGGCGAATTTCGCTTATCAATTATTCAGAGTATGTTGTAATATGTGACTAATAATAAAGGCCATGATAATAATATGGTGTCTGAACCATACAAATTTGTACCTAATGAAAATTATGCAATATTTACTTGCCTTTTATCGAAATATTTTTAAGTTCTCTGAATTGAAAATTCAATATTAATGAAAATTGGTGAATCTGAAAAGTACGTTATTGTGAATTAGGCTATAGCGGGGTTTTACTGGGTGATAGGATTCTGTCGTTCTGAAGTGGTAACGGGAGGAGATTAGGGGTGGGGTGGAATCTCGGGCGAGGGGGTGAGGGAGAGGGGTTTAGGTGGTGTGAGGTGATGTTCTTTGAAGTTTGAATCAAGGTGCCGTCGGAGAGAAAATGCTTTCGCGGACAATGAGGAAGATATCAACCAGGAAAGGAAATGCGGTTGAGCGCCATCATTTCTGCTGCTCTTGTCTATTCTTCCAACTTCAACTTGGTACGGTTCCGGCGCTGGCGAGAATCTCGGTCAATGTACGGAACAATCTCACTCTCCATCACTTAGCGGGAGCAGTATTTAAGAACCCATATCGCGTATGCTGGTGTTGTGTTCCTATTCGTGAACTAAATGGATTATTGCTTTTTCCTCAATATTTATTTTCATATCCTTCTATAGTAATATCCTGGATATTTTTTCCGTAAACATTTTTATCGATACATTTTTTGTATGACAGGAATTGCCCCAATTACTTCGGCGTAGCTACTTTTTTATTGGGATGCAAGTTATTCACCGTAGGTGCATCAAGACTTTTTCGGTTGGCTCAAAAAGAATTTTAGAGAGGGAATTTCAGAATGTAATAGAATCGGAATGATAGGGAATCTCTCGGATTTATTGGTTGAAGTTCACTGTTTTGTGCGTAAGCGTGTAAATAAAGTCGTTATAGCATGCCGGTATTAATTTCGAGTATCTTTTGAGTCACCCATTCCTTAAAATTTGACACCAAATTTCAGACGGGATATCTCAAAACCTTATTTTCTTTTGGTTTCGGTATGAAAATCTTTTTGAGCAGAATGAAAGGCTGAAAATGCATTTTCTGTTACTTTAACCGTTTATGTGTAATATTTTAGCGTTGCCAAAAGATAGCACATTTTCTCAAACTTTTTCTCCATTAAAGTTTACATAAGCTTTCAATTTATTTTATTATTTCGCTTTATGTTTCCACTGTCTTTTATCCCGAATGACACCCATGTGTGAATGCTCTCTCATTCAATGATTTTTTTAGTTTTTCTTAATCTTAAACGGCTTGAAGGTTTTGATTATACGACTCTGGAGGAAAAATCGTGTTCCTCCTCATTTTGCGAATGAATTTTTGTTTAACTTCGTTCCCTCAATTTTTATAAATCTGGATGCGTTTGTTCAGGATCCTCTTAGGCTCTAAGAAAGTGAGGTCGAGTCGGTCGCCGTCGCAGCCGAGGGTATGCCGTCGATCGGGAATCTTTCTCTCCAATCTGGTAACTCATTGCTAACCTTTAAATAGTTAAACGACTTAATTATTCTGGAATTAACCAGACTACACCTCACGCCCGAAACTTGGCGCGTTAATTAAAGATAAGCCGCATTCTGGCGCACGCGGAGGTTGTCTTGGAGAGTCGCAGGAAGAAAAAGCAGCAGGATCAGGCGTCTCCGAAAATCACACCCAGATGGAGACGCGATTCGCTTTTTTTCATCCGGAGAATTGGGAAAGAGCTGACAAAAAGAGCGGATACTTACTTTGAATAGTTGTATGGAAAAACAACGCGTTACATCTTTCCTCCAAAATTACGAGGCACTCCGTTTGTGCCTGTTTAGCTCCGAAAAAAGCGGATTTTTACTAGTTAACGGCTTCAGTCTGTGAAGAGCTTTTAGGTAGGAGATACTAAAGTGAAGGAGTTTATGTGGAGGATGTGGAGAGATAGCAACTGGATAGCTCTCTCTTTGTTTTAACCCAGATATTTTTAATCCGAGGCTTAAAGTTATCGAGCCTGTTTTCCGCGAGGAAGCCATAAAAATTTGAACTTCCTTTCTGCCACAGGGATTAAAATGCATTTAACAGTTTAAAACGATGGCATTTCTCGAGGAAGCAAAACATCGAATCTGTGGCGTAGCGGTTGCGTGTTTCTTCCTTCCTAGCATTAAAATGGTGATCCCGTGCCCTACTTGGGTGATTTGAGGAGACCGCGCAAGTCAGCGCTCTGTCCTTCGGAAGGGACATTAATTAACAGTTGTTGCTCTTCTTAAAGGGTAGGCTAATGCAAGCACCGGATTTATCTCCTACCATGTGAGTGTATCTGGTGTGTAAGGAGTAATGGCTATAATAATCCAAGAGGTTGATTGATCAGAAATACACACAAACAAACAAAAACAATGGTGATAGAAGATTAGAACGATGCAATTTTTATATTGCTAAAGCATATCATTGCTGCTAATAGCGGGAGTGAAAATCTTTTATTATTTTGAAACAACGAAATAGGATCCTGTGAAAATGGAATGTAATTATTAGCGATTTTTTCGTCTTTTGTTAATTTCACGGTTTAACTTGCACCTCACGAGACATTTAAAAGTGTCCTTAGCAGCCATCCTAAAGAGATAAGGGACACGAGATAAATCATAGTTATGATGGATTATCGTTCAGTCTCGGTTTAAATGCGTCTTCTTTCTTCTCGTTTTAACAGCTAAAGTGCTGACTTATCGCCTCTATCTACTGACTGAGGGTGTGCTGAGCAAACACACTGGCAGGAACTGCGCGCCGTAGGAGGTTGATAGGAGATTGCGGGGGTGGAGAGAGAAAGAGAGAGAGAGAGGCGGATGGGAGGGAGAGAGTGATATTAGTGCGTCATAGGGAGTAATCGAATTCCCCATCCAATGTCACTAAGCTCCCTCTTTGCCCCCCCCACCCACAGACCTATCCGCTTCCCTCTTTCCATCCTCTTTTTCCCTCCCCTCTTTCTCTCTCTATCTTTCTTTCTCCCGTTCTCTTCCTTCTTTTTTCTTCCCTCCTCCCGGTTTTGCTCGATCACCTGCATCGAATATTTAAAAATATTTTAGAGATATGAGATCACATGATATTATCCGACCCTTGTTTTTTACGACTTTCGGTTTCACCGACTAAAAAAATAGATGAGCTGTCTAACCTTAGTTCGAAAGCGTATGTATGTCGGTTGCATCCACGCGGGAGGTAACCCGACAGATGATTCACGCGGTAGATCATTACCGCTAATTATTTTATCTAGTAAAATAAAATTGATTAAATATTTATTAAATGTTTTCTAATCAATAAATAAAACAAGTTTCATAGTTGACATTAGATTTTCTTTTTAGTCCAGAAGAAAATCTCCCGGAATTAACTTCTTATGAGGTGGGAATAATTTTGAAACGAAAAAATTCTCCTATGACCGAAAATCGAACCCGGGTCTTCAACTTGCCGAGCGGATATTCTACCACTAAATTACCGTAACAGATTTTTTTCTTCTTATGAGGTGGCAACCCTACTGGTAGTTGATTCACTCTTGAGACCACTGATAATTTAATTGTAATATTTTGTTAATAATATTATATTATTTTTTATTTTAATTTTCACTCTAAAATGTCCTGAAATTATGTGAAATACTTAAATAAATACATAATGTTCCTAAATGAACATTGTTTTCATTATTTACAAATTATCCGACTTTTCGGTTTATCCGGGGGCATATAGGTCGGATAATTTAGGTTTTACTATCTGATCATTTATTTGATGTTAATTTATGAGAACGTATTGGAACAACATGCTTACAATCACTTTGAGTTATAGACTCTAATCGTTGCAGCATTTTATTGGCGGGAAAACGCAATAATAATTTGTTTCACCGATCAAGTTTAGTAAAATGAAAATATAAGAGCGTTCCGGTTGACTTCCATACGGATCGAAGAAAATGAATTAACGTAACGATACAAATAAAATACGCGGGAGGATTTATTTAGACTAGTGATAAATTATAATTGGAGATGTACGCTATTTTAATTCTTATGAATATTTACGAAAGGATGTTAATGAATTATTTATCGGCATTAGTATCGGGTCCCGAATAGACCGTAACACATGCTGCCCACTCTTTGAACGGGTCGATGCGCTTGTAGCAGCAGTGGAAAATTTGAGTGCATTTCAGGTGTAAACAGCTCCAATGTGACCGTATTAATTAACATCGCGATTTATTTTCACACAACACGAATCTCATTGAATTGTTAGTATGTGAAAAATCAGATTATGAATATGCAGTTGGATATTTTTATGAATTATACGTTAGGAAGGAGTTGGTTTTCCCATGACGCATTTGTTTATTTGCGTAAGATTGTAAATTTTATCTCTCTCACTGAAACATGGCAAGCGGATAGATAACACAAATTAACAGCTGTCTAGAGTTTTAATATTGAAGTACATTGCCATCCATTTTTATTCCCATTTCCTATCTCTCTTCATACTATCCGTAATGAGATATTTCCTCTCTCTCATACTGCCTCCGGTTCCTCCCTTCGTCACTTATATATTCGGCCCTCCTGGTAATAGGAATCTGCGCTAAAGTTTAAATGGGGAAAATGACAAATTCAGATCTCGTCAACCGCGTACGAAGTAATTTCATCCGCGCTATAGTAGGTAATACATATTTAATACAGATCTCGTTAGCGAATCCGCGTTATGGGAGTGCGTGCTATAGGAGTTTCTGCTGTATAGCGCATTAATAAACATCCCGTCTCTTCTCCTCACTCCATCCATCCCCTCCCCCAAATATACCCACCCATTTCTCTCCTTCCCCCCTCATTTCTTTCTCTCCTTCCCCCCTCATTTGTTTCTCTCCATCAGCGAAAGTTTTTTCTTTCCGGTCCAAATGGGCGTCTTCATGCGGGAGTGTCTTTCAAGGCAGAGAGAGGAAAAAATAAGAAGCGAGGGAAAGATAAGTGTATACGCTTCCTTACACATTTCGTCGTGCCGATTCGAGAGAGAAACTCGCTCTTCTCTTGTTTTTTTATCAAATGCTCTTGCTCCTCGATGCGCTTGAGTGTCGTATCTCTTTCTGTCGAACGAAAAAAAATAAACACTTCTCTCCCTCCCTTTTCGTCGCTTAATTCTCTTTTCCCTCTTCCCTTTCCTTTCCTCGCCTTCTCATTGCCTCTTCTCACGAACTTTTCTCCTTCTTCCTCTCGACCTTCTATATAGTCCTTTTTATGGCGTCCTTCCTTTTTTTCGGCGCTCTTTTTTTATTTTGTATCTTTCCCAGAGGGCGTCAGGTGCGAAAGGCGGCCTGTGGTGTTTTTTAACTCCGCCGAGAAAGGCAGAGAGAGAGAGAGAGGGTTGTGGCGATAGTTTTTTCTTGGAATCAATAAGTCATATTCCTCGCCCTTTATGCGTTTGCATGTTTTTCTATATTTTTATAACATTTACGCTTATATGTCGTTTCGCTTTTAGTCTCTGCTGTTTTTTTATCTTTTTTTAAGAAAATGGCGCAGCGTCCTTGTTATTGTTTGTGCCTCAATAGTCAAGTTTAAATTGGTCCTTTTTTGCGATCGCGACTCGGCCGTTTTTATGCATTACACGTTTTTCAATGTCATTTTTTCCTAATTAAGACTTTTAATTTGTTTTTCTTCCATTGAGGTTTAAAAGCTGATCGGGAAGAGCGATACGGATGCTTTAAGGAGATAATGCATCTGGAATTCGTGAATCAAGATTCAAACGCCGTAACCGGTACACAGTGTTCTCCTGTTATAACTCCGTTGCTTATACCGCGGATTCGGTTATAACGCGGATCTTCCTTCCTACCTCATCATTCCATATTAAACTTGAGAAAAATCCACTGGCTTAATAAAAATATTATACAGTATTTTTCTATATTTTTTATTTGTAGCTATACAATAGACAAACATTAAAATAACGCGGATCATAGTGCATCTAAATCAATCAATCAATCATTTATTTAACACAAACAGATTTATCCAAATTACATGTGTTATAATAGATATACAACAAGCACATACGACCATGCCCTCAGCGGGATTCGAACCCGCGATCTTGACATTGGGAGCTAGACACGCTAACCATCCCTCTGCCAAGACCGTAAATCCTTAGTATAACCGGGGAGCACTGTACGTATTTGTAACCCTTGCTAAGCTTTCAATATCTAGCTTTGAAGTCCCTTCTCTGCTGCTTCGGTTTTCGTCCTGCCTCTTTTTTCATTTGGTTTACATTTCCATTATAAGTAAAGGATAGATTTTGGCTGTTTCTTTATGAAAAAAGGGGATGAGGACACTACGGCGGATAGGTGAATTAAAATTACTAACTCCAAACCGTAAAGTTCTTTATGGAAACCTATTTATTCATCAATTTTTATGAATATCTCTGAAGTTATTTGTGGGATAATATGAGAAGTCCAATCTTTTCATCTCATCCGATGGTTCCATCGTAATATCGACCGGCCTGTGATGAGGGTGCCTTATTATTTCATCACAGACAACCTAATTCGGTCTATATTTCTACTTGGAGAAGATGACACTCTCATAGCTTTACTTGGAAGGTTTTTGCATTTTCACGCCAAGTAAAAAATTACACGAAAAAATGTTTTTTTTTGGTAAAACGAAAAACACGGGTTTTGATGGACTACGTGAGGGTCTATTACAAATTTTCGAGGATGGATAAATTAAATTGTGAAAAAGACATCGCAAAAAGTAAAACAGGTGGGAAATTTGCTAAATGTTTTTATAAACCTGTGATATCTCCTTCGCCGTGAATTCACGGTGAAGGAGGAATTATTTCCGCATTAACACTCAACCGTGACCTCCAAATTAACTCTTACTTATAAAAATCTGTGCATAAACGATAAATTAAGAGTAAATGTTTCAGTATATTGATTTTTGTTTAATTAAATGTTGGCGTAAACTTAATTTTAGCGCGTTTAATGTTTCTCTGGGCATCATGTCGACCCGTTGCAGTTTTATAAATGAAGGCTAAACTGGAATCGTTATCCCGATTTCTGATACCATTGAATTGTTAATAATAATGAATACTGTTGATGGTAGTACTTTTGTTGTGATTGCAAAAACGTTTATTTACTATTTTCCTTTCTTTTCAGGTAAGTGAATTTTCTGCTGTTCCCTTTTATCTAAAGAGAGTGAATGCTCTCCAGATTTGTAAGTATAACCAATTTTTTAATTAAATGCGATTGCTTGGTGAACTACCGGGTTTTAAGTTTTGTCGTATTTTATTGGTTTGGACTCCTTTCCATTTAGGTCGACCATAATTAGAATAGTAAGCTTTCAAGAGTTTGACCTAAATGGGAATTACGGGGCAATTGTCAGATGTCACTGCAACTTAGTAATAAGCTTCCATAGAAGAGAATGCGGTGGCCATCCATTTTTAAATGCATATTCCAAGGCAGCGGTTCCTAAACATTTTTTCACGCACTACTGCTATAATTGAAACGACTTTCTGTTCCACCTACCTAGAAAATATGTTGTAGAAATTTATAAAATACCTTTTTTATTTTGATGTAAAAGATGTGACGGTGTTAAAAAGAGCACAACCGATAGCAAAATATGAAGCAAGAAGTATAATAAATTTGTATGCAAAAAGTAGCAAAAACCTTGGGATTCTCCCAGAATTTATAATATGTACTTCTCGCTTACCACTTGAAAAGCTCCACGTACCACAGTTTGGGAACCGCTGATACTAAGTTCCCTTTAACGGTATTTTATTAAGCTGTGTTGATTTTATTTAGATTAATTGTAGTTTACGGAAGTTTTCACTGGATATCAATGAGATATTTAAAAATATATCTCGAAAATTCAAATAAAGGATTTGCACTATGTATGTTTTGTGAATTATGATGCTCAATACTTTGGTAAAATGTCTCATATAACTCAAAACTCATGAAAGATATATTGCGATTTATTGGAAACTGCTTATAAAGTTGAATTGGCAACCAATTATGCATCTACAAATTAGCGAATTAGATATATTAGACGTGTGATAATCTATGAGAAATTCAAACGTTACAGCATGGTAGGTTCTTCCGTAAAACAAGCGAAATCATGTTCGCCGAAATACATTGATCTGTTCTGCTGATATCAAGAAATTTAGTCGGAGAGAATTTCATACTGAAAATCAAGCAGGACGTTAAGTAACGGCTAGATTAGCAGCGCACGGCATTCTCGTCGATCGCGTAGGGTACTTAATGCGTGACCTAAATTGTTGTCGGTTGTTGATTATTTGAAAGGACTTATTTCCCCATCATGTCCGTCTCCGTCCGACGGAGGAGGAACGGGCTTAAGTCCGACTCCGAAATCTTTGGCGGGCCAAAGTCTTAGTTGGTTAGAGACCCTTAATTGATAGGATCCCTTCATCGTAATTATATCTGTCATTAATGATGGGGAAGGGGGCGCGGCGATGAAAATTAGAAGATAGCGTTCGATAACCGAGTCCACAGCAGGGTTATAAGGAGACGTGGTAGAGGAGAATGATATTATGAGGGATGGGGGAGAAATTACTCTATGGTTCGTAGAAGCGAGGGATAAAAAAAATGCGGGCGACGTTGGTAATCGAATTACGGTAAATTGCGCAATGTTCGGTTAGATCCCACTAATGGAGAGACGGCGAACCAAAGTGAACTTATCCGTAGCTTTCGTGACTTTCGGCGTAGTTATTTATTTGTACCTAATTAATCAGTTTGAAAATAAAATTCTAGCTCAAATTAATCCAAGAATCGTTCTATATTTTGTTTTGCCAAGTGAGATTTTATTTTGCACAATGAAAAATGGTTGAATGTTTCCAACAATGGAATTTTGTACCAAAAACTCTTGTTTTGTTCTTGTTCATTTATTTCTAAATGCAGATGCATGCACAGTAAAATACTCCTGTAATTTTATTTTATCACGTTATCTATACCAAACAATATGAAACTGGTTTCACTGCACGTACTACTATTACTACTGTTTGGCTTTGGCCGATTTTATTTGCTGCTGACGATGACTTATTTTTAAAGACTACATAACTCACTATTCCACTGCTTCTTTTTGAATGAAAGATTATTTCAGCTCGTCTTTTTTTGTATCCATTGATACAACTAATAAAACAATAACGAAATTCATTGGAGCGTGATAGGAGCGAAAATTATGCTCTGAGCAAAACCATTTTGAGTTCTGGGACTCGCGAATTTGTCACATAGAAGGCGGGCTGTTTCGCATTTCTGCCGCTAGAGTTCCGCCATAGTTCTTCCATTAACGCTTAATTTCCATTAGCTACCTAATTAAACTAGTTACGCCAAATAATGCCGTTGAATGGATTACACGGGGCTTTGCTGCTCTAGCCCACTCGGCCGAATATGAAAGTAATCTCCGCTTAACCCTTTTCCACTTTGAATGCAAATTGCGACGAATTAACGGAAGTCGTTTTCCTGCGAGAAAACCGTCGATTGGCATTTGTTTTAATTGCATTCATTTCTTACATCTACTTCGTCGTTATTGTTAGCAGATACAGAAAGAAATATTTAGTAGACTGCCTTGTAATTTTGCACGGTGATTAAAACTCTCTCGTTGCTGCCTCAGACGAGATTTTACTTTTCCCTCGCAAAATCGTTTAAATCATCAATGGCGTCCGTTTATTCGGTATTTCGGTTGCATAACCGACTGCGCCATTTTTAATCCTGTATTACCATTGCCTTCTTTTTTTACACTGTGGAGCTGACAATCGCATTAAGCAATGACCAGTTTCTCTGTGCAATAAAGCTTCGACAATTGAATTATGAAGCGACAGTTTTTCTGTGATTTAATTACTTTTCTGACGGCTCCAATGTTTAGTGCGTCATAATTTGTTATCCTTTGCCTGAGCATCACATATCCAGTCAAAGTTTTATTTTCGCTTTTTGAGCCTCGTGCCGTATCTTTTGTAATACTAAGTCATTCGTATTTTGTAAAATTATTTGTGCTGCTGCTTGTTCCAAACTGTTAGAGTAGACTTAAGTAATTGTTTAAATATCACGAACCTCTTTATATTGCGGATTTTCATGAGTAAACTTTTGTGGTTAGTTGATGTTTTATCGATGACTCAGTTATTTGCTAACGTATTGGATTTTCTCTTTGACCTGTTAATTGAAATGGTGGAATGATAGTTTAAGAAAATCTGATGTGGCCACCACATGACTTTCTCCATATCTGTAATATTTCTAAAAATTACAAATAGGTTACATAATAATAAATATTTTAAGAAACTGCGAGAAAATTTTAGACTTTACAAAGAACAGAAATAAACTCAAACCATAGCCTTCTGATATTGGATATAGCCACAAAGCCCCAACAATTAAGAAAAGAAAAAGGAGCGTTACTAAGACGTAACTAAGCATCAATTGTTGACAATAGTCATCGCTAGGTGGCGTGGTGGTGGCAGCTAAAAATATAAGATATCTCTTAAACAATGCATTATATGAAAAATATATATAAACAACCTTTGTAGAAAATTAAATTTCCTACAACTTTTATTCTAGTACATTTTTACATTTATCAAATATTAAAGCAAATATTTCAAAATAACTGATAAGTGGCAAGAGTAAACACCCACTTCCAGTTGACCGATTTTTACCAAAAACTAATCTTTTCTTCTGACTTTTATAAAAATGTTAAATATAAAATTTCGCGTTGACCTGATCAATAGATTTTGAGTTAGAGCACCCACAAAAAGTGTCACACACAGACATCATCGAGAAAATGGTCAAAACGTGTTCAGGGGTCCTCAAAACGTGTATTTCCGTTGAAATCTCGAAGTCGATTTTTTTCATGAATAATAATAATAATACTTTCCCCTATACTACGTATATGGAGACAGTAAAAAGAGGTAACAGTCTAGAATAGTTTACGGAATAAAAAAAGTGTTCACAAAAGTCGCCTCTAGATAGTGTTGTTGGTGGTAACTAACAAATATTGTTTTTAAATCTCTTAAACAATGGGAAAATGTTTTGAACACAAGTCGTAGAAAATTTAATTTTCTACCACTTTTATCCCGATAATATTTTGCATTGATCAAGTATTCTTAGCAAATATTTAAAAGAAACCGATAAGTGACAATAGTAAATACCCGCTTTCGGTTAACCGATTTTAGCCAAAGACAAGTCAGCTCGTGTCTCTCTAATAAAAATGTCAATAATAAAATTTCGCTTTGATCTGATTAATAGTTTTTGATTTAGAGCGCCCAAAAATCTTCTGTCACACACAGACATAATCGAGAAAATGATCAAAACATGTTCAGGGGACCACAAAACATTTATTTCCGTTGAAATCTAGAAATCGTTTTTTCACGAAAACATTACTTTCTCCTATACATCTACAGTTTACCCTGCAAGTACCCGCAAGGGTGTGTGGCAGGGGGTGCATTAACACCAAGGGGAAAAATCCAAAATTAGGTCTGGGTTTACGCCCCTACGCAAGGTTACTTTTGATCGCAAGTTTTATTCTGCTCAGTTATCGTTCTAGGAAAAAATGAGCCTTTGTATCTCTCCGTCCTACAGGCTATCTCTCTTATTTTAGGAGGATGGTCCATTCTACCGATATAGGTGAGAGTTCTTATTATTTCTTCGACATCGCTGGAGAAAGTACACGTTCTGAATCTTTCAAGAAGTTTTAACCTAGCACGTAATCGGCGCTCAACTAGTGATTCCCATCCTAAGTCCTGTATCAAGTCAGTAACGCTTTTATTTCTATCATAGCAATTTTTGACGAATCTAGCAGCTTTTCGCTTCACTTTATCTAACTCGGTGATTAATCCTTTCTCGTACGGATCGCATACTACGCAAGAATAAAGTAAATAAGTCGGATATTTTACCAAGTTCGTTGTAACTATGTCCTAGGAAACCATCTTGCAATCAGAGCGTCTTTGCATGGATTAAAATCTGATGTGGCCAGCACATGATTTTCTCCATATATAGTTTGTAATTTACGAGTTGGCTGCGCTGGAATCGCTGTAAATATTGAACTGATATATCTTCTTAACAATTGACTCTACAAAAAATTATTTAATACAGAAGTTGTAACTTAGGTTATTAAATACTATTACGTTAATGAAGAATTACAGGAGATATTTGACACAAACGGAAAAAATGATAAGAATAAACATTCACTTCCGGTAGACCGATTTTAGCTAAAATCTAATCGTTTCTTGACTTTTTAATACAAATTCTAAATGTGAAATTTTATGCTGATCGGATCATTACACACACACAGGCTGGCGCACCCACAGACATCATCGAGAAAATAGTGAAAACGTGTTCAGAGGACCTTAAAACATATGTCCTATTACCGTTGAAATTTAGAATTCGATTTTTTCATGAAAACAATACTTCGTGTATGGAGAAAGTAAAAATACTATGAATATTTCTTGGATTTGCTCATCATTCTATTTCATGGATTACCGGGTAACTCGCTTGCGTAGCCATTTATCCCCCCCCCCCCCCCCCCCAGATAAAAATGTAATGCTGCCATCCGATAAAATCGACTTTCCCCGCGGCCGTGTATCGTTTCTCGAATAATTGCGACGCGTGGCCATTTCCGGAACATTCCTCGCGTCTCGTTATCCAGTCACGGGTGTCAGGACTTCACGGCGCGAACGGAGAACCTCCATTTCGTATGATAAGGCGTCCTAAATTACTCCTTCGCTGTCATTTTAATGGGCGATCCGAAGAGCGCGAAGCAGCGGGGAGCGCTCTACGGGATTGAGACGACGACTCTGCGATGAGGGGTGGAGTGGGGAAGGACGCGCGCGCACGCACGCACACACTCACTACGACACGCACACACGTCATTGTCCGTAGATGGCAGTAAATCTCATCTCTTATACGGTTGCAGAATGAGTCGATCTGGATGGTTGCCAAGGCGGCAGATGGACGCGGAATGATCCCCGCGTTTCGAGTAATGGGTGAGCCAATCGGCGAGTCTCCCTCCCCCCTCACCCCCCCCTTCCCTCCTCCCACTTCGAACACAAAGCGCCCGCCTAGAAATGTCGGGGAGAACAATAGGCGACGCGGAGCCATTGTCGTGAAGGGCAGACGCGTGCCAATAATTGATTGCTCGGAGGGAAACAAGTGCAGATGGGAAGTATTGCCCTTGTACGCGTGTATTCCGCGTCTCGATCAGTCCCTTTGCCGTATTTTTCGCTTCCTTTTTTCCTTCTTGTCTCGACAGATTTCATCCACTCTCTCTCTATGATCCGAATAGTGTCAATGTTCGTAAGAAAACTTTCGAAGGAAGGTTGATTGTTGCGAGAGACGGTAAGCCGCGGAGAGTGATGGGGATTTTCCCGATTCCTTTTCCGCCATCAAAACGAATTAGTACAACTGACGCCCTCCTGCATAACGTTTTAACTGGCGAGTTTAAAACTCGCTCGTAAACTATGCGTTGGAATTATATGTATATATCTTTTGGAATGAATTTATGGATCTTGTTTCATACTTTGCATCTAATTTTTGCGTAACCATTTTTAATGATTCCCATAATGGTCATTCTATAATTGTTTTATTTAACAAGCGAATGCTTCGAAAGAGAAATAATATCTGAATAACTGCAGTCGTCGTTCAGTTACTGAAATGGCACTACGCCGTTAATATGTTATCGGTGTATTGGAGCAAAATTTTTATTCCTAAATTAAAATACGATTAATAGTCTTTTAAATTATTGATTGCATAAAATCATAGACTGAATTACATTTACCGTTTTAAATGTTGCTTAAAGTTTATACAATAAGCTTCAATGCGGTATACTCCTACATTTTTCATATTATTTTATTATTACATAAAAGTCCAATCGCTCAATGGTTTACTTAAGCTGCGCAATAACCTATGCGATATCGATGGATATGGATAGTTCACATTCAGATCGTGATTAGCTCAATGGATACAGGAAATAAGCCCGTGTAACCTTTACATAATTTTGTATTTAAGACCAGCGTAGTGTTTTTTTTATATTTTTTTTCCCGGGAATAGAATCCTGCAAACAGCATAGAAGTCGATTTCAGAGCTGTGAATGTTTTACGTCGTCTGGCTCTAATCGAATTTGTGGACTTTTTTCTCCCGTCGCCGGCGAAAAGTCGATACAGATAGGTTTCGCGGATATTGAAGGGGGAAAAGGGATGGTGAGAGGGGGGAGGCGAGGTGGGGGGAGGGAGGGTAAGGGAGGGTTAGTTTAAGCGAGGAGAGCGAGAAAAAACTGGATGGTGCTGCCGGTTGGAAACGGAGAACGGTGCTGGGTTGACCCCATCTTGAGGTCAAGCGCTTGTGGTGCAAATGAATGCTTCATTTACACAACATTAAATTGTGAAGGAACCAATCAGACAGTGGAGGAGATTTCGGTATGTTAGGATAAATTTTCCCCACACGAAAGAAAATCACTCGGAATTGATGAAATTCATGTGATGGATTCCTCCGAATCTCTTTTGAGCGTTAATTGCTTTTCTTCCAAACTTTTTGCCGTAAACTGACGTCATTGGAAGCATTTTCGCGGAATGGCAGGATGTATCGAAGGGGAAAAACGGTTCCTTGTTGTGTAGCAATCGCCGCGCAGGTAACGCATAGTCGTCGATGATGTCAACTACGTCTGCGATTAAGGAAATCAATAACCGAAGATGATATCGTTACGCCAGTTGCCTGTTACAAGCTTAGTATTATGGCTGGCACACCATAAATAAACTTATCTTTCCGCGGTATAAGTAGACAAGAATTGCAATTATTTTTAAATTTTCGAAAAATAGCGCCATTTAGGTGCTTATTTTACCGTCCGACATTTTAGAGGGCGTTACCAAAAATACAAGAAAACTGGTTCTTTCCAAGAAAACGTGGCTGGGACCTTTCCTCGAATTATTTTTTTTAGTTGGCGTTTTCGAGAGAATTCATTACTTCTGCGCGATTTTATGTAGATATTCCTGGATACATGCGATTTTTGTGCTTTTTGTCTTAAATTTATTCTTAATTGTAGTGAATTATAATTATTATATTTTTGAGATTCAACTAATGCCATTGGTTTCTTAATACCATTCCTGGAACAACAATTCCTGTGGTTCTCTTATCGCCAACTTAATTCTTTCACCCGAATTGTCGCTCAGTGATTAAACGTTGTCTCTCTCATCAAGTTCTGAGAAACAGGTGAGCACAGCCCATACATTTCAATGCTAATCATTAAAATACGAAGTTAACTACATATTTTATTTCATTATATTGTAATGAAATATGTACAGTTTCATGGTGTTGAGCATCGAAAAGTGAAGTTATTGCATCATGGAAATGGAATAACGTTCTCAGAATTAAAAGTTGGCCAGGAATGGTTAAAACACTTATAGGCGTTATATTTAACTCGTAACAATAAAAACTTAAAATTTCTGTTTTTAAAATTTGAGGCGGTCGGCGTAACCTTGTGGAACATTTCCATGATAAACAAATAAAATAGCTATTTTATTTGTTCATTATTTGTCTTCGGTTTTTATCCGCAGTCGTCTTTGGATAAATTTATTACTTTTATTTTAATTTAAATGCAATGAGTTGCGGCAATTTTTTTCTAAAAAAATTTCTTTAGTTTTAATATCAACAAAATGATTTTATAGTGATCTTGAAAGTCTGGATGGAGCGACTTTTCTCCAGAACTTGCAAACTCGCCGGGACTTTTCAGCGAAAACTTGGACCTTCCCTATACGTCGAATCACTGGAACTATGTAATACTGATGTGACCAGCACATAACTGTCTCCACACTTTTAGTATTCTTATGTAAGGTATGATTGCATTATATATCTCCTATGTACTGTACTAAAAACAAATATTGGGGAGTTTTTAAGACAATATATCTGCTCTACTTCTTATGGCTATGCATGAAATAGTAAAATATCTAAATTTGCAACTATCCATCCACCTCACTCGGTTTCATTCTAGTCAGACCGAAAAAAATGTATGAGATCGAAGTAGTTGTTCCCAAGTTATTTGACGTTATTTGAAATACGAATGCACGTGACGTCATCATATGTAAACAACATTCAACCGTAAAAACGTAATGCAGATAGTTTCATATTTTATTGGTTAAAACCACAGCTGGAAAACCTTCTCTAGTGAGGTCATGAAGCTAAATTATTATTAATCACTAGAATTTTAGCTCTTCAGAATAAAGGGAACGAAAATTGTGCTATTATCCGATTTTATGGACCCAATCTTATTATTCGGTTCGATTTTAGATGTTATGGGCACTTATTTATTTTCCGAATGAAAATATACATCGATCAGTTATGCAAAAAGAGGTTTCTATGAGTTTCTCTATATTCGTTGCTACAACAAATTGCCTACATATATCCTACATTCCTTCAAAAATTCGGGTGATCCCCAGTATAAATCTCTCCATGATCTGCGTTGTTTGCAGGCGCTGGACTATTTTGGCGTTCATGGTCCATGCTTCGCATCCATAGGTCAGAACAGGCAGAACACATCTCCTTTTCAGAAATATTGGGTTTTGAAGATGCTTGCATTCCTGCCAAAAGCACTCCACGCCATTTTCACTCACTGGTTGATCTCCCCAAGAAGTGATCCGTCGGTAGTGATGAGTTGACCCAAGTAGACGTAACTTGTTACTACTTCGAGTTCTGCTTCGTTGATAGATATCGGGATTTGTGAACATGAAGATTCAATCTAAGCCAAGCTTCTTGGTTTACCTGCTCCAGTTCATCGGTTCTTCTAAGCAGCAATTTTGGGATTCCTGCGAACAGTAAGATGTCATCAGCAAATCGCAAGTGACTCAGATATTCTCCATCGGGAAAAACGAAAAAGAGACCAAGAGTAAAGTGTCACTTCCGGTTGACCGATTTTAACAAAGAAACTAATCAACTCTTTTCCCTTCAATAAAAATGTAAATTATAAAATTTCGCGTTTAATAGTTTAAAGCCTTTGTGTCCTCCTTCCGGGATATAGTGCTTAACGAGTGGCTGTTGCGGGCCCACATCCGAAAACACTCAACTCACTTGCGTCGTCATACCTTATCCTCCACATCATAATCTAGCGTGAACCGGAGAGTTTTGAAGCGGGGGAGGAGACAATGCTGTCGCCACGACCACTGCTACTACTACTACTAGTGGCACACTGATGCAGTTGCTATGGTGCCCAAAAGCGGCGGCAATGTCGAGAAAGGGAGGGAGAGAAGGTGAAGGGCAGAGGATGTCGAAGAGGACGTTTTGCCCTCGGCCTGCTCCACGACGAAAATTAACCCTTAGTTGGCATAAGGGGAGAGAGAGAGGGTTAGGCGGAAGGCGGTAATGCACATCATGTACACGACAGAAAGGTCTCAAAGAGATAAAGAGAGAGTCACTCCAAACACTCCCTCCTATGATCTCGCATTCTCCCTCTTCGACCCTCTCCACAGAGATAATACGATAGATCGCACCCACTCACGCCCTCTTCTCTCTCACTGTCTGTATTACTCTTTCGCTGTTTCTCTCCCCTCTCTCTTTTCCCCTTCCCTCTCTCTCTCTCCCCTCTTTCTCTATCCTCTCCCCTCTTTCTCTATCCTCTTCCCTCTTTCTTTATCCTCTCCCCTCTTTCACTCTTCTCTCTTTCTCTCTCCTTTTTTCTTTCTTCTCTCTTTCTCTCTCTTCTCTTTCTCTCCCCCCTCTCGCTCTAACCCCTCTCTTTCTCTCCCATTTCCCCTCTTTCTCTCCCCTTTATCTCCTTTTCTCCCTCCCTCTCTTTCTCTTCCCTCTCTCTTCCTTCTCTTTCTCTTCCCTCTCTCTTCCTTCTCTTTCTCTTCCCTCTCTCTCTTTCTCACCCCTTTCTCTCTTTCTCACCCCTTTCTCTCTTTATCACCCCTATCTCTCTCACCCCTCTCTCTCCCCTCTTTCTTTCGCTCTCTACCACTCTCCTCTCTGTCTCGTTACACTTCTCTCCTTTGTACACTTTTTGTCTTTTAGCTGGGCATCCGCATTTTTCTTTCGCTGACTCTCCATCTCTTTCCTCCCCTCTTCCTCCCCTTCCTTATCCCTCTTCCTCCCATTCCTTATCCCTCTCCCGTGCAACTTCCTTTGGGATGATAGCAAGGACGCTTACAAACGCGGGGTACTGTTTTTACGCGCATCCCTTACTTCTTTTTTTGTCCCAATTCCGGTTTTTTTCACTCGCCCGCCACTTGCCGGGTTGTCAGGAAAGGGAGACGGGGACATTAAAAGGATGAGGATAAGTGTAAAATGAGCGAAAAAGTTTTTTTTTTGAAAGCCTCGTTCAAACAGGATGAGTTTTTTTTGCGTTGGTAACGCTTCTCTTTATCTCGTAAAAGTTCCGGCCTGAAATTGTACTTGGGTTTGTATACGAAAACGAAGTCTGAAGGGTATTTTAATTTATTTTTGGTCGTTTTTATATAATTTAGAAGAGGATTCTTCTGTAGTGTCTCGCTCTTCGCTTCGCTCAAATTCTACCTTTATGAACTAATTCTGTTTGACATCGTACGCGCCTTTCACTCGTTATCGCTTATGGGAAGCGTGTTATGAGCATACCGCTTACAAATGCCCCTCTAATATTGTCGTCAGTCTTGTCGGCACAATGATCGCACATTCTATTTGTATCCGCCGCTGTAGCCAACGCCCTGCCGCCGTGTGCTCTTCCACGCTATCCGCAGACTGTCCCTGCCAACTTACTCCCAAAAATTTTCTTGATTTCTTCTTCCCCACTTCGGTCAGGTTTATTTTTAGGTGACGGCTATATATAAATGGCTTCAAGAGCGGCGGTAACAATTCGTCCACAAAGGACTACAGCACGTTTGCGCGGGAAGGATATGGAATTGTATCCTAAACGACTTTCTCTGGATAAGATAAACTTACTGCTAAGAAGGTAAATAATGAAGGGCGAATGTTAAAGAAATAATGCAATATTCCATCTATGAGATTTATAACATTCCCGATAGACAAATTTGAGCTCTTATTAATAAGAGTTAACTTTAAAGAAAGTGGTCAAAAGATGCAACTGTAACTATTAAAGTAACATCGGGGGGGGGGGGGGGGGATCATTAATTAATTTTTGTGCATTTGCAATTCGGAGCATTAAGAAATTATTCCGGTGAGAAGCTGTTCCTGTATGTTTATTGGGAAAATTCGTGTGCATCTTCGGTGCAAAGCGATGAATTGTGTATGTGGGTGTGTATAAATTGGCAGAGCAGGGAAATCGTGTAAAACTGCCTTGCCGAACGCTCACACGGCTAATGAAATACGTAATTCACGAAAATGATATCTTTCTGGAAATGACCATAGAATGTGGTTTCTCGATTGATGCGAATGCCTTTCTCAATGGCCATAATACCCAGTAAGCATCGGTCTTGTGTTTATCCCGAGTCGTATTTTAATTCAATTAGTGCTTGGTCTCCAAATCTTGATCCTATTATGACATTTAAACGCTCAGTTCGTTAGGGACGCGGCGAAAACGTTACCTTTCCCTTAATTTCGACCTGGCTCTTCGCCGTTCCTTCAAGTTCACTTGGAGGAATCGATGCGTTCGAATAGAAACCGAACGAGAAGCTTCGGGACCGCTGAAGAGTACTAGGAAACGGAGGAGATTTGGCATCGAGTGGGGTTAAGGGATTGCAAAGGGAGATTAGATGAGAGGAGGAGGGAGTAAGGGAGAGGGCGGATTTCGAACAGGGGGATGTGCTACAAGAAGTGGACGTGAGAGAGAGAGAGAGGTGGAAGAACGGGGCGAGGTGGAAAGAGGGATTTGGAGAGCGGAACGGAGAGAGTTGGAGAAAGAATGGATGGTGAGCTGAGTTGAGCACTTGTAGGGAGTGCTAATTACCGTAGCGGCTAGAATGCCATTCTGAAAGGGCGTTTCCTACGAAGGGTGGCAAAATGGAGAGAATAGGAATAGTCGAGGGGGGCGTCGGTGGTCACGCCTCCTCCCCCCTCCACATTCCCCCTTCCCTCCGTTTTCTGCACTCCCCCGGGGGATCCTCGCATAGACAGGGAAACCGGCGTCGTGTAAGTTTTAGGGGCGCGGCAACTCGAAGGGGGAAGGGTGTACATCGGGGAGAGGCAGAAACTGGAGGCTGCAGCGAACGGCTATAGAATAGTGTTTCTCAGGCAAAATTTCGTCGTGGTCGCATCTGCGGCAACCAACACAGTCCTGGAGGCCGCACTGTTAAATTTAGGGTAAAAGTAATATTTGGGCTTTCGAAAAAAATCCCGAATTGTATATCGATATAAAATAACAATACACTATAATATTAATGATGCTCTATTCTAGTAATTTACATTGTTTCTGAAAATTTAATGGGAAATACATGTTGAAATCAAAATTATTGAGAATACACGCAAGAATACGAGAAAAATCATATGCATTTACAATTTACAATTATAGCAACTTATTAAAAGTAAAATTAACTATACTTCAGAGACCTTGGATCCTTCGTCGGCCCAGGACCACGGAAGCAAGGAAAAATGAAAACAGATTTCCTACCAATAATCGCTTGCAACATGGCGAACTAATAGAAGGCGTAATTCACAACTCGTCTAGGTTTTCGATCTTTTTGGGTGAAATATAAATTATAAGAAAATGTGGCATTTCAATCTGCGTATTAATCATTTCACGTTGAAAATTTTGTCGGTGGCCGCATAAAAGCATAAAAATGTTCTGGTGGTTGAGAAACCTTGCAGTATACAACAACGAAACGGCGTGCAGGATCACTTTTGGTGGGAAATTGTGAGCGGCGATGTCGATGAGAAGGGACGAGGAGAGTCGGTGTTCAAAGGGCGGATTGGGGTGTGGGGGAGGGAGGGAGTGATGGGAGGGGGGTGAAGGGAGGCAGGGAGTGGGGTGAGGAGGAGAGGGGGTGAGGGGAGGTGGTTGATGGGAGGGGGTGATTGGAGGGGGTGAGGGGAGGGGGTTGAGGGAGGGGTGAGGGGAAGGGGTGAAGAGTGGGTTGTGGGAGGGGTGAGGGGGAAGGGGGCAGAGGGGAAACGGACAATTCGGAATAGAGACGGGGATATTGCCGGACTGACTGTTGTGAAACCGTTTGATATTCTCTTTGGCGGTCATGCGGAATTAGACGAGGCGGTTGAGAGCGGCGCATTTCGTGGATATGGATGTGTCGGAGAGGAAATCGCCAAGAGGAGATGGGGGGGGGGGGAGGCTCGATCGTTCGGATGGGCGTTTTATTTTTATGGTTTTTGCAGCGAGTTGGGAGTGAGACTTGATGATCGCAGAGAGAGGTGTTTGTGTGCATGAGCTTGTAAGCCGTGTCTGTGATGGCTTGATTGCGGGTGATTTTCTCGTTTCCTGTCGTGACGTTAATTGTTCGTTCGAAACCGAAAAAAAGATACGCTCGAAGCGAATGATTTTTTAAAACGACGGTTGGCGGATTCGGCAACGGTGGGGGTTGAAGCCTCCGCCATTAGAATCTGAATGCCGGCGTTTTGTTTAGTTCCTCAATCAAATCGTCCTGGAGAATCACGAAACGGCATTTTTGGAGACATATTGCGAAATAATACTCGATTGATGGAATTTGGTATTTTTTCTTTTAATATACGGTTTAAAATAAGTGACTTTTGATTGAATAAAGGGAATCGTTTATGGATACTCAATAAGCAAACAGATTCAATTACTGGTATGTTTCGATCATCAAGTACAGGTTTACAAAAGTTATATTCTACGATAATTCGGACAGTAAAATTATTACCGAGAAATTTATAGTGCCTACTTTTTTGTATGAGTTAATAATGCAAGTCTTGTTGACAAATTTCAATGGCCTATTTTCATTCAAATTAACTAGTCTGGCAAGTGGTATATTTATTTATGAAAAGGTCCGAGTTATTGGTTAAATATTAAATAAGGATTTGATACTGAAATGTACTTATTTCTTCTTCTATAGCCAACGGTGACTAAAATTTGGGAGCCAATATGCTGTTACTACGAACACATTGTTCCGTCGGAAGTAATCTAAGTGCGAGAATTAATTTATCCACGTAACCTCTCGGGTAATTTATACTAATTATTGCTCGCGAGAGATAATTAAAATTCAGTTTTTTGCTCTCGTCTGGTCAGCATCCTAATCGAATCCTTTCTTAATTGACATCGAATAAGAGTTTGGCAAAATAATTAACTTTGAGAATCCATTTTCCGGTATTCCTCTTTCTCGCCACCATCTTTTTGCCTCTTTCTTCCTTTTTTAATTCTTTAATCGATAGCGCCGATTGTTTTGACGGTCGAGGGATACAAGCAAAAAAAAGTTAGCTCGGTTCATTTTTCGCTCACTCGACGATAAGACTTAAAGGCGAAGTTGGGCACTTTTCGGGAAGACGGTGGTAAGATTTTTAATTTCTTCACAAAAGCTGAATAAAAAAAGGAAGGGCGTGAAAGAAAGGGAAGAAGAAGAAACTCCGCAGAGATTTCTACACCCCAATTCTCTCGCCTCGCATTTCTTTTCACCTCATCCTTCTCTTTCCCTTCCTCTTCGTAACCTAAATCCTTATCTCCCACTTCGAAAGTTTGATGGGGTAAAAAAATACGAAAATTTGCATTTCGTGGTTGGAGGAAAATATAAAAGAGGAAAAATATGTTTGGGGTTCCGAGAAATCTTCCATTCAGCTCCTTCCTCTCTTCCAAATTCCGCTCCCCAGAGCCTAACTGCTGAAGGAGAAGGAATGAGAAGATGAGGAATGAAAAGATGAGGAATGAAAAGAGGAGGAATGAGAAGAGGAGGAATGAGAAGAGGAGGAATGGGACGAGGAGAAAGAATGAGAAGAGATGGAATGAGAAGAGGAGAAGGAATTAGAAGAGAAGGAATGAGAAGAGGGGAAGGAATGAGAAGAGGGGAAGGAATGAGAAGAGGAGAAGGCATGAGAAGAAGAAAAATAAAAAGAGGGATAGAAATAAGAGGAGTAGGAAAGAGAAGAGGAGGAATGAGAAGAGTAGGAATAAAAAGAGTAAGAATAAAAGAGGGAGAGGAATAAGAAGAGGAGGAACAATAGGTGGAGGAGGAATAAGAAGAGAAAGAGGAGGAGAGAGGGACGGGAGAAAGCGGTTGCAGATGCTACTGCGTTGTCGAAGAGATGTGCGGCGTAACGATAAGAGGGTGTCGACGAAATAAATCGGAATTTTGCGTATTATGGAGGGTATAAATACATATCTAAGAATGTTTAAAAACGAGAAAAAATATATTGAGGAAGTGATTGTGACCAATGATGGGATCAGAACGAATTATTCAATCACATTAGTTTAATTCGTTCGAAAGATTACTGCCTTACCATAAAAGAGCATGATTCATTTTCAAATCAAACGCCTTTTTTAAGGCGACCTATATGAATTAAAATTATCGCTAAATAGCTTTGTTTTATGTCGCGCATAGGGAAATTTATAAGATTTTGATGAAGCACATAATTTTGTGTTATATACATAAATTATATATATTTATATATATGGATCCTTGCGAAGGCATCGTAGCGTTTATAGTTGAAGGGGATTTTTTTATCATAGTGCATAGTGTTAAAGGTGTCCTTATGAAATGGAATTTTCATCGAGGGAACATCCGTGAATGTACCTTGGAACAGTAGAAGCGAGGCAATGTTAGGGTGAGACGAGGGAAAGATGGTTCAGAAGCTAATGGGAATAGGAAGGAAGAGGACTGGCGAGGGAGGGAGAGAGAGGAGGAAGGAATAAAACAAGCCGGAGTGAGGGTAGCGCTCGCTCCCTGAACCGCCTTCCTCCATAAGTTTCCATAACGTTGAGCTCGCTTTCTCTCTCTCTCTCTCTCCCTCCCTCCCTCCCTCCCTCCCTCCCTCTCTCCGCAGACAATGGATTCCGCCAGAGGGCCGAAGTTTTAACTCGATATGAAAATCGTTCGTTGAGTTCGGTGTCGGAGTGGTGTGGGGTTCTTAACTGTGTGGGTGTAGAGGAGGGGGAGGGAGAATAAGGGTACCGGAGGAATTTTACCGTAGAAAACAAAGGTATTTCCTTGCCCTTATAAAAGTCTTTCCGACCTCCTCCCAAATGCCCTTGCAGCCGCCCCTTGATGCGAGATATTGCCGGCTTAGAAAGGAATACGTGGACGGTATGAAACGAGGCGGCGCTTGCTTGTTTCGTCCGGGTTCTACTCTTCAGGCGCGGCGCCCGCTGTGCGATGGTTTTGGTGAGGTTTTGGAGAGCCGTTTAAAGGCGAGAACGAGAGGGAAGGAGGGAGAAATGAAGGGGGAATTGGAGGGGCAATTTCGGCACGAAAGCAATAAACGATAGAAGGTGAAATTGTTTCGCCGGTTGAAAATATTTGGCTAACAATTACACCTGTTTTATAACGTATGGTTTTTTGTTCCTGTAAGTTTTTAGAAGAGTTTTCTGTCTGATTCACCTGCTGTGCGCTATTTTTTTGGAGCGTTTTATCAATCAAAGATAAACTATTTATTGTTTTAAAAAGTGTAACAGTCGGTTTATATATTGAGTCAATGAATGTAAATTGCTCATTAGTGTAAGTACTAATATATTTTTAAAAACAGTCCTCCACAAATTGCAACGCAGATAAAACTAATTTAAATTAATGAAAGGATTTTTAGAAAATTAGTTGTAAGTTTCCAGATTTATAATTGAGGGATGAAATGGCTGATTGACCATCAACTGATGTGTGCAATGAATATAGTGAAATCTTTTGAGGGATATATCGAATGTTGCTTCAACAATGAATTCTAGGGGAGTATGCTTTTGGAAAATAACTTTTTTGGGAGATGCACTCCCAGGAATGGAACTCGGAAGCATTATGGAATGGCAATTCGCTCTCTCTCTCTCCATCTCTTTCTCCCTCGAATCGATCCAAAGATTAACTGTAATGGGCTTTGGCCGCTGGTTATGTCTGCGAGGGTTCGGTGGGAAAAAGTGGGATGGTGGAGGACTGTGGGAAGGAGGAAGAGGGTTTAGCTAGGGCTTGGGAAGGGATAGTGGGAAGGAGGGATTGAGGAGGAGGGATATGAAGTGATCGGGAGGGGAGGGGGAATCGGATGTGGAAACTCTGCGTGCGTCGCTTTCCCAGCGTGGGCGGAATAGAAAGGCTTATTCAGGATTCTCGAAATGGGAAGAACTGCTAAACTGTAAAATAAAGTTCGGCATTTCACAGCGCCCGATCAATCGCCGGTTCATTTCATCATTTTGAATGGAATATTTACATTATGAGGTTTGAAATTACACTTCCCTTTCTGTTGATATTTCAAATCATTCTTCCGTATCCGTGTTGTTTTTGGCGAAACCGGCTGTGTTAGAAGAATACTTAATTGATGCGTGTAATATGTAACGAGTTGTAGTAATTCATCGTTTTATCAGTAAATGCTTGTTTGATGGCATATACGTGTGTTTTTCTACTCTGCCCCCTGCTCGAGAATCTTCGCATGAATCGGCCTAGGAGTTTGCATCAAAATATTCTCCATATAATCGCCGTTTTCTCTGCGGTTTTACGGTCTTAAAATAAAACAAACCTCCCGTTCCCTCCCATGTTTAAGACTGCCGTTTTGGGTTCACTCAGGATTTAAGGGCGCGGTGAAATAGTAACACGTTTAGGTTGCGATTTGGGGTTTTGCGATGGGGGCTTAAGCAGGCCTTTAGGGACCCTCCCATGGAGGCGCGTTTCTTGAGACGGGATCAGAGTACCATTACAGATTGCTTCTCCACTCGTACCCCCCCCCCAATCCTCTTCTCCTTCTACTCAGAATTCTCCGGTGAGGTCTGGGGACTCGTGTTTCCATGGAGATATATCCCTCTAGCATCCTTCCTTTCCCTTCCCTTCTCTCCGTCTCTATAGCCATCTTCTTCTTCCTCGCTATCGTTGTTTCCGTAGGGGAGTGAGGAGATGCGGGGGAGGTTGGGGAGGGAGGGGGAGGGTGAGAGGGGGGGTCGGAGGAGGAGCTAATTGCTGGTCACCGTTTCCCGTTTCGCAGGCCTCGTTTGCCATCTACTCTCCTCACCGCCATTTTGAAGCCGTCCTCTCTTCTCCCTCCCTCTCTCGCGTTCCATCTGTATAACTACCACGGAGAGGTTTTTCGCTTCAAGTCTCCGGAATAGAAGTTCACGCAACTGCCGAAGTCCTCGCCCTTTTTAAAAAGGCAGCTGGTGGGAATACGCGATTAAGGAGAGGGAGGGATGCGGGGGCAGGGGTGGTGGTTTTCCAGCGAGGGGAATAAAAGAACCTCCGTAGTGTCGGAGGACTTAATTGGCCTTCTCTTGACATTGCCGGTTCTAGGAATTGCGTCTTCACATCTCTCCCATTTCCCTCTCCATTCGAGTGTTTCGAACCTTCCTTCCTCCGCGAACTCTATAGTTAAAATTCCTTTTCTATCGAGCTGTTACTGAATGTCGACGTTCAGGCCTACGGCGCCTAAGAGGTGGAAGCAAGAGCACCGAGGATTTTATTAAGTATTATTTTGAGGGTTAAGACGCTTATAAGAAAATATGAATTCAACTGTAATTAGAGTAGAGAAAGGTGACACAAGCGGAATAAGTATAGAAATGAGTGTAAGAAAAGGCAACCCTTGTTAAGGATAAGTATTAACGCAGGAATCATAATGAGATCCCGGAGATTTGAAGATTGTAGATATGATGATGATTTAATAACACTGATAAGAAAAGGACCTACAAAAATAACATTGTTGATAACTGCAAGCAAATTCTGGGTGATAATGAAGATAGAAAAATCTAAAACGGGCGTAGAAGACTTGAATATAAGGAATAAAGGAAAATCACTGAACAAGTTGAGCAGCTTACATGCCTTGGAAGCTTAATAACAAGAGATTAAAAATATACCAATTAAATCTGGGCAAGGTTAACAAAAGCAAAACCCGCCTTCAGGAGAAATAAGCATCTGCCGACAAGTAAAATAAATGAAAATTTAAGGGAGATTTTGGCGAAATGCGAAGTGTGAAGTATAGCCTTTAGTGGGGGGGGATCACGAACGCTTAATAATAATGATATACATAATTATATACATAATATTTCGAAATAGAAATGTCGAAAAGCAAATAAAAGCGGGGATGTAATGAGGACGGATTAAGAAGAATAGTAAAGGATAGCGTGACAAGAGAGAAAGAGGACTGGCTGGGTCGGGTATTTCCTTAGATTAGGCTGCATGATTAAAGTCAAGATTCTAGGGCAAAGGAAGAAGGAAAAGGATTCAGCTATTAGACAGTTTGAAGAGAGTTATCCAGAGGCGGAGAAGGTTTCGGCGGAAAAACGATGTTTAGACCTATGATCACGCACCTGTTTGCTGAAAGAGTACTAATGACGATGATTGTTGGGGTCTGTATCCGGTTGATTTTAACGAGCCCTTATCGCTGCCGTACTTCTATCATTTATTTTGCGTTAAGAAGTACGTTTGCATGCGTATTTATTTGCTCATATGTACATTAACGAACTCATACTTCTATAGTCTGCGTCAGTTTTGATATTATTTGTTAATTTGGAAGTTTGTTAAAAATATTGTGCGTAGTTGTTTCATCTGAGAACGACGTAATTCCCCTTTGATTCATTCAAGTTTTCTATACGCTGTAACTGATTTGCTTGTAATTTCAATACTTAAACACAATGTCTGTCAGTAAACTTTATTGAAGAATCATGCGCTCTGTTTTCGACATATTTCAGAAAGGAAATTAAATGGGACAAATGTTTAACTAGATTGGGTTAGCGAGTTATTCTCGGAGAGACTATTTACCATTCTTGCGCTAAATGATAATTGTTAATCATTCGCATGATAATTGCTGTTAAATCACAGTTAGAGAGTACTAATTCATAGATGTGGGATAAAACCGGAGTTAAAAAGCCGAATAAGGTCTCACTCTGATCCGACAAACATAATTGAGAGAGAAAACGAGAGCGTTCAAAGCGCTGGCACGGCGTGCCTCGTAAAAAGAGAGAAAACAAAAGAAAACTGAAACAACGAAACACAATCTGGGAACACCCAGAGTGCATTTTAAAGAGGGGCTCTATTTTCCGCGTAAAAATCAACAACAGCCATTGCTTTGTCAGAGAGAACTATGGACATCCGGAGATAAATAAGGCTCTTTTTCCCGTCACGACTCTATTTGCCGTATTTTTTTTCATCTCCGCTCGATAGCTTTGAATTGGGGAGAAAGGTTGGGAAAGAGGAGGATGAGGACAACGAGGCTAATGTGTGTGTGTGTGTGTGTATGTATGTATATATATATATGTATATATATATATATATATTATATATATATATATATATATATATATATATATATATATATATATATATCTGGAAAAACAAATTTTCATAAAAAGACCACTTAATTAAAAACAGCTGCCGGGTGGCCGAGGGCTTACTGCGTTTTCGTGCGCGAGGAACGGCTGAGGATTTTTGAAAAATTTTCTTCCCTTGTCCTTCTTTCGGGCGCAAATGAACGCGATTTTTTTCGGCTCTAAAATAGTTTGTTTTTCCCCCACCTCTTTCTCCTCCTAGAGAGAGAGAGGGTATTTCGTTAAGTATCGCTCGGCGGAGCTCGATTTTCGCGATCCAAATTTATGGCACCTCGCCAAGCGAAAGCCGAACTGCCAACTGAGGCGCAAAGGAAATGCTAATTAAGGCTCTTAATTTAAATCAAGGCGGAGCGCGTATAAATATTCCGGTCGTGAAACGACTTCCTTTTTATTGAAAAAATCGAGAAATCCCGGAACCCGGAAGGCAATTTTATTTAAATTTAAAGTTGCATGCGTACGGATGTTTAACGCTGTGTTTTTATTTCCGCAACGGCACCAAATGCTGCCGGTCTCACATTTTACGAGCGGACGTAACAGTAAAAAGTCGAATGCTTTATCTAAATTGCAGGGGATTATAGTGCAGACAGGGGTGTCGTGCTCGGTTGTATACTACGTATTGTGTTAGCGAAATAATTAAGGAAACAAATGCCTTTGGTGGAAATGCGTTTCATTTGTATGGATGGCATGACGAACGTGTAACTGAAGTCAGAGCCTTCAAAAATCGAACTATGATAACACAATCTAAACCTTTACCAGCCGTACTTTCGCAGTTTATCTATGTGAAAAGTTTTATATAATAGTGAAAAATATATATAATGTAACTGGCCGCTTAAAAAATCACACTTTAAAATATTTGAACGTATTGCCATGTTTAAAGTCATTACTCAAATATCAGCACGTGTGTGTGTATGTATATGTATGTATATATATATATATATATATATATATATATATATATATAACAGCTTACGGAAAAGGAAAGGTAAAATGGATATATGGATGGCAACAAGGTGTTGGGATGAGGAAACCCAGTGAACACTCACCAATCGGACGACTTCAGGTTGGCGAGGCCCCGGGGATGTCGAAGCGACACACGTAAAAGAACACTAAAACACAGAAACATCACAAACGTAGAAGCTTTCGGAATTGTTCCTTCATCAGCTACAGAGAGAGAACACCTTGTTGACATCCATTTATCCATTTTACCTTTCCTTTTCCGTAAGCTGTTATATATATATATATATATATATATATATATATATATATATATATATATATATATATGGATGTCAACAAGGTGTTGGGATGAGGAAATGAGTTCTCTCTCTGTAGCTGAAGAAGGAGTAGTTCCGAAAGCTTTACGTTTGTGATGTTTCTGTGTTTTTGTGTTATTTTACGTGTGTCGCTTCGACATCTCCGGAGCCTCGCCAACCTGAAGTCGTCTGATTGGTGAGTGCTCACTGGGTTTCCTCATCCCAACACCTTGTTGACATCCATATATTCATTTTACCTTTCCTTTTCCGTAAGTTGTTATATATATATATATATATATATATGTATGTATGTATGTATGTGTGTGTGTGTGTGTGTGTGTGTGTGTGTGTGTGTGTGTGTGTGCAAAGACACTTGTCACTTTTTAGGAAAGTGAAGGGCACAGTACCGATACAGCATATATTTTCATAGTTCATTTATCAAAACTCTTTTGAGCAGTTAAAATCCCGGAGATCTTTGAGCAACGATTTATTATCAGGCTCAAAAGCGATCAAGGCCAGGCTCTGTTTTTATTTGGGATTCACGGCCAGCCATCCGTCATTTCATTCTCTCTATAAAAAAGGCACTGCGAGGTAGTTTTGCTTTTCTGTTTTTTCCCCTTCCTCTAGCGGCGATCGTTTCGCTTATAGTGACGATGGTGATGTGGGAGGCATCGAATGATCTCCGCCATTTAATGGAGAGAAAGAAGTGACTCGTTCCACGGATCGGATGGAGCGCTCTCTACACGCTTCTGTTTTTCATCAGCCGTCTCAATATGAAAAGGTAAAAAAATGGACGTCAATATTTTCAAATTTTGAAAAAATAAGCGTTTGATTTTTGCGCTCGGTATGGGGAATTACATTATTTGCGATTGCGGAAGGCCGCAGTTAAAAATATGCCCACGCTGTTCCGTGCAGAAAAAAAAATAATAACGCTGCAGGTCGAAGAATATATATATATATATATATTATATATATATGTATGTGTGTATATATATATATATATATATATATATATATATATATATATATATATATATATATATATATATATATATATATATATATACACACACATACATACACACTTTTCCTCGTGTAATTGTCCGCTCGAGTGAGCAATTATTGCGCCGAAAATTTTGCGCGCAGTTAAGGGCTTCTTTCTCTCTCTCTGCCTCGTCTCGTTTCGTCTCTTTCTCTTCGCGTTTCTTTCTTCCCTTTACCTTGGTCAATACATTTTCGTTGTTTTTCTAACAGTTGAAATTCTCGTTATATCGTCGTCTTTAGTCATCTAGCGCAATAGCCAAGCCGTCTCTTTTATGCTGAGAGGTAAAGCTGATATTTCCGTCCCTAATGATTTCTATGAACCATGGTTTAGATAATGAATGTGCTATCGTCGTTGTAAACGGAAATGTATTCCGCTCTCTCTTATTCAAAATAAAATTTTGCGAGTCGTCATTGCAGCTTAAAAACAAACATGCGAATACTAGTATTATATAAAATGGCGGCAACAGCGTTGCAAAACATGTCTTTATATTTGGGAAAATTCGGATGGTATTTTGCGTAGGCGGATAATTACAGCCGTCGCTGTTATTTCATTGATTACTCACTTTCACGCGCAAAGCATCAAGTGTGTTGTTTACTCAGTTTGATGAATATAATGATATCGTTTCTGTATATCTCATATTCTGACATCATGTCAAATAATGATGATGGAACTTAATAATCTCATTATTATAATATTATTCATCAAGACAACTATTGTGATATACGTTAAGTTTAAAACTACAAGTGTAACTCACTTCTATATTCTCTGTTTCATGTCGAATTAATTAATATCCGCACCCTTGATGTGATCATAAGATGAAATAACAATTTCGGAGTGATTTCCAATTTTCCACTAAGGTTTAGTTTGGTTACCAGGATATGAGAACTTTCTCGGAATTTTAGTCTTCGGGACTAGCGATTATCGGTGGCTTACGATAACGGATTTTGCATAAATCCAATTTTCATGAGAATTTTTTTGTTGCTGTTCTCCATGGTGTGATTAATAACAAAGGTCTCGGCGCAAGTTTCGTGACGCCTGGGTCCACATAAAGGAAATTTATATAAAATAATAACTTCCACGTCCTTCCTTTGTCTTTTCTATAGAAATATAGACTTTTCGGCCTCTTTTGATTTGAGGCGAACCTCTCTCCAGCATCCCTTACCTTTCACTCAGCCTTTCCAAAACGGCGATAAACTTGTTCTGCGTTCGCTCACTTTCTTCTTTTTAGGCGCGATTTACATAATTCGCGAGCATCGCTGATTCTCTCCGGGCGTTTTGGGGCTAACTATCGCAACCTTTTACTCATGAGCGATCGCGTCTCTAATTACCATGCAAAATGTCTTTCCTGTGTTTCTCCTTCGATCGTCTTAATCTCTCAGGATCGGTTGGAAACCTCGAGTAGTCCTTGAGTCATCAAGATTTTTCCTCGTATCACGCGTTCAACATCCACAACAAATCCGGAGATTTCGCTTATAACTTTTCAAATAATCCGATATAATTACACCGCCCGATTATCTGCGTGTCCAGATTTACACGATTTCTATGAAAACTGCTTAATTTATTTCGATCCCACTCAAAAGGTAGGTAGATCGCGTTTTTCACTTCTGTAGTTTATTTGCGCGAAAAACTTCCTCTCGTTTTTTGCAATGTTTTTTGACGTGATGAGGTCGTGAAACTTTTGCCGTGTAACTGCAATAGAGTTCCATAGCTTTGGCATCGTTCTATGAGGCGGACGTCTCTCTCAATCCAATCCATCCTTGGACGTTGAACACTTCTCATTTCCGTTCCAAGATAGGCCTTATTTTACGTATTGCTGGGTCTTTTAATTACGCCCTTCGCGTGATGCACTTCGAAACTGCAGTCACTCTCTCGTTTCTATCTTTCTCGCTAGTCCGTTACACTTGCCGTTTGTGATTTCCACGCACCCTTACGTTCGTTTCCGTTTCCGTCTTCCTCCACAGCCAGACCGGACACGGTGGATGGATTCCATTTGCATAGCCACTGCAGTTATAAACAACGTCAAAACGAATCTTTCCAAATCCCAGGCGGAAGCGCTGAAAATAGACGAACTTTGAGGACTTTCTTTTTGTAGTTCTCCGTCGAAGTGCCTCGAAAGCCAACTTTAAAAATCCGAATTAACACTCTTTGTTTAGGACGTGATTTCGTTACAGTTGCGTGCCATTCAGTTCTTCCTTTCCGGTGCTTGGCGAGTGCGGTCATGACGACGGTCTGCTTTCCAAACTGCGCGCCGGGGCTATAACGTGCCTGCGTATATTTCAGTACCGCCGATATTCTGAATTATCATCATTATATATAGACGTTCCTTACAGAGGAGGATATAACATACATATAACAGGAGGATACTAATGTTTAGGCACTTCCAGATGAGCTGGAGATTCGAAATTTTTTCCTTAGGTGGGATTTTGTGCAAAAACGAAAATCTTGAAAAAGTGCAACAATGCGGCCGCTAAAAATTCGCAATTGTTTAAACAAATTTTCAAGGTTTATGTATTTCCGAATGTGCTACGGAGCTGAAATTTTTTTTAGCGGTAGGATTTGTAAAAAAACTTAATAAGGATTATACAAATTTCGATATTTTAATTTTTTTGCCAGTTAAAAATTCTTCAAGTTTAAACAGATAAATGTTTAGATACTAGAGGGCGAGTTAGAGAGCTGAAAATTTTAATTTATTTAGAGTTTAGTCTATATAAACGAATAAAAATTTCAGTGTATCCATGAAATTGTTATTGCGGCCGTTAAAAATTAATAAATTATAAACAATTAGATAAATGTTATTTCACTTCTAAATGTGCTACAAATTTAAAATTTGCCAGAAATGTGTGGCATTATTAACCCAATGTGGAAAATTTATAATATTTTTAAAATTGCAAAAATTAGTGATTGTTTTACTCCATTATTGTTCCATAAGGAAAAAACGAAAATCGGTCCCGAGGAGAAATATTTTGAATTAAAGAAATATTTCCCATGATGAAATATCTCTATGAAAAATTAATGTTTTTTCAAGGTGAGATGAAATGCTTGCAGTATGCAAGCACCTTCTACTAGTATTATATAAACGGAAGGAACGGCGGCCTAATACATAGCCATTTGGCATGAAAAAAGTATTCACGGTAACCTTTGCGTCAGCCGTAATCCGGAATGTAATCATTCGCAGAATGTGCTTGTATCTGGAATGGTCGATTGCATTTGTCAATTTGCTCTCTCAGGGATGTAACACCGCCGCAGAAACGAAACTCCATTTTCACTGATAAGGCCGAGGCAAATCATTGGAAAAATTTGCAACAAAATTAATTTTAATTATCATGTCTTGCGATATAAAGGAAAATTAATGATGCATTCGCCCATAAAAACCGTTGCGCATGAGTTCAGGAGTTCAAGAGATAAGCGTCTAAATCTGACTTAAGTTTTGCGAGGCATGACGCAGATATTTCGCTCCGATATTTACCCTACGATTACTTTTTTATCAAAAATATGCTTTCTATAAAAGTGATATTTTAAATTAAATAACGGGCTATTAAGTCGCCAAAAATATCTTTTGCTTCTGAGCGAAATAATTGTAGCGCCTAAGTACTTTTCGTCGAAATATTACTTTTGTTACATTCGGCTATAATTTTTATGGCGGTTGCTACGTGGATTCGAAAAATGAAAAAAAATCCCGTTTTTATTTTCTTTGTACGAACTGACTGCTGTTACCTACTAGTCACCAAAATATCGGACGGTATTTGGATAATGTGCGTGTTTATATATATGGTATGTGTATACACAGCTATATATTTCCATAACTCTGCAATCTTAAACCTCTTCACGTACCGTTGCTCTATTATGCACATACTACTTTTATATGGATAGAGATGTGCCTCAGGATGCCTTTCGAGAAGATAAATGTAAGACCTTTATAGGGAGAGATTCAGCACCTGCCCCGTTGGAAACAACATCAGAAAACCGGATGTTCACTCCTATTTCACTCTCTTCATCTCCTTCACTTTCACTTCTGTTTTCCCTCATCCGGTCCCTCTCCTCGTTTCTCTCTCCATACCACCTTTGCGTCTTCTCCACGCTCTGCGAAATCATTTTCTGGTCCGTGTCGGCGTCTATACAGCACAGAAAGAGTTCTAGGCGCGGTCGGTTCATTTGCAAACCCCGGAAGACACTGCGATCCCTTCTTTTTGCCGCTGTCTGGCTCATTTGAATGAATATTGCGCTTCCTACGTCTTCTTTTGTCTTCTTCTTTGGTCGTTTTTTTGGTGCTTCTTTTGCGTTCTCTATGATTTTGACGATGATAGCAGACATTTCGTTTGCGGTGCTGTTTTAGTTGGTTTGAGGGCGAGAAATGGGCGAGGGGTCAAATTGATGGAATTTCTTTTATAATTTTCTGGTGTCGGGTGGGTTGCTGAGTTGAAAGATAAAAGCCAAGGCCAGATAAAGGATTGAAAGAGGGATTACCAGAAGCTTACTTGACTGAAGTGCAATAGTTGCAGATTTTCAAATATCTTTACTAACCTTCTGAAAGATATTTAGGTTGGAGAATGGAAGCATATTTTTGTGACAGTACTAAGTACGAATCATTGAAACCGGAATACGAGAAGTCGCCAGAAGTCAATATGAAATAAACAGCGGTTCTCAACCAGGGGTACAAAATTTATTCCAAGGGGGACAAGGGTGCTGACAGTGCCAAAAATGCGTCGATGCAGACCCGAGGAAATTTTTGGGAGGGAAGGAGAAAGTAAAATAAATAGCTTAAAATGGGTGTAGAGTGAGTGAGTATCAGTACACGAGACGTTCTTAGTATTATACAAAGTTTTAATATTGTAGGCAAGGAGTGGGGTGGTGAATACGAGGAAAGGGAGAGACGTAAATCGCCGATTTATTTAATTGTCCTTCAATCTTACGGATGGAATTCAATTAAATATCTTGAGAGGTTAACCAATGTTGAGACATGGTTCTCAACTTTCACAGCAATAAAGACGCGGAACCGCAATCGTCTGACCTCCGAACACAATCTCATCGTTGCAGTGAACAAAATTCGACCGCGTATCGAGAGGATTATGTCTGGAAAACAGGTGCAAAAATCGCACTAATGTAAGTAATTCAAAAATAATGTAACTTGGTAAAATTTCTACAATACTAAGTTAGATTATTTTTAAACTATGGATTTCTACGAAGTAACGGTCGAAGCACTTGACTGTAATTATAAAGTAACTTTTTACGTCTCATGCATAACTGCGCGTTGATTGTTTAGCCTTACAAATTGTAGATATTATTGTTATTCCCCTTGTTTTGTTGGTTTTTTAGGAAACGTAGTATTAGCAAAGAAATTGAAGGCAGTGAATATGGCGCGCTATTTGAAAATTGTGAAAGTTACATCATAACACAAGTGCTTAGGAAATAACACCAAGACCCCGTTAAATGTACCCCATCGTTAAAAAACAATGAGATTCTGTTTCCTAAATTTTTAAATTCATAGCCTTGGTGCCTCTTATAGTCCGAAGTGTCTTATAGTCCGATAGATATGGTAAATAAATTAATTAATCGTCTTTATAAATTACAAGAGTGATATTTAAAAATGCGGTTAAAATATAAGATTTCATTAAATGTCATAATTGTTATTTTGTTATATAAGAAAACCTTGGTCATAAAATGCAAGTAGGAAGAGAGGGCGGGAAGGGGGGTACACGACAATGTTGAAAATTAAAAAGGGGTACATTTCCGAAAAAGGTTGAGAACCACTGAAATAGAAGAAGTATAAAACATGAATTATTAAATGCATTTATGCTTATAAATTTAAAATTGTGTCTTAAACGTGTAAAGCCCTGTATTGTTCGTATTTAGGAGCCTTTTTGATAGTTTTTATATTGAAATATTGAAACTGCTTCAGACTCTCGGCAGTACATATTTTTAATGACCATACTTGGCATAGAATGTTGCATAAAAATCTTTTCCTCACGATGTTTTCCCTCCAAACCAAATTGTAGTTTCGTTTGATCTCGACTAATAATAGCAGTAGTTATACTATTAGTAGCAGACCATAAATAAAAATTGATCTACGTATTTGTATATATCTGTGTCAGTCCTTTTGTTTTACTTCTTGTCAAAACTCCTCATGTTGTTATATTATAGAAAAATCTTCTATTAGGACAAAATATATTTATATTTCCATATTCAACATACCTTTCGCGCCAACTTTATAGGCGATATTTTACGCTTCTTATCCCTTTGTCCTCGCTTTATCTCAATCCCATAAAAATCTCTCGCCGAGTTATTTTCCGGAATGTTATTTTTCTCATTCTAAACTGCAATGTCGATTGCAATCATTCAGTCGAAACGGACGCCGTTGTGCCCGTGGGTGGCCATTCGTTCTAGATTAGGCGTCTTTCGCACTTTTTATTCCTTAGAGCTCTTCCAAATGTGTTTATATTCGTATTTTGTCCCTTTCCGCTACGCTTTTCCTCTGGCGGCCATTAAGAAAAGTTCCCAGCATGCAGTGCGCCCGACGCCTCGGAGTTATGGCTCGGGTGCGGAGAAAAGGGACATTGAAAATTTTCCTCGCTTCCCTATTTCTCTTCTTCTGAAACTCGGAGTGTTCTTATTGCCGCGGCGCTGTGGACGCCTACGCCGTGCAGGAAGCTGAGTCATTTAACGTTTTTCATTTTTTATGTCACGCATTTATTTTTTTAAGAGATGGCTTCGACCTGGGTTTATTTTAATGGCAGATTGTATTGAGACGTGGCGGAGAGTGAGAATCTCTTAAGCGTTGCCATCATAACGTTACGCCAAATTCTATATTTGCGGAAAAGAAACGAGAGAAATCGCATTATAGACGTTCATCCGTTCTATTTTTCTTTTATTTTTAACTGGACAGGTTGGTGGCAAATGATGTAGTTTTGATATGTGAGCGGTTATGTTTTCATATTCTCCCAAAAAATTGCAAAATCCAAATAATACTACGAAAAATTTCGTTTGTAATCTTATTTCCCCCGTGACATTGGAGGAGAAAACAAACCTCTCAGTAAAATAATAATCATTCATCCATCTCTGTTGTTTTTACTAAATTAAATTTTAAAGTTGAATTTATTCTGATTCATTTTGTGCTTGTGAAACATTATCTTGCTTTGAACTAACTTTTATCTTGATTTTTTTTATTAGGCTATAAATTTCGCATCATTACTTATAAAATGAATATCGTATAACTTTATATCTCTTGAAGAGCTATCGAAATATACGATTGCATTGCATTTACTCAAATGTTCTTTTTTGGACGAGTAATACATTTTGAACGTCATACAACTTATGAGCAGTTGTGAAAAGTTTAAATCCTCCCGTGTCTCAGATATGCCAATTTCATTCTTTGCGAAGTGCTATTGTCTTCAAAGTTTTCCTTTATTAGTTATCGTACGCCGCCTTCATTATGCTAATTCGTTCCGATTTTGCTCTTTTGCGATGTGATTAATGAGGGTGAACTTTATTATTATTACGTTATCATTTCGTCATAGTGATACTTTCTGGACATTTTAGTCGAATCAGACCGTTACGAAATATACTTACGCCTCACTTTCGCAAAACCCATCACCAATTTGTCCGAAATTATTTTGTCCTTTCCTTTCGCACGTGCACATTACTGAGCGCTCGTAAATTTTGTCTTCCCTTTTGGTTGGAATTCAATTTCTCCTTGTGGAAAGAACAGTCGGTCCGACATATCTGCGAAGGTAATTGTGTCGAGGAATAGAGGATTCTCACATATCCAAATACCATGACTTTCACGGCACCAAAGGATCGCACACATCCGAAAATGCATCACCGACCCCTTTTTCAACTCTTTTACGCGAATAGGCGTTTTCTTGTTCTTTTTTGTCTTTTCCTGCGGCTGACTTCAAGAAAGGTGGCGGAATTTATACTTGCGTCGTTTTGACTCACGAAAACGATCTCTGGGATAAAAAAAATGGGCATTTTTGTAAAAAAGAATCCATCTCTCCTCCTCTTTCTTTTTGGATGAAATGCACATTATGGGTATCTGGATTTTCTTTTATCACCCGCGCGACCTCTCCACCCGGACGGCCACTATTCATCAGATCCTCAGCGACGGAGGAACGGAGAAATGTCCAGAAAGAGAGGAGAGAGAAAAGGTCCTTAGGGTCTCTCTAGCATTCACCCGCTCTTTTATAACTGTGCTGCGAGATGCTCCAGATTCCCTTTCCTTAGGAGACGAAGGGACGTAAAAAATTGGAATGGCATACTTTTCCTTTCCATAAAATACTTTTATTTTAATTTGATGCTGGAGTGCTATTTGAATAATCGGACGAGTTCTTCGGAGATGTAAGGTGTGATACACGCTGTCCAACGCCGCGAAATCGATTTTTTTGTCTCCTCTCGAGGTTCGAGTTTTTAGAGTGTCTAATTTATTGGCAGCTGCTTGAATCTGATGTGCATCTTTGTTTTAAGTGTTTTTTATTTGAGGAAGCAAATATGTACTGAAATGGTTCAGGTGTCTATATAAATTTTTGATCGTTTTACAAGGATTCCTAAATTTACCAAAATTCCTAGTTCATTTTGATTTCAAATTTTAACAAATATTGGGTTTATAATAAAATAGAATTAGTTTATGGGTAAATAAAATCTCTGATTGTACATACCCAAGAGTAATGGCTTTTCATCGTTTATTCATACTGACTATCATTTTAATTTGATTCTTTTAATTTTGTTAAGGATTTTAGATACATGTATTTATCATATGGTTTGGTATTAAATAAAAAAGAAAATATTAAATTATTATTTATGAGAATATTTTTCTGCTTGAGAAAATTTCGGTAAAATTCATGACAACGATGAAATTACGCCTTTTCGACGTGATCTTAACGTTGCACAATGCCAGAAGCGGCGGTTATTTCGGTCATTTCAATAACTCAAAACTTGGTGGCTTTTCTTTGAGATTCGACTTATAGGCGTTCGACTGTGCGCACCCACGCAACATTCTTTCTCTGCTATCAAGCCAGAAAACGAGCGATCCAAAGAGTCGGAGAAGCTGACCAACTCCTTCCCTATCTACCTCCTTCACCTGCACTCTACCACCGCTGTCCTTCCTTCTTTTGTCCGACGGCGTCCTCGATTTCGCACATTGCCGATGTTCTTCCGCTTCCTCCTACTCCTCTTCCTTCGGTTCAACGATCCGTTCCAACGAAATCGTTTCTGGCGGGTGTGGCGTCGTCCTCTTGTCTTCATTTCCTTCTCCGCGGAATGAAACCGGGTGATGCATTCTCACTGAAACGGGAGCGTCCATTTTTTCGCATTTCCCCTCTCTCCTTCCCCAATCCTCCATCTCCTTTCGCGCTTCCTTTTTCCTCGAGTCGTCAACGAATGTTTTGTTCCTCGTTTTTTTTCATCCTCATATCCTCAGCCCAGATGAAAGTGTCGAAGTCGGTTAATGGAAGAGCTGGGAAATGAGAAAGTTTTCATCGCGAACGATGTCATTCTTCCATTTTTTTGGTCAAGGGATCGTCCGGCTTGGGTCTCTTTTTATTATAATGTGTCCGGCCTGAATCCCGCTGTCGTTTTAGTTTAGTGATAGATCGCGTTGCGTTTTTCGGTTGTTTTACTCCCCTCCGTGCGTTGGCGTGCTTCGGCTGATGTTTCCATCGGTTCGTCGCGTTTTTTCGCCGTACGCGTCGAAACTGGGATCCTAGTTCTCTCCGCAATGTCACCAACCTACCCAGTCACCAATTCGTTTAAGGCGAGTGCTTTTTGTTTTTTTTTAACGAGAGCCTGTTGAATGTGGGAAGTGGTGCGAGAATATTTTTGAATTTTTGCGACTGCATGGACTCAAAATGGTTTCCGCTGCTATCGTGCGCCTTTCATTCGCTTAGATATTAATTTTATGGTGCAGCCTCAGATTAGAAATGGTAGTTTTATAAATGGAATTCAGTTATCAAATGACGCTTTTGTCACGTTCCTTCTAAAAATATTTAGTCTTGTGTCCGTGCAAAGCTTGTATGTTTAAAACAGATTTACGTAAAATTTTAAATATCTATAACTTCTTTCATTTTTTTGTAATGCAATTAAACTGAAATGTGTATTTTTTTATATGGTTCCATATCAGGTATTTTGGTGGTAAAATTCTCAGGAAATTCCGAAATGAATTATCGACCTTACCTTATGGCTTGAATCCAATAGATGATCAGGGCAATTCCTGTAGCCATAAAATGGTTGAGTAAAGTAGATGCCCATTTCAGTTACAAAATGGCTTACTAGGTAGCATTTCATCGAATATCGATTCAAAGAGAACCAACCATCATTGAACTACCGCTGTGTAAGGCTGATATGTTGCCGAATGCGCATCTGGTTTATACGAGAGTTTCTCTAGTTCATTATAATAATATTAGTATTATGATATTAAATCTATATTTCTTGTTTGGTGGTTTTTGATCTTGAATTAATAGAATTTCTCGTATTGATTACAATAATGTTTTTAGAACGAGCGATTATGGTAAGACAAAAGTAAATATCATGTAATGCATGCTTGCTCCAATTTCTCTTTTGTAACGAGAAAACCGGAGCTAAGTAAAAATTTAACGATTCAGTATAGCATTCATAAAAATGTCCCACCGGATTTTTTCTTTGAAAATTGCCATTCGAATATTTTTGAGGAACGTTTCTCGTTTCCGGATTTTGGGTACACATCCCTATCGATCCCTATCCTCAACGCCTCTCTACGCCTTATTGTTAGTTGGAGAATTCCACACAAAGTCGTGACCCCAATAACTGCGGGATAACCTTCTCACCCTGTTGGTTAAGGTGCTCAATAGACCTCTCTCATCCCACCCTCCTCATCGTCTCTCGTCATCTCTTTCTCCCTCTCTCTCTCTCTCTTGATCTCCCTCTAGAAGGAGAGGAATGGACGGGAATATCGCGAATAGTCTCCGATATCGAAGCGCCGCGTATACGAGCAAGGAAAAATCTCTGTCGTCTCCTTCTCTTCTCCCCTGAACGCTTGTGCTCCTTAATAACGTCTTAACTCCCATTTCCTCCTATTTTCTATCCCCTCCCTCTCCCCTTAACCTTGTATGTGCCCCCTCCTTTACTTCGAGAATTCCTCTCCGAAATTGCTCTCAACGGGCGTCTCTCTTCCGCGCCCTCGGCATGTGACGCGAGATTTCCTGGCGTATTTTCTGATACTACTTCCTTCCGTTATTTTGACGGGATCTAAGTTGAATTGAACTACGTCTGTTTTGGGGCGAGACTGAGACTAAGTCAGTCTCCTCTTCCATCTAATCCCTTGTCATTTAACAATACAATATAATTATCACATAGATGAGTTTGATAAACACATATACACATATAAAATCATAAAAGCATGTATCTACACACACATAAATATACATTTATCATGATATTTGATAGGATAAATAAATATAAATAAAATTATTGTACAAAGAAATTCACCTGACCACTTGCCACTTGTAAATACAATGTAAATCTCACAAAGATGATGATTTTTATGCACAAATATACATATATAAACACATGCACACATATAAACAAATAAACTTTTATCATTACATTTTATAGAACATATAAGAAGAGAAAAAATAGATTAATATACAAAGAAATTATCCTAACCTATTGTCGTTTATAAGTATAAATGTCACATTGATACTGATTTCCATACACTCATGTACATCTATCAACACATACATCTAGTTATACACTTGTAGATATTTATCCTGAAATTTTACATGCACTAGTCAAAACGCTGGGAGATATGAACGGTTAGAACGGACGTGAATCGGTGTCTATCATTGCTCGACTAGACTGGTTTGCGCGGCGGCGAGGATAAATACCAGTCTGCTTTGATTTTAGCCAACCTTTTGCAGCATTGTTATGAAGAGAGTTGTGAAGTTCGGTTGCGTTCATATTTCTGAGCTGATTTTCCCCTGCAGTGCCACTTATGCTGACAGCATCCAATTTCACTCTACGTTAAATTGGTACGCAAGCGACGACAAATGCATGCCACCCTGAAAACTGCTGTGGATATTGCTATGGTTATTAATAAAAAGAGATTGGGCGCCGACAAGGTTTTCGAAAGGGTTTGGCAGAGAGAGAGCGCCTGCGTATGCCACGCCCTCCTCACCCGTCATCCAGTTACCCTCGTTCCTTAGGGCCATGTTCACACGGAGTTTTCTTCCTTTTTTCAATCCCTTTGAGCGATAGAGAAAGGTGGCGTAGAGGGGGGAGGGGAATGGTGGAACCAAGGAAGGTTTTTGTGTGTGGAAGTGGATGCGAAAGGGCGAAAAGGAGGACGGTGGAAGTTGGCGGTGGTTGGAAGGAGGTCGTAGGTGCTGAATAATCAAGTGGTGAGACACATTTGTACCCCATGGCACCACCGTCCTCTTAAGGGAGGAAACTCTGGCAGCAACTCGCCCACACACCTCTCTCCAAATCCCATTCACTCTTCCTCACGCACTATATGCTTCTCTCCTTTGCTCATAAAAGAAATCTCATTTTCCCTCTCTCTCTCGCCTTCCTTCCCCTCCTGCGACGCTTGTGGATTTCTGAGAGATATCGCGTATATCCTTCAATCTATTGCGTCCCTCTCCCTGTATACACGCCTGTCTTTAAAGTGAAGCCTTCCCCTCTCTCGCTGTGTGCATTATTGCCTTTTACTCTGGGGATTTTTATTTCCTCATAGTCGTCGGTCTGTGCGGTGTTGTCTTCGAATGAGCGAGCGGCGTTGTGTCTGCCCAGGGATTGTCCGTTCGATATATGCGTGAGCAGAGACGTAATTGAGACATATGGCGCCAATGGCAAAATTTTAGAAAACACCTTAGTTATGTAAAATATTATTTTTCCTGCATTTTAATAGAGACTATTAAAATTAAATTTGAGTATTAAATTAATATTTATGGTAAAATAAACTTTTGGCATGTTTTGCGGAAAATTTGGCGCCTTTTGCAGGCGGCGCCTATGGCAAACGCCACCTTCGCCATATACTAGTTACGACACCGTGCGAATGCTTCTTATCATCTTTTGATGAATCATAACGTGAAGTTAAAGTGAATAGCCACAGAGGTGAAAGATAGATGAAGTTTAACTATCTAGATGCAACACTTCTCTTAATTTTTGAAAATGCGTAATTAATTATATGTTCAACTTTACTGGAATTAATTATCAGATAAAATGTATGCTTAGGTGCAGATGATTCGCTTAAAATGTTTTGGGAACACTTGCGTGAATAATTTGTTTATATATTCCTGAAAGTCATTGTTGTGTGAGACACTACAAACAGAATGCTCCACTGATATCGTAATTCCACATAAATACCACCAGTTTACCGCATAATATTTCACTGAACATGGTAATTGTAGTTAAGTTTCGAATTTCGAATATATTGGTCTTTCGTACATATAAGGTTTCGAGAAGAATAATCTTTTACCTTGTCACTTTAATTTCAAAGCCAAGAATATATGAGAAAATGCATAGCTGCACTCGCATAGCAGAAATTTATTTTTAATGCTTAATATTAGACGAAAAATGTAGACATACAGTTCTTTAATTAATAATCCAGCCCAACTCCATCCACAAGTACAACAAAAACAACTCATCAATGCGTGGAAGTAAAGCTCGGGTCAAGCCATTTCATGGATATGGACAACCTCCCCTATTCTTCTCGAGGGGAAAGATCTCACTCCAAAGAACGAAATTGCGTCCATTGGAGGTTCAGTGTCGTTGGAAATGTATTCGAGGGGCTATCATTTCTGTATTTCTCGCATCATCATTCTCAACAACTTTTACCAAACAATTCTCGCGGTCGTTCCGTCTACGAAAACATTCCCTCCACACCTCCGTTTCGTCTCTCTCTTTCGTCTTTATTCGATAAAGAAAACTAATTTCCCTCACTCCGCGTGTCCAACGTGTATTTTGGATCGCACTCAAATTTCCACGACCCTATTCCGCTAGGCGTTCGCTCTTTTTTTATTACGGGGCGGTCGGCGAATACCTAACTGCCCTCATCAGCGCCTCTTCTGCTCTTCCTCGACCGACGTCACCATATTCGAACGTCCTCCATGTTTGTCTTGGCGCCTGTGCTCGTATACGGGGACAGGGGAATGTAAGGATATAAAACCATTCTTCCCTTGAATCCCTTTTTTATGTCCGAGTCCTCGTATTCTCCTCCCCACCGAAAAGAGGGTCTTTATTCTGACGTATTTCTTTTTTTACGACAGATCTTTGTTTTTCGTTTTTTTCCCCTTCCAGTCGATACACGACTTACTTCCACTTACATAACGGACGTCTTCCTTCCTTCCTTTTTCTGGACCGTCTTCTCTTTGGAAGCCTCCTTGCCAATGTTCTCATCCTTAAGACAACGCCTTCTTTCTCGGCCCATCCGCGACCTAGAACTTCCCTCCCCCCTTTCTCTCCTCTACCCCTCCTCCCTCCCTCCATTCTCCCCATTGCCTCCTCTCTCTCTCTCTCTCTCTTTCCTTTTCTCACTTTAATGCAATCCTCGAGAAAACAAACCCTTAGGTGGACCTTCGGCTTAGTTTCTTCCCTGAGGGCGCAACCCCTCGTATCGTCTTTCCTTCGATCGATCCCAAATGTCTGTTGCTTGGAAAAATGATCGAATCCGAGGCGGAGATCCGGACGTTTTTATCCGCTCTTTCGATCTTATTGTTTTTTAGGCTCGTGTGAATTTAATAACTGTAATTAAATTTTGACATTTGAGAAGGAGAAAAAAATCCTGTACTTGACCGGGAATCGAATCCGGGCCTCCCCGTTTGCCGGATATGTGCTTTAACCGACTAAGCTATCAAGCCAGCATGATTCTCCATTCTCGGATTGGGATATTTACGTTGAAGAAGGGCTAACTGAATAGTAAACCAACACTAAACGTCCTCACAGAGGCATCGCGGAAAAACCCTTACTTTAATTCAAGAAAGCGAGTTGGCTTCAATATAACGAGAAACAAAGGTGTTGAAATGCCGTGTTATGCTTGTTCGCATAACGCTGAAACTAAAATTTGATATTTGAGAAGGGGAAAAAATCGGTATTTTAAGTACCGGATTTTTTCTCCTTCTCAAATATCAAAATTTAATTACAGCTTTATGCGAACATACATAACACGGCATTTCAACACCTTTGTTTCTTGTTAATAACTGTAGTTTTTTCCTGCATAAATATTTTTTATTGTATTTTTGTATTATCGCTATTGGCTAACTCATTGGCGTTAATAGTTGGTTCTCGGTAGAATAGTTAATATTTTTTTCACGTATGTATTTGAAATTGCATTTTGTTGGAATATAGAATTTTGTATTTTTCATGCGTCCCTTTGTACGGTGGTATATTTGATTTTGACACCTCTGTCAAAATCAATTATCATTTGAAGAATTTGTGCCGAGAATCCTTTGGAGTGATTTTAATGTTTCCAGTTAGTAAATTGTTCTTTTCCGTGGCTGAATGAAAAATATATCGTAATTAGATTTTGTTTGGTCGGTGGTGAGAAGGTCATTACGTATCGATATTTTATTTAAGAGTGTAACCCTTTATCTTTGGCTAATTAGTTCGTAGTTGGACAGCTCAAGCCAATTAGATAATAAGATAATAACTTATTTTAATTCTGTTCTGCAATAGACAAGGACAACTTATTATTTTCTTTTCTAAAGATTGGTTAATATATATCGGAGTTATCTTTGTCTGGCAGTAAAAAGCTTTCATAAAAAATTAACGATTGGAAAGCTATTAATGTACGGGTAGAAAGTTATTAAACCTGTAGTATTGAACGGGGTTAAACCTTTCGCTTATATTTTAACAAAGAAAAATTAAAAATCGATATTCGAATGAAAGAAAAACAAAAGGCATTTTCGAGAAGAAATTAATGCTCTGTGAATTGCACGTAGTTTATTTTACTTTAATACAATAATCACAATAAAGTATTATTTGTGTTCACATCATACAAGTAGACATGCCTTTTTCCTCTATCATTTCAACTTCTTTTATCCCGCACGGAATTGGACCGATGAAGAGTCGCGTAAACAGACGATTCCTAAAATCAAACTCCCTTTTTTGCCTTTTATTTTTTTCCACTTTTCCAGATGCGTTCAGGATGACAGAGATAAGGTCCGTCTGCTTGTCGGTTTCAACGTAAAGGGAAAAAAACGACGTTTTGGTGCAATGCCATTACCACTAAAGGCTTCCGTCTGTCATTTTTACTTCTCTCTTCCCCTCCCTCCATCCACTCCTCTCTTTTCACTCTATTCTCTCTTCTCACTCTATTCTCCCTTCCTCGCTCCATCTAGATCAGGAAATGTTTTCTATGGGATCCGGTTCGCTCAATTTCCAATTGAAGCGCGCGTGCATTTTTCACATTTTCCCTGGGTGGGGTTGGCCGCCCTGTCGCGCCGCATCAGCTTCACTTCACCCATGAACGTCCGTCCTTGTTTCACACTCAATAGGATTCGGAAGGGGATGAGTGGGTCATTCCGTCTCAGGAATTCCACTTCCTCTTTTATACTCCCCTCCTCCCAATAACTACATCCCTCCTCCCTCCCCTCCCTCCCGCCGTCATGGCAACCCAGACCAATTCAAAAAAACAGGGCTTGTGTGATGTAGGAGATCGCGTCATGCGTCCGTTAATATCGCACGCCCCGGCTTTATCAGTTGGAAGAAAAAATGGACTCGGTTTGGCGTCGCGACGTTTTTTCCCTACGATTCTCTAGATGTCTTTATGTATGCATCCTTCGCTTTGTGGGGGCTTTCTTGTTTTCGGCATCGGGGAGTGAGAAGCTTTCTAACGGCTTCATTGCTCCATCCTTCTATTTTTACTATTTATCCTTTGATGTGGGCTGAAGGACTGGATGGGTTTGGGTTAATGGACGCATGCAAAGGAAAACTCATCCGACGAGATGTTGCTGTTTATGCTGTCGTGAAACGTCATTCCAATGGATATACAGGTTTCCCTCTCTTTATGCGTGTGTTGCGTTCCAGGAAAGTGACGCATAAAGTGAATTCGCATAACAGAAACCATATTTACATTAAAAGCTAGGGATACATTCCACAATTAATCCTACATCCCCTCCAAGACGCTCTTCTTTCGCTCCATAGCGACTTCTTGAGCGCTAAATACAAACTTTAAAGCAACTAACATAAATTATATTCGCCAATAAAAGGAAGCAGACGAGCACAAGTGGTGGTTGTTGTGGGTGACATAATAGTGGAGGTTTGAAGTGCCGGAGGGTTGGGTTGGCCCAATGCAAGTTCCGCGGGCAAGGAGACGAAAATTCTCAAGTGTGCTCAAACAGTATCACTCGAAATCTCCCTCTCCACTCTACGATATCCACTCCACTCTCATCTCTTTTACTGTAGAACTAATACGCGCACCATAAGAGACAATGAGAAACTCAATGGTCGCCTTGTGGTGAAGTGCAGAACTTTCTTTCATTTGTATTGCACTGGCCGCGTAACCACATAAGAGCGAATCAAAGGCGCATAAAAAGAAATTCCGGTATTAATAAGTTTGTCGCATAATAACGAATTCCCATAAATAGAACGCGCATAAAGGGAAGGAAACCTGTACAACGAATCGTTTTTTATGTTTATACCTGACAATGAGATTTTCTGTTAGCGCACGCCTAAGTCGGTAATTTTTATATAATTTGATCAGCGCATTTTAAAATTCGATCGAGTTTTGGCTTGATAAAATTAATATAATTTAAAAGTGATTCTGAACAAAACAATAGAGCAGTGGAAATTCCACCCCTTTCCCTCCATGGCTCTAGTTTCCCATGGTTGTCTTCAATCGTCGTTCATTTGTGGTAGTCTTGATGGTTAATTTCGTTAATGATATTTATGTTTGCTAGAACGAGTCTTGCTTGCTCTATCGATGCTTTTTTACCTTAAACAATCAAATTACATCAGTTATTCCGTTTTTTGATGATATAATATGCATCCAAATTTTGTTTTGTTTTGAGTGCGTCTGCGTTTTATGCATCGAGTTTTTGTTCTTTTCATTTAAAAAATGAATCCATTTGAATTGTGTGATTTATTGACGGAGCTAATATTTTCCATCGGGTTTTACTGTACAATCACGGCAATCAGAGGCCACCATTTTGGAATTTGTTTTAAATAACGCCTCAAAATACGAGCATTTGGCGTTTGCTATATTGACGGTATGTAAATTTACGTCCGAATACCTGTGACAGATATTCATTTCTCATGCTTGGAAAAATGGTTCTGGTCGAGTTTTCCTCTCACGTCAATTCCATTAAAATTTGCCAATCATCGTACTTCGCGGAAGCGTTCGTATTTATTCCTCCAAACATTCCATCGGCCTACTCTTTTTTTGTAAACATCTCAACAATACCGCCTCGTTCATTTCACGTTTTTATGACATAACTCTTTAATAATGTTTCGTAAATTTTCATTTGCTCACTCCCGTCATGTGAATTTATTATCCTCTCTGTCGACTTTCCCGATATATTTTCATTCGTATTTTTTAAAAGGTCTTTTTTGTAAGTATATCCCGGTGTACCTATAATCTCATATTTAGAAAGTCAATTAATTTGAGATGTCATGAAATGATATGCTATTGATTGTAAGCGGGCGAATTAAGCCAGGGATGATTAGCATATTTGAGTAACTAGCTATACGAGAGCTTCCTAAGGGGACAATGTTTGCGAAGCAAATAATTTATCGCTGAAGATGAAAGTAATACTTAATAGTTTAATCGCTGGAATATTATCCAAGTGAATTTTTGCATTTAGAACTGTCATTGACGTAAAACTTAAAATGCTAATAATTGCTTTAAGATATTCCTCCTATAAATAACAATCTTTAATTTTATAATACAGCTAGCTCATCCTGTATGGAAATGTATTTACTCTCTCCCAGCCGTCGAGTAGATGTGCTTAATAGGTATAATTCCAGTGATTAGCAATACTCGAGATTAATTTGTTTATTCGTCTAATGTAAATTTGTCTATTCAAATATAATTTGCACCTATTTAGTACCAAGCACTGGTATCAGTCCATATGTCCGTTCGTCATATATTTTCTCTTATATGTGCTCTGTAACATCCTCGTTGAAGAGATGATATTGTCTCCCACTTCAATTGACAATGCCATTCAATGATCTTCGGTTATGTTTGAGAGATAGGGTGACCACTATTTATGCCCTTATTGTAATTCATAATTGGCCATTTCTCCATTTCGTAAACCATCGAAGGAAATTCAAATTAGGGGGTGATAGTTTTTGAAAGCGAAGTGCTTAAACCTGAAATATATTTCATCATTTTAGTGTGCGTGGATATCATATGTAACAATTAAAAAAAACGATGTATATTTTCATCCATCAATTTGATATTAGCTGTAAAAGTTATGCCTACATACAATTTCAGATGTACATAAAAGAATTATTCCGCAAAGTTGATTAAATTCGCTATTATTTGCAAGAATTTCGGATGCAGATGGGATATAGAAAGATTCATTTGCCTTCGTTCCGATTTTTTTGCGCCACTCGCTTCGGCTTCATATCTTAGTGACTGATATTCTGTCGATTTCGTTTGTTTTCGCGTCCAACCGTCTGGGAAACAACATCAATAAGCTCCGACCTCCGATCGAGGTGCGTTTTCGATTTTCGGAAGGCAGTCTGCGGAGTGAAGGATGAAAGTAAATGGGGTTGTTTTTGCCGTCTCTTTGATGAACGACCCCGTGAACGCGGCGGGCTTGCCATCTGGCGGTCGCTTCGCGAAGTGGAATTTGGGCGGGTCGCCGAATCTCTCGAGCGGGAGAAAGTATATAGATGGTGGTAGACAGGGAGTTTTCCATTTTCGGGGCCGGGAACGTTGTAAAAAAAGAATATATATATTCTGAAAAAGGGTTGGAAGACGTTCGCTACCGTATTGGGTTTGCAGGGAAATATATGTTCCCCTTTCCTACGCTTTACTTCCGTCGTGGAAATTTATTTCTTCCCGCCGGTCCACACTCTGAAAATGGGGCCGACTGTTATCGGAAAACTTTCTTGTCTGACTCTGCCCTTCTTTCGAACTGGTTCATGCGTTTAAAATTGTTTTTGTTATTTTTTATTCGGGCATAATATTTGTTAGTTTTATGCGATTACAGTGAAACAAAGCATCTTGCGAGTAATTATATTAATTAAAAATACTTCTGCAACTTTGTAGATGGTTAAAATCTGAAAGAACCATACTTAACAATAATATTTATGTAGCAATATTTACACCAAGTTTCTATTTGAAGATACAGAATAACATTTTGAGTTTTTATGCAAGGTGATTTTTGTATTCCATTCGTTATTAGTCTTTTGAAGAATATCCTCGTTCTGATTATTCTATAAGGTACTGAAGGTGCAGTTGTGGTAACGTCGTGTTTCTGAGTTGATAAAAAAATGAGTGAATTAAATTTGTTTACCTTATCTTTAAATAAATAATGTAAGCTACTACTCAGGCGGCGTGAAAATCCGTCTTCTATCGTATTCATACCACCAGTGACATTTAGTTCGGAAATATACCTACCTTCCTGATCCTTTTGTATAAACAGCTGTCCTGGTTTGCAGATTAATTGGATAGTAATTATTAAATAATTAAGTCAAAGAGATAAATATAATCCCATACGTATGCATTTCTGTTAACCTTACCAAGCTACGCTCTGTTAAACATGAAACAAGATTAAATCATATTCACGTGAGAGTTAGCTAAAGTTAGTGAAATGCTTCCATTAATTGTAATGACGTAAGCGTTATCTTCATTTAAACATAATTAATTTTCCTGAAAATTTCCTCCATTCTGCTGAATCATTTTGTAGCGTTTTCAAAACAAATCAGGATATTTGGTACTTGAACCCTTGATATTTCATTCTATCGTTTTCCGTTTATGAAGTTGTGACATTTTGTAATGTAAATAGGAAATAAGTACGTAACCTATTAGAAGATAAAATTTTACGTCAGGAGAGTTTGTAACACATGGCTCACACCATTCATATACAGGCAGTCTCCGCTTTTCGTCGTCCCGCTTATAAGTCAGTTCCTAATTGGAAACATTTATTCATTCTTCCGTCCTCTTGGTTCGCTTGTTCGACACATTGCAATAATTGCTCATCTGTTTGTGGACAATTTGATTCGTCGGGGTGAGTCTGTGTTTCGACCTGCTCCGGGAATTATTGTTGTGTGTATAGTACATATATGTACAGTGATTTTATACTTTTCTTGCATCTTCACCCATAAATAATGGCACACAAAAAGGAAAATTGTAGTTTGTGTTGTTTTGGCCAAAAAAACACCAGGAAGGTTTTGTGTTTGGAAATTAAATCCAAAATAATTAAACTTTGTGATGATGGTATCTCAACTACTGAGCTGTGTACGTCTTAATAAAGTGCATTATGATGATAATCTAAATTTTTCATACTGTTTAAAACAATGATTTTCGAATGTGTTATTGAAATATGAAGTAGTGATTGAGTCTGTTGTAATCGTGTATCGTCTATTCCTTTGTGCGCTTATCTTATAATACCTACTTAAAAATAGGTATTTTCGATAATTTTTGAGTCTAGTGCCCTTGGTCAGGAACTAAACTCCTCATCTTAATATTGTGTCTATGGAAAATGGTGATCCGCTTTTCGTCGCGATCTCCAGGAAAGTAACTTGACGTAAAAGCGAGGACTGCCTGTATAGCGATTGTTTTTCTATAATATAATTGAATTGCGTGGGAAGGTAGTATCGATGTGGAATTAACCGTTTGTAGGCGGCTGCTGGGTAATTTGGGGACTTCCGCCGGCCGTGCGCGTCCTGTCTCCCACGTGCCTCTGGTACACTCCTTCGCCTCCGTTCCTTACGCTCCTCTCCGCCCCCAACTCCCACCCTCAACCCTAACACCCAACCCCGTCCTCCAACCCCCATCCCCAAACTCCACCACAACTCCACCCTCCCCAAATTGGTGCGCGTGCCGGTATTGCTTCCGGCCTTGTTAACCTGAATTCGACTCCCGGCTTCCGGTGGTGCATGCGTTCCATTATGTCGCCAAGACGATGTTCTTAACGTTGTAACGATAATGCGTTACTTGTAGTCCTGATTCAACTTATACATTAATGTATTACATAAACTTAGGATTGGGTCATAGGTGTCGTAACCGTGTATTCCAACTGTAAACATCTAATGATAGTAGCAGCATTTAGCACGCTATACTGGTTGAAACTGATTTTAGTACTATTATTTTTCCTGTCGGTTATATCGTTATATATATCGTTTCCATCTCATTTTTCACTCGCAAAAAATGAAAATTTTATCTCATTAGAAATTAATTCTTCGGTAAATCTTTGATTTAGAGCTTAACTTGGCTATTGGAAAATTTAAATTATTTTTCGCGAGTCCTTGATCGACGAGCTCGGTCCGGATGAAGATATCGGTGCGAATTAGAGACTTATCACTGATTTTTGTATGTTGTCCTTTGCATAAGTATCTTTAGGTATCTTAGGTGTCTACAGTTAAAAGTACAAGATAAGGTGTATATATATATATATATACTTACTTTTTATATTTATCATTTCATGGAAAATTCTAGTCGAATGATTATTATCTTCTAATTTGCCGAGACAATTTTGAATAATCCATACATTTAGACACACAAATTCGCTATATGCTCTTTACTGTACATAATTCAAAGCATGTGGACATTTGCTGTATACATTTTTAATCAAAACTAGATTTTTTTAGCAGTGAATTGCTTTTGATGACTATTTTTCAAGGGGGCGTTTTAATGAACATCTGCAAGCATAATTAACGCTATATTTCTAAAAAAGGCTTTTTTGTAGGTTGCTATTTTAATAATAGACCCGTCCTGGGAAACAAACTCGAACGGAACTGAATTTTTATTTTCGTAGGCAAATTGCTGGCAAACGCAAAAGCATTTAACGTCGCTTCTACCGCCGTCAGAATGCGTATTTTATACACAATGTGGACTTGAGAGACTTACTAAAAGCTAAACACGCCCTCTTGTCACCTTCCGCCCGTCCATCAGCTTTTCTCGCCCCCCTCTTGTCTCCCCTTCCACTCCGTCACCGTTCTCCACTTCTCCTCCCCCTTTCGCCCACTCCCAGCGCTTTGTCCCCTTCCTCTCCCTCTCCCCAACACCTCACTCAACGCCGCTGCACTTCCTCCTGTTGCCCCACCCGTCCAGTGCCCGCTCCACAGCTGTCCTTCCATTCTATTCATAGGATGACGTCAAGCCTCGTAGACCTCTTTCATTGCTATCCCTCCCCCACCCACACCTCCCCCTCTCCCCTCCCCCGCCCCCTCTCCCCCTCCCTCTTCACGCACTCCTCCTTAACCTCTCGCCTACCCAGGGTCCCTCAATCCATACATCCCCTTCCCTCCTTGTCACGCACACATATACACCCTTTTACTAACTCTTTAATGCTTCCTCCACCGCCGTCCCTTACACATCTCCCCTCCCTTTCTCCTTGCTCCCTCCCTCGCCTCCCAAATCTTTTTCCATTCACTCATTTCCCCAACCCCACCACCCCGCCCCTCATCCACTTCCGGAACTCCACAGTGCTACCAACTGCGTAATGCCACTCTCTATTACTATCCCCGGAGGCACTCCCATTATACCTCTTTATATTTTCCTTTTGGGGTGTGTGTGTGTGTGTGTGCGCGCGCGTTTCCCTTGCAACCTCCGGGATACGCTAACTTACCAAACTCCGCGAGAACGGCAACACACCCCCTCAAATCCCTTCCAACTTCGAGGTAACCTTTACTCCCGCTAGCTTCCCTTCTCTCACACCCTTCCTCTCAAGTGGCGCCTTTCTGAGTTATCGTCAGCTTCGGTGCGACGGTCTACCATCAAGTGTCTCCATCCTCCATCCCTCCCTCTTATCACCTCTCAACCCTCTCTTACTCCCTCCCATTTCGCTTCTCTTACCTCCCTTCCCTCACTCTATCTACCACTTCGCCTGATGACATCACGCGTTTTCAAAACCCTACTGCAGATTCCTCCATTATCCTCTTGTTCTCACCATTCCCTCGTCTGCTGATGTTTCTTTGTTCGAGAGCAGAGGTCGCGCTGTTACGCGATTCTCTTTGTCACTGCGGTGTTTTTTTCTCTCTTTTCACGTCCATCCTAATATTCCCCCTCTCCCTGTTCTCCTCCTTCATCTCTCATTCCTAGTCCCTCTTCTAGATGTTTTTTTATCTCTTTTTGGTGAGTTTTCCAATATCAGGGATTTGTTTTTTTTATTTATAGTCTGATATTTTCGAAAGAATTCAATTTTTCATTCCTCCGGGTTATCTGATGATGAGATTTTTTTGTGGATTATGGCTTGGCGACACCGGAAAAGTATGTCGTGCGTTCAATTTTTAAAGATCTAGGGTCTTTTCCTTTTCGGTGTTGGTAATTGAATTATTATTTAAGTTAGCTCTCTCTCGTGCAGCTATTGGAGCGGCTGAAAAGCATAAGGGACGAATAATAGGTTTCCATATCTTACAGGTTTTAACCGAAGGGTACATTACAGCACCACTCTTCATCGAGTCGATTTTATCCAAATAGGCGATAATGCTTTGCTTTTCATTTGGTAGAACAGATGAGATTGGAGCTACTGAAATCAAAATATAAAATTGTAGCAAAATGCAGTTTTATTTTTATTATGCGGCAAATATGCGACTCTCTGTTCACCTGATTTATCATGTTTGATCTTTGAGCAATTTAATATTGTGAACATTTTCACCTTTGCCTATTGCAATTTTGACAACTAATGATTATTTCGCACTTCATACTTCGATTATAAATTAAAAATTTCGCCATGTCTTTTGTATTTCCACCCAAAAAATGAACAATTTAATCCTCAATTTCCCTTCAGTAGTAAACACGAAAACAGTGCCTGGGGAATGATTAAATTTTGAGTGACGTTGGAGAGGTGAACCACAATGACAGAAATGTCTGGTCGCAAAAGCTTCGACTCACTTCCCATCGCCGAGCAAGAGACTCGGAAGAGAAATATCTTCCATCACAAAAACAGATGAAGCTCTTTCTTTTTTGGTGGCGCTGAGGTGGTCTTTTTCGCGAATGAGAAACGAATGGTCATAGATTTCTGCTTCCTCCGTATTTCATTTCTCTAACTTTCCGAAAAAAGAAAGAAAAATGACCGCTAAACGCTACTGACTAATAAATCGCGTTAGTTACAGTGCCCAGCGTGGTCCGGCTCTCGCAAAATCTCTTCAGAATGGTCGGACGCGCGTTGAGTAGGGTGAAAATGGAGGGGGTGAGAGCGGGCGGAGGGATTGACCAATGAGGCGATTTTGTCAATGTCGTCCCGATAAAAGAAGAATTGACCGCGGAATGCGCCCATTTATTACGTTGAAATGTGTGGGAGAAGGAAGAGCTTTTTTTATGGGTTTATTTTTCCCGAAAAAGGGCCAATTTCAGATAGGTAAAGTTGGTGTGAAAAGGATTTTTTATGGGAGCTTTTCAAATGCGGAGGACTTTTATACCATATTGGTACTCGTGACACTCTTTACTGGTTTCTTGTTATTTTATTCGTATTTCCACATAATTTGCTCGAAGCATCAATTCGAAACGGGATTCGATTAATCGTGAAGAAATAAATATCAAATCCTGCTAGGAAGAAGGTAGATGAAATAGTTTTAGGATCGACAACATGCCAAAATAGTTCTATTCCAATCTAAAGGCGCTCTTATCAAACTTCTCTATTTTAATTTTCTTATATACTCCATGTTATTTATGGTTTTCTGTTTTTTTCAACACTGTTCTTTTAATGAAATTCGCAGTAGAGGAATGCGGACTCTGGGAATAAGTATAGGGTGCCGCTTATATTTCTTCCCGCATTATTTATTACGGGTACATGCACGCTTCGCATTTGGATTTTCTTCCATTTTCTCTCAAGATTTTATTTTCGTTTACCTTAGAGCAGTCTTGAGTAGTCTTATCCTAATCATATGTATTCACTAGTTGGATAAAATCTATCTTTTTGGTGTCCAATTTGTCTGTTAAAACTTCTTCCTATATATGCTTGTAAATCCGCAGGAGGAATGTTAAATTCTGGTTAATCCTGAATAAACAGACGGAATTTTCTCACTGAGGCGTAAATTGTAATTCCCAAATTGCTCTGAAAATGCTGGTACCTAAGGGAAATAATAACCAGCGAGTTGCATCGGTGTGTCTGTTGGAGAGCGTCGTTATAGAGACATGTGAAACCGTGAATTTTGTTGCGACTGTTATGGAAACGCGCGCTCCAAATATTAAGGAAATGCTGTATAAATCTCTTAGTCAGACCACTATTAGAATAAAGACAATGGTTTCGGTGTCCTATATTGGAGGGCAGATCATAATGCTGGTTTTGGTGCAGAGAGCTGCATTTCCTTTCAAAATAGGCGAGCGTGTCAGGAAATGATGGAAAAAATAAAATGAAAGTCGGAGACATTTTTTAAATAAACCATCATTAAAATTTGTATCTCTCTATTCTCTCTATTTTTTTATTATAAAAAAAACAAAATTTCTTGGCCTAGTATAAATGTAGAACCCGAGGAATAGAAAGAATTAGGAGATTAAAAATTTTTGTAGTGCATAAATTGGAATTTGGATGTTTGTTTTTTTTTAACCTCCAAAGTACTCCGGTAAAATGTTTTAGCGATATAGAGGCCTTTTGCATCCGTTATTAAAGCTATAAATCATTTTCATCGTAATCTATAGCATTCAATCTTTGTTTGCACATGCCATTGAAGAACTTCATGTAATTCTATAAAAATATTTTGCGATAAATTTCGAATAAGTGCAATTTTAACTTGAGTATATATAAGTATCTCAGATTAAAATTAGGTTAGGGAAGATTAAAATGTAGTTACGATTAATGGATAAATTAACTTTTGATTACCCCTAGAATCAGGGCCGGCCAGAAGTACGGACGAGCGGGGCTGCTGCCCAGGCCGTCAAAATATTGGGTGCGCTAACCAGATTATCTATCTATACATTACTTACGAATGAATAAGTGTTGGATACCAATTTATATCGCAGAACAGGCAGGAATATAGATTAAATTAATTTTCCATTTCATCATCAACTATTTCACGGAGCAATGAATAAATGAAGAAGTTTCAAAAATATCTCAACAAAACTTAACGGAAGGGGCGCTGGAGCGGTTTCTCGCCGGGGCACCACAATACCTCAGGTCGCTCCTACCTAGAGTAATAAGTTCGATCTGTTCTTAATCTAAAAGCATGTTAACTATTTCTCCTAAATTTTAAGGTACTCATCTGCCTACAACTCTGTGGAAAGATGTTATGTAAAAACATAAAAATATTAGTCGATGGCTTGATTAAGAATTGTGATATCTACATTAATAAAAATGAATACTAATGATAATCCCGTGTGGTGATCGGTGCTCTCATTCGAACCAATGCGAAAATTATGGATAATTTTAGTTATTACATTCTTTCTTGCGGTAATTTTCTAATCTATATAAGCAAACATTTCGATATTTGTTATAAAGACGACTTTTGTCCTCCGAATTAAACAGATCCTTAATTAAATTGGTATTCTAATTATGATTTGAGTTTAAATAGCATATAAAAACACCTCCATTCTTCATTTTGTTGAAAAAATAATTTGATAAAATAACATATATGTTACACATTATTTTCACGAAAAATCGGCATTTAAACTCGTTATATTACGTTGTTACAAAAGTTTAAAACTTTTGTTTAGCGCTTATCCTTTGCGCCAATCAGATGCGAGGGTAAAAATTAATTTTCGAGCGTGTAAGAAAATAACAAGACATGCTATAGGGCTGAAAAAGAAGTTTTAAAAAACGTGAGTGCTTGCACAACTTTTTGCAGTCTTCGCCTAGTGAAAATCTCGCATTTTCTCGTCGAAAAGTTTGGTTCTACCCGTGTTTTTTTTTAACCCATGAGAATGTGTGATGACTTTTCGGAACTCCTCCGTCGGACCACGTCGCCTAGTCGGACCTTAATCCCTCGAGATTCTATTCTAAATCCGTGTCTCCCCTCTGCATCCTCGCCGAATCCAGACAATGGCCCCACTCTCGACGAATTCTGAATTTTTTCATTCACCTTAGAAGTATTTTAATGAAATCCCGCTGCGATTCGACCTTTTTTCTCTCTTTATCGACTCGTCAGTGTCCGAATTTCATTTGTTTTTTTTCCTCGTCCCCTTTGACGCAATCCGTCATCTTTTAGCCTCGATTCCGCCGCCATACTTTTTTCTCTTTTATTCGGAAAAATGAGTGAAATAATATTTCTCAGCTAGCTCCTGGTATCTTTTTTTCTCGAGAAGGCGAACAGAAATGAATGGCAAAGTTTGCAAATTCAACCATGAATAATGTATCAGAAGGAGATTAGATCTCTTGGAATGGTGGCTGAGGGAAGGGGCAGAGGAGAAAACCAAAGAGGGGGATTGTGGAGGGAGGAGGTGGAGTGATAAGGTGGAGGAGGGAGTGGCAAGAACGGAGGAGGACGGGGAGATGGAGTATGAAAAGTAGAGGAGGATGAGTGAGGGGATGGGAGGAAATTTTGAAATGTATGGAGATATGGGTGTAATGGGGTTGAAATAAACTCGCCACTACCCCAAGATTATTTCGTCCGTGTTGCGCATGAGCTCACGGCAAATTTTCAATTAAATTTCTTTATTCAAATACCTAGAGTAACATGGGAACAGAGCCGTGTTCATAAGATCGTTAATTTTTTTATCATGAAGAATTGGTTCATGAATGGAAGCGTGGTTTGTGTTTTTTAAATCTTCGCGGAAATAATGTGGATGTGCAGAATGAAGGTAGAGTTATTACAGCATGAAAATCCTCCTCTAGATTTTTTCTGTTATAACGTCTTTTGCGTTGGAGGTATCAAAATTCGAATTAGAATCCGTTTATGACATACATCGTCAGGTTAGTTTTTACAACCAAATGCACGCGCTGGCAAGTAATGTAAGTATGAGGTATTTAATTTTTCAGACTAAAACTTTTCTCACAAGAAATACATTGCGTCGGCATTTATATCTATCACATTACTTGGTTTAATTAAGATACAAATTGGAAACTTAAATAGTTGTACGGCCGAAAGAACGAACTACATTTTTCTCGAAGAAAGGCTCCAAATCCTTGACAATATACCTAAAAATTCATTTGATTCCAGAAAAAAACGGAGTTTTTCAATCTGTTGACAAGGAGAAATTCTGATACCATGGAAACGTGTCTAATACTTTTAAACTCTGCAATACTGAAAACGGGAGGAATAGAAAGAATAAAAAAATAGTACTTTTGGCCTAGCGAAGCGAGGTCTCTCCTCTCCACCCAGGTGCCGGTGAGCCTAGCGCTACATTTTAGAAGGAAAGCTTCTTGTACCGGGCGCCAATAACAATCAGCAGTACTTATATTATGTATATGGGTGTCAATTGTAGAAAACTGGAGAGTCGCTAAAGAATCCTATGATGGAAAGTTTTTCGGTCAAGACACCTACAGCCACGGAGAGAAGACAACTCTTTCTCCGTGTGTGTCTCTTCGACATCCCCAGCTGCTCTCAAACGGTGTGTTCACCGGGCTTTCTACAATAACTAATTGCCACCAATGTTTTATTTTACCTTTCTCCTTCCTCAAGCATGTGTGTAGATGTATGTGTATCATCATCAAACCTTTTCAATCCAGACGCCTTCAGTTTTCCCTAAAAACTGCCTCCCTCTTCCATATTGTCCCTAAAAATTTCACAAGCTCTCTGTTCTATTTCTCTTTCGGTCTTCTTTTTGGTCTCTTGGCTTTTTTTGGAATCCATTCAATCACACTAGACCTCCATCATTGATCATTTCCTCTAGTAGTATGACTCACCCACTGGTACCTAAAAGCCTTCACTATTCTAATTACATCACGGACTCGTGCCTTTTTTCTTGCCTAGTCGTTCCTTTTGAGATCTCTTCGAGTGGTCGTCCGCATACATCTCTCTATACTCCTCTGTGTTGTTCACAGGCAATTGACTATTTTGGTGTTCACGTTTCACATCCATAGGTCAGAACAGGCATAATGCATTGGTCGCACGATCTCCTTTTCGGACATATTGGGACATTTGAGTTAAGATGTTTGCATTCCCGCCAAAAGCGCTAAATGATCTCTCCAGGAAGTGTTCCGTCGGTAGTGATAAGTTGACCCAAGATTGTTACCATTAATGTTTATCTTATCAGGCATTGTGAAGGAGTTGTACATTACCTCTGTTTTATTAAGATTCATTTTAAGTCCAGCTTCTTGGCTTGCCTGCTCCAGCTCCTCAGTTCTTCCACGGAACTATTCCGAGCTTCGTGCGAACAGTATGATGTCATCAGCAAAGTGCAAATGACTCAAATGTTCTCCATTTTTCGTTATACCGTTTTCTTCCCAGTCTAGTGTTTTGATTACTTAGTCTACAGTGGCCGTGAATAATCTAGGAGACATGGTACCTCCTTGCCTCACCCCTTTTCGGTTTTAACCCCTCAAGCCCGGAGGAGGTTTATTAAATCTCACCCGTACGGCCGGATGAGGTTTTAAATTTTTCGCTATTGCGTTGCAAAAACGTTCAAGAAATTTTTTTAAAATCATAACTTTATAAGTTTTCTCTCGATTTTTCTGATTTTTTTGTGGATTTACGAAAAACATGAAATTTATAAATATTCATTTTGCGTATCATATTTTACACACATTGTTGCAGTAGAAGAGAATGTACACCAATCGCTAATTTTCCGGCGCGCGTTTGCGCTTTATAAATAACATTCAGCACCGGGAAATCTATGAAAGATATTGATGTACAATCTAAATAAAAAAATGACTTAAATTAGTAACTATTGCATTATACGTCTCTACCCATCTAGACCAATTAGGTGAAAAGTTTTACGTCTCTCAACTTTTTCATGTCTTGACTAGAAATTTTTAAGTATATGCAGTATTACTGATTTATTAGAAGACGATTTATTTATAATATAAACGTTTTAGTTATACAGTCATCATTCTTGGTCATTACAAAAGTCACATAGAGATTGGAAAGGGAGATATGACGATGTATACATCAGAAATGAATTTGGATGCAAAACACGGAAAACTTTCAAAAGTAAAACTTTAGCTTATAAGTCCTTTCCAAATATTTTTAGAAAATTTACACATGCGTAATTAGATTCAGCAAGAAATGCCTTATAGCTTAGTAAACACTTCTAGTAATCTAATGTGTAAATATATGGAAGAGCTTCGCTGTTCGTGATTTTTGCAGGCGTGTTCTCTTCTTGCCAAATCGCTTCATCGCTGCTTTGGCCCCACTAGATAGCACAATAGAGAAAGATTTATCTGAAGAGGAAAACAGACCCTACATCTTCTTTAAATGACAAAGGAACCCAATTTTATGGCTTCCCTTTCACCAACTTTAGAAACCGATATTCTGTAGGTCCGTGGTAAAAACTAAAATTCTATCACAAAACTAAACATATATTATATGTAAACAATTACATACAAATAGATATACACAATTCCTCGCAATTCTCCTCCGGAAAGAACAAAGGCTCCTTCTCAACTAACTTGCTTTGGGGGTGCAAAAAATCTTAGTAATCCCAACCACCTCAAATAGTGCGAAATAGCAGATATTGGCTGGCGTTGACGCTCTCCTATTCAGCGAGGAACGAAGGATCGCGCGGTCATGGAAGCGAATGTTTACCAAAATGATTTTACTCAACCTAATTCCATTCTTCATGAATTGCATCGTAAAAATTTCTAATAAGACGTTTTCCTTTCCTTTTTTACATGCCGACGAGCCAAATGGCTCCACCAGGAAAAAAGAGGAGAAAAATCGTGCTCTCCTTGGAAAAGATACACAGTTCCTACATTGTATTTCAAAAATTATTGAAAAGTGATTTTTATACGGAGAAACACCATTATATCGTAGCAAAATTGAAAATTCCATCGCAAAATTCAACGATGCTTATATATTAAAAAAAAGGAAAAAAAATACATGACAGACAGATAGGATGAACAAAGCCTCCTCTTTCAAAATATATAAAGGTTATTTAGATTAAAAGAAGTCTCTAGCGTCAAAAGATAAAAGAAATTAGGGCTGACGCAGGACGGAATAGTACGGCTGACGGCCGATTGAAGTTATCGCAGGACGTAATAGCACGTCTGACGGCGTTTACGGATTAAAGGCACTTGTTTCTTAATGCAGCTGGACAGAAGTTGTTATAAGATATTCTTGATTAAAGTTATGTATGTTTCTTCTACCCCTTGTTTCATTATTGCATTTACCACCAAAGAAGTTCGAATAGTGTCAAATGCCTTCTCGTAGTCGATGAAGCACATACAGAAGGGCAACTCTTACTCATTAGTCCGACTGATTATCTCTCTTACTATTTGAATGTGGTCCATCGTATTATATCCGCTGCGAAATCCGGCTTGTTCTCTGGGTTTGGCGAAATCAAGATGCTTTTGAAAGCGCATAAGTAAGAATCTTGGAGAATATTCTGTGGACTGCCGGGGGCAGGCTGATAATTATTCATATCTTCCTCGCAACCTTTTTTGTGCAAAAGCATGATGGTGGCGTGGTTTAATAAAAAGATATCCACTCCTCAGTTCCTGCAGACCTTCTCCATTTTTCTTACATTTCTTGAAGTTTTTTTTGTTGGACAAAGTCCGGCAGTTGAAGGTAAGGTAGGCTGCACTTCTTCCGTGTGAGCCCTTCCACCGAATTTGAGGCAGTGTACTGAGATAGTTAGATATCTTATATTATAAAAGTTCCCAAAGACATCTTTGAGATTATAAATTAGACCTGGTTCTTCACATTATTTTCTCCTCCTAATGCATACTGTATTACATATATAATTTCGCAATGCAGGTCAGGGTCCTTGAAAGCGTCTCTAGAAGAGCATATGCATGTAAGCCCATGGGTAAATTCATTTAGGCTGGATTCATGCGACGAGTTCCTCTCTAACGTGCGAGGACGGTGGGGGAGGGTTTCTTTTCGGCACACTAGGAGAAACTTTCTCGCAAAATGTCATCGGGTGAGGAGAGGATAGGAAGGGGTGTTAGTTGTGGTTCGGGGAGGAGGGAAGGGGGAGGGTCGTGGAGAAGGGAAGAGGGAGGGGGGAGGTTGTGGAGAGGGGAGAAGGGGGAGGGTCGCTGTGCGGAACTGGGAGGAGGTTAGCAGTGCCGAAATAATTTGACACCGCGAAGGAATGTGTACAGTTCTGTTTAGTCTTTTCGAACCAGTATTCCAGTGATGCTGTGTGAATCATTGGGCGAAGTTTACCATGCGCACCCCACTCGTGAATTTCCTTAAGCCGTCCGAACGAGGAAGACACCGCCTCTCTCCTCTCCTTCTCCTGAGGTTGAGAGTTCTCCCTCGTGTCTTTACAAGACGTTTTCGAATTCCGCCAACTTCGTAGCACTCGCTGATGAAGTCCATTGAAAATTTGTATCCTGAGGCTTAATTTGGTGCATTTAGATGGCAAAGTCTTGGAGTCTTGCCCAAAAATACTCAGTTAATTTTCCCTCGGGATTTCTCTATTGTGACTTCGTCTGAGTTCTTGAATAGTTTAGCGGATCGAGTGCTGCATTCTTCTGCGAGCGTATTTTAGCCATTTTAGTTCGAGATCTTTCTGCTAATTGTGATTTTTAAATAGTTGCTTTAAATTCATTATTTGTTCTCAAATTAGACTAATAGAGTTAATTTTCTTTTACCCAATGATAAAAGAAGAATAGTTTCCAGTAAATCTACAGCAACATCAATAATTATTGGATATAATTAATAACTAAAGTAAGTCTGGGAAGTATTGTGGTCCCGATTCTCTGACGATAAAGAAATAAATTAGGTATTTACAATTACAACAGTAAATAATATACCAGTGAATAGTATATTTTAAAGTTTCATCAAGAAGAATTAGAAAATTCTGAATATTAGCGTCATTTTTTATCTGCTGGTCTTATTTTCAATTCACGACTCTCTATTTTTCTTATATTTGAGTTTAATTTGTTTACATGGCTGTATGTATCAATGATAAAATCAAGCGAGTGAGGAAACAGTAAAATTCAAACGGCGAATTTGGTGTCGTAACACATAAACATTAAATACCATAATTATAGTGTTGGCGTGCATGATCCTCTGAAAGAGCTTAGCAATTTTTTTTACTTTTACGAACGTCCTGCTCGTACGCGGGATAGTTTTTCCTCGTACTCATGAAAAGGGTAAGGGCATCCTTCGGCTTACAAACACGAAACACAAACACTTGCCGGCCAGTGCTCTCTCTTCCTCTAAAAACGTCTTTAAACACGTCTACCCGCCTTCCTGCCGTCATTTCCTCCGCGTAAAAAACTCTTCGTCCTTTTTTTACCCCTTCCCCTTCTTATTTCCTTTTATTTATGCATTTGACCGCCTTTTCCATCCCCGTTGTCTTGGCAAAAGCCGCCCTTACCGCAGTTTTTAAAGGGATATTATTTTTTCCGTTTTTTTCGAGCATTGCAGGAGAGAGGGTTTTGTCTTTTTTCCAACTTTTCTCTCTCTCTGCCCGACGAAAGGGAGAGAGAGAGAGAGAGCACTTGGGGAAAGAGGTCGATATCCTGCGGGACGAAGCTATCCCAGAGGCCGTCGTCTCCAATCGAATTATCCGTCTCCGCAGCCTGACGCCCATTTCCCCGGCCCTGGCAGTCTTCGCCGCGGGCCGATGATCTCGGCGTGTTTACGGCTGACTGGTTCCGCTGACTTATTGCGATTGTGTTTGGTACGAGCCGATTTTTTTACTGAATCTCGGATGTCTTTCGTCGCAGGTTTCGCCAAAAGCTTTAAAATAGTTTCTTACGCCGATCCGTGAGCTACGGTAACGATTATGAAGGTCTATTTGGATCGTGTTACTTCTTCAACTCTGCTCTCTTTTCTGTTAGGGCTTTAATGGTCTATATTTTATTAATGGCCGCGTGTAGAATAATGCATTGTTGATGGAAATTTGATTAAATTTCGAAACAGTAATTCGACCGAAATCGACCTGCGAGTTTCTAATTCATTTTTAATGATCCGGCTGAATTAATTGGTTCTTATAGCGTTAAATGATTCATTTAGCTTTTTAAATAATTTGACTCTTTTCAAATGCAATTTTGTCTCCTTAAGGTAGTTATTTCAGGGAACGAATATTATCCTTACTAGTCGTTGGAGAGAAATCATTACCTAATGTTGAATGATTTCATATATATATATATATATATATATATATATATATATATATATATATATATATATATATATATATATATAAACTTAAGGAAAAGAAAAGGTAGTGATGAGGGTGGCAACAAGGTGTTGAGGGAGGCCCAGCGGACATTTATATATGCTTGCATTCTGCAAGCATATCATCTCAATATAAAAAACGTTCATTTTTCATATATAATCGATATATCGATATATAATGATAGGAGTATACTAATGTCCAGCCCAAACTACTAGAGCTAGAGAGCTGAAAGTTTCAGTTTTTGTAGATATAATGAAGAAATCTACAGATAAAATGAGACAACTCACCTAAGTGACATGAGTTCGACTCCAGAAAATCCGAAAGTTGCGTTTTTTCCCATAAGAAAAGCATTGAGCCATTTTTCTAAATTAATTTTGGCACTTTCCCGTAAGCTAGAAAAATGAAACTATCAGTGTAGGTAGATGGCCGCAATATCTAATAGGAATTATTGTCACTTTTGCTTACAGTGTCTTGGGTTTGACTCCAGATACCTCGGAATATCTCCCATAAGTTAGCATGGGAATAAGTTATCTCAGTGTGTAAACCAATCTAAAAAGTTTAGGAAGCTGAAATTTTGCAGGATTATAAAATTTTTCTCTTAACCAACTATAAAAATCGAAAATTTCAAAATTGTTAATTTTTAGGGGTTGTATTAACCCCATTTGAACATTAAAGTTTAATAATTTTTATCTTAGAAACTATATGCTGTACATTCGAGTTTTTGAAATCATTTTGTAACAAATTATACATAGAAATAAAATGAAATTTTGAAAAACTTCACTAATTTGACCGCTAAAAATTCGCAATTGTTTAAACATATTTTTGAGGGATATGTTTTACCGAATGTGCTAGGAAGCTGAAATTTTTTTACCGGTAGATTTTGTAAAAAAAACGAAATAAAAAATTATAGAAATTTTGATATTTTAATTTCTTTGACTGTTAAAAATTCTTAAAATTTAAACTAATAGATAAATGTTTAGGTACTTTGGGGCAAGTTAGGAAGCTGAAATTTTAAAGTTAAGTAGAGCTCAATGCAGTGAAACTAAAAAATACTTGAAAAGCTCCAACAAAGTGTTATTGCGGCCGTATTAAACTTTTAAAATTGAAACAATTATACAAATATTATTTCACTTTTGGATGTGCTACAAATTCAAATTTGACAAAAATGTGTAGAATTAGTAGCTTACATTGCATAAAGTATAATACTCTTAAAATTACAAATTTAAGGCATTGTTTTAATCAAATATTGTTCAATAAGGAAATATAGAAATTGGGGGTAGAGGTGAAATATTTTTAATTAAAAAAATATTTCTAATAATGTTATATCTCTCTGAAATATTAATGTCTATCAGGGTCAGATGAAATGCTTGCAGAATGCAAGCACCAACTACTTGTGTGTGTGTGTGTGTATATATATATATATATATATATATATATATATATATATATATATATATATATATATATAACAACTTACGGAAAAGGAAAGGTAAAATGAATATATGGATGTCAACAAGGTGTTGGGATGAGGAAACCCAGTGAGCACTCACCAATCAGACGACTTCAGGTTGGCGAGGCCCCGGGGATGTCGAAGCGACACACGTAAAATAACACAAAAACACAGAAACATCACAAACGTAAAGCTTTCGGAACTATTCCTTCTTCAGCTACAGAGAGAGAACTCTCTCTCTCTGTAGCTGAAGAAGGAGTAGTTCCGAAAGCTTTACGTTTGTGATGTTTCTGTGTTTTTGTGTTATTTTACGTGTGTCGCTTCGACATCCCCGGGGCCTCGCCAACCTGAAGTCGTCTGATTGGTGAGTGCTCACTGGGTTTCCTCATCCCAACACCTTGTTGACATCCATATATATATATATATATATATATATATATATATATATATATATATATATATATATATATATATATATCACAGACAGGTTCACCATCACTTGTTAACCAGGTTTTTTTAATTTCTCTTTTTCCCTTTCAAGTCGTCTATAAGTTATAACCTTTACCACCCTCTCCCTTTTTCTCCTTCAAGTTTTCCTTCAGTCTCATTTTTTATAATATATAGAGGAGCCACTGCTAGCAACCACCCCATTGCACAATCATCCCTCTTAATGACCAATCTTTTCCAAAATCCATCTTCAACTCCATAAGAGCAATGCAAGCAATTGCACTTTCCCTATTATGTTTGGATAATTATGTGAGTGTTAATTATTATACTTTAATTCAATCCCTGGTCTTTAACTATAAATCTTTACCACATTCTTGTTTAACTCTCAATAAAATGTATCGATAAAGATTAAGTAAAGAATTCGGCAAGGAAGTAAATGATGACTTGTTATTTAAATTGTCCTCTGTCCCCTTGCATCATTTCTGTTCCATTACATAATGATAGACAACAAAAATAATCGCGAATAAGTTGGGTGAAGTGATCTTACTTCCGCACGTGACCCCGATAGCACGGGAAAGGTCGTGAACGCGCGCCTGCACACACACATGCACGCACACGCCATCTTCGTCCCGTACGCGAGTTAATCTCCTTTTGCAACGTTGGATCGATATCGGAGAGTGAGAGATAGAAAGAAATATGGACGCCGTCGAGGCCGTGCGCTTAACCCCTCTTTCTTATTTGCGCAAAAGTGATGCACGATCGTCTGTAAAGAGAGTGCGGACTGAAAAATAAACGAAAAAGGGTAGCTAGGGAAAGAGAGAATTCGGGGTTATCTTTGCTAGAGGCATCCCTGGGTATGCCAGTCAAACCAAGGGAATGTAAGTTTTTTGTTGCAGTTTTGGAAATGTACAGATTTAATCGTTGAAAGAATGTCTACTTTATGCGATTTCTTCCTCTGTTACTTTTATTTCAATAATCAATGTGGAGTACGCGTTTATTATCTGCTTTTGTTTGCGACCAAACATAAGAAGCCTATTAAAAAAAACTTTTATGCCGTGGTAACTTAGAGCCGACGTTGAAAATGTGTAACAATCAAAATAATGGGTTGTTCTCCACTTTTGTAAGATAAGAGAAAATTTGTAGTCGCCATTAAGCGAAGGCATTAAGGTATTTTTTCTTGTCGCATTCAGGACGTCGTATTCTATTTTAATGATGACATTGACACACCGTCATTATCTTTTGCCCCCGTTGAAAGTGAGGAAGAAATAAATTGAGTGTGTTGTTTCAGTACTTGTAGAATTTCGCCTGGTCGAAAGGAATTAATGCGCATTTAAGGAGTTGATTACTTTTAATGACATTATTTTGTTTTTCCATGTGCATTGAATTCGCCTCAATAGAATTCTGTTGAAAAGACTTCACATTCGATATTGCTGGCTAATTAAATTAATTAATTAATTTGCTAAGAATTCATTTGTTATACTTCATATCAATTTATCGTGCTTAGAGGCAGTTTAAAAAAAATCACCGAAAGGGTGGTTATTTCTATCACGAGAAAAATATTTTAAAACACAGCGTCACAGCCCATTATTGAATGGGCTCCGGTATAATAATATCTATCGATTCTGTTAAGTAATTCACAGGCTTGTGGGAAACATTCGGGGGTTATATCGTAAACTATGCATTTTGGTAGAGACCGTTTCGTGTTTATCGAATCCACTTCCTACGCTTAACATATACCTTATTCAAATGAACTGAGGACGCAAATTATGAATGAATCAGTTAAAATTCTACTCTCTCACGCGTTTTAACTAGAAGTTAATTGTTCATGTTCATAAAAGGAATTTCATAATTGAGTAGCCTTCATAATCTATCCATAATTACCTTTGTGAATAAATTGTGGAGAAATTCTGAAGTTCGATTTACCGATTTTCACACGTTTCAACCAGCGGTCACATTCTTTAAAACCATTCATTAAAACTGACATTAGTGAAATTTCAACGCAAATAGCAAGTATAATAAACAAATAAATTTCTGATACAGAAATCAAAATTATCACTCTGCAATCTGATTTGCAATTGAAGGTATGATCATCACAAAAAGATTTTTGGGCACTGGTTGAAAAAGAAAAATATCCTTTTTTGAAAGAAACTTACCAACAAATGAATGCGTGTTTGGGTCAACTCTTTAGTTTGAGATTTGATTAACAACATTGAAGATATTTAAGTCTAAGTGCAGATGCTCATCTCAATAACTATATGGGACTTTCTATAGCTCTGTACATGTCAGAATATGAAAAATGGGCATATAACACGCAATGTCAAACGTTGCATTAGAATCATATGGCCATTCTTATTAATGTAAGATATTATAATTGCATTAATTGAACTTAAAAGATTATTTGTCATACTTATTTTATAATTATTTGGTATATATTTAATGTTTAAATGTCATGTTTTTTTTATATTTTATATGTGGCTCGTCAGATATTTTAAATTTCAAATGTGGCTCACGATCGGGAAAAGGTTGGATACTCCTGCATTATGAGTCACGGTTTTCTTTATTTTTTATTGTTATTTATTCTCTGTGAGAACTTTTACGCGCCTAATTACTGCATAAGCAGGTTTTTGTCCTTATTTAAAGGGTGCTTACCAAAAGGAGTCTGATGAATATGAATTAGGAAGTATGGGTACATGGAGTGTTGTTTACACTGGTAGCCGAAAATTAATTTGGTTATCTCTCGCCATTATATCAAATAGATTGTGGTTTTATTTTTATTTGAAGTGACGATTAAACTAGCAACTTCCATAATGGACCATACTCCCGAAAGTACTCAAACCAGCTGTATTAGAAACGGGAAGCAGACGCTCTAACAGAGAAATCAGTTGATTATTGGTTGTCGGTGTGCTATTTTTGTAATTTTTCAAATTCGAGCGCTACTAAATTTTAAGTCGCTGAAATAACTGACAATGGCTTTGTAGCGCTAGTTTTATTCTACAAATCCCCAATCACCGTTCAGTCGGAACAGTTGTCTTTCGCAGGATTGATTCCGACGGGCAGTTATTATCGCGTGATGGCTCGCTGTCGTTTCACAGATTGAGTAATGGAAAACGTGGGAGGCTGCTTCGCGAGACGGAGATGTGGAACAAATTGGTTCCCTGATTTTCAAAACTACGTTCCATTTGTATGGAATTGGATTGGATTTCGTGGATTGACGATGATTTAGTCGGAATTCTCGGATTCATCTCCAACGATTTTCCTTGCTAATTTTCATTGACGTCACGCTTGTTTCTCGTTCTGTTATAAATTTTTGTGATGCTAGCGTGATGAAAGAATTACGCAGTTTTCACATGTGTCTTTCCCCCAGACATTATCTTTTCATGCTTATAATTAAATTATCATATTAGTATTTGAGCATCACGTGAGGAACAATTTTATATACCTCATTTTGTCCAGATTTGAAGATGTCTGACTTTTAAAATTATATATTAAAGTTATAATTAATTATTTATTCTTCTTTAAAAGTCGTAATTACTGAAGTGTTCTTAAGACGAGTGCTGTTGTCACAGGTTCAATGTGAATTCAAAGGTCTACTTATAGCTTTTCAAATGTTATCAATGAGGCCGTTAGCTTTTTTATCTCTCGCGTTTTGAATTTTCCTCTCCTTTTTCTGGAACGTTCGCGTACGATAAAAAACTTTGGAAATTTCTGGGAATTACTCGAGCGAACTTAAAGGAAAGGAATTCCTGGAATAGTCTGCCTTTGGAAAATCTTTTTACGTGAAGCACGAAACGTATATCTCGTCCCGTGGATCGATCGATCTTATCTTCCGCAAAAACCGATTTCCGCATCTTTGTTGTTCCTTGCATGTGATACCACGAATCCTTTCTAATATTTCTTCATCTATATCTCCATAAAATCTCGTTTTTATCAGTCGTACTGGAAATGCCGCGAGAATTTCGCATTCCGCCATGCTGCCGCGTCTTTTTTTGTTTCTCTATTCCTCTCTCTAATCATTTCCTCTGCTCATTACAGCGCGAATATCGTGTAATGAGGATCTTTCACTAACACGCGGCACTCGGATGGAACAACCTCTTTGTCTCCCTCTCCCTCTCTATCTCACACACACACATACTCCACCCATTCGCTTGCCTCCTCCCTCTCCATTTCCATTGAGCCTCTGCTTGCTTTTCTCCCACTAAGTACAATGCAATATCATGTTGCTCTCACGCTCTCTCTTCCTCTCCTATTTTATTTCCTCAAACCTTCCCGAAATTACTCTCAGCCTTTATTACTGCTTTTCCTTTTGCTGATTGCCAGTTCTGTGCAGTGTTTACGCAATATATTTGGTATTTTTATTAATGTTTATTTAAGAGCACTTCGCGGCGTTTTAAATTGATTAATTATTTTTAATTTCCTCTTTTACCAAAAGCACGTTAACAATAAAAAGAACAATAGAATTTGTATATGTGACCGTAAAATTGAAATACGGGCACGCTAAACGGCCATCTATCAAGATCGGGCCCACGGCTAGATTCCACTGTCATGCCTAAAGTACTGTTTTGTATTTTTCATTTGCTCTTCCAGAATTTTAATGTTGTTTCGTAGTGTATATTGTATTAAACTAGGAGCGGTAAAGTTAAAATTTTGATATTCATCTTTTTATTTGATAAACCACGCACAGAAATAACGTCTCTTCTTTTCAAAACCCAATGCCCTATGTGGTGAATTAATTTCTCTCGTCTTCATCATTTTTATCTCGCCTATGACACACTCCATCGCCCTTTAGCCATACGTTCCCATTTACACCCTTTCGTCCTGTCTCTCGTTCGCTCTCTCCTCTTTCTCTCTCACCGATCCATCCCTACGGTTCCGGCGAAATTCGCTTATTTCGTATGGTCACCTGCCTCTGGCATCCGGTTGTCCGCACGCCTTCCTGAGCATCGAGGCTAACCAATCTCGCGTGTCTCCGTCACTCGTTCCCAGGACAAAAGAACGAAAGTATAATATTTCGATTCCCTCTCCCGGGAGCGCAAATGAACCCTACTAGTGATCGATCAAAGTGTTTCTGATGTGTCTCAAGATGCTCTTCGAAATATTTAACTAAATTTTCCCGAAAATATATATTCGATCCTATCATTATTTATGTTTCAACTTCAACGAGAATCGCATACCGTTTAGAGTTCTATTTAGACCAGTGGTTCCCATGCTGGGTGTCGTGGTACACTGGGGCGCCGCAGCTGATGCTTAGGGATGCCGCGATAAAACTAGCTTTGTAAATAAATCAACGATTTGGATGTGTTTACAGGTGACCAGGGAATTAATTTTATCTCTAATAAATTGATTTTGGTGTGTTACCAACAAATGGATGTTCAAAGGTTTTAGTACTCGCTTGTGAAAATATAAAAACATTGCTTTAAGGCTGGGGTGCCGCGAAATTCTGTTTATCTTTGAATGGGTGCCGCGCCTACAAAAGGGTTGGGAACCACTAATGTGAATATATGTAAGTAATCCACGCGTGGACCAGTCGAGGTTCATTAGCTTTGCACATAACAGGTTTCGCAAATTTTTTTTTTTTTGCCGTGAATCCATTCGAGTCAATTTCGGATTTTACGCGAGTCTGGCATTCGTTGAATCTCTCTAGAAAAACATCGTGCTTCCCTTTCTACGTCCGAGCACCTGTTTGCTATGGATTTTAATGAAGTAATGCACCCGTATCATTTCGTACGTCGCTTCGATAGCTATGTAATCAACCGACGAGATCTCCGTGATTCGTTACGGGTTGTTGAAAATTCCTGCACGTGAATGAGTGCGGAGGAGGGAAAGCTAATAGGGTCAAGGGAGGATTGGGTGCGGATGCCCCTGGGTGTTTTGCACCCCGGCACGACGCGAGCGCTGTGTGTGTTGCGGACAATCGCGAGGCAAGGGGCCAACGGCCGATGCGAGGCTCACCTGCAAAAGCCTTGTTGCCGATGATATCGCGATCGTATGTGCTTCCCTTTCGGTGAAAGGGCGAGCGAGTGTTTTCGAGTCATTCCGAGCAATAACGAGGTAGCGCCGGAGGCCAAAAGGGCAGTTTATAGAACGGGGATCGAGACGAACTTTGGCAAGCTAAGCGATAAGGTGTGTCGTAATATCTTTTTCGTCGCGAAACACCGTTACCCAGCGGATCGCGTCTTGCCTGTCACTACAGTTTTGTATAGAGGGCTTTGCACGGGAGGTTTCGTGCGGGAAAAGCCGAGCATCACCTCGCGTTTACTTAAAGAGACGGGCGAAAAACATGTCGCTCGGAGTTCTCGAGTCATAAAAAAATTCGTTGCCCGCAGGTTACGACACAATCTCCCAGGAGAAATCAGGCGTCATCTAAACCCTGCAATTATCGATTATCGGATCGGGAATTTTGTTGTCGCTTTGCGCACGTACGAGTATACGGTTGGTCTGATCGAGGTCGCGGGATGTACCAATGTCCGAAACAAGCCAACTCAATTTCAGCGTACAAGAAAAAATTTCCATGCCATCGTTTGAAGAATTTTATTTATTGCCAGTCGAACGTGGGTAATGTTGTTTTTTATGGGGAAATACTCCTTCATGACTTTGGGAAATTGTTTTTTTCCCTCCCATGGCCATTATCGTTGACATGTTTTCCTTTTATGGAAATGCAGTGCCTTCAGTGTCACCGAAAAAGAATATTTCCCAATACGGTTGATTTTTTTTGCTCGTATTTCAGTCGATACTCTGATAAGAATTTCTGATCTTGTGCAAAATTAGGTTAGTTGATATTATTTCGGTTACGTATTAAGAAACAGAGGTGGGAGGTAAAAAAATTGCCACTTATGAATCGCAAAGTATTCAATCATTAATAACATTAATACAACATTTCTCCTCCCCCAGCTCTAAAAATTACATATTTTTTTAAGAGTCCTCATCTGACGCAAAATGCGTCTGACATCCATTTTCTTGTCGAGACATAAATAATGCAACCGTATTTACGTCCTATGCTCTGGATAAAAACCCCGTAATTGGTTCATCAAACTAAAGGGGTTACGTCATTCATCCCATGGACCTTAAGTCGCGGTTTTTCCGTTACTATAACTACTGAGTAGAAGAATATTCTGGACGTGGCCTAAATTTTACTGTAAATCTTTTTCCCTAGTTTATCTAATCGTTTACGAACATTTGCAGCTAGATGAGATTCGCCGCTGAGGCAAGATGGGTTGGGAAAATAGCTAGGTCAAAGTATCTTTCCAGAGAGTCTTTGGAAGCATTTCGAGCGAATTGAAGAGCTGGGAAATGAATCTAGGGCAGAGAAGAGGAGAGGGAACATCGAGGCAAAGTTGCGAGCCGTTCCCACAGGAACTGTTTTTGCCATTACCATAGCCTTCCTTCATCCCTCGCCTCTCCCGTTAAAACACTAGGGGAGCCCGGACCGACTCCTTACGCTCGACATCTGGCATTTTGTTCTGGATCCGGTGAGGCGTGTAATGCGAGAGTAACCGTACTGCTTGTCGAATGGGCCGGTGTCGGATCTCGAAAGTCCTTCATCGTTCGCTTTTTCGTTGCGTTACTCCTCTCCATCGCGATTCACCGGTCCGCGCTGTTATTCATAACACACGGCGGCAATTATTTTTTTCCTTTGGGAATCCAAGTGACTTGGGACCCCTGATCGCCTCCAGGTCATTGTTACTAGAAACGGCTGGTACGGATATCGATAGAACGAATTATTTTCTCGTTCGTATTAGCATTTGAATTTTTGAAACGGGCGTAAGTTGGAAATACGGAGATAATCGTACTTTTAATTATAAAAATAATCACGAACTTTTATTTATTTAAGCAATTATTTCACATACAGCTAAAAATGCCATTTTACAGTGAAATTTAATAACAAGTACATAAAATCAAGGAATATCAGTCGGTAACAACGAATAATAATGTTAGCACATTGTATCACTTACTTAAATGCTGAGAAGGCAATTTTATAAAAGAGGGAAATGGGTGGCGAAAAAATCTAGATCCGATGGGAGAAAATTTAACAAAAATAGAAGGAAAAAAAAGAGAGGGCTGGGCCAATGAAATCCTAGGGGTATTAATATTATTTTTATTATTAATTTAGGTCCTCAATGAGGAGCTGTAATAAATTTGTGATAAACTTGAATATCCGGCATCTGTGTATTGGCGACAACCTTCTTTTTAATTAAACTCCTTGAATTGACTTTTTTCCGATCTTAAAAACAAGCAACTGCGACTAAAAAAGAGAGAAAAGATTATAATTATTGTAGTTTTTTAATTTTGGGATTTTTTCGTCGGTTGAATCTCCTGACCTACCACTGTGCTAAATTTAAAATCTATAGCGCTTCTAGAAGTATCTTAGTTGTCATACCCTTGTAATAAGCTGTGGTAAAATAAAAAAGAGATAATTACAGAGGAAGATTGAGAGGAAAAGAGAAAGGAATAGAAAGGAAGGGAGAATTAGAGAGAGATAGAGGAAGAGGGCGATAGGGTGGGGAAGAGAGAGATAAAGAGAGGCAGGAAGAGAGGGAAAGTGAGTAAGAGAACGCATCTTTTTTAAGTAATAATAACCTCCTGAAAACTCATTCATTTGTGTGCTTTGAAATGCAGATATTTTCTTTTATTCTTTCGCCTGTCAATGACGTACTATCGGAAATTGTTTGAACGTGACTATCAGTGTATGATTCACATAGGTGCCATTAAAAATTCAACGACAGTGTTTTCCTCTCAAATTTACGAAAATTTCTTTTGAGCGAATCCTATAATTAGCAAAAGAGTTTTATTCAAAAGTGATATCTAGCCTGAGAAAACTATAAGAGAAGAGCAAGAGACGCCTTACACGAAGGTTAAAAAATAATTGGATCGCTCGTATTCTTTCTTTCTCTCTTCTCCCTCACTCGAGCTCACTTTCGGAATCTTCTTCTTCTTTCACTCTGCTCCTGTCATCTGTCCGGAAACATTCCGAGAAAAAAACGACGCGCATAAATCCTCCGAAAACGAGATTAAAAAAGCCCACTCTCCCTGTCTTTCTCCCTTGAAAGTATGGACGTGTTTTTTTCTCTCGATGTTTCCTCCTCCGGTCGCGGCGGTGTCCCAGATGTATTCCGTCAGCCGCGCGAAAAATAAAATCGCATTGACCGGCGTGCTTAACCAAGTGTTAAGAGCGTCGGCTCCCTCTTCCCACTACGGTCTTTCACTAGAACCCTTCCTCCAGTGATTTTTCCCACTCCCCTCATCCTGTTTCTTCTTCTCTTCTTGCAATTTACGTTTTCGCCTTTTGGAAACTCCACCGAATTCCGGTGTGTGCAGTGACTGAATTATCCGACTTCAAAGAGAGATTTCCGTTCCTTTCGTGACTTTTTCCTTCCGTTGCGATCTCTTCGGGAGTTGGTTGTAAAAACAAACACGAAGGAAAGGAAATTAGTGATTTCTAAGGATACGTATGGGTTGGTATTTCCATCCGTTTTCTTTATTATAAGGAATCTTTTATCGGCATGGCGGCCGGAAAAATGTTTTTGCTACTTTTATTCCGCATCGCGTGTCATCGTTTCTTTGAATGGATTCTCATCTTACGCAGAGAATTACATAAGATATCTATTTGTTGCTCCGTGCATTTTCCAACTTTTCTAAATTTAATGTCTAATAGTCCGTTTATAAGTAACATTGTATTAAATTTTTTCTAATTATTTTTCACTTAAAAAAATAATTTCTCGATTAATATTTTTCCATATAGCTCAAAAACAGTTTATTCCAAGCAGCGATAAATTACTTAATAAAATATGTAGCTAAGTCTTATTGTACATAAGGTCGTGCAACTCGGATTGTTTTGCGTACTCCAATCGTATAAAAATAAGTTGGAAATTGCCACCGACAATGAAGATAGAGGAAGTAGTGCATTAAAATCTGAAAGGTTTCTTCCCTCTTCTCCGGCAGTTCTAGTTTTAAACTTCTTTAATTCAATGCATTTTACATTGCACTACCTGACAAAGAGCCCAAATAATGCGACACATGCAGCTGCGTCTGGAAGTACGCCGTGATGGAAGTTTTTGAACTGAATAAATTCGACGCGCGTTTGTTGACTTGTCGAGAAAGATTTTTTCGCAGTCCTCCTTGCGACTTCCGCAATAACGCTTCTTTGTTCGTTTTGGAGGGGGGCCAACCGCCCTGTTCTTTGGCCATTCGAATCTTGCGCGGATCTTGAACGACGACTTGAATATCTCGAGTAGGAGAGTGAGAGAGGGAGTGAGGGAGAGAGAGCGAGTGAGGTGGAGAGAGGGAGTGAGGGGGAGAGAGGGAGTGAGGGGGAGAGTGGGAGTGAGGGGGAGAGTGGGAGTGAGGGAGAGAGAGGAAGTGAGGGAGAGAGAGATATTCTTGCGCGAGTCAATTTTTTCAGGTGTCGGGAGAGGAATTGCATTGCAACTGAGGTAGCTTTTGTGTATAATTCGTGTTTTTTTCGATCGTACCCGTTGTATTTAAAAATGCTCCATTCCTTTGATACAAACAAAGAAAGAAGAGGAAAAATGCCCGAGATGCAAAAAAAAGATGGTATGGAGGTTGGTACGTTGAGTCGAATGTGAATAGGGATTTTTTTCTGAAGTTCTCGTTTTTTATGTTCATTTTCTTTTGCATTTCGTTCTTGTTTTTTAACACAAAGGCCTTCACTCTTTTCTTAAACGTACTTCCTTTCTCTCTCTATCTTTCTGCCTTCGGCTTTCTTCTTGAAATCTTCTCTTTTCCACTTTTCTTTTATCCTTTCTTGATATCCATGGAGAAAGTTCCGCGAGGACTGGAAAGGATAAGGAATAAAACTTATTTTTCCCCGGAAGGGAAATTTTTTGAACATGAGGATCGAAGGAGAGGGAATTTCCGTGTTTGAAGATCTGTGTGGACGAGGAAAAAATCTCAAGATACGCCCTCTTTTTCTAAATCTCTCATGTTCTTTCCAGTTGCCCCATACAAACCATCTTCGCAGTCTCTGCTTAGGCCGATAGAAGGGTGACCGTGTGAATTGTATAAATAGGCGCCCTATGGCAGAAATTATTTTCCCAATCTATGCCTAAAAATAATCCCCCCTCCCTCCGTGCAAAGGCTTAGTTTTGGACGTTATATCTTTAAGTCATGTAGTGACAGGTTATATAGATAATCCTGGCAACTAGATTGTGGATTTCGTTGCCCCACATTGGCGATTGCGTTATACTCTCCTCTTTCACTTGTCTTTATTAAACGCGAACGCCTGATAATACCATAATAAGAGACAAAATTGGTACCAATGGCCGAGTGCAGAAAACCTAATATAGTAGTAGTAGAGTTGATTTTATAAGGTGACCTAATATAGATTTATTAAACAACTCACTTCCGGTTTTCAGCAAGAAGGCATAGAAGGAACTTTATATTTGATCTTGCTTTGCATATCCTGCTTTAGTAACGTTATCTTATTAGTGTCATTATTTTGTTTTTGTGGATGTTCAAACAAGGGTAATTTTGGAGAAAGGTATGAAATTGAAATTGCTGAAGTTTTCTTGGTGTTTAAAAATTCCTCAGCAGTCATAGGATGTCAACCGGTATTAAATTGTTTTACATAGGGGAGACCGGGGCTAGTTGTGATTTTGTTGTTAAAAATATTTCCGAGAGTGACATTAGCGAACGACGACAATATAGTGTGCGATGATGGACTGCGCAGTGGTTATCAGAGTTACTAATGCTTTAGATCACAGTAACGACATTGGTGAATATTTTGTGTTTTTAAGTGGTTTGAGTAAAACTTTTTGATCATTTTCAACTCTTCCTTAATCTTTTGCAGTTCACGGTATGTCAGTTTACTTTACATCAATGATATAGTATAGTATTATATTCGGTTCTTAAAAGTGAGTATTCGTAGTTCTTAAACAACATCAGAACCCAGAAGGAAACTCTTGAAAACGTAATGGCGACACCTGGGGCTAGTTGTGACAGTGTCACAACTTTCTCCGTCATGCTATTTCATTTGTTATAAATTTTCTCTCAGGAAAATAGTACGATAAAAACAAAAAGAAGACGGAAAGGGGTGAGATTCCTATTGCCGTGTATGAGGAGGCAATTAAGGAGGTGATGGAGAAGAAGATTTTTTCTGAGTCAAATTGCTGAAAAGCATGCAGTTATTACATGACACTGCAACGATTTATAAAGAAATGCCAATCTGACGATTAGACAAACAGGACTGTTGGACATAAGAAACCAAGACAGCGTTCTCCGAAAATCAGGAAAATACCCTTGCCAAATATTCCCTTCGTTTTTCAAGAATATATTACGGATTAACTCCAAAATAAGTCAGATGCTTGGCATATGAATTAGCGGTATGTAATCGTGTAAATTTTCCTCCCAATTGGGCTGATACACAGCAAGCATCCGCGGGCTAGTTTTCCAGTTTCTTGAAATGCCATCGGCATCTTTAAGGTCACCAGAGGCTACAAGCCTGAGCCGCTCGACAAGCTTCAACAAACATAGCGTTAATCAATTTTTCACAAATTTAAAAGCAGTAATGTAGCGTTTCCAATTCGAATGTAAAGATATATGGAATGCAAATGAAACAGCACAACAACTGTGCAAAAGCCGTCAAAGATTGTTGCCCAAAAATGAGAAAAAACGGGGGAAGGCCACATCTGCGAAAAAAGGCACTTTAATAACATTAATTTTGCAGTAAATACAAAAAATGGCATCATGAAAAATGCGCCAAGATTGTTAATCAATTTTATGTTTGTAAACATTGTCATTCTGATCTTAGCAGTGATGATAGTGAATAAAACTTCCATAAATTTTCTTGCAAATTATCATTCAAATATTTTTTATAATTTGCAATTTCGTATTTATTTAATTAATGAAACCTACTTTGTTTCTGTCTACATGTGATGTTGTCTGTCTAAATTCCCTAATATGATGAATTTATTATGTCACAATATGCCCCAGCCATGTCACAACTGGCCCCGTAGAGGGGCAATTTGTGACACACTGCAAGTCTTTGAAAATAATTTTTTCCAACAAAATGTCAAAACATGATATAACTTTTACTATGGAAATTAATAGTAAAATAGATATAGTTTAATAATGCAAATCCCACTTCCTCCTAAATACAACAAAAAAATTTGAAAAATCGGGAACTGAAAACTGTTACAACTAAACTCGGTCTCCCCTACTTAATATTTTATTTAATGCTGTCTTAATTAACTCATCCTATAAATCGGCCAAATTTCGCCGACTACACCTTGCTGACATGTTCAGTCATGGAATATGATTTTAATCGATCAATATCATCCCGTTGCATACAATCGAACTAATTGAATCTTGTTTTTCTTTTAGGTGAGTAACACATTCTACTAACGTCAGAGGGACGTGTCCCGCGGTGGAAGTAGTGAGTAAACTAATCCTTATTTATAATTCGAGGCCATCCTTGTAGCATCTCTTTTAGTTGATACAACGTGTCGCATTTTTGACAGAATTTAAGTTAAAAATGGCGGCCAAACGAAATTATTGTACTTGCATTTTGTGGCGGATAGGAGTCTGAAATCTATTTTTGGAATGTTTCGTTGTCCGAAAGAAACATTTCGGCAAAGTAGTTTAATATAAATTAATGTTGTATACAAAGAGCCCTCGTCGTTATTTTTTATTTTGTATGCTATCCTGTTGTATGTATTATATATATATATATATATATATATATATATATATATATATATATATATATATATATATATATATATATATATATATATAGCCCAAATAATTATTTCGCTCGCAAATTGGAGTTCGTTGGGATCTCTCAAGGAGACGTTCATTTGTCGAAGCCTAACGTCTTCCAGTCAAAGAGAGCTGAAAAGATGTTTTTTTTTAGTTTCTTCCACTCTTCTCCATTTTATTGCTGCCACTCTACAGACTCTACTTCCTGGCGGAGAACATTCTCATTTCCTGCTTTCGCCTGACAGTTTTATTTGCTTTCATACCATTCCAGTTCTCTGCTCACTCGCGTTCTTCCTTTCCTTAGTCCATTTTTCGCTGCTGCCATTCCTCCCCCTCAGATCAAAATAATTTATACGTGTATATCAATGAAAAGGAAACTCATTTATAAGAATCCTCAATCACCTCAGCTTGTAGATGTTTACCATTGCCAAACAGCAGAATAATTTATATTTTTTTTATGCATTTAAGTTTTTTAAATCCCTTTTCATAATTTGTCCCTAATACAGAATTTTCTCTTGCAGTGAATGTAATGTAATTTATCGATTATCAATTGGAAAATGGCTTAGGGATCAAGCATGTCAAAGTATATGTACTCCTTCATTTTTCCGGTACCATTCCATTCCATTTTGTTTCTCCAAAGATGGAAATCTTAAAGTTTTAAGAATAGAAAATAAATAGTGATATAGTAAAAGTGGAGGGGGAGATGAGGTGGTTAATTTTATCGATCAAGTTTATAGATTTTTTCAACGTCAATTTAAAAACAAATTTTTAATCGATCTAATAGTGTATGCGTCATGTGTTGTGGTAATTTGAAAAATATATCATTTGGTTCATAAGTTAATAAAGTATTAAAATGAAAAATATATAAACAAAAAGCTGGCGAATAGCATATATCATACTGAAAACTTCTATAAACAAGTGCAGCTTATTTATTTTTTAAGGTTATATATTTGTTCTCCTTTATTAAAGAAGCGTTTGATAATTTTTATCAAATTAAAAAAATCATTACAGTTTTCGGAAAAATTAAAAATGACTAGCAATTCATCTTCGATTAATTTTATAAAGTATTGATTCTGTTTATCCCGCCACTTTGTACCCATGATACTGAAAATCCTCTCACACTAAGCCGATGTACTAGGTGTGCTTATAATGTAAGAAATGACAGAAAATATTTTCAAATTCAAAATTTGTAGATTTCAGTATGTGTCATTATTTGCTCGAATACACTGCTTTAATAAAATCTTTAGCTTTTGAAATTTCATCAAAACTCGTTTTTGTTGTTGTAAATTCTTCCACAAAATCTTCATAAGTCGGGAAAATATATTTTTTAACGAGAACTTTGAAAGCTTTCCAATTAGGTAGCTCGTTTTCCTTGAAATGGAACCATTTACATAATGCAGCGCAGATTTAAAGAAATTTTAAAAATCTGCTGTCATTTTATTTTTTCCTGTTCCTTGAGACCTTTTTGAAATTTTTGACGAATCAAAGAACTCATCCAAGTGATTTTATAATTGTTTTTTTTTTTAACTCCAATATAATCAGGAAAACATCGCTAACGGTGTTTGGATTACATTCTAGTTCTATAAAATAGCTGTTTTGAAAAATTCTAAAACAGGGTTTACAAATTATAAATAAATTTACACTGCTGGAGACATTTCCGAAATCTTTTTTAATCACATCGACAAATCAGCTGTACTTAAATCGTGAGGACGAAGATTTTTTAAAGTCAATGCATGGACTGGCAAATGAACTCACGACCACGAGCTCTTTGCCTGCCAACTTAGTTGTGTTCAGCTTTAGTGTTACCAAAATATATTTTTTATTATTTATATTATTATATATACAAAAAATGCTAGTAAATGGTAAAATTTACGGAATGATGGACAGATCGCGTCCATCCAGAGGTTAGGGATGGACAAAGGACAAAGGTTGGCAACCCTGGTTATCACGCCCCCGTTGTACTTAAGGAAGAGGTTTTCGAGCTCTCATTCCAATTTTTTTCTTGCTGTGATTGCATGAAGCTGTTGATTTGGCACAAAAAACAGGAATGTTGTGTTTTATTTCATTGCTTCCGCAGGCTGTGCTGCGCAACGATCCAGAATCATCAATATTGGTTTTGTCTCTTTATCCTCTGAAGCCAAGCTTTAAGATATTTGGTTGTATTCCAAGCCGTTCTTTTAAATTTATCTAATGAAAGTTGTTTTACTCTTTTAAACTACTCTGTAAAGGTATATCATTTGCTCCGAACTGCATTGCACCACAGCAACGCAAACACGCGTCTGTGTATTGTACATACACAACCGCGCATTTGTTTAGAAAAGTAATGCATTGTCCTTGCTTTTCGAAACAATTGCTGATAATGTTTTTACTCTCCCCAACTGAACAAGAGAGAAAAACAAGCCCCACTGTATTGAGGGCGTTTTTTTTTCGCTTCCCAAAGCCAAAAAAATCCGACTCCTTGGAATCCTCGATTGTTTTTTCCCTCCTTTGGCAAATCCGATTCCACTTACCCCTTTTCCTCCCTTTTTACCCTCAGGGTCAAAAATCTTTTCTTTGTTTACTTCCACTTCGCTGCTGAGGCCTGTGCCGGCCAGATTGCCTAATAGAAAAAAAATTTCTTACCCCGACCCATCTTTTTTCCAGGGCTGCGTTCGGTCGTAAATTTTGTCACATTTTTACGTCTTGCTCATTTTAATCCGGCGTAATCTGCCAACCGAAAGGTTTTGTAGACCCTTCTTAGATTGGTTGCATACTTCCTCGAATTCCATTACGTCTTTGTTTCTCTCTCGCCTAGACCTTAAGCGATGCTAAGTAATGAAAGGACTTGTTTATTGCCTCGATTTCATTTTTTCCTACCTCTGAATGTTTGTGGCTATTGCTCAGAGAAAATATTAATGATTCGTCATTTCTCCTATTTAGAAGGGAGTAGTTTTTCACAATTGCTGCCAGTTTTGTTTTAGGTTATTTCTAGTTGCCTTAGAGAAATGCTGGATTGTTACTTGTTCTGTTCAAAACTGTTCACAATGAATCATTTACGGTGTAGTGATAGGTTCATTCATGTCTGATCTGGAGGTTGCGAGTTTTAAAAATTAAAGCCGGGAAAATAGAAGTTTACAACCCTAACAGATCTTATTGTTACATTCAATTTAGTTGTTCAATTATTAGAAATGGATTTTTACTCGTAAAATATTATATGATTCGGTGAATTAGAAATGGCTTTATTATTGAGGGATATATTTTGATACACCGACGTTTCATGTGGTAAGTAAACTGTGGAAATCTTCAACGTGACTTGTACGTATTTTTTCATGTGCAGATAACCGTTCATTTTGAAAAGAAATCGTTACGTATTACTACACATTAATCTAGCCGCGAAATATTTTTATTTTTATTACTGAAAAACAATAAAAGGTGAGGCGAAAGAATAATTTTAACGAAATCGTAAGGTAATGTGTAATTGCGGTTTCTAACAATGCTACTTGAATTTGTTCCTATATTATGATATAAATCGAAATTTTCCATTAGGGGTTAAAAGAAATCACGTATTTCGTTTCTATTCGATTGGGATTGGTCGGAGCAAAATCAGTAACGAAAAAACCTACACCATAGAATTTAATATACCATTACTTTCTTTGAGGTTATCATGCAGTCCCGATTTTACTTTAACTTTAAAATGCATATGACCGGGTTATATAGGTGGGACTTTATTTCAGTACTGAAGACCAAAAAATAGCTGTTAACATAGTGTAGTGATTTTTAACCCATGTTAAGAGATTTATTTTGTTCATTAAATTTCCGTTTTATCGCGAAGTTAGACCCGCGTTATGGCACTTCTCGCGGCATGTAGCTTTTTATTTTACGAGCGGAATTACACGTTGAACATCAACGGGACTTTGTAGTGTGATTAAAATATAACTTTTGAGGTGTGTGTTTAAAAACATATATATATATATATATAGTAAATGTAATTCTTTCATTAATTAATAAATTCCTGACAATCATTTGAATTCTCCCAGAAAATGAAGCACTTGAAATTTATTACATTCTGGCATCAATATACGACTTGATTTGCCACTCTTTGGCTCCTTTATTCTTCCTCTTCGTATCCTTACTGAATAATAATATTCTTCAATTATTAACATTGCAATGTATTAAGTTTGACATTGCGCGAAGCGAATAACAATTCTTTCGTCTATTTGAAAGCTTAATAGAGAAAGTATGAAAAAATCATAAAATGTCGAACAGAAGTGCGTATTTCTGACAAGTTCTTCCGTGTACAATCTAAACATCGCAAGAATAAGATATTCTATAGCTTTATCCGTCGAATAAAACAAAAATGGAGAAATTCGGTCCATATTTACATATTTTAATGAATGAAGGAAATAAACCTTGCACCTTGCAAAATTGAAAATCCCATGTAAACTTATGGGAAAATATAATTGTCTCCCGGAGTCGATTCCGGGACTTTTTCCGGGATGTTTGATTTTTCTAGAAACCATCTCATTGGGGGTTTAACGATTGTGAAAGTTTCAGCTTTAATTCCATTAGGAAATTTCCAAAAATACCGGGACAGACAGACAGACAGACGGACACTTGGGAATTATTATATAAGGATTTTTGAAATTATTTTTTTTATTGTAGTAGCAAAAAATAAAAATAAAACACATTAATCTGTAGCCAATACAGTGGATTTTTTCAAGTTGTGTGAAATTCAGGAGGGGTAAGGATATCCGAATACTCGGCGATCACTGTAAATAATCACAGATATCAAAATTATGGACTTTTCCATTCAAGTGTTTCTGTAAACTATGCCGTAGATAAATAGTAGTTTATGTTAAGTTAACTGTAGAACAGGAGCATTGTTTTTTATAAGTTCTTTGGTTTATCAGACTCGGTGCAAATAGTGATGTAGTTTCTTGTATGTTAAATTATTAATGGTAGTGGAAAGCAGCATTTTTTAAAATTTAATTGTTCATATTGTTTCAGATAACATTCATTGCCTGATTGCCATGGAATTCTGATTTGTTTTAAATGCAGAAACGTACGATAATTTGGCTTTCAAATCTAAAATGTTCAAAGAAGTAGTAGCATTGCTTTGAGTGTATAAGAAATGATTAGATGTAAAATTAACATGTTATAAGTAGGGTATGGATTTTTCGGGTTTAAAAAAAATTACTTCGGAGGGTAAATATCGGGTTTTAATATTTTCCTTTTCATTTGGGTTAAAATCGGGTATAAATAAGTTACAGATTTTTCGAGGTTTTAAAAAAAGTTCAATCTCTGATAATTTTCGGGTTTTATTATTTTGTAATTCGGATAAAATTATTATAAAATAAAAATCTTGTTTAATAATGCAAAAGTTTGATCAGCAATCAAAACTTTTTACTATACCTTAAGTATGTTTGAGAATGTGATATCTTGTGTTAAACGCCTCCAGATGGAGAGGAACACCTCGCAAGCTGGACAAATATCTTGCTTCTCGTTCAACTTCTTTTGAAAACACACCAGATATTAGTAAAATGAATTTTCTTTCGTAGTGTTTTCAACTAACAGACACTTGGGCTCTTTTTTCCTTATCACATCGAAGATCTAGCAGCGACTAGCTAAGGCGAGATCCTTGACTATTAGTGGCGCGAGCAAACCAAGGAGATTAAGATTGTGTTGCAAAGTAAGCTTACGAATAAATTGTTTACAAAGAGAATAAACAGACTGATCACGACCATCTCGGACTGCACTCAAGTGCTGAGGTGCTTACAAGCGCCAGAATGGAAATTCTGTGACCAAATATAAAAAATTGTTTAAAGAAAACTAATAATTTCGGGATTTTTTCCGGGCTTTACCCAAAATTGAAAAAATGCAATCGTAGGGTAAAAATATGGTAAAAATCGGGTAAAACCCAAAAAATCCATATCCTAGTTATAAGCAGTAAATCATTGGATCTGGGACTTAGAGACGCAACGCTTATTTGTGTTACAATTAGTTTGGCTCGAAAGGTTAAAACGTTTTTTAAAATCTTTAATAGCTACGTGACTAATAAAATGGACTAAGCTTTCCCAAGAAATCAAAAACTTAAAAAAATTCCACTTGGGTGGCACTCTAAATCAGGCATGTCATCCTCACCAAGGTGGATTTATTTTCTTGCAACTTTCGCATACCTTGCCATGAAAAATGGCTTCTCGGTTTAAAGGAAGAAAGAGAGAGAGAGAACGTGCATAGGAGAGAGAGGAAAAGACTGTCTTCGTGCCGCACTTATGGTACTTCAAAGAAGAACTTCGAAACGAAAAGAAAAAAAAACAGGTTTAAAAGTCGAGGACGGTATAGAAATTCGCTACGTACTACGGTACAAGATGTAGGTCGATTCCATATTTTGAAGAACAAAATAGGTCTTACGCTACTTAGGTCAGAGAAAGCGCGCATGGGGTGAGAGCGGGCGATTCTCGTACTGATACCTTTTGTTCATTTCATTTGTCTTTCTCGTTAATTCTTGCGTTAATTACTACGGAGATTGTTTCAATACAGAGAACTGATAGATCTGCGTTCCTATGCTTTCCCTACGGATACTCGTATCCGTCATTGTTATTATCATTACATATAGACGTTACTTAGAGAGGAGGGTTATATCATTATATATAGACGTTCCTTACAGAGGAGTATAGGAGGATACTAATGTTTAGGCACTTCCAGAAAAGCGGGAGACTCGAAATTTTTGTCGGTAGGATTATGTGCAAAACCGACTAGAAAAAACGAAAAAATTGAAAAAGTTCTACATTGCGGCCACTAAAAATGAAGTTGTTTAAACAAATATTCAAGGTTTATGTATTTCCGGATGTGCTACGGAACTGAAATTTTTTTATTGGTAAAATTTGTAAAAAAAACGAAATGGGGATCATACAAATTTTAATATTTGAATTTGTTTGGTAGTTAAAAATTCCCTAAAGTTTAAACAAATATGTAAATGTTAAGACGCTACGGGGCGAGTTAGGGAGCTGAAATTTTAAAGTTATTTAGAGCTTAGTCCATATAAACGAATAAAAATTTCAATGTACCCATGAAATTGTTATTGCAGCCATTAAAAATTATTAAAATTACACAATTAGATAAATGTTATTTCATTTCTAAATGTGCTACAAATTTAAAATTTGGCAGAAATGTGTGGCATTATTAACCCAATGTGGAAAAAGTATAATATTCGTAAAATAAAAACATTAGTGATTGTTTTACTCCATTATTGTTCCATAAGGAAAAAACGAAAATCGGTGCAGAGGAGAAATCTTTTGAATTAAAGAAATATTTCCCATTATGAAATATCTCTTTGAAAAATTAATGTTTTTCAAGGTGAGATGAAATGCTTGCAGAATGCAAGCACCTTCTACTAATAAATATATATATATATACATATATATATATCTATATATATATACATATATTCTTGTATTCCATAAAATGCAACTCTCTTCATCGCTCAGGCAGATAGAATCTGGCGAATCCGGTATTTTTTGTTTAAGTGTATTATCATGCAAATTACCGGATTAAACATACGTTTTTCGCCATACACACATTACGGACGTAATAAAAAATACGACTTCACCTAATTTATATGAATAACCAGTTATTTAAAAAAATTCATCGCGACAAAAAGAATCATACTACATTTAAATGCAAATGAAAGATAATTTCTGAAAAAACATTGGAATAAATAAGATTTCGGTATGGCATATAAATTAACGATATCATTATAGTTAATCACATTACCCAGAACGTCAATTCGTTTGTATGGTGTTATTTTAATCGCTAATTATTCATATTTTTGATAATTCTATTAAACTATAAAAGCTCCTTTAAATTTCAATATTAATTTTTAAAATGTTTTTTTTGTTATTACCTGGTTTATTTTTCGGATAGTTAAAATTTTATAAAAATTCGAAACAGGCGGGCATGTTTTTAAAATCGAATTTCTATACGTAGTTCTCACCAAGGTTCATCCATTTTTTTCATTCTACCGGACGGTCGCAAAAAACCCAATCATATATGTGAATTTGGAATTGAAAAAAGAAAAAAATTTCGGCCTTGTTTCACATAGAAAAAAACAGCTACGAAGGGAGAATGAGAGGCGAAAAGAGGGGTTTAAGAAACTAAAGCCTTCGTTTGATCGAGGCTGGTTTTTTTCAAGACTCGCCGTTTCTTCGAGAAAACCCATTCCAATCACAACGGCATGATCTCCGTTTTCTGCCCACCCTCTTTCCCGCAGTTTCGTCCTTTTCCACCCCCTGCGTCTATTCAAGTGGCGCTGATCCCCTGGAAACGAGCCTTACCCTTTTCTCCAGCTTCCACTCCCAGCGCCATTTGTAATCCTCACCCTCTCAGTCTAATCCAACCCCTACGTACATCTTTCCATTTTCCATCCACGACCCCTCCCTTTAGCATTTTTGCATCCATCGGTTTAAAAAAACACACGTTTGAGAGATTTCGCTTGCTTCCACGCGTGGTTGCTCTCCTGTCCATTTTCGCCTCGCCTGTTTCGACCCTCTATCATCTCTCTCCGTTATTTCTCCCTGGAGCCGTCGCAAACATCGATGGCGCGTCAAGCGTTTGGAGTATTCCGGATAGATCCCACGGCTTACTTTGATTCGTTTTTTCTCTTTATTCCTTATTTGTCCTTTTATCTCTGTGCATCATTTAGTTAAGCGCGCATTTCTTTTTTATGTCTGAGTTTGTCGTTTTTTTATATTCGGCCGTTGAATTTTCCACCTTAATGGTTACTCGTAAAACGGCTAGTGTTTTATCTTTTTTTTTAAATGTGACGTTAGTGATATTACGGTTGCTAATAATTTCACCTAAAACGGCTTCAAATTATTTCGCCTTACTATTTTTCTTGGATTGGTTTTTTGGGTTTGGTTTATGTCAACCGTCCCAAGTTAACGTTTAACAAAATCGGTATAAATTCCTTGAAAATTCTTTTTCCTTTGCACAAACCTTTGGAACGGGTTGTTTTACAATATATATTTATATACATTATAAAATAACCTACTGCTTCATGTGATTTAATTTCTTTTGCTTAGCAATGCAGTTGGTATCGTTACCGTTTGAAAGCCCTTTAGAGACATTTAATAGTGTAACAGAGTCATGTCTGGAAAAGTAGAACGGTGTCTGAAACTTAAGTTTGAGATAAAAAGTTCCGTTCTCCTTTTTCGGGATTCGTCCATTACAAATCTACGGCCATCACATTTTATGTCTTCTTGTTTTGCTACGTTTTATCTCGACGACTTCTATACATTTCCCAGCATTACTTCAAGGAAGTGATCATATATCCATAACCCTTTTATTCTGCCCTTTTCACATTTTTCTTGGCTGGTTCATATTCAGCATTTGTCCTCAAATTCTACCTTCCGTCTGTCTTTCCGCCCTTATTTCTATCTCTCCTCCACTTTCCCTCCTTTCCTTCGAATTGCTTTGATTTCGGGGAGCTCTCTTTTCTTTTTTTCCCCCGACCTTCCAGAGTAAGAGATGAACGTGTTTCCTTTTCCAATGCTCTGCGAAAATTTCATAATCCGAGCTTATTCTTTGTTCAGGTCATGCGGCGATGGAAGTAATATCGGAGGAAGGACTGCGCTTTAAGAATGCAGAAGAACGGACTTTTCTTCTCTGCCTTTATAACTTTAAGGATTGCTTTTTTAATATTCTCCGCAATATTGCTTCAGATTAAAGTGCGGGAACGAAACTTGCCGCAGTATTTTTCCGTTGCGAGTAATCAACCGAGGCATTTCAAGCGAATGACCTAATCGAGTTAGCTTTATACGTTAAGTCAACTATAGACTTTTTGTGCAAAAGCTCGTGTTATTTATATAGTTAATTTAGCTTTTGATTCGGTGGGACTTAATTATTATTTATTTTTTATAACTTGTACGGGTCGGATCTAGCTTTTACAAATATTACGCCAATATAACCATTTCATATTGCAAAAAATGCGCCTGTGTGTAAACACATGCACACCATACACACGGTTAAATTGGAAAATGACGCGAAATTGCATTAGCTTTTTCAGATGCCAAAGTTCACAGGCAAGCGGATTTCACTACCCGAGTTGGAGAAGCAAGAGAGTGCTATAAAGACGCAAATTAGCATCAATGAACCCATGCTTTATGGAGAGTTTTTTTTTCTTCAACGGTAAAACTTCTTCCGAGGACAGATTAAATCTTCAAGGATGTAAGTGGGGCGACAAAGAAACCTTTACTGATCCCAACCCCATAAATATGAAATAATTTCCAGTTTTTGTCTCAATATGAAGTCTGTCCTGAACCGCGCGAATTCGAAATCAAGCGGAGGTTACGTGGATGTGGGCTTATATTTCGTCTCTAAAAAGGATTATCCTCCAACTGCTCCTCGTAAATTTAGTTCAGGTGCTTGCTAATCCAAATCCTCTGTTTCTAAAAAAAAGAATTCTCAGCGCCGTTGCATTACGGACGACGTACCGATGAAACAGTCTGCATTATTATAGCGGGGAAAGAGGATCAAGGTACGTTCACACTATGTACATGTATGTATATGACAAATCCAAATACAAGTATGATACTTGTCCTAGATTTATGTACGATTTAGTATATACAAATCTAATACAAGTATAAATTTTTAAGCGTTCACATTCGGTTTGACAAGTCAGTAGACAATATGTTTTCGAACGAGGAATATCTGTTCATTTGTCCTGCTACAAATTATGTAATTAAAAACAAAGTAGCAAAAAAGAATAAACGTCGATGGCGGATAAGAAATTTTTTGTGCAAAAGAAGTGTATGAATCAATGATGAATGATTTAAAAATCGAAGACACTATTTTAAGTCACACATGAACTCAACACTACCGCACATAAACGATGTAGAGTGACAATTACAGATGATTTAGATCCTACAGCGCATGCGCGAGTTGGTGGATAAATGCAAGTATCCCATTCGGCGCGGAAGCTTCATATTTGTATAATACTTGTCTCATACAGTATAGAACATGAAGAAATCTTAGACTTGTCTTATACAAATCTTATATTTTTCTAGATTTATATTTATATATGTATAAGATTTGTATGTATCATACATGTTTATAGTGTGAACGTACCATAACGCACCCTTAACTGCGCGCGTCACATTTCAAGACTTTATTACGCGCGTGCGGCACTGAGTATCGGTGTAGGATTTTGTTGATTTATACGATTAATAGAACTAGAGAAAGGGAATTTGTTTATTTTTATACATAAGTATTTTTAACACAATATTTTGACACAATATAAGATCTAGATCTAGTTTTTGCATAGGTCAACTCCACGTGGATTCAAAGCGTCGTGGCTCTACGCATGATTAACCCGGTGGTTTAAATGCGTAACGTGAAGGCTTGTTATTCAAATTCTGTTTTGTTTTGGTGGGATGAGCCACATGAGTCATTTGCTGTCCACAAATAGCCATCGCCTGACATAACATCAGATGTCGCATTCTCTCTTTTTTGTTGTGCTCTGATTCAAACGATTTCCAAACTCGAATTACATTTGGTCTTTCTTCTAGAAATCACATGCACATTCCATAAAACATTGCATAAAAATGCATATTTCATCTTTTATATTGCAAAAATTACGATTGTTTCAGTGACATGATTACGCGCGTGCGGTACAGCGTTCCGGATAGATAGCGGAGTTCACAATAAATGCTGGCAATACTGACGTGAAACATTTTCCACGGACGATTGATGTCTTACTGATAGGGTATTCAGATGAATGGGGGCGTTTCGAGTTACTTTACGAGAATTATGTACATTTTGGCTAAAACGCTGTACTGCGTGCTGGGGCGCGTGTAGTTAATGGCTAAGGGAGATAAAGGGCGTCTGGGCTAAGATGGGATAAGTAATCCAGAGGAAATGGTCGAAGACGTGTGCATATCGGCCGGACACTCTCTCCTCCATATATTCGATCCATTGAAAGGGAAAGCAAGTGAACGAGACAATAAGCCGCGTCACGCGCAGAGAAAGGGGATGAAAGATCCGATAGACGTCGAAGCCTCCACCGGGCTGGATATCCGTCTTCCGGGCCGACGGGGGGATGTTCCATTTCGTGGGAGAGGGTTACTGGGGCTCCGCTCTCCATTGCCCAGCGGGAATTGCAAGGAGACATAGAGAGAGAGGAGAATAAGGGCACACAGTCTCTCAGACTGCTGTCCGCGCCACCTCATCCGACTCTTCTCTCCGATCCCAACCCGTTTCCCTTCGGGGCCCACCAAGAGCGAGTGCTGTTGTCTCTCCCTCAATGTCCCTCTCCATCCTCTTCCTCTCCACTTTCCTTCTCTCGCACTCTTCCCCTCTCGCATCACGGTCAGGCTGATCGAAAGGGCAAAAGGGAAGGGAAGACGGGCAATAGCCAATTCCCCTCAATGAATGGGCCTCCGTTTAATGTTTTTCACCGAGGCCAAAAAGGGGAAGGCCGGGGTTTCTGATGCCGTGAGTGTAGCCGAAACGCAGTTCGAGGGAGGGGCTGGAGAGGGAAGAGGAATGGTTTCGGATACGAATTATGGCGGTTCTGGTTGGGATTCCCTGTGAGTCGGCGATGGTTTTAGCGGATCAAGGCTGGCGCGTTCTGTGGTCGCCAGTTTAGATGTAGCGTGTGAACGACAGTTCACGAGTGAACTTAATTGCTTCTTTGTTGAATGAGCCGATGCAATTTGTCACTTTGTTCTGCGCAGCTTCGCGTTATTGGAAAGAGTGGTACTCCGCAATAGAAGCCAAAATGCTAAAGCTCATTGAATATTAAAATCTTCTAATCATTTTGATGACTCGGTGCTTATTTTAGTAAATGCAATAAAACATTGTATGAGTAAGCTTTCAGAATTCCTAATTATTTTGAGGAAAAGCATCGGAAGTAGCTTCTTTCGGAACTGTACTCAGTGTAGTAGTTGGCCATAAATCGATGTTTGTATGAATTATTAACGAAAAGGGTTTGACCGCCCTTATCATAGCACAATACATCACATTTAACGATTTTATACTCATTGAACAATGATAAAAAAATAACCTTGAACTGCGTGCGCGGCATTTCGATGGCCTTTGAGGCAAGGACGAATGTTCAGTACGATTAACATTATCATTCTTTGAATATCACATAAACATTATCGCTCGATCTGTTACGTTTCTATGTAAATGTCATCTTTTAATCTACAGACCTGAATTATTGTCTCGGTTTTAGATGCAATAAAGGAATCCCTAGGCGTGGAGTTATCATCATCCGAAGTCCGCTTTTCAATGTTCATGTGACGTAGCTTATTATCCCGCGAGACCTTCTCCTCTCAATCTCCAAGGCTGGAATGGAAGTTCCCCTCCTTTTTCACCTCTCCTTCTTTACTAGACCCAATTGTTCAGACGCAATCGCTTCTTCTCGCCCTTATTCCCCAACTGGCAGCCTTGTCCTTCTCACATACGGGGGCATCTATCATACGACCATCGGAGATGGTCTTCCTGTACTGCCCCTTTTATCGTCATGGTATCGTGTAATGACGTAATTTTCCAGAGTAAAATAAGATTGCTATGGTGTCATGGAGATGTATGTGTATGCGTCCTTAAATCATTCATTAATGCTTAAAAAATATATTTTCAGATTTCGTTTAATCGCCTATCATGTTTTTAATAAGATTAAGTGACATCCTTTTTAAAATAAAATACAAGGTTATAGTTTAATAAGGAGCTAAATGACTTGAGGATTGAACAGCAGGCACCTAACCCGTTCCGACACCGGAAAACTGTAATTTATGAATCTCTCTCACTCTTGATGTGCGTTTATAATTCAGCACGCCACGGGAAACGCCTTTATTTCAATATTGTGACATTAATGTGGCATTCTCGAAACTTTCATTTTTAAATGGGCAGAAAAAAGAACATCCCAATTTAAGGACTGGCAACTTCTCTCGTATTTTCTGGTTACTGACAAATTATTCGGTGTTGTTCGAAGAGAATTCGTCGTTCCTTTTGTCGGGAAAATTACATTTCCTCTAGGAGTATTAACGGAAACATAATCTCTCCCATTACGCAATGAGCGTCATTAGCCCTCCATCACCTCGGAGGGAATACTATAGGGAACACGGGTCATTACGGAAACATTGCTTGCGGATTTGAGAGACGTCATTTAACTTATTTTTCTTGAGCAGCCACTCACTTCGACCCTTTTCCGTTCACCCTCTGATCCCCATGCCGAGAAAAAAATGTCAACTTTATCGCTCGGGAAAAAAGGTAGTTCATTAAACAGGAAATGTCGAAGAGCCACCGTAATACGGGCGAGATGAGTAGCTGGAGTACTTCCCCGAACCTTCTAACAGGCGTGTATAACTTCATTCCCGCTCTCTCTTCCAAGGTCCTTCGATCAAACATCCCTTCTTTGCCCCCGCCCCCTTATGCCACCCCCACCGTGCTCTCCCCACACCCCTCTCCCGCACACCCTCCTCTCTTCGCCATCCTCCCTTCCCCTCTCTCCTGCATAATTGATGATTTTGGGCCGACTGGAGGAGAAGGATCGTTGGGGGAGAGTTCGGTGAGGCCCTGACGTCATCCTCCCGCCGTAAGGATGTTGACTACGCGAGATGCGGAGTCAGAGGGGAGTGAGAGAGACTGTGAAAGGAGAGAGTCTGGCTGGGGGGAGGGAGAGAAGATGGGAGGAGAGAGGGGAATGGAGGGAAAAGTGGGAGAGAGAGAAAGAGGGGGTGATATTGTGGGTAGACGATGTTTAGCTGGAATGAGATCTTGTTTTGAGGATGGGGAGGAGAGAAAGGCGGTTGGGGTGTCGGTACGAATGACCTCATAACCTCAGGGGGTGGTTGTGTATGTTAGCCGTCGTCTATTTCCTTCCAACTTCCCCCTCTCCCGCCTCCTCCTTCCCCCATTCTCCCAAACCTCATACCTAACCACTCACTCACTCTTATATTATTCCTCTTCCATCTCGCCCTGGTACCTCATTCCCTTCATTAACACCCTCTCCTTCCCTCCGCCACTTTCATTTGTCCCCTCGGGTCGGCTACTGCGCATGCCCCGTCGTCTCTTTCTCTCTGTCCTTTCTCACGCGTTATCCTGCTTCGGCATAACCGTCTCTTCATCACTCGTGCTTATTACTCTCTTTTATTTCTTTTCCCGCTTTATTATGTCTTCCATTTTGTCTTTCTCTTCGCCATACCTTGCTTCTTCCCCTAATTTATTTTTTACTTTATTATCGGGTTTCCGTTCTTGTTAGTTTCTTTTACGGAGTTTTATTTTGCCACTTCACTCTGTGAGACATTCAGTATAGTTATGTCCCTCATATTCCCTCAACATATCTCTTTACATTTCCCCTTTCTTTGTTTTAGAGCGGCTCGTGTATCCTGAGTCTATATGGCCATTTTACACCTGGACAATCTCGGATATGATATAGAAAGCTTCTAAGAATGATAGGCGATTCAAGTGATTCTTCTTAACCGCCCGTCAGTTCTTATGGCACATTCTGGGAAGTAATACTGAAGAATACATGCACATGAATGGGAGCAGAGAAGTGGACAGGCGATTCCCCTTCAACTTCCCCCTCTTAAAAGCTCTTCAAATGGTAGGGTACTTAAAAATCCAACCTTCTGTTGTTTGCTATTTTTTCTTTCGAACTTTCTCCTCTTATTGCTATCATTTCCCATTCTTGTTTCACTATCTCTCTCTCTCCCTCCCGATAATTCTATTCGCTACTAGCTCTATTCCTATTCACCCTCCACAACCTCCCTCTCTCTCTCGCACACCCCTCTCCAATGTATTTCGAGGATCTCTTTGGATAGAACCATTATCGCAGAGGAATTGCTTCAACTTTCCTCTCTCCTCCCTCCCCAACCAAGTGAACTTCCACCCGTACTCTCTCCTTCTGCCTTTCCTCCATTTTCCTCTTCTCCATCTCCTTTTCCCAGTCCTATGCCCTTCCTGCTACACTCCCTCTCTCTCTCTCGCTCTATCTCACTTATTCCGCATAAGTTCCTTCTATATTGCTTTATTCCCGAAATGCCGTCCTCTATTTTCTGCATTCTTCCGTTTCGCTCCTCTCTCGCATCGTCCCTCTTTTTTATATTTTATTGCGTTCGAAAGGTGATACGGGAGAGACAAAATGAACCGACGAGACGCACGCTTTGGATGGGAGGCCGTCCGAGATGGATGTATCGCTGGGACTTTCGCAACAAAATTTTTGGAAGCGAAAAAAAAATCGAACATCTGCCTCGTTCTCTATCTTTTTCTCTCTCTTAACATATCGGCCGCTATTTTAATCTTCCTCCGTTTCCATCCGTGCGCGTGTTCGGGAGACGGAATGATTTTTTTTTTATTCTGGGGCATGAGGTTTGAGTGGATGCTTTGCTTCTGTGCCATTTATCTCGATGATCGATCGGAATAAAAAAGGAGCGGATGAAACAAAAGAGATGCCTACCGCGATACCTGCGACTCTTTTGTTTTAATCCGACCCAATAGCTTCGCTCTTCCTATTCCTTTCTCTCGCCCTCTCTCTCGATGTTTTTTGCAAACTGTTATTTTCCTCTCTCTCTCTCGCTCCCCCCACTTCTCTCTCTCTCTCTTTCTCCACCCGTATTTCTATCTGGATAGAGCATGTTAAATGGATGGATGGCCCGGGTCTCCGGTTGTTTTATTTTATTTTTTACCTGAAAGGGAATGCGGTATTTTTAGCGCGTGCAAGAATTCATTTTCATGCGATGAATGTCTGGTTGCATCGTTTGTTTTTTAACGAGCCCTCAAAATAATAGAATTACGTTCTGCGATGGTCTCCTGTGATGGTTTATTAAATTCTTGGCCTTTTCGCTGATTGGATGCTAAATAACGTTGCACTAATTGATGTTTTTTTGAATTAAGTTTCTTTTTCAGAAATATTCCAGTAAGACCGACGAATTATTTTTTTTTTGAGATACACGGATAAATAAATTTGCCTCATTATGGGAGGACGTTTTTTTATATTTTGAACCCGTCTATGAAATGAATACTAAAAAGGTATCATTGAGAATTTTCCAAATTATTGATTATTCATGGCGAAGTTTACTATGAAGATGACAACAGGAAACGCTCCATTGGAATGTTTAAATACCGAGAAAGGCGGATTTTAAGTTTGAAAATGACATGTTTTGTTTCTTGTTTCTCCACCACATTTACTAGAGATAATCCTTGCCATTAATTCATTTACTTCGGGAAAATGTATTACGCCTTATTCTGTTACAATTCTGCGTCGAATATATATATATATATATATATATATATATATATATATATATATATATATATATATATATATATATATAATAGCATCCAGCACATTTGTTTACTATTGTAGGTTTTACTTGTAGACTTTTAAAATTTTAACGATCGGAAAAAAATCCTTCAAAATGTTTGATTTATCCGATTGGAATACAATGATATTCGGACAGAATTGTTTCTCAATGGCATTTTAAAAGATTTTATTTATTTGATGTTGTATACTTCGCATCTTTAGTATTCCGCTAGAGAAGTTCTGTTGCCACAAAATTTCGTTAAATTTAAAAGTGGACGCCATTCCGTTTGATGTCATTGGTTCGAAAACCTTCTTAAGCACGGGGCGTTCCCTAGAAAGCAAACTTCGTCAACCTCCAAATCAACAACTTTGAACGTTGTCAAAATAAACCGAAAGAGGATGGTTCCGAGGCAACGGAGAGAAAAAAAGCGGGATGAAAAAGTCACTCAGCGTATGAGTGAGGAGATAGGATCACAACAGCAAGAGGATGATAAATCACCGCAGTTACTTGGGCGCCATCGACACTTGCTACTGTCTGACTTTTACAATATTTTCCACTGTCTCCCTTTCTCTATGCTCCTTATTCATCCAATTCACTTACATTCGCCGAGTTCGGTGAATTAGGGTTTTATTTTTTGCCAGCATCCTGCTTAGAATTCCACTCCATCTCTTCCTTTCTTAATCCCCTCTCTTCGGGGTGCCTGTAAAGCGCAATTCCCCTGGCTAAGGGAGTGTCGCTTCTTAATTTTCTCTTTTTATTCCTCCCGTTGACTCCCGACTCGCTCTTTTATAGTTTCTCCGTTCCCTTTCTCTTTGCTGTACATCTTCCTTACTTCCTTCTCGTTTGTCTTGTCTCTCTCTTTTCACCATTCCAGAATTTTCAATCCCTTCTCCATTCTTTATTACTCTTTTTGCTATGGTTTTCTGCGTGAAATTTTCATCTCCCGCTCTTTCCGGCTCTTCTTTCATTCTCCTCTATTTCGCTCGCACTTTTTCCAGTTATTTCAATTCTGTCACCACGTCACTCCTCAACTTCTTTAATCTTTCTCTCGGTCAATGAGTGCCTCTTTTCGTCCTCATCTTTTCCCATCCGTTCCCCTTCCTCCTCTAACCCTTTGCCGCTCTCCCACCCCTCTCTCTCTCTCTCTTCACTTAATCTCTTTCTCGCATTCCTAGACGTTTGTTCATCGCATCTTCAGCGATGTCGAGGGGTTTCTCGGCTCCAGGATGGCGGAGTAAAATAACAGCGGGATCGGACTCATATGAGATTTCGCGGAACGCTCGAATTTTTCACCGCGGGGTTTATTTTATTCGTAATCGCGTTAAAGAGAGAGAGAGAGAGATATAGAAACCGACGATTCCTTTCCTTTCATCTTAATGGCTGTTATTTTTTAAGCGTCCCCATCTGCTTCACTGTTGACCTTTGCTATAGTACAAACAATGCGACCCGAGCGGCGGTCGTTATAAACGAATGACAGTTACAATTCTGTGATGGTGGCGTAAAAAATAGTTTTTTATTTCCATTTTGTTAGACTTTTTCATGTTTTAATATCCGTAAAATATCAAGTCTTCCGCTATCTTCAAATTAAATCGATAACGCGTTACTTCTCCGTTGCCTGTCCCCTAAGATTCGACATGCACTGCAATTTAAATAATTGTCGTTTTTCTTTGTCAAGTAAAATGTTGTAATTTTTTACTCTGGCTAAATTACTCTACGGATTGATTTGAGTTGTGGTTGTATTTACTCGCTTGATATTTGTTTTTTTTATTTCAGAATGTTTTTTAGTAGTATATCTGGAGCAATTGTCCTCGGCAACAGCTGCATTTCACGTTCTAAAATAGATTGCTTGTTCAAAACTAAGAGTAAACTACATATTAGCAATTCAAACATGCTTACGTAAGAGTGAGAATTTAATTTAGATGTAATTCTTAAGCATTTTCATAAAATTTTCAAAAACGTTCATTGTAATTGATCTAGACATGTTACCTTACAATCGACGGCCAAATTCCAAGTTAATGTAAAAATTGATTGCTCGGCAGTTAAAATAAAAACTATGGGAAGTTTTCGATTGTTTTGCTCCAACGTAATTACAGTTTAAGTAACTGACTGGAGTTTCGTGGAACTCTTTCCACTTCGCACTCCGTGATCCGCAAATCCTTTATCCCCTTTTAAACTAATCGTTTCCGGGGCGCATTGAGATCCAAAGAAGCGAGGAGGCAAAGAAGAAGTTGATCAACTCCAGCCGCATCCTCCAACCACCTCGCGGATTATTCAAATTGAATTTCCAATCGGGTGTTCTGTGTTTATGTGCGCGGAATTCTTGCGGAATAGTTTTACTCCCAAGAACTGAGGGAGCCGCGCCAGATTAAAATATGGGCGCCACCGGTTCTGCTCCAAAGTGTCCTCCGAGGTCCTTGATAAAGATTGGTTTCCTGCGCTGTGGGATAGCGTAGAAATTCCGATGTCGACAGTGTGTTGTTTCTGCGGACCATGTTTATTTGGGTCGCATTCGGCCTTCGTCGATGGCAACTTTATGCCATTCAGCCTTTTTGCTTGTTTTATTTTATTGGTCAATCGTTTTCACCGAAAATTATATCAACGAGAGTGGTTATTGTGCGTTGTCGCGTTGCTTTAGATGAGCCAATGCGAGAGAATATAATTTGATTAAATTTTCAAAATTCAAATGTGATTGAGGAGTTCTTTCAATTCGGTATCTTCACATATAGAATGACGTTGTAAAATGTTTGTTGAGAATTAAACCACATTTAAATTGTTTGTTTTCTATACAAGTTGGACGTTAATGTTGTCTTGAAATCGATAACTTCTATTCGATTGAGAATCATCAGCTAAGTTTCTCTAATTAACATAAATTACGGAGGTTGAAGGTTCATTTTTCCCATTAATTTTATTAAATATCGTATCGTTACACGTTTTGATCTTTGTGGTGCACAAGCTACGCTGTTAAACCAGTCAGATTTCTTCGATGGCGTATCTCTCTGCAAAATAACTGCAAAGAACATTTATTGTAGGGAATTCTATTCTCTACAAGTTTGTTTGCGTACAGTTTCGGCGTAGATGTGACCGTTTCCGAGTTATTCACGGAAGGCCAGTCGCGGGTCGTGCTCCGGCGGCCGTTTTGGCGCAATAGCTGCCGACGGGTACACGACAGGCACGTCAACTTTTGATATGTTAGTTAGGTTGCCCTAACAAACAAATGTGTCAAGTTTCAAACTTTTATGAATTATTTTCCCTAACCGTCGAAAAATTCCGTAAACAACGCTCATTTTATGCTATACTATCGCAGTAGCAAAAAATCTGCAAAGAACGTTTCTTGTAGGAAATTTTATTCTCTACAAGTTTGTCGTGTCGGGTCGTGCTCCGGCGGCCATTTTGGTGCCAAAACGGCCGATGCGTACACGTCAGGCTAATCAACCTTTGATGTGTTAGTTAGGTTGCCCTAATGGATAAATGTGCCAAGTTTCAAAACTTTATGAATTATTTCCCCTAAAATATCTAATTTAACAGGTCTATTTCGTCGGTACGCCGCCGTAGCGTGTCTGGGTGCGTGGGTTGGAAAGCGTGTTGGAATGCGTGAGAATATGGGTTTCCGTCTCCTAGATGTCCGAGGGCAGACCCTCGGTGTATTGGGGAAGGGAGGAGGTTTCCACTCCTTCCGAGTGACTTTCTCTCTATTTTTCTCTCCTTTTCAACCGCGATCACGTACATGCTTCTCGATTGAGGGCGATAAAAAAGGTTTGTGTGGGAGAGAGTGGAGCGAGAGAGAGAGAGAGAGAGAGAGAGAGGAAAAGGGGGAGGAATGAGCGTTGGCATAGCGACCATGGAAAAAATTTTGGGGTCAAAAGCAAAGGTGTAGCTCCGGTGTACAGAGGTAAATTATTTTCAGCGCCGTGAAAAAATTCACGATAAATTGGACGATGTGGTTAATAATTTATACGTTTATAGCCAGATGATGCCGTGAGCTATCCAATTGATCGAAAAAAACTTCTTAGTTGTAAAATTCTAATCAATTGTTTTTTTTAAATCTCGAAAGTATATATGTAATTGGAAACTGCCTTGGATTGTTAGAAATGTGCCTTTTCGGAAATTTATTGTTATTATTATTATATTATTATGGACAGATAGGATGAAAAACGATGAAGTGCTACGAAGATTAGGAGAGAAGCGAATGATTATACAGACTATTAGAAAGAGGAAGGAAAACTGGGTTGGACATTGCCTGAGAAGAGAGAGTATGATTAAAGACGTGTTAGAAGGAAACCTAGATGGAAAAAGGGTAAGAGGTAGGAAAATGTATCAGCTGATAGACGATTTGAAAGGGAAAGAGAGTTACCAATATATGATGAGGAGAGCGGAAAATAGGAGTTCATGGAGAACCAGATTTAACCATGAACAATGACGGACCTGTCTACGGACAGACTACCTATGGCTATCCTTTGGTTTGGATGCTTTACAGGAAAAGCGCTTAATTTTTCAGTCCTGATATTTTTCGTTCATTTTATAAATTTCCTTCTTGGTAAAATAATACCCTATCATAATGCCTTCCTTTTAATGGACTTAAATTTTATGTTTATTTTTAATTTCACCTACTAAAATTTAAGTTAATCAAATGGAAAAAGAATGCGCATTTATTTCGGGTTTTTCCTCTTTCTGGCGGAGACGGTATGCTTTTTTGTTATTCTCTTTAATACTTTATTAAGTACCTACCTTCAATGCATGTAATTCTTTTTTTACGGAAAGATTTTCCACTGAATAGGTCGAGTCTGTATTTCTGTAACGTTTTAACTCCATCTCCATCCTCCGAACCATTCTTGGCGAAAAATTTTCCTATGGAAGTTTGGAAACAAGATTCTGACAACCATATCCTTCGCTCTCGCTGAATTTAGTAACTTAAAGAGCCTTTAATGGCATTATAAGATTTATTTCGAAACTTGTAGCTTTTGCCTTCTTGGAGTTTCCTTCCCGTTGCGGAAACAATGTAAAGTTTGTGTATTTAAAGCGATGAAAGGGCTTATTTCGTCATATTTTCAGCAGCGTTGAAAATTAAGTCACCGTGTAATTTCCTTTCACGAGTTAACGCAGGCGTTTGAATGTTTCCTGGGGGAAAGTAGTAAACGCCTTAATCAAAAGATTTCACAATTTTCTCATTGCGGTTCAAAATCTTCTATGTTTCGTATCTTCTTGCGAATGATAAAAAAATGTTTTTACGCATCGGAATTGCTTGAAAACAGTTTACTGTTACCTATTTAGTCAAATAACGCGGAATTCCGTGAAAACTTCTTCAAATAATTTTTCCTAACCTTACTTGAATGTGGACCGAATATGCTGAGATTTTATATTTTAACTCGTCTTTCCTTTTATCGTAATTTAAAATAGGCCTTTTTGGAGATATTAGCATAGTTTTTTTTGAGGAAAATAGCTATTTTCTCTTCTAAATTTACAATTAAATTTGCAATATTATCCTGAAAGTCACCAAAGGAGACTTGCCGTTGCAACATACATACATTGCTTAAAATCTCTATTAACCAGCCTTATCCTAAAAGAAAGGACTACTTGTTCAAAATAGACTACGCCTACGCTCATTAGCACCCTTAGGCACAATTATGGCATTCTCAGCCAAGAAGGTACTAAATTTTCGAGGATTTTTCGCTAGTAGGTACTCCACTATACCAGACTTCATTGTTTGCCGACTAATATGATTCAAGTCTCTGTTACGCTAGTATCGCTTTTATAGTCACTCTCAACTAATCGAACTGCTCTAGGGTGTGTCCTATGCACTTACAACTCATTTCATATCGGAATAGGTGTTGCCTCTTAAAAGCGATTTACTGATTTTTTACTCAATCTTGAAATGTACTGATATTCACATGACATCAGTGGACATCATTAAGATACGTAAAACATTTATTTCGCGAAAATCCCTTTTCTAAGCAACATTTAGTCGTTGTTGTTACTTTGCATTAATCTCTTTCAAGTTTTGCTTTCACTCAAATTCGTATTTTGTCCAGACCTTCCAAACCGCTTCACCTGCCTAGAAGGTTCCCTATCTCGCTACTGGATCCTGTTCTGCGCGTCCCGCGGGTCATGAATCGCTTATGAAAGCCTCTCCCGCTTCTCTACTCTCTCCTCCTCCCCTACTTATATTTCATGGTCCCCGCGCGCACCTGCGCGTCAGGTACGCGTCCCTCCCTTTGCCTATTTTTTATAGAATGGCGCAGAATCCCATACACTCTATCACCGCCGCGAGGCGTTTTTTTTGTCCCTCGTCGAAAGCCGTGCGGCCACCTTATTCATACGGAATTTTCGTTTGGCTCACTATCGAGGCTGGTGGCTGTATAATGGTTTTAAGCAAAGCATCGGAGCGGATTTTTTCCCTTCTGCGTCTCTCTAATGTTAATTTTTATGAGTTTTTGTCTTCTGTTGCCGGAATGCTTGAGGGAGGAAAACTGTTTTATGCAAATGTTGTAGGTCTTGTGTTTCTTCAAACTTGGCCAATTCTTTTTATCTCGCATTTTATTCAGCTTGGTTCGACGAATTGGTCGATATACTCTGGCCAGCTTTTTGCACAGTCTTTTATACTATATCTACGCTATGAATTTTGACTCAGGAAAATCTGCGCGAAATGCTCTAAAGCAGTGGTACCAATACCCAAAGTGGTACCAGAAGTATCTGAAGGTGGTACGAGCAAAATCTTGGTATTATTTTAGATATCTCATATACCACAATCCCTCATCTAGTTCTACATTCACTTTCATTAAATTGCTTAGATAAACTATTTGGCAACTCTACAGAATAAGTGTACATTTTTCCACTTCGGCGCAATGATTTGATGACATTCTTTTCAGGTCAATTTCTTTTTTTACGAAAACATGCGGTCAGCGCCGTAACTAGGGCGGGGCATCCTCCCCGGGCGTAACTAAAGAAGGGGCGCAAAAATTGTTAAAGGCAATTATTGCATGTCACAAGGACAGGAGATTTCACTACTATATCTGTTCCAGACATTACGCATAGCAGAAACTATAAATTTCATTGATACTATCGATGAGTTTGCTGCATTAAAATCACATATAATAACTTGAATACATGAAAATTTTTATACTTTCTGTATTTAAATTGTGTGTAATTATGTATGTAATTATATTTTTAATTATGTATTTGAATGATGTACATTTATAGTAAGAAATTATATCATTTATAGTTTATTTTTATTTATTAATTGTTCACCCTAAATCCATATAGGTATTAGTGAATTTTTTATGGAGGGGTCGCATATTTGGTAGTTTGCCCCGGATGCTAAAATAGCTAGTTACAGCGCTGCATGTGGTGGTACTAGGTAGTGATGGAATTTTCCAAAGGGTACATGTAAAAAAATGTTCGAATAGCACTACTCTAAAGGGAGAAAATTTTCACGAGGTGAACGTCACTGTTTTTTATCAAAATATAATTTTTTGTAATTAATACAGTAAGTGTTATGATAATGAATCTTCATAAATCAAAGCTCTTTATTTAACCATCAACGTCACCATATTCCTCGGTGACACTAGATAACCAGAAGGCTGATGAAACCGTGAAGGATGAATTGAAGGTGACACGCATCATTCTAAGTCGCGCGCCTCTCTCTGTTCGACAAGCGCAATTTTCTATCATAAATAATTTAGGAAAAATAATTATTAGGTGATGAGAGGACTCGACTTCCTCCCCTCCCCCCCCCCCTCCCTGGCAACCCGCTCTTCCTTGTCTTCCCTCAACCACATAACTACCTGATATACTCTTGGTAGAGGAACTTCGCCAATTTCCCTCCCCCTTCTCCTCTCTCCTACCGTCTACCCTCAACTCGGCGGCTCACTAACGCTCTCTCGCGCCGCCCACACAATTTGCTCCTTCCTCCCTCTCCACCTCCTCACCCTCTCTCCCTTTTCTCTTCCCTCTCATCGTCTCTATCCACGGTCTCTCTCTCTCTCTCTCTTTCTCTCCTCATTCTCACCGTCCTTACTTTCTGAATAAAAGCCGCGCCAATGGCAACAGCGGCACTTAGGTTCGCTACGGTGGCCCCAAACCTCATTCAGCCCAGGCCAATTAGGGAATACGATAGGAAAGCCATCACCACCTCCTGCAGCCGAACATTTTCTCTCTCTTCCCTCCGCGACTCCGCTCCCGCTCACTGCCGTCTTTTGTCTTATTATGCGTTCTTTGCATGATTTAAACGCATATAGGGGAGGTCGTTTCCGTCCGTCCGTCTGCATGTTTAATCTCGGGAAGCGCTCGGGAATCGATGAAATTTGGTATTTTGGAGTTTTGCTGAAATTTATCGACAGATTCCAATTTTGGTTAAAATCGGACCATAATAACGACCACTTTACATGAAGACCTACATGTATTTTACAACGTATTTTGCATGCATATCGTTAAATGCTCATCTGAGCGAGCAAAAGTTCAATAAAATAATTAAATACACATTTTTTGGTCAAATAACGTTTTCCGTAAAACGTAAGGTTTACGATAAATTTAAAGAAAGGGAAATTGACGTATTTATTTAATTATACGATTTTCGATGTTCTTTTATTCATTCCAAAAAATATTAATTAAAACTTTTGGACATATTTGAATGAAATTTGGTATTGGGAGGTTTTACTGAAATTTGTCGGCCGATTCCAGTTTTGGTTAAAATCGGACTACAATAACGGCCACTTTACATGAAGACCTTCATGTAGCTTACGACTTGTCTCAACTTGGGAATCGCTGGACGTATTTTGATGAAATTTGGCATTGGGAAGTTTTACTAAAATTTGTCGATCTCAAAGAACGTATTTGAAAACTGTATACTCCGACATGGGGTACACTTTTCCATACTTGGTTTAATTTCCGCCTCTCGGGAGTGTGTGCGCGCGCGTCACACTAATTTTTCATGTCCCAGCCTCCCTCGGTCCTCTCTGAACATGCTTGGGGCCCTTCCCATCCGCCTCCTTCGGGTAGCGATGCACTCCTTAATTCTCATTTCCTCCAAGATGATAGGGAAGGGTGCGGGTTTCCTGGCCGTGAATTGTAGAACGGGAATAAACCGTACAGAGGGAACGAGGTTCGTACCGATACATTTGTGTCGGTGCATGTTTTCGTCCAAGGTCGGCTGTATGTTATCCCTGATCGTTTCTGATAACCTGCCGTATTCCACTTAATATCAATCTTCTACGGAGAGGTCCCAGGTTCAAATCCGATGGAGGTCGGATTTTTCAACCTGGGATCGTTCCGTCCCCTACTTGTCTGGTTTGAGGAGGCCGCGCAAGTCAGCGCTCCGTCCTTCGGAAGGGACGTTAAGCAGTTGGCTCCCTTGGTGCTCTTCGTAAAGAGTTGGCTAATGCCGTCATCGGGTTTCCCTCCTCCCTTGTGAATGTGTGTTCGGTGTGGAAGGATTAATGGCTATAATAATCCAAGAGGTGGATTAGCCAGAAATTCCATACAATCAAGCAAACAAACAAACACTAGCAACCTTCATTTACCCTCAAGTTTGCAAAATTTTCTTTGTTTAGATCGCGTTACACCGTTCGCTTCGTATCTCCTAACCTACAATCCATGTCTTCATTTTCTCCTCCGAACTTTCTTCCTCGTTGCGAACATCATTCAGTCATCGTTCATCGTTTCCCTATTGCACCTGACTACTTTAAATCTCTCTCTATCTTCCTCCACATTAATCTCACCCTCCTTCACTTTCTAACCCGACCTATCTTTATATTTCCTCTCTTTCACCCATTTTCTCTTTCGACTCTCTCAGTTTCATCTCTACCCTCTCTCACTCAACACTTTGCATGAGTGATGATTCCGGAGAAGGACTCTCTGGACGCTTGCTTTACCCTACTGTGTGGGGAAGTAGATCGGAAGGGAATGATTCTCTGTGTATGCATAAAAAGATTCCCTGCTTTCTTGGCTGGAAAACCAAAACCCGGTCCGGTTAAACCTTTATTCATGACCTATGTATTACTCCCGTTTGCTCTCCCGTTCTCTTTCTCTCGCTATCGTCTCTTCCACTATCTCACTTCTCTCTTTCTCTCTCTGTACCACTCTCCGCAAAACTACCTCATTATATGTTTGCCTCAGGGTTTAAAACCTATTCAAACAGCTTTCTCTACTTTTTTCGTATGTATATTTATGAGTTATGCGAAGGTGAAACATTCACTTAACCCTACAGTTACACTTCACTTCACTAAGGAACAGTAAAGGGAGTGGGGTTTTCTTAACTATATATATATATATATATATATATATATATATATATATATATATATCCGTGAGTCTGTGCGAGTGATGACGTCAAAAGCATCTCCATGATCTCTTCGTCCTATTCTTCCACATAATGTCTATGGGAGTAATTAAACGACTGCCTTTTATTTTTAATTCCACTTCTCGTAATTTAATTTGAAAAATCGGAATTATTTTTGTTAATCATACATCATTTTCCGTGATTTATGCCCGTTTTTATGGACTTGAAGAGGTTTTTTCTGTGCGCACGCGCGAGTTATTTAATTTTCTTATGAATGATGTGTAGAGACTTTTATTGCGCATTTCTTGCAGTTAGAAAAACAAAATAATTTCTCGTGAAATTATATCTAAAGGTTTTATAATTTCTAACAGATAAATCTTTTGGTAAAACTGCATAATTAATGGAGATTTTATTTTGCAGTCGTGTAATTCAAATATAATTTTTTACTATCCGATAGTGGAAGATTATTTAGGACAGATCGGAGGATATTGCTCGAATTCCTTAAATCACTGGAATAAAATTATAAAGGGTTCGATTTCCTATCAAGTTCAAAATTTTTTCCTTCTCTATGTCAACATATATGTTAAGGCGTATGTGTTCATGTATAAAAACTATATTTACCTACATTCTATCTTCTTTGCAAATCATAAATTTACTGACGGTTGTGCTGTAGTCAGTATATGAATGATATGGTAGAAAAGCATTAAAAATTGAAAATTTTACACTCACATGAATAAAAATTACCTTGAAACTATGACTAACATTAATTCTTAGGCTCAAGTTAACGTGTATTTTGAGATATAATATTTTAAGAAAGTCAGAGGGTCTTCCATTGAAGAGTTAAATCGTATTTTTTATGAAACTTCAACCAAACTTCATAAAATGATACTAGCATGAAAGATTCGTAAAAACCAGTCTGATGCGAGGGTATACATATAAAAACCTTAAAACCCACTGCCCATGCAAGCTAAAACCTAGATAGTTTCGCATTCTACCTATAGGTACGCGAAAGCACAGCTGTTCTTCTCTGTCCATTCTTCTCCATTTCAGTTTTTGTATCCCTTTCTGTCCGTTCAAGAGAAAGGACGGAAACAAATTCATGTTGAATTCGTGGATTTGCTCTTAGAAATATTGTCACCTTTTTAACCCCTTCAGTAGCTGCCGAAAACTTAATCGCTTGTGCATTCGCAGCTTCGTCCGTTATGCGGTTTTTACTAGGAGCGGGGCAGTTCGGGGAGTAGATTTAAGGGATAGAATCTCGAACGGCTTCGAATGCCTTCTCCCATCCAGAAGCTCTAGCTGGACCGAGAGAGATGGAGATAGGAGGAGGCATGTGGTAAGGGGGAGGGAAGGGGGGAGTAGGGGGTTAGAAGGAGGAGGGCAGATGCTCGGGTGCACCAACCGGTCGCCCTTCCATTCGCAACAATCGCCATCGGGGAGGGATAGCCATCCCAGCGGGCGTCCTCGCCGATTTTATTTGCAGATTCCGGGGTGTGTTTGGTTTGTCGAGGTGGGAAGGGGGGAGGTCAGAGGGGAGGGAGGGGGAGAATCGGATATCAGAATTCATTCGGATGGACTGGCGGGTGCACTCGACTTAGGTGCATTTCACATGCATTTGAATGGAAAGGAATCTCGTGTCGCCGCCCTCACCTCCTCCTCCCTTTTCTATTGCTCCCTGCAAATTCCTCCATCCCTACTCCTTTTCCCATCTCTTCTGCTCTCTCTCTCACCTGTATATATCTCTCTTTCTCTCCTCCTGGTGCGACGGTTCGAACAGTTTGCAAGTGACCGCTTGCCTTGGGGTTTTAAGCGGAGGGTAAGTTACCATCCACCTGCTCCTCACAGCACTTAAGCTCGAGTCCATTGACCTGCTGGTAACTATTTAGCATACCGCCGTGTATGATTTACCCTCGGCAACTATTTATCTCCCGGCTCGTACGGTAATGAACTCGGATGAAGAGGGAGTTTTATCTATGGATGTGCAATCTCTTGCGCATACTGCATGCGTCTTCTATGTGCAAGTAATAGATGAAATCCAGCGTAAATTTTATGAAGCGCATTTGAAAATTTACTATGATCTCTCGTCCAAAAAATCGAAAAAATCACGAATTTTTCGCATTCTCCGCAGAATCAATGGCTGATATCTTAAATGGCAAATTTTAACCTTTAAAATTAATTGAAAATTACTGAAGATATAACTAGTTGGAATGTTACGCAGTTTTCGTCATAGCTTAAAAGATCTTCAGCCAAAATAATACTCCATAATTTGTCCTACCTATTCTTGAAAAAAGAATAATTATGATTCGCCTGTGCTTATTGTTGCGAATATGTAAGAAATAAAATCATATATAGAGCAGCATTTATATTATTGTGGTCCCATATTCCGTGTGAGGAAAATTAACGGAAAAGTATCAACTATGGATAAAGATTAAATTTGTTTTTCAATTTATATAACTGAAACTCTTTTAAATGTCTGTCAAACATTTCTTCTAATCCTATGATGTGTGACGTGACGCATCTTATATCGGTAACATTACGCTCTATAATGTACTCCGAATTTCTCAACTCGGCGCCATAAATAAATGAGGACTCGAGGTTTCTTTTTAACCGCATATTGCGATCCTATCAGTTTCATCGTTAAACGAAACGATGCAATAGCACATTGACGAACACGCCGTTGCGACGACGATCTTATCGGAATTGAAATCCTCGAGTAACAGCTTCTTTCAGTTGCTTTCCCTATTTCTACTTCCTTCTCCTCCCGTACGACATTATCCATTTTGGAAGTATGCCTCGATCTCCAAACCAAACTCATTATCCACTCGTTCAGCGATCGCGCTCCTCTTTTATTCCTCATTTCACGGACTCATTGCATAGCCCTCAACATTCTTAATCCCCCTTCTCTCGCCCCCGCCACTCTCCCCATCTCTTGACACCTCCTCTCCCTTTTATTCTGCCGCCCAAAAGGCCTCATCTCTCCCTCTCCTCTTTAATTATAGTCGAGCCACGCTGTTAAGCCGTCCCTTAACTTTCTTTTTCCTTTCCACTCCGACCTTCCTCGAAAAATCACCTTAAAGAGAGACGGAGAGAAAGAAAGAAAGAAAGGAAGACCAGGCTTGGGAAGGTAGAGAGAAGAGTTCCCGCCCCCAAATTTATGTCTCTTCGCCAAGATGGCTGCCATACACGACCCTTCTTCTTCCCCCTTCCCCCCGTGACCTCCTCCATTGTCTCTTCTCTTCCTCCCCACCTCTGTTCCCGCGCCCCATCTTTTGAAAGTCTTGCACTCAGGCAGAACGGGGATAAGGGCTGTTAATGGACTGCGCTCTCTGGCTGGACTCGACCACTTCCCTATTATTAATATTAAATTCCATTCGCTTCTTGTGCATCATCATACGTTAGCACTTCTTAGGTCGGATAAGAATTTGCCCTTCCTAAAGAAAAATCATCCTTTTATTAATTTCTACTGCACCGTAGCCTCCGTCGGTTCGGTCGCAGGTACATTTTCACCAGACATTTCTTTTTTACGGCGCTTTAGTGCAAGAAGCGTCTTTCCGATATAATTTTTTTCACCTGGATGTATAATTATCATTGGACTCTGTTTTTAATAGTTTTATGTGGTTAATGCCTATAATTTTAGTTGTATATTGAAACAAATTGTTATAAACTTTGTGAACGAAATGAAGTGGGATTTATAACTTTTATTTATAAAGAAGTCAACTTTAAAAATCCGTATCAGTAGAATATCTGGAGAGAAAGACTTTTTATGTTTGCCAAATATTATTCTGTAATCTAAAAGGAATATGAGAATTCAACCCATTTGTTTTTATTCTTACTTATTCCGTTATTATTAACTAGAATTTTCGTTTTGATGCGTTTTATGAATGATATCGTGTATGCAATAAACTGAATTCCCCTTGAGCGTTTTTTTTTTTAGATATTTCAATTTTTAAAACCCGTTTATAATATTTTTTGCTTCTTTCTTCAGAATGACACCCTATAAAAATTACCGGTTTTAAAATTTCTTTTAAAACAAAGATTTTAAAAAGCTTTTTAATTTTCTCCTTTTGGTTAAATCTTGATTGGAGATATAAAAGTGAAAGATAAAGATGTGATTATTGCTGGCACAAATAACCTCCGTTGATTATCTCTAAGGATCTACAGTCGAGTGCATGTATTACTACTACAAACATGATAAAGGGTATATCACGCATCGCCCATGTGCACACTCTTCGCACCCCCTCCTATATTATATACGTACCTACAATGTACTGAGCCAGCACCACTGATCATGTGGTTTATCCTTTTATAAAGGCTTCACGTCTGTTAACGATCAGGTCCCTTTAATACGGAACCAATTTAATTTCTTCAAGTCCCTTAACCTCCAAGTGGTAGGAAACCCTCTTAAGAACAGCTCGCCCCTTATCCTGCTGCTGGTTACAGAATCTCGCCAGTCCGATGGACTTCCCCGTCAGGGTTGAAGAGCATCAGGCGCCTCCCTGAGTACGCGTATCTATGTGCGAGATGAGAGCACGGCGGTCGATGGACTGCGCTTGGAACAGTGGGATTACATCTTCTAACCTCCTGGCAACTCCATCCCTCGGCCCGCTTTCTCCCAATCATCCCTCTATCTCAATGCTTTGGTGGCGATGTTAAAGGGTTGGTAGAGTACGTGGATGAGAGAAAGAGAGAGAAAGAAAGAGAGAAAGGGGGAGAGGCGGAGGGAGTCGGAGAAATGGAGAGTCAGAGGTCGTCCACATCAAGTCCATCTAAAACCCTTTCGCCTCATCCGGTCACACGAAACCCATCTCCAGCAAAGGAATTCTAACAGCCTCATCTCATCCTCTCTCTTTCCCTCTATCCTGTCGCGACCTCCTTCCCTGACCCTTCCTCGTATCCCTCAGCCTATTCCTTGGCCATTCGAGCCCTTCTGCCCTTTTCTTTATCGTCCTTTTCCCACTTCATGCGCAGTCGTGGGCAGTTGCCTGCTCTTCCTTCCCGACATCCATCCTTCTCCCTCTCCTTCCGTTTTACTTTCATTTTCCTCGTGTCCCCCTTGTCTTTCCGGCTATTAGTTCGTCTCGAAATCCTTCTCCACGCCGTTATCCTCTCTATATCTTATTCTGGATTTCTCTTTTAAAGCTCTCTCCTTCCCTCCTTTATATATATATATATATATATATATATATATATATATATATATATATATATATATATATATCATCATCATCATAGGTAGTCTGTCCGTAGACAGGTCCGTGATTATTCATGGTTAAACCTGGTTCTCCATATACTCCTATTTTCCGCTGTCCTCTTCATATCTTGATAACTCTCTTTCCCTTTCAAATCGTCTATCAGCTGATACCTTTTCCTACCTCTTTCCCTTTTCCCATCTAGTTTTCCTTCTAACACATCTTTAATCATACTCTCTCTCCTCATGTAATGTCCAACCCAGTTAGCCTTCCTCTTTCTGATAGTCTGTATAATCATTCGCTTCTCTCCTATTCTTCGTAGCACTTCATCGTTTTTCATCCTATCTGTCCATTTTATCTTCAGCATTCTCCTCCAAGTCCACATTTCAAAGCTTTCCAAGTATTTGATGTCATTTTTCCTTAGCGTCCATGTTTCTGCCCCATACAATGCTATACTCCATACATAGCATTTTATCAACTTCTTGCGGGTATCTTCCCTTATATTCCCTGTAAGTAGTTGTTTCTTTCTCCTGAAAGCCGCTTTTGCTTTTCCTATTCTAGTTTTGATATATATATATATATATATATATATATATATATATATATATATATATATATATATATATATATAATATCCTATGAAATAGCTCTGCACCTTCCCATCGCCCTTATTACCTTCCAATTTTCCTAAATTGCCAACCTGTCCTATCTTTTTCGTCGCATGACTTATCTTCCCGTCAATGCCAACCCGTCTCATCCCATCTCGGCGTATCCGGATCTACATCTATCCCGGATCCCAAATCCTCTCTCCTCTACCCGCGCTCCATTACTCCATTATCCTTCTCCCTTCCTCCCGAAAACACTGTCGACCTCTCCCCCTTCCCTCTTTATCTCTATCTTCCCCTTCATCCTCTACACATCAACCTTTCTCTTCCTCTCCTTCCGCCATTCCGCTCCGCTACGCGTCTCCTATCCGACCGCTGCGACCTCTGACCGTGGTTTTCCCAACTTGGCGCTCCTCTCCTTACCTCCATATCTCTCTCTCTCCACAGCTTTCTGTCTCCTCTTTTCTCCCGCTCCCATCATTTTCTGACCCGTAGAGAGAAGTGCTCAAAGGACACGCGGCGAAGGATATCTTTTTGCCTTATTTTCGGAGCGATTCCCTGGCAGTGAAGCAATCTGTCGAGAGATAAAGTTAACTCCACTTCTACTTGAATCCGGGAAAGAGAGATCTGGTTCGACTCTTGGTTCCATCTTTTTTCAACTCTCTTTCTGCTTCCCCGTGGAATTGTTCCCGAGTTTTCTACAGAAAATCGATGGACGTTCAGGTCACCGAAATTAAAGGGCCGTGTCGTCGAAGAATCGTCTTCGTTTTATTTTCTATCGCAAAAAATCTCGAACACTTCGATTTTTCTAACAATGCGCCTAAACTGTGAGTTCGATTGTTAGACCAAAATTGTCGGCAGAAAAGCAATGGAACTTGCCTGAAAAAATATAAATTTTATGCCCGGAACTTTTCGCGCCACATAAGAAAAAATTCAAATTTGTGATAAAATGCGAAAATAATGATCAAATACCCAGCAAAACTTAAAACCAAGACCGCGTAAAATACGATATTTTTTAGACTTTCCTTAAGTTTTAGTAGATCGAGTATATAGCATTTTAAATACAAATTTTCAGCCTCGGCGTTTTAAGTTCATTTTTTTCCTTTCAGCTGCAGCATAAAATAGTAAGGGTGTTTCATTTTGTCGCGATAGAGGCAACTAACCGGTATACGATTCACGTAGCCCGAGGACGGTAAATAAACCTCCTAAGTCGGTATATCACTGAAACTTCGCAAAATTTATGGAAGTGTTGCATAAGTTAGAGGGCATCGACTAGGTTATTTTCCTCGCTGCGCGTTGTACGAAATACATAAACCAATCATAGACACTAAATATTTAACCACTGATTTTTTGCACTGTGCGCATATATTTTTATCGATTTAAATATAATTCAAATGCTTTAAAATACTGTTTATGCGACGATTCAGGAGATCACGTTCGGGTTGATTTTGTACGAAATATCTAAGATCTTTAAGTATGCGTCAGTGTTCTAAGGCAAATATAGTTTTATAGTAACATTTTTGGAAATAACGTGAAAAGAGCAGACGAAAAATATTTTATCTGTACGTTTCTTTTATTAACCTCTGAATTTTGCTTATGTTATAAATAAAGAGGAAAGTTTGTATGTAGACAACCCATAAGGCCTTAGTTCAATCCTAAGTCTGGTGCAGAACATTTTTCAATTTGACATTAAAATACATAAATTTCGTCCTACGCCAACCGGATTTGAACTGATTTATGCAAGAAGAATTAAAGATTCTTATTCTTTTCATCTATTTTCGTTTCCTATTACCTAAAGTTTGAAAAATTTGTATTATCGCGAATATAAAGGAATAAAAGCATGAATGAATTAAAGGCTGCTATGGGAATCTGATTATTAGACTGGGATATCTTACCCATATTATGCATTGCATGTTCGCTTAATTCATTCACTTACTGTTTATTCAATGCATTTTAGTTTTAAAACTTTTTATTTAGGATCTTTTCTTTTGTATTTTAAATCACTTTAAAATATTTTCCAATCTTATTTAATGTTATGTTCATAACTGAAATAAAAATTTAAATTAATCGAACAAAATTCTATTTGCAATATTTTGTTTACAATATTTATTATGACAACCTCGAAGAAGGATTTGATCTTCCAGACAAAGAAATGCCTGACATACGAATAGAGAGATACGAAATAGATTATCCAACTAGATTTCACTGAGAAATAAAAACGGTGAGTGATATTTTATCGCACAACACCATTTTCTGTTTTTGTTTCTTCATTCATAATTTTGTTCGTGTTTATAGTTATTCCTCTTTCTTGCGCGTCTTTTTTACTGAAAAGTTTTAATTTAAACTATAATGATGTCTGCTCCTTACTGTCAGTTGCCGTAAAAAATAGGATGAATTTTTGTTAAATAATCAATCAAGAATCAAGAGAACGTCGTCTGCGATACAACCGTGAAAGTAAAAGAAACTCTCGATTAAATGAGACAACTGAACAAAAGGAATCTCGTCTCGCTAAAAATGGAGCAAGACAGAAATTCTCGATTGAATGGAACCAACAAAAATTCTCTTAATCGCCTTCAACAACAACAAATACGCACTGCACGAAATAGATTAACCAACTGGATTTCATTGAGAAATAATGCCTATATTTATGATCCTGCGATTGATTACGAAGGTCTTGAATTGATTAATATCAGAGGTCTTACGAAAAAATGCAGGATTGGTAAAGTCAAAAAATTTAATAGAGAAGCGGAGGGCATGTGTTGTTCCAACGGAAAAATTGTTTTAACTGATCTTGAAGATGTGCCTGAACCATTATTTAATTTGATGCAAAATGTTTCTACACAATCATAAGATTTTCTTAAAAATATAAGTAAATATAATTCATGTTTTCAAATGACAAATCTGGTTCCGAATCAATCAACTTTTCGAGTGCACGGACAAATATATCATAATATAAGCTTATTGTTACCAGTCAATGATCAGAATCGTAAGTGTCTTCAAATGTACTTTATTGAAGATGAAAATTCGCAAGTTGATGAATGATGTAGACATAATCCTGGAACAAACGCATCGATAGTAATATCCCTACAATAAATGTTTCAATCTTGCAATTTATACGTATAAACAGTCAATACTGCATTGCAACGAATCCTAAGAACGAGATGAACTTGGTCATAAAATCAGATGGAGTGCCACGTGGAGAGCATCCTAGAAGATCCAACGCAACGTTAAAAAATGGAATTAACTTAAACTTCCTGAGCGAAGCCGGGGCAAAATAAGCTAGTTAACAATAAATAAGTAAAGGTGGACACTACGGTGAAATTGATGTTAAAATTAAAATTTAGCTCCTTAACCGTAAGATTAATTAACAACCAAAACGCTATAAGAAATTATGTTCCTATGGATATGAAAACACGTAGATGACGAAATGCGTTCTGTTTCCTTATTACTGTAGAACAATTAAAGCTTTTAATTTTCGATTATTTCTTAGAATTTTTCGAGCACTTCAATTCCTAGCTGTAATTTTCTCCCATAAAAAATGAAAGACGAAGTGTTGTTCATGTTTATATCTAAGACTGTCGTAAAGCGCCCTCCTCTTAACGAAATCTCAGCATAACGTATGCCTTCCTACCGCTTCACTATTCTCCTTTATTTATACCTCATTTTTATTATATTTCATGCCTCTTTCCAGTGCCCAAGAGGCGTTGCTAAAACTTTCCCGAAGTCATATTTTCATTACGAAGTCTTTATTACATCACAATCTTAATCCCACCATTCCTTCACATTATAACCCTTTTCTGAAAGAAAGGCAAACAATTTTGTTAAACAAGAAAACAAATCCTACTTAAATTATTTATAAATGGAGAACATTTAGTAAATGTTTTTTCCTATGCCTGTTAGAGTAAGTTCCACATAGTTATGTCTGCAATTCATATAAAAATCGCTTTAATTGTTTTATCTACCACATAGTTTACTGCATCAAAATTGCATTGAAACTCGGTAAAGGATTCTCCTTCACATTTTTTACCAAGTTTCCTTATTAAACAAATGTAACACAGTAAATTTAGTCAACAACGATAATTTAAAAAATGTCATGGTAATTAAATTCCTCATTATCGAATAAATGAAAAATTGGAGTACTTTTCGAATTAAATGCAATTTTTTTTAGATAATTCGAGATGGATTTTAATTTTATTTGCAACAAATAAGCTTAATTCCATATAAAATATGATGCATCAAATAAAAAATAAAAGCGCTCATGGAATTATAAATTCTGCTCGAATTTGACTGATAATTCAGTAGAGTAATTTTGGCCCATTAATCTTATACTTCATCAGAGTCAATTGAAGTTTAGCAATCCAAGAACACCAAAAGCGTTAGAGCCTCAAAGTTCTAGAAACTATTGATATTTCTCACCTGCTTTCGTATAGATCCATCTTGCTTTTTCCATTTTGTGCAATTCAGTATCACGAAATTTTGATTTCCTCAAAAAATCTCCGCCGTATGTTTCCATTTGTTAAGGCTAACCATTTCTTCTCCATTTCCTCGTATTTTTCATCCCTTTCGCGTTTTCAGAGTGCTTAGTATTCCGATGGAGCGTATCTTCTCGATCCTTCCTTAAGCTGGCGCCACCATCGATCACCCGGGAAGGTTACCTCTCTTTTGATGAAGGGTTGGTTTTCCAAGTGCGACTAAACCCATGGATCCAGCCTCTTGATGCTCGTTGGCAAAAGTTTTTCTTCTTCCTGTGTCGCTTACTTCATTTATTCCTTAATAACGCGGAGTTCTTCAGGCTCACTTAATTATCTTCTCGAGGTTAGGATGAAAAGAGTTTCCAAGCGATGAAGTTTAGGATTACTTGTTTTAAAGTTGAGGTCATGTGAAACATTTTTCGTCGCAACCTTTTGTAGAAGTTGGTCTTTTTCCTTTGTTTTTTAAAGGTTTAATGGGTTTAAGGAATTTCTCCGGTAAGCTGTCACAGTTGATCACTACGAATATGCTGGTGGAGGTTTTCGGGTTTCGCTGCGTTGACGGAATTGCTGATTCTCGACGTTTCGCAGGCATTGCAGTCTGCATCTTCAGGAGTATTTTGGTTATAACTTTCATCCTCAATGAACTTTATTTCTTTTATCATGCGTAGAATTTAAAGGACGATATTTACTAATATAAAAGACCAGATATTTATCTCTCTGTTTCTGTATCTTTCTGTATAACGGTGATGACGTAAGTTATGACGTCACAAAAAAGGTTCATGAGGGAGGATGGGAAGATGAGAGGGAGAAGGGAGACAGGAATAGAGAATGGGAAGGAAGAAGAGAGAGAGGGGGGGGAGAATTGGAGGGAGAGAAGGAGAATAGGAGGGATAGAAGGAGAATCGGAGGGAAAAAGGGAGAATAGAGGGAGAGAGGTAGAATAGGAGGGAGAGAGGGAGAATAGGAGGGAGAGTGGAATGGGGAAGGAGAATGAGAGAAAGGGAGGAAGAATGGGAATTACCTTTATTTTAATACTTTCAATTAGTCTGCACATTCCTGTCACATTTGACGGGCAATTATGCTAGCTGACATATAGTTAGTAAATTAGTATAAGTAAATCCAGATTTTGATTCCAGTTTGTAAAATATACCTTTAGGAGCGCAGCGATGGGTCGCTAAATGCTTCGAAAATACCTACGATTTCGTCGTTGAACGTATTCTCTTAATATTTCCAATCGCTAAAAAACAATCGTAAGAGTAAACTCCTCCTGCTTCTCCCTTGAGCCTTGCTTGACACCAGAGGTAGTAACGCGACATATTTTCCCCTCCTTTTTAATATCATCCTCGGCCAAATGCGTCCTTCTCGAGTTCTACGAGAGCATCCTATTCCTGCTCGTAAAGGCGCAGGGTTAGAATTATGACTCCTGCGAAATACAGCGAGGGGAAACAGTCTTAAGTAAACAAGTCTACGAAATAGGCGCAGAAATATTGCGCACTTGTGTGTGCTCATGGAAACGCAGGATGGCACCTGCGGTCGTTGGACCATTTCCGTGGGTCTGGGGCAGATTTGCGGGTGTTTCTTATCTATGTAGCTAGCGAGCGAGGGAGGCAGGGGGTGTGCCTCTTACAATGCCGTGACCGAGAGAAGTAAACTCCTTTCGCTCCGGACCTCCTACCATTCCCCTTATCCCCTATTCCTCTTCTTCCCCCTCCATGGCTTCCTCTTAAGACAAGTTCCCATTTCCACGGTGGATACCAGCCGGAGATTCGACCTTAGCCATTTCGTCTCCGGTCCCGCAAACTCCCGAGAGTTCGCTCCTTCCTTCCTCCAAGGGAAGCATTAAAACCATACACATACCTACATGCATAAATGTAAACATGAAACTGTGTAGGTATTAGTGTATATTTTAACTTAGTTTATTAATTGATAAAATAGAAGAAACTTGAGGTTGGTTTCATGGTATTTTTCTTATTCAATATTATTCTAGTCATAAGTTGATTTTCATTAGGCCATTGCAATAGGCCAGAGGTGCACAACTCAAAAGCTGACACGGGCCAAAATCGACCTTGATTGGGCGTAGGTGGGCTACACTATGAGAGTTTTGTACATAAAATATTTAAGTACACTATTATAGATTCAGTAAATACCGTTACAACTTTTACATGCCAATTTTATGTGACAAAAATGAGGTGACAAACTCTTAAACTCTGATTTTTTCAATGTTGAACTTAATGGGGTTTTGTTTAATTTCATAAGAGAGAATGTTTGTTCACAAATGCGATAAATATCCAGCTGAGTTAAATCCTACCGGTCCACATTAAATGCGTTGGCAGGCCAAATTTGGCCCGCGGGCCGCATGTTGTGCACTCCTGCAATAGGAATTGCTCAAATCACAAATTATATAGCAAAGATTACCATTTCACGGAATGGCCAAAATAATCTAATTTAAAACATTTTGACCATACCTTCTTGACGATTGAGGGAGGAAACAAGAAATAATGTTGCAAACAGTCAATGAAACGAAAAAAATAAGAAAATATTTTTCGTCCCAAAGGCACAGATACTTTCTGAACACCTTGTATATACATATGCATACATACATTAAGAAAAAAAGAGACAGAGGTGGAAAACAAAGAGTAATTTGTGAACTGGAAAGTGGGGCCTTTTTTCGCTCAGATAATAATGGGTGTCGATGTCAGTTTTGTTAGGTCTCCTTCGCATGTATCTCCTTCTCGAACTGACCTGCTGGGACGCGCCTTTATACTTTTTTCTCCGCCTCTGCGCTCGCCTCTTTTTGTGTTTACGGGATTTCCTCATTTTCCTCCCTCGGAATCTCCTCCTCCTTTGTGGGCCTAAACTCGGGATTTCCTTCTCGCTCTCCTTTCTTTCTGTGCGTGCGTTTGAATCCCTCATTCCATCATTTTAAGCACCCTCAAGTAATCGTATTTTGAGTTTCGCAATTGAAAAACCGATAAATTAACGAAATTTGATTTTTGCGCGTGATTTAATTTCCATTGTGTAAATATCGTTATATATTTTGAATGGGATATTTTAGTTATTACTGCGAAATAATTTTTGCTTGCATATCTTTCTCCATATAACTAATAATGTCAAAAAGAGACTTCAAGAAAATGAGACCTAAAATAAGTATTTAGTCTTCGTTTTAACGTTGTATTTATAGAGAAAATTGCTATCGCTGTGCGTAACATAACTTGCGCTAAATAAGTTAATCATGCCACGTGAATATAAGTAACTCGACCCAATATGGCATGTTTCCCAATATGGCCTAATCGCCGTATTGAACGTACTACGCGACAAAATTGATAGATGGTGGTTGCAGTATATCGGTGGACTGCTAACAACTGTGTTTATATGGAATTCCGCTGGACGCGCTCAGCTGACTGAATTTGCTGGAGTGTTTTGTTTGGGACCAGCGTTTGTTGTTTCGTGCATCTTATATCAAGACGTTGGTTAAGTCATTTTTGTACAGGTAAAAGTTAATTAATTAATTTGACCTTAGTCATTCTACAAGATAATTGTCAGTACTATTAGTGGTGTGCAGCGGCGAATTTCTGCCTAGGGCCCCAACCTCGGCGGGGGCCCCGACCAGGGGCCGAAATGGTACACATTGAGGACACAGGACACGGAAAATAATATGTCAATTTTTCCGAACGAAATAGAAAATAATTGACCATAGTTAATTTTTTGACAAAGTGGCAACACTGTGTTTGTGTTCTTTGTTTGTTTTGCATCGCACCTGACTTCATTCTATAACTTGTCACTACTTGTCAGTTCGCGTTGAAAGTGTGTGTTAGAAAGTTGTATCAATTTCAATTTTGCGGCTCAAAGGTTTTATCTTCCACGCGAATTTGCTGAAGTTAGGTAAGGTTACGATACGAGTAGTGTTGGCGACGGAAGCTAAAGAATGTGATAGAATTTTCTAGTGTATAGTGTCTTAAGATTTTATAGAATAATCCCGTAAGATAGAATATTCCGGAAATGATTAGTGAATGGTAGTACAGGAACATTCTCGAAGGTTCTAGATATTTCGATATTGTATGCATATAGAAAGTTCTCGAAAGTCCTGGAAAACTCGGGAAAAGTGTCGAATGTTCTAGAACTCTGTGGAAGACTATGGAACATTCAAGAATGTTCTAGAATGTCATGGACCTGTATTCTAGAATGTTCGATTAGGGAACGTTCTGGAATATTGTAACATACCTAGAAGATATAAGGAAAGTCGGTACCTTTGATCATTATGAGTCGAAAGCTGTGGAAACAAGCGGTGAACAGAACTACGTATACGATATGAAGAGGAAACGTAAGCGAAAGGTCCAGTTTGACGAAGTAAAGGAAAACGAGGTCGAACTCTCCGGCAGGGACAGATTCAGAGTTACCGTCTTCAACGTCATTATCGACAGGTTGATTGCAGAACTACAGAGACGTGGTTCTGCTTACGAGAAGTTAAGTAAAAAGTTTGACTTTCTCACGAAGCTACATAGTTTGGAATCTCAAGACGTCCGTGACGGAGCACGGAACCTTGAAGCCTTCTATCCGGGGGATTTAGACGGTACTTTGGAAAACGAGTGTCTGCACCTGCGAGCTCATTTGTTGTCCGCTGAGGCTACAGGGGGAAAAGGGTTATCGTCACTGGAGCTGTACAAGTACATCCTGGACAAAGGCTTTTTGGACATTTATCCAAACGTGGGAATAGCGCTCCGGATGCTGTTGTGTACACCAGGGTTAAACTGTTCGGCAGAACGGTCGTTTTCAGCGCTAAAGAGAGTAAAGAATTATTTAAGATCTACCACAGAAGAGAACAGGCTTAATTCACTCTCTGTGCTGTACATAGAGTCAGAAATAACGCAGTCTGTGGACTATAGTGAGGTCATCCGTTCCTTTGCAGAGAAGAAAGTTAGTCGCGTGGCAATGTAATCTTGTAATTATATGTCAATGTAAAAATTATAATGTGTAAAAAAGTATAGTTGGTACTTGTCTATTTCATTTCTAAGTCTGCTTGTCTATTTTCTAAAGTCAAAGTACGTTAAATAAATAAAAAATAAAAGTAAAGTTTGTTTTTTGCTAAATTACCAAAAAGGGGGCCCTGTTAACTGCCTAGGGGCCCTGGGTCTCTATGTCCGGGCCTGGTGGTGTGATTGATTTGGCAATTCATTGAGATTTCATGTGGTTCCAACTAGTAGTCCAAGTCTCCCCAATACGGTCTATGTAGGCCATATTGCCCATTTTGTGAGCCTTAAATAATGACAATGAATTTTTTGAATGATTTTATATCTCATTTTGATGTTCATTTCTTTATTTAAATTAAATTTTCACCTCATGTGCCTAAATCTTTGGTGGTACAATTTTACGATTTTGACCTGTGTAAAATTAGAATCTTGAATTTTATTCTCTCATATTTTAGTTATTTTTGCCTGCCGACAATTTATTGTAACCATTTTTGAGCAATCAAGCATTAGAATTTTGATACAAGTATTTGATAAATATTTCAGATTCTTGTTCTCTTATTTTTTGATCAATAACCCAATAGGCCATATTGAGATCATATGTTTCTACTATGGCCTAACAGCAAGGTTTTGCAAAAATGCTAACCAGTAATTCCATTTTGAAGCGTTATAGTTGTAACATTTTTTCTGTTAGTTGGTTTTACTTTCAGCATTTGGGAAGATCCTTAAAAAATCAATAAAGCTTAGATAGGCCATATTGGGTCGAGTTACCTTATGCCGAAATTGGCATACTTATAAATCGGAAAAATCTATTAAAAAGATCGGAAAATTCGACTAAAATGATCGGAAAATTCGAGAATATTCTTCCATAAACTATAAGACACCTGATTGGCACCTCGAACACAAACTCTTAATCAAGATTAATTTTCTTGGAGAACTCCATCAACACGAAGAGAAGGCTCCTCTTCGCCAACTCGCCTTACCGTTTTGGCACCATTTTATTCTTGTTGAGCGTCTCTGCCCCTGGCTCTAGCTCCCATTCTCTCCGTTTTCGAGGTCTTCGGCGAAGGCTGGAGAAGGTTCTGATGATCGAATCCATTCTGCCAATCTAGTTCGCTAATTTCATTTTTCCTCTTTTAGTCTTTCTCCGCCTATCGTTCCGGCCATCTTCGGCGGAACGCACGGGTTCTCTCCTTCTGCAACGTAGTATCCTTCATGCGTTTTCCTTGTGTGCCGGCTTTCAGTTTTTCGATGCTTTTTGATGATTTATAGGAGTTCAGGAGTTTGTGAGGATTTTATTTTCATTCTGTTAACGGGTAATAAATCTTATTTTCAATTTCAACCTTTCGCCGTGCAGAGGCATTTTTTGGAGAGTGAAAGAGGAGGGTTTAACCTTTTTACCGTTTATTCAATCAGAGTTTATTTTTGTTCACTTTAACTAATCGATCTTGTCTATTTAGCCTTAATACTTATGTTTTATTGTTTATGCTGATGATTTAAAATCTTTAAAATTTCAACGAAAATGTTTCCTTGACGGGCATTCTTTAGGTATGGTATAATATTTCAAGTTTCACTCTTCATAAAGACCTTAGAATCATCTCTAATGTATAACTTGCATTTAGAACCCATTTATAAATAATTCTTAACCATTTCAAGCCCTTACATATCAAGTAAATGATATCTCCCATTTTGGCCATTATAAAATATAACCTAGAGTGATGCATTTACTCCAAAAGCTTCTCGGGCATTCATCCGCAGTTTCATTCTTATCTCACCATGATTCTCGACTTCTATGATCTGGATTTCTAATTGAGATGAGCAGCATCTCACTGAATTAAAAAAGACACGATTTCTGATATCGTAAACATCGAAAAAAATTTTTTATGTGAATGAAAAGTTGGATAAATGGTTTGGGTTGAATGTTAAATTATTTATAAAAATAGAATCCCAGAATACAATCGTACCTATATCGAAGGATATTATTTTCACTTTTCTTTTATGGAGAGACTCTTTCATGTCCTCGAAGAATAACATAATCCTAGACTCCTTCTTAGTCTCTAAAAATAAAATAATCCCCCGCTTAGGCCCCTTTATATATAGCTGATGGTGACGTAAAACTTTTAAAATGTTTATATGGATTGCGTAACGCAAGTGACAGGTTAGGAGATGTACTTTTCCCTATGTTCAAGAAGGTTAATCATATAAGGATCTAGCTTTGCGTGGAATAAAAAACACCCTTCTTCACCTCTTCAACCGGTAATCGCTTAAGTCCTCATGCCTAAAGAAAGAGGGATTCCTATTTCAACCTTTCCCCTGGGCGAGCTGACTACCGCGTCGTTTTCCTCAACTTTAGACTCGCTTATCCTGTAGGATTAAAGCGTAAGGTTAAGCTCAACTTCCTCTGTGAGATCCCTCGGGCGGTTAGATGAGATACCCGCCTTTGGATAGGAAATGGATGCTGAGATAGGATAGCGTCCCTCCAGTTTTCTTGTCGACGTGTAACGCACCTGTTACGGAAGTTTTTCTTCGTACCATTTTTTCTATTTCTATATAACCCTTTCTTCTACATAAACGATATTTTCCTAGCTTATTTTTCAGGCAACCCTAGCGGGTTAACTTAAGCTTTTTCACCAAGGTCTTTCTTGAAAACGCATTTCTATGATTAATTGAGAATTTCTTAACTTGTTAATTAATTTCTTCATTCCAATCCATCTCTTATTTGGTAGACGGTTAAATTCAACTTAGGCGTATGAATTTACCCTATCTTATTCTAAAAGAACGGACCGATTTGCCGTGCCACAGATGCTTTATTTTAACGACGCAATCGTATATGAAAATATCATGAGAAAAACGTCTCAATTATGCGTCGCTTCCGTCAGAGTCATTCATTCATTGAAGGACATCCACAAACGAAATTTTTCTGTTTAATTGTGAGATCAGCAAACTGCTACTTCCTACTTCTACATCTACGCGTTAGCCTGCAATACACCAAAGTGGCGGGTGGCAGGGGATGCAATGCACCAAAACAACTTTATATCGCAGGATCCTCTCACTTATTATGACGTCTTGATTGTCCTCTGGAAAAAATGAGCCTTGATATCCCCCTGTCCAGTGTTCAATGTTTCTCAAACTATGGGCCGCGGCCCTCCAGGAAGCCGAAAAATTATTTCGGACGCAAGGTGAAATATCGAAAAATAAAGTTTTCAGGAATAATAAAATTTTATCAGGGAATTTTTGGAAAAAAGATGTGATAAAAATTATTAATAGTTACATAAAATGAATAAATATGCAATAAAGTTTCTTATTCTTACCGTTTTCTATTCAAAGGGGTCCGCATGATATTCTAGGGGGCCGCATGATATTCAAGGGGGCCGCGACAATTGAAAGGTGGAGAGACCTACTTTGATGGCACAAGCTTTCTCTAAATTTAACAGTCTCTAACACGAACATTTTCTTGAGAAGCCCAAAAGGGATCATTCTTCTATATCTTTATCGGGAATCGCATCTTGCGAGGAAGAGAAATGGAAAGAGGTGGAAAAGGGGAGTGGGCGAGGTAGTGAAAAGTTATAACCTGGCCAATCATGTTAAATATTTTCCTCCCCGCCTATCGACGATTGCTCCTCGGCCTCCTTCCGTGCTCTGTCCAGACCTCCTTCCCCTTTCCTCACTCAACACCAAAACTCCTACGAAGAGCTTCAGCCTGTTAACAAAACTTCTAGAAATCTCGTTATATCCCCTTAGCCTCGATAGAAGTTGTAAGAATTTCGCTTAAAGCGCAGCCGCCGAAAGAATGGCTCGAGTGGTGCCCAAGGTTAGCGGTTTAGGGAGAGCGATCTCTGAGCAAATGGAATCCTTCCAATTGAGTAACGTTGCCCTGGCTACGCCGTTGAGTATCCGCTTCGAAAACTAAGGAACGAGGGACTAATTTATAAGACGGACGCCTCTCCTCTACTAATGAGACTCGCCAACTCTCACTTCGCTCTCGCCTTTCCGTTTTTCTGCAAACTACTCGAGAGCTAATTTTTCGACCACCGTACCGTGTAAAGCCTTTGCCTCATCCTGTGATCGCGGTGCCCTATTTTTGCAACTTCGGCAGCGAGATTTTTTCCGTCTTGTTGTAATCTGCTCTCTATTTTGTATCCCATCCTTTCACCTAATTTCCATCCTCTCTCCTCCATATACCGTTCACTTCTCTTCCTTAGGCATATCGCTTCCTTGATTCAATTCGGCCCTCTTCTTCTCCTTAGTCTTCCCTCACGCCCGCCTCTTTTAATGCAGCCTCGTGGTTTTTAGGCTGATGCCTTATGAAATGGTCCTGACTGTGTGTGTCCCCTACTAACTAACTTGCATCATTGGCCCGATTTTCATGAAACTTGGTATGAAGCTCGTGCTGCCAGGGCCCACCTCCGAGATTTGGCGATGATTGAAGTCCCGGGTTCGATTCCAGGAAAGTTTTTCCCCTATTTATTTTGCATAGGAAATCTCAAATCCATCGTGTAGAGATGTACTCTTTAATACTTTAAAATATCTTAAAATTGTGATATCGGAGCGAGGTTTTACTGTTCTAAGGAGGAAAGAATGTATATTCTAATTCTCACCACAGAATGTTAATAATTGATCGTATTTTCCAGAATTTCTACCAAAACATAGCGTTTTGCGTTTTAAATCGCATTGTATCGGATTGTAGCCATGGAGATGATTATTACCGAACTCGGCTTGAGCATAGACGAGTGAACAAATGGGTTATTTTCTTTTCGGCTCGATTACTCTTCAGCAATGAACAGTTGAACAGTATTGTTTATTAAATTCGTTTATTTAAAAAATACATGCAAAATCTAATGTAAGAAAGAGATTTTGACATTGCTTTTAATATTTTAAACCTGATAATGTTCTATTAATTTGTTTTCCAATTTCTCTCTATCATTGATTAACTATTAGCTATAAGTGGTATTTATGGTATGAGAACTCCTTGGGATAACTAACAAATAGTAAAACCACAGAATGTTAATAATTGATCGTATTTTCCAGAATTTCTACCAAAACATAGCGTTTTGCGTTTTAAATCGCATTGTATCGGATTGTAGCCATGGAGATGATTATTACCGAACTCGGCTTGAGCATAGACGAGTGAACAAATGGGTTATTTTCTTTTCGGCTCGATTACTCTTCAGCAATGAACAGTTGAACAGTATTGTTTATTAAATTCGTTTATTTAAAAAATACATGCAAAATCTAATGTAAGAAAGAGATTTTGACATTGCTTTTAATATTTTAAACCTGATAATGTTCTATTAATTTGTTTTCCAATTTCTCTCTATCATTGATTAACTATTAGCTATAAGTGGTATTTATGGTATGAGAACTCCTTGGGATAACTAACAAATAGTAAAACATGCCCTGTCAATATATGTAATCAATTCGGGATGTCAACTTGGGGAAACCAGCCTGCATTAGTCCTGGATTAGATTTCTTGTATTTGCTATTATTAGGCGTTCTTTACCAGCGAAGCGATATTAGCGGATCGTCTTATGATCACGTCCCATCCATCCATTGGTCCGTCCGCATGTTTAATCTCCGAAACTACCAAGCGGATTTTAATTAAATTTAGTATTAGTGATCCTTATTAAAATATATCTCCCAATTCTGATTTTGAACTTCACCCGTCAATTAGAACTTCCAATTTATATGAGCAGTTAAATAAACGTATACTCGTATCTTGTTAAACGGCTTCCGTCAAGAAACAATTAAATTCCATATTTTTCTCTCCCTAGCTCTTATACGATCTGTAAGGTATCGATTAAAAAATTTATTCGTATAGAGAACATTTACCGCAAAAAAGTCCGCGGGACCATGCAATTACTATCTTCTAGTTTCGGAGATAAAAATCCAGTAACCACCGAAATCTTTCGATGCCGTTTTATACACATTTCTCATAAAGAACGGCTTTGATATCTCTGTGTAATCCGTTTATTGATTATAATTTTCCTTCATGTGTTCATTGTGTAAACATCCTCAACAGTTCCTTCCACGCGTCCTCTCATTTCTCGGCTTACCGTTTCTTTTCCTCTCTTCCTTTCAATATCCCGACTTTAAACACACCCATCCTTCCTCCTCTTACCTTTGCTTCCACAACTTTTGCGTTATTTTCCGTCCCCCTTTCACTTTCCACGGATGTCCTCCCCCTCTTCCTCCCTCTCTCCCTCCCTCCCTCCTCCTTCCCCACCTTCCTTCACCCTCCCCCTCCTCCTCCTCCTGTGGACTTCATTACACGCCCTGTGGCAATTTCGCCCGTTTTCCCCGTGATGCGCCCACGCTTATCGCTGCCCTCTTTCTCCTCAAACTTATAGTCCCTTCCTCGGGCACCCTCGTCTCTTATCCGAAGATTTCGCCTGCCAACTTTTCTTCTCTGCTTCTACTTATCTCACCTCAGTGTTTGTGTATGGAGTCTTAAAGGCGTGAAATGCTTTTTTGAAAGCGCCGTAAAAAACTTAGCGAGTTTTTAATGTCCTTCATTCTATTCTACTCGGTGTTTGGTAAGTACGCATTATTTCTTGACGTCGAGGATTTCTGTGCTACATTCAGTAGCTCTTGTTAAGCGTCGTAGGAAAAGAGGACGGTTTAAATAGGGTGCTGCAGATTGGTATTAAAATGTTTTTAAAATAGAATAAAAACCACGCGATAAACTGGCGAAACTCGATGGAAATTTTCCATTTGGTCTGAAGCGAATTTCAAAAATTCCTTTTGGCCCCATAATATAGAAAGACTTGCTGAGTTTAGGATGTGTTTTTTCTTAAGTTTACTTTATTTATTTGATGGTGTAAGAAAATATCGCCTCTCGTAAAGCAGAAACGTACATATTCAGACATTCTAATGATCTAAATAGAAGAAATTTTCCACTTGGGAAGGCTCAACTTTGTGGAAAGATTCTATAATAGAAATAAAGTTTTCTATAATAGAAATAAAGTTTCTATCAAATATATTAGTAAAAACGAATTAATTTTAGATTTAACTTTCTAAATATGAAAATATGTTTTTATAACTTGTGAAATTCAGGTTTTTATGACCATTTTCATAGGAGGCTTCGAAGGGAACTAGTCTAAAACATTGTTGTCTTACATTCCTCTGTATTGCCGAATGTAAAAGTAGGATACGAGGAGCGATTTACGGAAATAATGTAATCTGGGAATATTCAAATTCTAGATTCCGCTGAGATATCTTACCCTAGACTTTTTCAGAATTCTAATTCTCTTCCGCTACAATCCAACGTTTGCTTATCAGAACATTCGGTGGTTTTTGGACAAAAGAGTGATGGGGAAGGTAGGGCGACGAATGAATCTTGATTATCGGCGCTCAACTCGGGCGGATTAGCGATAATTGCTCCAAATCCGATGGAAATGTATTCTTTGGGAGGCTCTTTTCCTGTCTGACTGATTTCACCGAATAGGCTATGCAGAGAAGAGTAGAGAATGAAAAAAATCCCTCCCATAAGCATCCAAGTCTTATATCGAACCTCACCTTGGTCTGCCTGAATCCTGTTCTTTTATTCTTCACTTAATTTCCCTCTTATGTCCAAGTTTTGTTCTTAAGACCAAGATATATTGTCATTCCTTTATCTCTGCGACATTTTTATTTCTGCGCGGAACCCTCAATGTTTTCCCGTATATTTTTTTCGAGATTAGCGAGAAATTTTCCTTTTTAGTCGTTCGTGTGTACAGAATCTTCTTCACTCTTGACGACTACCTACCTACTGTATATTAACTTTTTTATATGCCGACCTTTCCTGCTTCTTTCCTCTTTCTAGATGAATACACGCCGTTTACTTTCGCTGCCATCTTCCTTCGTATCAGATTTAGATAGGAGAGAATCAAGTCTCTCTTTAAAAGGTCGACAGCGCTATCATCTGGGTTATGGCCGTTTAAAAAAATTAGGATAGGAAACAGTTAATCGTTAAATAAAATTATCAATACAAGGAAGTATTTTTAACGAAAAACTTATGCTAATTACTACAAATAAATGCGAAACACGATCGGTTTCGGTGAATAATCACCATCATCGGGTAACAAGCATTCAAAAAATAGGCGATATATACCAACAAGAGAGAGGTGGGGAGGTGAGGATAATAGGGGGAAAGGAGGAGGAGTCAACGGTGAATAGATGGTGGCGGGAGGTGAGGAAGGGGAAGTCATGAACACAAGATAGAGAGCGAGATTGAACATTGTTTCGGGGAAAAACTGTAGTAGGTGGGGGAAGGAGCGCTGACATGAGTAGCGGGGAATAAAAGGGGAACTGGTGATCGTTAAATAAAAGTATCTCGGGTTTAATTTTGTTATGTATAATTTCCATTTTCTCAAGGGCACAGTGGCGTAGCAAGGTGAAGCCGGGCCCTCGTTCGAGATTTCTTTGCGGGACCCCAATTTATTCCAATATGCATTGGTAATCTTATTTTTTATAGAGAATAATTTTAATGGTATAGATTTATTAATACTTCAGTTTTTTATAAATAAAATATATTGAAATCGTTTAATAATTTTATGATTTTAATTGTACATAATATTATTTCAGAGAACAAATAAGTATCACAGAAATCAGGTTAGACGATTATGAAGCCGTAAGTAACAACAATTTTTATACTGCAAGACAAATAATCTGTACCCCATATGTAGCATCTATCACATAACACATTATTAACTTGCAACTTAGCAAAATTCTTCTTGCGAGCTTTACTTTCTGCAAAATTAGTTACAATTGCAGAAGTTTAAATTTATTGTGCGGGCCGAAGACTTGTCCCTTGGGGCCTCACGAGTTTCGGGCCCTGGTTCGACCGAACCTTCGGAACCATGGTCCCTACGCCACTGCAATGACATTTAATCTGGGACCTTTTCCCGCTAAATGTAACGATCGTTACTTTTTTATTTTTCCTCATCCCACAAATATCTGTCCGGACCTGCCAGTGTTTTTATTTTCCTTTTATTCGAAATCGATACATATATTATTAGTTTTATATGTTGTGTTTGGCTAAATATGCAGTTTAAGATGCTGTGTTCTGTATTTGGAAGTTGACATTTTGTACTCCAATGGTTTTTTTTTAATTTTACTTGCGTATTACCGAGAAAATGTTATAAATGTGAATTTGACGTTGTTTACGGCCAATACCATTCAACGTATTTTAGTTTAAACTGTAAGATTTGGAACACTTTAGTGAGCATTAAAATACATGCGAAATAGCTTCAAGTTTTCTTTAGCGCGATCATTATACAATACTTTTATTTTCGTTAAGACTCAAGAGTTCTATATCGTATATTTCTTAAATCCCGTTAAAAGTTTGAACCTTGATCTTAACAAGAATGTTTTATCTAAAACGGTAAGTTGTTGTTGACGTCAACCCCGTGGATGCATGGTAGGTTAATCAGTCGAGTTCGTTACGGCTATCATGGATTTTCTTCTAAGGAGAAGAACAAAAAATAACAATGGTCACAGCAGCGCTATTTAGTTCTATTTTATTCTATCTTTTTTATCCATTGTATATTTTTCCCGCCCTTGCCCATGCCGTGCCCCGTACACCATTTTTTCCCATTCACCTATTACATTTTACGCTCTGCAGCCCTTTTTTGTCCTCTCTATCTTCTTTCAGCGTCGTATATTCTTCGAGTCGTTTCTTTTGTACGTACGCTTACTTTTTTCTGCTTTCACTTGAGATCGAAACGATCTTGGCAATATATTTTGAGATAGTTTTCTTGCCATCTCAATTTCTCTCCTATTTTCATTCTTTTCCGATTTCTGTTCCCTTTAAATCGACTGTCTCATTTCTTCGCATTGCCTTTTTCTATTCTCTCTTTTTCGCGTATCCCTACGATATCTTCTTTCTAGCTCCTTTTGCTCAGTGTCCTTAACGATTTCCTTCCATCTTTTCCTCTATTTCTCGCCCTTCTTCTTCCGTGCCTTCTCATCTTTTGGAGCTTCCAAAAGCGCGTCATTACTCTTTGACGTGACGTGCCTACGCCGGCTTTAATCAATCAGTTTCGCCCGAGCGAATTTTGCAGTCTCATCGTTGTTTCCAGTGTTTTCTATCTCTCTCTTTCTCCTGCCGCATTTATGGTGTCGTTCTGTCTCTCGTCTATTCTCTCTCTCTTCCTTTCGTCGCGTTACTCCCCACTCCGTGGTACTTATCGCATTCTCAAACTATCTTCTCTATTTTTCTCCTTACGCAATTACTCGAGACTCTGAGGCTGTCGATGGGTTAATTAATGTCTCCGCTTAATGGCCCAGAATGAACTCGGAGATCGGCGGAGAAGGAATCTTAACGATTTCCCAGTGATTATGGAAAGAGCAGCTTCCGTTTGGTGGTTCAAACTACATCCATAGCTCCGAGGATTAATGTGAAAGCCGAATATTTTCCCCCTTGCGTTCTTGTTGCTTAAATAATAAGGGCTTCGATTTGCTGATGAGGTGATTTTTAATTTAAGATATATAATGAAAATTAGCGAATTGATTAAATACCATTCCATACACTTCGTTGTCCATTGGCTGTTTACGATAACAGAGAAAATCGCTTATTGTTTTTTTTTTAGGGAATCATTCCAACAAGATGTTTTGCAATTCTTCTATAAGTGGTTATTCCTTTCATGCATGTCACTCGAGGATTTTATCGCAATTTTAACAATATCAGATTTTGTTTCTCTATTATAGAATTAATTTGTATTTATATAGAAGAAGATTTAGAAAGCCGATTCTTTATTCAGCTCGTCCAATCTATTTTAATTGGAACAAAACTCCATCCTTGATGGTGTTCCCCTCGCTGTCGGTGAATGTGACGCGCACGTCTTCTCATCTCCGGCTCTCCTAAAAGAAATGAGATTAAATTAAGTGCCTTTATTGCCCATTTCGCTTAATTTCTCTTTTCACTTTTGTTTCCCCTTCTTCCGTTCAAATTTCACTCCCTTCCCCCCTCCCCCTTCTCCACCCCCTCCTCCACCCCTCCCCCTTCTCCACCCCCTCCTCCACCCCTCCCCCTCCTCCACCCCTCCCCCTTCTCCACCCCCTTCTCCACCCCCTTCTCCACCCCCTTCTCCACCCCCTCCTCCACCCCTCCCCCTCCTCCACTCCCTCCCCCTTCTCCACCCATCCTTTTCACTAACCGTCGCCTTTCCCGCCACTTTCCCCATTTCCCTAACCCTGCCCTCATCCTCCTAGCCCTATAGCCGACCACACCCCAATTAAACTGCAGTAATGGCTCCAAAATGGCGGATCCTCCGAGCACTTTGCTTCCCGGATGGCGCGCGTGGACCAGCTAGGGAGCTAACCGAGCGTACTGCAACCTCGTTATCCTCCCTTTCATTTTCGAGAAATATGCCCACTTTGCGCGTTCTCGGTCTTACTCTCTCTATTATTCTTGATGGTCATTTTTCGACAGAATATAAATAATTGGAATTTAAAGGACACAGCCAACCCCTGCATCTCTACTTTTGAATCCGCCATTTCTAACGGCGATAAGGTTTTTAAAACTCTTGATCAGCGATTCTCATGTACGGCTACTAAAAAACGTCAATCCGGCTTAAATTGACACGGTGAATACTGTATAAAAATATAAATGCCGCCATCTAAAAGTTGCCGTGTTCCCATATTTCGATCCCAGTTAATTCTGTTATAAGGATCATTGATATTATGGTTAATGCATGACGTCACGATGACACACTGTTTTTAGTGTGTTCTTTCGTTTCATTCGTAATGTAATGCGTGGATGACAGCCTTAACAATATTTAGGCTCGTATGGCGGTAGAAGAGGGACGAAAAAATATGATATAATTATTTAAAAACTAGGTAAAGCTAGAGTCCCTTATTTCGGATGTATTATTATTCATGCAAATTAAGAAAATAATTTCTTCGAGATGAATTGTATTTTTTGTTTTATTAAGACCCGGAAGATAATGTTGGAGTTCTTTTTTGATAAAGCATAATTAAATTTGTTCCGAACTAATATGCAGTTTATCCTAAAAAACATTGCGTGTTCTTTTCATCTTTGTGTGACTTCGGCGAAAAGCTAGCTTGACTACTAGTATCAGGGATTTCCAGTTTTGATGTTTGAGTACGCGATTTTTGTTCTCTTGATTCGAACGTGTTTGCACAATTTAGTCGCGTCAGACTTATCCTAAATTTTTGATTTATTTTATTTCAATGTCGGGAATAAAAACTACGCAGTTTTCCCAGCAACTGCAGTCTTTTCTTCCGCGAGTGAGCTTTTCGTTATATCTGTGTTTCGGTGTTCGATTACGCTCTTCTCTCCTCTCCCCTAACCTCTCCATCCCCAGAAAACTTCACTAAAGCGAGTAAAATGGTTAAGCGTAAAAAATGAAAAAATTACAAACGCGCGTCCCAATTTAAACTTTCATCTGCTTTGAGGATGGATTTTTTCCCGGCAGCAAACTGCACACCTGGGGCCGTGTGGCCTTTTTCTCTAGGTAGGGTTCTCTCGTCTTTTGCAGGCTACACACTACCTCTCAGTCATTTGTTTTTGTTTGCCCGTCGAAACGATGTGGCATCGGGCAAAAGCGTTGGGCTGCGGATTTGGAGCTACCTCGGCTTGCCGCTTGTGGCGCCAGCAGTGGTCAGTTTCGATCGGTCGCCATTACTTTTTATCCACTTTCCATCCTCGCCTACTCTTGTCTTTCCCTCTTTCTCGAAATCTTAGTTCCTATGGACCTTACTCGGCGGTAATCATTAAATACCGCGATAACTCCACGGACTCTCAAAAATAAAATCAATTAACAGATCTGGAGACTTTTTGAATTTTTGCCTGTGGAAAGTTCTATAAATGCATTATATATATATATATATGAAAAAACTTTTTAGTTAGTTATAGTTATATATATATATATATAAACTATAACTAACTAAAAAGTTTTTTTTTCATTCTTAGGATTCTGTTTTCATTGGACTTAAAGAAACTAAAGAATGGTTATGTAATTACTAGTTTTATTTATGACAGACTTTGCAATGATTTTTAACGTGTTTTCTTTCTGCGAGAATGTGCCAACAAATACACGCAGCTGTGAATTTTGATTAAATTTTGCGATTTTTCCCTCTGACAAACCAGTGCTAGGTTTTGTAAGGCGCGCATCATCAGTGTTTGTACTTTCCCACTTGTTATTTAACTGAAAAGATTTGTCTAATAAAATATCATAGGTTGTCTTTTAAATAAAATAAAACCGCTTGCTTGTCTATAGAGGCATTCGACGACGCATCCATCACCGTGTAGCAGAGCATTCGTCGCCGCTCCCGACAGCTTTGCCGTTGACTCATACATCATTGAAATATTTCTCTCTTCCTGTGAATTTTAACGGAGCGATCTCCACAACACCGTTTAAAAAATTCCCGAGTTATTCTCCGCTCGATAATTTCTCTTTTTTTCTTACTCTTTCAGCCTCCCGTCACGTCTTTCTCATCCAGTTTTTACTTCGCGTCCCACTCTCTCCGAACTCCCTCCTTCACAAATCCTCCGACATTACCTCTGACACCTCACCGCCACACCCCCATTCCTCCCCGGCTCCTGTTGAGTTTTTTTTGCTTCTTTTCATCCTCGCCGCCGCCACGCCTTTGAAAAATCTTCGCACCAATCTTATCTCTTCCCACACCGCTCTCTTATCCTACACCTCCCTTCCCTCCTATTCCCTCTCTTAACCGTCTCTTTTACTCGATTCCCCGTCTCTCTCTCTCTCTGTCTCCTTTCCTTCTCCTCTTAATTCCCTATTTTCTCTCCTCATCCTACTCCTTTTTGTATCCACTCGCGTCCTATTGCGACCCTTTTGAAACACTAGCACGCTCCTCTTTTATTCTCCTTATTCTTTCTCGAGCAAACCTTATTCAATACAAAATTTTTCCCTTCTTTTCGTCGTCCCTTTTATTTTTCTTTTCCCGTTTTAAGGACAAAATTTCTTTCTGACCGCCTTTTATATTTGTTATAATACCCGTAAAGGTGAGCACATTATAGCTCTTAAGATTCCTCTTGTGATTTTTTCAAAAGGTTGTCGCCTGTGGGCGTGGTTCCGAAAATCCTTGGGAAGTTTTCCTGTAAAAGTTACAATTCCTTTCTGTCTCTATTTAATGCGCTCCCATTGTCGTATCTTTCACTTTACGCTTTGACATTTTTCAATTGCCTTGGGAGATGTAAACTTCTTTGAAAATCAGTCATCATAGCTTTGATTGAGCGCAACCTGGAATGCATAACTTATGTTTATTTTAAAAAACTAAATCATTTTCGTTTAATGCGTTTTTACTAAAACAGCAAGTGTGCTATACTCTACTAAAACTAAAATATAGTTGTAGAAGCCTTTTTGATCGGTTTAAACCAAATTTCTATAAGAGGGCTTGTTCTATGATTTTAATCTTGTGATGTAGGTAACTTACATAGCCATTCAAGTGTGTTTTATTTTCTGAAGAAAGCTTGAACGCCAAATATAATTTTCAAATTCGAAATATTTTTACTACCAGTACACGATTACTTCAAATTTCGTTGATTAAATTTTATTCAAATAATTTAAACAGGAACCCTTTTTAAGTCGGTCTAAACATTTCATTCATTTCAATAATGAAAATATAGAATTGCAAATTTTTGAAACATCCATGACCGACTTTTCGTTCGATGGAGCAGTTTTTCAAGCAGTTTGATTCACTACCAGTTGCCATTTATGGTGATTAAATTTCAATTTTGATGTCGACATTAATCCTATTATAATTTTTCTTTCACCTTCGCGGTTTTCGCTTGGTCGTAAGCGGTTATTCGTGAAAGGATCTTTCCACTACGCTACCCAACCTATTCTTGCATCTCGTCTGCTCAATCCTAGGACGCGGTCGCTCAATATATATGTTGACGCGCGGATTGATGGTCCGTATTTCTTAATCCGACCGGAGCATTGCTTTTGCCTTTCACCCATTTATGACGCATATCCCGCTCTATTTGTATCAGCTTTTATTCTGAAAGGAAGTGCTCACAGTTTTTGTTGGCAGCTCTGGCAAAATTCGATTTTTCCCTTTATATTGGTTGTCGCACAGATTTTTAGTGCGATCGCCGCTGTTTATAATTATGCCTCTTACGCATTTGCACCCGTTTCTCTGAAAAAAATAATCTGTACATTTTGCTTGGATCCGGCGCCATAGTTGGAATTTACGATAGGCCAATCCGCTGAAGACTAGGAGATGAGGGTCTACAGAATTTCCTCGAGTACTATTCGGATTTATGGAAGTAATCCTTTTGAAAGATTTTATCTGAAATTCTTCTCCCATTTCTATTCCACATTTGCACATAAATTCTTTGGTAAGTGTTGAAAAGTTTTTATGCTAGTATTCCGAACATATATTTTGAGGATTTGCTGTCATCTCGACGTTACTTGCTTCAAGGATTAACGCTTTACCGTTGTCTGCGCGAATCTATAAAATTTTCTGGAATTGGACTTTATGGTTTTATAACGACGGAAAACTCGGCGAAAGAATGCTTCGCTGCTTAATAAAGGTGTCTATACTCGTGAAAATTTTTCCAGTTGTCGGTTAATTTGGTATTTGTTAAGTATACAAAAATGTGTATTGAAAATAGTTGGATATTCTTTAGGTGTTAATGAAGTTGAATGATATTTGCGCAAAATTTTATCCGAATTTGGCATTTATATGTTTCGACGCGTAAAAGCTTGGGATTAAACCCAATTGCCATTTCAGGCTGGTTTATTTTCCATTCGCCATTAACTCACCTGACGCGTTAACTTATATTCGACAGGAAATTTTATAATAAAAATCGTAAATATTTATAGGAATTTGAATTGCATGTGGGTTAAATTATTAAACCGTAATATATATATATATATATATATATATATATATATATATATATATATATCGTGAATCCAATTAAATATTTATTATTTTCCTTTTATTTGAATTTGGATTTCATGATTACTATACGTATATTGAATGCCTTCGACTTAAAAAAGGGTGATCTTTTATATGTGGAACTTTATAAATGAATTTATTTCAAGGAAAATTTAGTCAATGGATTTTTAAAAAGAATATAGGTTAATGCCATCATCTTCCTTCAGTTCCAGGACACTCCGTTAGCCATAAATTTCATAAATCCTTATCGCGTTGCTACGGCAGTTTCCTTCTCTTATTCAAACCACTGATGATAGATCTCTCTAGCAGTCGCGAAGCAAACTTCTGGATGCAAGTAAAAGTCTGATTCGTGAATTCATCACTTAATGTATTAATTTAATTTTTACTTTATATACCTTTCTGAATTTACGGGCCCATTTTAACAAAACCAATAGAGGCTGGAAGAAATTGGTGATTCAGTTTGGGAGATGCATATTTGGAGCCAATGACTCTTAGGGACTATCAAAGGAGCATCAGGGTCTCATCAAATCATTTTTCACAAAATATTCGGAATGATAATATGAGACTTTCGCCAAAAGCATGCTTAGCTTTTCTGAGTTGAATTAAAGACTCGCGTGATTAAACCTTGGAAACCGACCGTAAAAAAATTTAGACTTAGAGGATCAAACAGGATTAGTCCGGATGATTCGAGAACAATTTCCAAATTTGCGCGAAGATTTTTTTGCGAACTTCGCCTTTTCCGCTTGCTGGAGTGTCTGTTTATTTTGGCATTTCATTTGTTGTCGCCCCACAAACCTACATCCGAACCCGACGCGCACACCGGGGTGTTCGACGGCTACTTCGGCGTCCCTAGCGGCTTAAAACGAGATGTCCGCCTCTTTTTTTTTTTGACGGCTTCCCGTCACGCCGACCGCTGCGATCCGCCCGTTGCGATTCCGCCGGCGTAATTGCCGGTTAAACGAAGAATGACGGCAGCCGGAGCCAGCGGTTCCGCCCCTTCCCTCCGGCACCCTTCCGCGCCGCCCACCCGGAACCCGTTGGGGTGGACGGAGTCCGCACTTCCGCGGTCTCCCTCTGACGGCGACCGAACGGCCTCCCTGCCGCTGGGACGCACTCTGCGGTTCCCTCTCCGCCTATCCGTGTTTTGCTTGTTTATCTGCGTGGGGGCCGACCGCATTGGGAGACGCCGCTCGTATCTTTTCCCCTAGGAAATGGCCGATGCGCATGTCGACGGCTATCCGACGCAGGATCGACGACGTCGGTGACGCCGTCCAGCGAGTTCGAGAGATAATTCGTTTTTTTTTGCGCCATTTAGAGGCGCGTTCTTGTTAATTAGGATTTGTAAAAGTTGGCGTCGATTTCTTCTGAAATTCGCAAAATAAAATGTCACCTCGCTGTCGGAAAACTCGAATTTCATCGTCGCGACTCTTTTTACCGAAAGGTTCCGCAATGGATGTCATCGTCGGTGTTCCATTTGTAAAGAGGGAAAATTCTGGTATAAGGGTACGGGATAACAAACTACTAAATACTGGTTGTGACGGACGACAAGGAAAATTTTATGTTGAACGGATGAAATTCTTTTTAAAGGTTTCATATAATAGCGTGGCGATCATCTTCGACGCTTTTTGCGGGCGGTAGAGTTTGAAAAAAATTTCACTTAAGTTCTGCTGCACAATTTTTCGATGAATTTGTAAATTTTAAATTCAGAAACATTGCTGTTTGTGATTTTTCTTAAGGCTATTGTTTGATTTAACTCGCAATCAGATTTTAAAATAATTCTTCGCATTGTCGACTCAATGCTCAATTATAACATTCTGAATCCTGAACATTTTATCTGGATGCGTTTTATCGTTTAATCTGTTCGCAAAAATTTCGATATTCCCAAACTTCTAACATCACCTTCTAGTTAAAGCGGTATTCTAAGCTCTTCTGCGATCCAGACTTCCGTTTTTCGATGCCTTATAGAAAGCGTATGTCTAACGCTTAAACAAGAAAATGTCGCAGAATTACGAGGAAACGCGTCGCTTTGAAGAAGTTTTTAGAGATTTTGTTTTTTAAATGTGGCTTTTTATTTGAAATTGTTAAGTAGCAAAATTAATTATACTAACAAGAGAAATGTGAAAATTTTAAAATGTATTTTTAAAGGGAAAATGTAGGGATATGGGATATGTACTTGTTAATCGTTACCTTTTCATATCGCGTTCTGTCTTTTGGCGGTATTTCCTGTTTATTTAACATATGTTATTCACTTCCAAAGCTTTTCGTCTTTGCTTTTAAACACGATAGAACGGCAAAGAACGTTGAAGACTAACAGTAGCGGTTGTATCCATCCAACAAACTAAAGAGCGCGTGTAGGATCCGAATTGGTGGTTGTTTGGTGCTCCATTGTATACAGGCAAATGAGAAAGCCGCGAGCACCAAATGATTGTCGTTCAATCCACCGCATTTGCCTTGAACCCGTTTTGCGGACCTTGAGAGCTTCGTTATAGCAACTCTATGTCGTTAAACCTTTGCTTCTGGAAGCTGATAGCATCAACCTATAATCGCGTCAGTCGGCTAATTGGTATGCATCCCGAACGCTTATGCAATGTCTACTCATGTCTAAGCAACACGTGTCTCCACATTACCGATGGATATTGAGGTAATTAAATACTGACTGCGTAACGACTACTTTTGCTATTATCACAATAATGAAAACTTCGAGTGACTTAGAACAAATGTACTAATGGTAAAATATTAATATTATTGCGATATTTTTATGGGTCATTTCTACTCGGAAGTGTTCGAATTTTAACACAAATTTGTGTCATTTTAGAGCTGTTAAAAATGGATCTATCCAATTCCTAAATTTTAGTTTTTGGGATTTCATACTCCTATTCTTGTTTACTCGTGTAAAATTTTCAACTAGAAAAATTTCGCAGGCAATTGTTTTCATCGTAGGACAACAGGAATTAAACGCGCGATTTTTTCCCTGCAAAATATTTCTCAGAATGAAGGACAACATTTTAATTTTTCGTAAGCGATAACTCAAAAAGAGAGGGCCGCTTTTTCGTAATGATTTACCCCTAACGTCAAATAATCCTCTCCCCTTCATAGTTCGTATTTATTTAGTGTCATTTCTCTCATCTCTGCATTACCGCCGTCCTCTCTTCGCATCGCTCGCCGCGGAGGCGTCGCCCCTCCCCCTCTCTTCCCCCCCGCCGCAGGGTTTTAAGCTCTCGGGGCAGAGCACGCGCTCCTCCTCCTCCCTTCGTTCCTTTTTCACCTTTTCCTTTTTCGCTCCCCCAGCCTCTTAATTCGCCCTTTGCCTTCCCTTCAGTTTATTCGCACTTATTCCTCCGTAATTACATTTTTCTACTTTATTCCCTGTCTCTGCTTCATTCACCACCTCTTCGTGTCGCTGCAAAGTAGGCACTACCTTATCCCCAATTTTGCCATTTTTAGCCTACTTTCAGAATGGAAATAGGCTTATAGTTTCGTCGTCGTGTCTGTCTGTCTGTCCGTCCGTCCCTCCCTTTAACGTTTGAACCCATAGACCGATTTTTATGACACTTGGTGGAAATCTCTTGCTACTTGGGCCGAGTTCCCGAGGATCATTTTTGTTGCGAAAATTGAAAGCCCCAGGTTATATTCCAGGAACTATCCTTCCCATTTGATTTACATGGGAAATCTGAAATCCATCGTGCAGGATAATTTTTTCTTGCACATTAAAATATATTGGGATTGTAATATCGGAGCGGGATTGGTACTGTTCTCTGAGGAAAGGAATGAAAATACTCATTTTTATCGTAGAACGTTGCTTATAGATCGAATTTCTTAGAATTTCATGTAAATGCTGGCGTTTTTTGGAGGTTTTATCACTCATTACGAGAGTGTTGCCATAGCAACAACTATTGTTAGACTCGGATTCGGTATAGTCTAGTGCAGGGGTGCGCAAACTTTTCATGCCGCCCCCCAATTTTTGTTCAAAATACAAACTTGGGCCCCCTACCATGGCTGGCAAGATTTTTATCAAGATTTGGTATTTGGGAGGGGTTTTATGTCGATGATAATTTTGAGAAATAGTATGTTACAAAAAATGGTATATTTTATTAAAACTGAAAATAACAAAATAATTCAAGTTAAATACACAAAATGAACATTCTAATAGGAATAAAATCGAATATCACTAAATTAATGAAATAATACAGCAATATGAATGCAAAAATAAATATCACATTTTAAAATAACAATAAGAAAAGCACAAAAAAGAAAAATAACACTCGATTTTTGTATGAATAGATTTAATTCAATGGGATCTGTGGGCTTGTCTCTTACTGGCAATTTCGTCCAGTCTCGGTTTAATTGATGAAATCGCCACTCAATTCTGATTCATAGCGTTCTTACTGACAATTATTTTATTAAATTTATTTGTAAAACAATAAAGAATAAATCCACCGGTTCATAACTAAACATTGCACATTTCAATAGACGTATTCACATGACGGCCTTCGTTCGACAACGTACTGCAGTATAGTGCGATAACGCGCACTGTATACAAAGTCACGCTGAATAGAGTGATGGGATTCCCAGCATGTTATTCTCGTAAATACGAAAGATTACAGAAATATAACATTGCAAACAAAAAAGATATATGAAATATGAAAAAAGAACTAAATTTTCTTACAGTTAAAATTAAATCATGGCTATAATCGCGCCCCTCGCATCATTTGTCGCGCCCCCAATTGCCCCCCCCCCCCCTAGTTTGGGCACCCCTGGTCTAGTGCATACACACGTTATTTTTGCCACACAAATACGTGTGATAAATTTATTTTTCCGTTCGCATGTATTTGTAATATTTTATAACAGTAAATTATTAAAATTGGATTATTCAAAGAGCAACATATCCGCGGTGATTTTAAAGGCCAATATAAGTATTAAAATAAATGATTAAATGGAAAGTAGGCATCGTTAAGTTCCGTTTGGATCATCTTGTTCCTTTTCTCTCTTCCTCTTCCAAAAATATCTCCTTATTCTACCTTCAATATTCGTTATTAGGCGTTCCTTTCCAGCGAAGCGGTGATAGCGGAACGCCTTATGCGCACGTCTCGTCCTTCTGCGGCAACCTTCATCTCCTAAACCGCTGGAGGGATTTTAATTAAATTAAGTAGGAGTGATCCTAATTAAAATTTGTCGCCCAATTATGATTTTGAACTGCATCTGTCAATTAGGACTTCCAATTTACATGATTACTTTAGTAAACTTATACTCGTATCTCGTTAAATGGCATCCGTCAAACAACAATGAAATACCATTCTTTTCTCTCTTATATGATGTGTAAGGTACAGATTAAAATATTTATTCGGATAGAAGACTTGATTTACCACAATAAAGTCCGCGAGACCACATAATTACGAGTTATAGTTTCGGAGATCAAAATTCGAGAATCGCCCGATCTTTCGGTACCGTTTCATACGCATCTTTAAAATCTCTGTGTATTCCATTTATGGAGCAGGTATACTTTTCCATCTTGTTCTCTTAATTTTACTTTTTGATCTTTCTCCTTTCCCTTTGTTTTCTTTTTTCTCTCTGTACTGTTCAATTTATAACCTTCTCATACCCATACATTTCTTCTCTTCATCGTTCCTTTGTCTAACGGAAACTTTCCTCTCCTCACTTTGGATTGCTTTTCCACTCTTCCCTTTTCTCTGAATAGGATCCGCTCCTTCCCTATTTTGTTTCCTCCAACCTCGTTGAATCTTTCAGTCTCGACGCCACTTTTTAGAGAAATGGGATTGCAAAGCAGCTTTAAATGAACAATATCTCGAAGAGGAAATTACAAAGAGGAAAAGTCCTGAAATTTCAAATGGCAACACCTTTTTCCGTTGAGTTTTATCGCGTGCTTTTGGCCCTCCCTCCATTGCAAGATGTCCGCGGGACTGAAAGGTGTTTCCTTAGCAAGCAGCATAGTTGCGAGAGAGCCGTCATGTAAAATATGTCGGGAAAAAGATTTCTGCTTTAGTTTTTTCTTTCTGTCGGGTTTCTCTCGGCCTAAGTTTTCGAAAATTAAACTCTCGAGGTTTTGCACGTTAGCAGAATGTTCCTTTCTTTGACTCTCAGCACCGCAACCATAGGCCATTGCCCTGATTTGAAGGAAAAGAACGTCTTAGACTTGATTAAAGACGGATTTCCGATCTCCGTATCTTTCGTTGACCTGGATTTTGCTGGATATAAAGATCGGGTTTTTTTTATTTTGAGGTTGTCGGATTATTTCGCATTCTCTCGGAAGTGAATTTCTCCTGTAATATGAATTAAAATTGCTTTCTGTTCAGTTTTGTTTTACGTAGGCCTTGTGATTGTTTTACGTGGGTCTTGTGGTTGGTGTTATTGTTTGATGCTGCTCGAGCTGTTAGGCGTTGTCTCATTTTTGTTATTCCACTTGGGAATATTAATGAAGCGTAAGTATATTGTCAAGGGTTTGCATATTTTCCAGAAGTATAGGGATAAACCGCCAGCACGTTTCGTTTTTAAATGCTGTATTTGTTGGGAATGCGAAAAGCATTCGCACTTTTACCTGTGTATATGGAGCTTAGTTCATCTAATAGTATGAGGAAGATTTTTTCGCAGCTCTAACGTCGAAAATGAAGTATTGAAAATTCCGATCTTTCCGATCTCACTAAATTGCCTTCGGGCAAACAGATCGAGCGAAGTCCTCCAGATAAATGCTTTCAACCTCCCACTGCGAACTTCCTTACGGATCAATATCGAGTCCCTGCGTATCTCTAAATAAGGCGGGGGTGTGCTGATATCCAGGAAGTGGAACGCGCGTAAATAAACCGCCCAACATTTTCAGCAGTTACCGAGAAATCATCTTTACTCGGGGCACAGATTTCCACATTTTCACCGCTTTAAAACACCGAAGATTACGTCGCACAGTTTCGCAGAGAATTAATCAGCTATTTAACCGAACTAAGACTATAGTGAAAATATTCCATCGCCATTTTTTGTCCGTATTCCCCCTTCTCGTCATTCCCTCAGCATATCCAATATCCCTTAAAAGTGTATCTTTGTGGGTGAGATACGTTCTTTTCCGATAGGGCTTCATTTCCTGGCGATAATTTAGCATCTGGGACGGCACCAACTAGGCGGCCCGTCTGTTGCTCCTCCCCCTTAACCTTCTCATTGCCTCCCCCCGCTCTTGCCACGGCATCGTAAGTAAGCTTTATACCCCGCGAAAATGGAATCTCCTCTCCATCCTCTCCTCCCGCCGCCCCTTTTCTCCCTCCCAGCCCTCCACTTCTTTTCTCCTCCCGACCCTCCACTCCTTTTCCTCTTTGCCGCAACCTCACTCGCGCTTATTGAATCGGGCCTGAGTATGAGAGAGATATGAAGTGAGGTTAGGGGGGAGAGAACTGGCGAGGGAGGAGGAAATGTAAAAAGGGAGAAAGAGGGATTGAAGGGGAGTAGGAAGAGGTTTTGTCCCTCGCTTCTATTTGCAGAGTCTTCCATTCCTAGCATCTCTATCATTTTCACGGCCGCGGCTGCGTTTTTATCTTTCTCTAAGGAATAGTAAACACTTCCCTTGTACTGCGCTCCTCCGTGTTTTTTTCGTTTATTCACCTAACTCTCGCTCTCATCCTCTTTATCTCTCGGTCTTATTCCATTTTTCGATTTCGCGTGGATTAATTTTTTTTCATCGCCTTTCTCCGAGTTTGCGTGCTACGTAATCTCGTGTTTTTTTGTTTCGTGTTTTCCTCCCTCTTCCTAAATTCGAAAAATCTTTTTTTTTCTCCCTCTTTTGTCCATTCATTTGAGTCCCAACGGAGAGAAAACTCGACGGTCGGTATTTATGAAGCAGTTGGAAGGTTCGTTTTGCATTTCTTCGAGCGCTAGATTTTTCGGCACGTGCGTAATTTGAATTTGTCTGCGACCATTTGGATTGATTTTCTAATTAAAAATCTTTTTCGAAATATTTGCTTGAAAGAAAGATAATTTTTCTGCGGTACCAGATTTAATATATCAGGGATAGGTGAAATTTATTCATGGGTTGAGAGGTATTTCTCATTCACTTGCACGGTTTTTGTTTTTTTTTCAAGTAGCATTTTAAAAATATCATTCTACTCGCATATATTTTCGAATATATGCTAGGTAAACAAAGCACGCGGAATGAAATGTCTTTTTCCTACTTTGTAATATATCCTCCGCAAAGGTGGTCTTATACAATTAGATAGAGGATAAACTTTTCCTCAGTTTTCGCCTATTTTATTGGTCAATCCTAAGATATTCTCCAGGGATATCATCAGGGAAGATGTTCCTCCTGAAATTTGTTTCCGCGATGTTCTCGTTATCTTGGAATGAGCCACCGAGTTTAGCTAGCAAGGGATTGAGGACCCTTCATTTCGGAAGACCTTTGCTTTTTCATCTCTCCTTTTTATTCGTGATCATAGGCTGACGGGGAGATTTCTGAGAAATGGGGCGATTTTCTTGGCAAAAAGGTTTTCCTTTCATCTCTTTACTTTGATGGGCTTTCCACGTATACCTGCAAAAGGCACCGCGTATCCTTTCCTCCAAGTTTTCAAGCCGATGAATAATTTACTACCAATAACTCACTCACTCAATATCGTCTCTTTTATTTTTTATCGTTTTTTATATCGATCGTACTCCAATGAGCTCTCAGCGCTCTCCTTTCAAATAGAATTTTTATAGCATGTTTCCGCATTAGTTGGCACGTGGTTTATCCGGTATTCCGATAAAGAAGGAACAAAAATTAGATTCGCTGGTCATTTTGACTCTTAAATTTCCGTTTCGGTTTTTTCATGTCCAATCCTTTCTTTTAAATGCACACACACACACGAACACACACACACACACACACGAACACGCACGCACGCTCTTTCAATCCTAAATTTGCCTCGGACCTTTTTCTTCCCCTCAATTTTGTTCCTCCCTCATTCCATCTTATCCTAACTTGAGGAGACTGGGGATCTTCCCAATTATATCTCACTTAATTAAATGTCATGGCAACGAGAGGTGGGAGGGGCGGAAGGGAGTTATAGTCGAGTTAAAAAAATGTTTTAAGAGTCGAGAGGTTTTGACGGCACGAGGAGATGGTTTGCAGAGGAGATATTAGCTTTCTCATTGAAATTCCCTAGCCCCCTTTCCACTGAAGGTACTCCTTATACAGAAATATGGTTGGTAGTTATTTGGATGATTGTTTTCGTCACGCAGAACGTTCTTTTTGCTGCTAATTAATTAGGGAAAAATCTTCCGAATCCGCCATATTTCTCCAAAAAAAACCTCTATTTTTTCACGTTTCTCCGTTCGCGATTCGGCGTTTTTCTTCGTATTCCGGCAAATTGAAGTCCCAAAGGATATTTTTCGTGTTAGGGATTCTCTTTTTTTAAATGGCATGGCCGGCATCTGCTAATGGAAGGAAAGAGGAATTGTTCCAAACGAATAATAGCACAAGGACCCATGCGTTCATTAATTTTGACGTAGACTACTGCCTCGTGCCACGTAGGCGACCTTTTTTGTTCTATCAGATGCCGAATCGAGTTAAAATTACAAAGGGAATTTAAAAAATACCGTTTTTCGAAATTGTTTCTTTGCGTTATACTTCCACTACTAGGTTTTATCAAGCCCTTTAGACTCGAGTGAATATTTTTTGTTATTATTTAAAGAGATCCGTTTTCGTTTAGCGGTTTATCCTATTCGTAGTTTATACGGGCCTCGTTAATTTCGCTCGCTCTCTGCTCACGCGACAAGCGAGTCATGGAGGGTCCGTTGAACAATTTAGCCTCCGTATAAAATCGCAATAAAAGTGATTGTTTCGTTATTCTGGGCTCCGGATAATTCATTTTAACTGTCGCTTTACTTTTCCACGGATTTTTTTTTTCTGCGCCAGGAAAATAGCTCGTTTCATTCGGTTGTGTTAAGGCTCTTTCTATGGGCACCGACTACGAATCTCCTTTCATCGGATTTATTGTTTTCTCGGAAAAGGAGATTTAATTAAGGAAACTTTTGTTTTACTGACTGACAAGCTTCTAAACGAAACTATAATTTACTGAGGCCTATGACGAATTCCTCGCCGTTCGGGAAAATCCAGGCGGGCGCCCATTGCATGTCGGCGAGTGTCAGGAAATTTAATTTGAGACGGAACTTATTGCACGCGTACTATTAATAATATTTCGCTCATCGGATGGCGCGGAGCGCTCGAGACTTCTTTTGTTGCTATTTTTGTTTTAGTTACTGACTACCGATTTTGCGAATTGAATATCGCCTGACGGATCTTCCTCAGCTCTTAGATCTTATTAATTGAAGCTGGTTAGGGAGGGCTCAACTCGGTGGTATTGATTTTTTTTAATGTTTTATTTTCTTTGTGAATGCTATGCTATAAATATATGTCGCTTTAAAATGGAGAAGCAAAACGTTTTCAATATTTTTTAATTGTTCTAAATGTATTTATACTGTTGCTTTATGAGTTTTATCTGATGCGGTGTACATATTCTTGGATATCTTTTCAATTAAATTATAAATACTATGTATCTAGTCAGGATAATGAAAAATTAGTAAAAAATTAATATTTATTTTCGGATGAATTAGTACCAATTCGAGGAAAAAAGATCGCCTTTTCGATTTGTGCAAAAATCTCTGCGTATTTTAAATATCAGTACCATAGATTAAATCTTGAAATTTTTCGGAGCTTGGTGACTAGGGGATATTTATTGCACGATCACGTGGCTTACTCGAATACGTCCTAGTACCAGGATGCGCTCACCTTCCTATCTTCCATCATTTATCAATCCCTTTCCAGCGCCACTAAGTGGCCACCGACGTCAAATGACGGATGAGCTCGAAAAATAACAACCCAATTTACCTTCCACATCAAAATTTCGATTTCCATTTTTTTCTCGAAAAGTACGGCCCATAAAACACTTTCGGATCGATGATGAGCAGGATAATAAAACTAATATTAAGCTGCAAGCGACCCCGTCAGGAAAAGTGGTACATAATTCAAGCGACATCGACCTCTTCGGATAGCTTTTAGCATCGACCTCTTCTCGTTCCACGCGCCCTCTCCTTCTCTACCCATATTCTATTCTCTCCCAATAATCTTTCTCTCTCTCTCTCTCTCTCCACCTTCTTCCACCCACTCTCCCCACGCCACATTTGCAAGAGACTCACCTGTTCGCCATCTTCATCGATCCTTTTACCTAGGAATCTCTTAACCCTCTTTACTCTCCGTTTTCACTCCTTTCCTTCACCACCACCCCTTCCTCTCTCCCCCTCCCATTCTATTCCCCACCCCCTCTCCCTAGCTATTCTCCGCCCCCTCCTTCCCTTCTCCGCCCCCTCCTTCCCTTCTCCGCCCCCTCCTTCCCTTCTCCGCACGGCCATAGAACCAGTGTTGCCACTTTTTTAAAAGCATTTGAGAGCTAGATTTCATGTTCTTGGTAGCTAGAAAGCAGCTAGAATGTATAATTACCAATGATATTCATGGCTGCGTAAGGAAACTAACCAAGAGGTTTCTCCATATTATTTTGTGAGCACAGTATAAAATACACTATTTTTAAAGCTATTATTGTCTTTTATACACTGGCAAGAAGATGGAACCTACGTCTCAACCGATGTCAACGGACAATTAAAAAGACTTTATTTTTAAAGTTTTTCCCAACACTATTCCATTTATTCCCCATAAGAATTGCATGGGAGGTGTCTAGCAGGGCATAGGTACTCCATTTTTTTACTCGTAAAATAATGTCGTAATTATCTGCTATCGCAGACTTTTTTGGTGATCTCTTCTGTCCGAGTAAATCTTTTAATCTATACGTTACAATGCATATAATGGGTAAGAGCAAAATGTAGATTTCCTATTGTTGTTTCTAAATCATTATACGAATACGTAAAACAGACGTTGTTATTCATGTACCCATTTTTCAAGTTGATTGAGTACATTATATTACAAATGGATGCTTTCTTAGGGTCGTCTATAAAAAATGGATGCGGAAAAATAGCATTTTGACCGTAAAATCTAATAAAAATTTATCTGAGATTACATAGTTCCAACTTAAAGATTTTTTTGGGTAGTCGCTAGACATAGCTAGATTTATTTATCGATTCATTAGATTTGTAAGAAGTCGCTAGGGCCTTTTTCAGGAGCTAAGGTGAATGTAAAATAGCTAGATCTAGCTACAAATTTGCTACATTGGCAACACTGCAGAGAACATTCGCCGGAACTAACTTTCCTTCCTTCCAACCACCTTCCTCTTTCCGCCGCTCCGTGTAAACCAGACAAAACATTCTAGTCAATTATGAGTTTTCGCCGTCTTGGGCCCGACTGAAATAATTTCTTTATGATGATGGGTGATGGAGCCGCGGCCCTAGTTTTAAGCTGAGGAAACTAGGAGTGACGGCGACGCAGAGGAGAGGATTAAAATTAACGCGAGACGCCTTTTAATCTGACGGAATATTGCGCAATGGATAAGGAAAGCGTATACTTTAAGTGATTGGATTATTGTTATTTTCTTTTAAACATTCATCCAATGAGACAGTTTTTAATGGGAATACTTCCTGTCCATCGCGCCCGTAAAGTTGCGTTTGAAAAAATTAAAGGAAAGTATGTAAGTCTGTCACGTGTCTGTAAGATATCGCGCAACCGATTTACGTTTTTTTGCCTTTTCGACATTGTTACGTCGTTTTTGTATTTAATAGTGCTTTAGAGTTTTTCCCTGTTCGATTAGTATTAACCGGCGTGAAGGTTTCACTCCCTCCCAGTGCCTCGCCCTTTAATCTCATTCCTTCGCGGTTTTTACCTTCCTCTTTCTTCTATCGCCTTCCCGATACACGAAAAACTCATCAATCAAAAGAACGCACCCTCCCCCCTCTCTGACCTCCAACCTCCCACTTTCCTCTCCCTCTTCTCTCCTTCCTCCGAGTTTTTCCTTCAAAGAATATCTCCCTCATATACTCTCCCGCACAACGCGTCCCCTTTTAAAACTTTTAAGCCGATCTTTTCTTCTCCTGTCGTTTTCTCTCTTTTGTATTCATCCCCTCCCTAATGCCTTACCCCCTCCTCTCCTAATGTCTCCGCTCACCTGTTTTTACGGCCTTGGACTGCTAAGGATGACACAGGCAATTCGATCGAGTGAATGCGATTGGTTGACTCTTCTTTTTTATGCCGCGTCGATTTTTTGCTCGTTCTTCTCTTTCAAAACTTCGTACAATGCGAAGTTTTAACAATATTTTCAACTCGGATAATGGTGGTTGTCCTTTGAAAAGAAAACGAAAAAATTCGGTGTTTTCTCTATAAGGATTTTATATAACAGCACCTTGTTCCGTTCCTTCTTAAGTTTCTCAGTATCGTTGACGAACTATGTTAGCTATATTTCTTTTAAATCTGGAAAATTTTGCTGTAACGGAATTTAAGATACTACGGACGTTTATGATTCCAGTGGAAATTGAGTTATCAGTTAAAAAATTGTTAATCTCACAAGAGATAATAACAAAGTCGAAAGTTTTTGTCACTTGTAACTCGTAATAAACATTTCATTATCGAGACGCGGCTTTCATTAGAGTACATAGGCTGTTTTTCTCGCTTTCTAAGTGCATCAGTTATTTTCATGTTATTGCATAAATTACTTATTCGTGTCCAAATAATAACTGCCACATTTTAAACTGACAATTTTTTAATTGGTTGATATAAAATTACGCATTCGCATTCCTAAAGGAACAAAGTTTATTTTATCGATTAAATTAATCTACTCCGTGACTGGCGTGGAAAATGTCCGTAATAAGAAAAAAATCGTGATTTCATTTATTGGAAGTATTTTCACTATGTTGGAGTGCGGTCTAATTATCTCAATTATTAATTTCATTACTATTTCGTTTTTTTAATGCATAATATACTTTCTTTTCAAAATGTCAACGGCATCCTTAATTGATAATGGCACTTAGACGATATACTTCTGATTTACCAATATAATTATGTAATTTTATGTGATGCGTATGTTAATATATTTCATATATTTTTCGTATTCCAGCTGATGTTATGCTTACTGTATCCATAACCAAATATTTAAACTTTCATTACGCTTGTATATATTATTCTCTGATATTAACAAAAAGCAGCGAAACCTTTAATCTTGCATGCAAATGCAGGCGTGAAAACGCATTAATTAGTTCCAAAGGTGATGTCAATTGGTGCCATGAAACAAAAATTTTGTTCATTTTCCTTCTCAATCCCTCATTGTTTTATTCATAAAAGCGCGTTTCTTTTGTCGAATGTTTTATGACTTCATTTTAGAGAGCCCATGTTCCTGCCTACTTCGTCGCCCATTTTATTTTATTGTATGAATTTGTGTATAACAAGAACCTTTCTTGACGCAAATATATGTTCGTGCATACATATGCATACATTGATGTGCCCAGAGGGGTATTTTTTTCTTCTCTATCGCGCATGTCACCTACCCTCAAGCCAATTCGCGAAGCTCCTGGAATCGCCTTCATTAATATTTATGTCCTTTATGTAGGCCGCTCGAGATACACCTGAACATTTTATCCCATAAACTTCGGTCGCTTAAAAAAAACGTTTGCTGTCTCGTATGTATGAGGCTCCATCTCGCGTTAATTTTGGCGTTTGAGGTTGACTTTTTTAAAAGATATTTGATGCGAAAGATTGTTATATGGTGATATAAATGATCGAAGGCTTATTCGTTTATAAGAGCTATAAAAGATTTTACAGAAAAATCTTAGAAGCATAAAATGTTCGCATCGTTTTAGAACGGAATTAAAATGTTCGCTGCAGTCTGGATATTCTTTTTATCCTTTTAAAATCAAACGGCAAATAGAGAAATGATCCAAGGAATTTTTTCGGCAGTAGTAAACTTTTTTCGATGGGAGCAAATCCAAATGCCATGCTGCGGAAATCATTTTCTTTCTAGCGCGCTGAACATGAATTTGATTTAATATATTCAATTTTTGAGGAGTATCACTCGGATTTATGCGGCTGCACTTCAGCTGAGAATGAAATTTAGAAGCGTGAATATATTTTTCTGAGAATGTTTCTCGCGTAGTGTAAGCTGTATGTGCAGCCGCTGTAGCTGCGGATGCTCCCTGGTGTGTAATGCATCACTTACCGTCGCGCTCCACGGAATGAAAAAATTGGATGCAAAAAACTCTATTACGCTGCATCTGTTGCAACTTGGGGCTCCGCGCGATAAATATGGCACTGCTCTTTCAGTGTCATTTCATTCATGGAGTTCTTTTTCAATCGGTGATGCAGCCTAGAAAATGCCGAGTGAGAATGTTGGGGCGGACTGCTTTCGAAAGAGAACTTAAAAAATATTACCACCGCTCGTGAAATATTGTCGCGAGAGAAGCCCAAGGAAGTGAAAATATTATTTTATTGAACAAACAACATGGTGTGACACGTCCTCGAAATTTGTGCTATTTACCTTCTAGATCTTATTTTGGTCGAAGTAGAATTTGAGGAGTTTTTTACAAATAAATTAATTAAAAAATAGTTACCTAGCTCGTTGTACGGCTGAAAACAGACTGAAAACGATTCCCTATTATCCATAAAATCATCGCCATAAAATCACCTCTTATATTAATTAATGAGCCGTTTTTATCATTTTGTGATCGTCTTCCCGCTAGTGTGACAGTCAGACATTATATCATCACCTCCTAGCCTTTCGTCGTACTTTTTGTGATGAAATTCAACGTAAAATTTATATTACTTGTCGATTAAGATATTTCGTGCTTTCTCATTTGTCCTCCGGGATCCAATGTCAGTCGCGGATGCTTACACATAGAAGCTGAGTAGGCCTGTTAAGACAGATCCTCGAGAACTTCCTCGTCTAACCCCTTTCCATATTTATGTTCTCCTGGATTTTCCTCAAACTTGCGATATTGGATATTACATCTGCTTCGACTGTTTTCTAGCATCCATCATCCTTGTCGTGTTTCCACGAAAGAGCTACTTTCCCTCTATAGGATATTTGCATGCTGCTGAAGAAATATTGCCGTGTAATTAGATTCTTGTCTAAGTTAAGGAATGTTGATGGTGCTCGAGTTACGAGGTAAATTGAGGTTAATCACGAGAGTTTTCTGCCACAAACAGATTGCGCTAATACACTTGCTAGACTCGAGATGCTGTTTGATCGTTGGGAAGAATTTAATCTTCTCAGAAAGTCGTTCTTATATTTTAATACGACATAATCGGATATGATTTATCTTAAAATTGTTGTAAAATAACAGCCATTATCAAGGAAAAGTAAAAGCTTCGTGGAGATTATTCTTAGTAATATGCTTATAGTTAACTATTTCATTAATACAAATCAGTTGTCTTGAATGCATGCATAAATGTAACTATAAGAATGTTATTTATTTGCATCGTAAATAAATGTCGGCAATAATATCGTTTTAAAAATGAGTTTGCATCGCTATGTATTTGGCTTCGTGATAAAATAAATTGAAACGGGTAATTTGGCATAGAAATTACGTCAATTTATAAAAAATAGTTTGTTTTAATGGCCATGTTAAATTTTTGCGAAAAAAATTCATGTAAATAAATAAGTAAGGCTACGTAACAATTATTATCGAAATCTTCCCCTCCCACTTGCCTCCTCTCTTCGGAATGGGACAATTCGGCGCGACCGATTCGGGGACGGATAATTCGGCGCGGCAGATTCGGCGACGGGACTATTCGGCGACGGGACAATTCGGCGCTTGGAGGAAAAAGCAACAACTTTTAGTTGGGTTGAGTGGTTGGGAGTTAGATTTGTTCTACTTCCTCCCCCGGGTTGTATTGAGTGTTTGGAGGTGTGATTCGTTCCATTCCCTCCCTCCGGGTTTGGTTGAGTGGTTGGTGGTTGGATTCATCTTGTTGGCGCCGAATTGTCCCGTCGCCGAATCGGTCGCGCCGAACTGTCCTAAACCCTCTCTCTTCCCCATTTCCGTATATTCTCAGGTTTTAGATTCTCTGATGGCGATTATTAGCTAACGCGTCCTCTTCTTACGCGATTTTATTACGGTCGTCGCGCGCGTGCACTTGAACTGCTTTCTTTCCCATCCTCTTTCCTTATACTCTTTCCCCTTAACCATCCGCCTCGAAGGTCCGATTTACCGACGTCGCGTCAATGAGTTACCCTGGAACAAATAAAAACATTCTGAGTTTTTTCCTCATTCGCGGTTTCGCGAAATCATGAGTGCAGAGCGAGTTTAAACAGAGTCAAATAGGGAGAATGAAGCTTCGGAGACGATGGGGAAGACATTCACCGAAATCCATCCTTCGAAAAATTGTTAGTTCTTCAGTTGACTCGCTTGTTAATTATTCTATGGCGCGTAATTCTCATCAAGGCTAATTTGGCCGCTTCTTTCGTCGTCCAGTACTTCAATCGCGAAGTGTTTTCTCTGCGATATAATTGGCGAAAGGTGTGACATTCAGAAAAGCTCGAAAAATAAATGTAGGTACACCAATTTAATTTCTTTCGAAACCGTTGCCGTTCTATACTGTTAATTCATTCCTTGAAAACCACTCTTTATTTCTCTGCATTTGCGATTTTAAATAACTGAAACGTGTTTTCCAAAAATGACAATTCCAACAATACTGGCCATCAATTTCACTGCAGACCATAAATCAGTGCATCACCTGGCATGTTACCCGGAATCGTGATTTCCTCAAATTGTGATTTATAGGGTGAGATTTGGGCTCGTCAAGTAGCTATGCTTAAATATTATTAGAAAAAAATATATTTGAAAGGGTACGAATTACGCGCACTGAACGAGATAGCGAGAAAATTGTTTCCCTTTTCCTTCCTGTCGTTTAAATTTCCATAATTATACATACGGTGTTCCTTGAAATCTTTGTTAGGGTTTGATATATGAATACCCTCTCGGCTTTGCGATACGCTCGCCTATGCCAGATTAATAATGGAAATATAATGCCCTTGTCATAAGCGAGTTGAGAAGCAAGAAGAGGCGGGGGTTCTAAGAAATACGTGATGGATCTTGTGGAAAAATAGCTTTGATGTTTCACAAAGTGTAGTTTCGCCCATAAAGAGATTTTTGATCCGTCGACTAGATTCGATGATTGAAGGGAGTGTATTTTTTAGAATTAAAACATTTCATGCATATCAAAGACAATGAATTCCAGTGTTTTTTGTTTTAGAGAGACCGTGACGCATGCTTCTCAAAGGTGGAATGGTTTTTATTACGACATTTTTATTGGATTGTTGTTATGTATTTCCAGCTAGTTATTAGCACGTGTAAAATCTTTTAGTGAAATTGAACGAAATCTTTAAATTAGTCATGCTGAACGAGAAAAATTGTAAAAAAAATATTTACGTATTTCTGTTTGAACAGGAATTTTTCGAATTAATCCTCGAGTATGAAATGAATTATGGTGTGTAAATCAAAATAAAAAAATAATTTCTAGAACTGACAAATAGCTAATTTAAAGACTCTGTCCTGGCAAACTCAAGCACGAAAAAGGAAAAAAAACAGTTCCAAATTTTATTTTGCCAGGAAATAAAATTTTGATCGCATCGTTGGGAATGGGAGGTTTCATTGTTTTCAAATACGTATTTGACAAGTGCAACATGGTCAAAATAATTGAATTTATCCTATTTATCCCATTGGAATCTTTAAGGACTTACTAAAAATCATCTTAAATGCAGAAATCATATAACTGAATAAATGTTGCCCGATTAAAAACGTGCATTTTAATTAATCTTCTTAATTTCTAATCGGGAGAAAGAAAATGTATTTCTTGTAGTGACTTTCGCGATATTAGTGGACGAATGAAAAGACACCTAAGTGTTTCGCAATCACAAGAAACAAAAATAACGTATCCTGCTGTTTGCGCCATTGTTATTTCCGTAAGCGAAATTTCAATCCAACCTCCCCGCTCAAAACCTTAATCTCCCCGATTGCTTTACTAATTGAGATTTCTCCGCCGAATTCCTTCTTCCGCCCCAAAATCCTCCGCGCGCCCACCGATTCCTGTATTAAGTATCCTACCCGCCCCCTCACTTCCCGAACGTTCTTCAAATAATTAAAAGTAGTTCAGAATCCTCCGAGTCAGATCGATCGCCTTCCTCACCCCAATATCTCCTCCCCCTCTTTCAATTGACCAATCAAATCCCTTCCTACTCAGTTCCGATTTTCCGTCTCTTTGGAAGCGAGACCCTTTTCATTATGGGAATCTCAAAAGAAACAAGTGAATAGATAAGAGAGAGAATGGAGGAATAAATAAAATGCAAAAATATACTCAGTTCACAAATTTGAAGTTACTTTCACTTATTTGATAGCAAAAGAGTGCCCTTCGTAATTTGCTGTCTTGTTTAAATTTTACAGCGCTTAAAATGAAACCTTATTATTTCCTTCTTCATGGCCTCTCTCTCTCTATTTATCTTGAGATTCGTTTTCAGTAGGGTGGATAAGGAGCTTCACTTTTAAATCTGTTGGTGTTTTACAGCTAGGTAGATTGACTCATCGTGTGTTCATCAGGAGTATATTTTCCCCGATTGTCATTAGGTTAATGAAGTATTCTACTGATAATTGCTAATACCCGACATCTGCGTAATCTTTGAAATATATTTCGAAATGTTTGGCGCTTAATTTTTCTTTTTCAGAAAGTTAAGTTTACTTTCTGTAAAACGAATTTTTCTGTGAATTATCTCTGTATCAGTCACATTTTAGTAAGTGATGCGCTGATTACTGTTTCCTTACGGCTCAAATTAGGTGACTTTCTTTGTACAATCACTTTATTATTTTTATTTATCCTAACAAATGTGATAAACGTATATTTATGAGTATGTAGATACATGTTTTTATAATTTTATATATGTATATATGTTCATCAAACTCATCTATGTGATAATTATATTGTATTGTTAAATGGGGTTACGTGCAAGGGGAGACTGACTTAGTCTCAATCTCGCCCCAATACATCATGAAGAAATTCCACCAAGTGACTCCTGAAACCATTAACGTTACTCAATTCAATTCAAATCCTTAATTATTTTTTAAGCATCCTATGTTATTCATTCTTATATATATATTTTTTTCGAATTACAGATCGCAACACAGTACTGGGTCGCGAGGTTAATGAAAAAAATGCGCCTCCATAATCAGGTCTAGGATATCAAAACAGAACGAGAGCGAAGTTCTCCTCTAAGACAACTGGTTTTCATTTTGCTTCTATTGCCTTTAATTGGACTTAAAAATAGAAGTCCGAGGAATCGAGTTCTTTAATGGTATTAAACGGACGTTTTACTTTCATTTGGTCGCGAAAAAATCTTTTAAGAAGTAGTGAGTTCTGCCTTCCTAAGGATAACCGTTGAAATTAATCCAAAGTGTTTTGTTTCTGCTGTTTTGTGAATACCCAGGGATTAATAATCTTTGTGCTTTATAATATTTTGGCTCTATGATTTGAGCTGTTCAACGTTTTCTTTTGAATTAACGACTTCATAACGATCCATTTTTAATTAATCGTTTTTTTAGTTTTATAGTCACCATTCACGGATGTTCTCAACCCACTGGAATGATTATAGCAGTCAGTGACAATAGTGCATCTTTGGAATATGATTAACTTCTAAACATTGGGAAACTGCATGCATTAAAAAATCGTGCATGGTGTTAAATCCCAACGGTTATGTTTATATGTTTTAAAAAATATGCATATGCATTCATCTATTTAATTAAAGCCGTTTAAATAAGGAAGTCGTGCTTCAACATCAGGTCGCAATCTCCCTCCCAACTCAGAACGCTGGGTAGAAAACGCACGGGGTTTACGCGAACTCAATGGCGAACGATCCCACAAAATTAAAATATGTAAAAAGTTCTTCTTTTTTCTCCCCTCGCTGCTCCATTCGGCCCTCCCGAGGCGAATTTATTATGATAAAAGATGCACGCGAAAACACGCACGACGCACATACACTGTCAACTCGGGACTATTCCTCTACTTTGAGGCTAATACAAGAGTTTTCTCTTCGAGGTTCAATCTTTCTCTCTTTTCTCTCTTTCACACTTTCTCTCTCTCCCTCTCTCTCTCTCCCTCTCTCCCCCTCCCTCCCTCTCTATCTCCCTCTCTCTCCCCCTCTCTCTCTCCCTTTCTCTCCCCCTCCCCCTCTCTCTCCCCCTTTCTCTCTCCCTCTCTCCCCCTCTCTCTCTCCCTCTCTCCCTTCCCCTCTCTCTCCCTTTCTCTCTCCCTTTCTCTCTCCCTCTCTCTCTCCCTCTATCTATCTCCCTCTATCTCTCTCCCTCTATCTCTCTCCCTCTATCTCTCTCCCTCTATCTCTCTCCCTCTATCTCTCTCCCTCTATCTCTCTCCCCTCTATCTCTCTCCCCTCTATCTCTCTCTCCCTCTATCTCTCTCTCCCCATCTCTCTCCCCATCTCTCTCCTCATCTCTCTCTCCCTTTCTCCCTCTCTACCTTTCTCCCTCTCTACCTTTCTCCCTCTCTCCCTTTCTCTCTCTCTTCCTTTCTCTCTATCCCTCTCTCCCCCTCTCTCTCCCTCTCTCCCCCTCCCCTCTCTATCTCCCTCTCTCTCCCTCTCTCCCCCTCCCCTCTCTATCTCCCTCTCTCTCCCCCTCTCTCTCTCTCTCCCTTTCTCTCCCCCTCCCCCTCTCTCTCCCCCTTTCTCTCTCTCCCTCTCTCTCTCCCTCTCTCCCCCTCTCTCTCTCCCTCTCTCCCTTTCTCTCTCCCTTCCCCTCTCTCTCCCTTTCTCTCTCCCTTTCTCCCTCTCTCTCCCTTTCTCTCTCCCTCTATCTATCTCCCTCTATCTCTCTCCCTCTATCTCTCTCCCCTCTATCTCCCTCTCCCTCTATCTCTCTCTCCCCATCTCTCTCCTCATCTCTCTCTCTCCCTCTCTCCCTTTCTCCCTCTCTACCTTTCTCCCTCTCTACCTTTCTCCCTCTCTCCCTTTCTCTCTCTCTTCCTTTCTCTCTATCCCTCTCTCTCCCTCTCTCTCTCCCTCCCTCTCTCTCCCTCCCTCCCTCTCTCTTCCTCCCTCTCTCTCCCTCCCTCTCCCTCTCTCTCTCTCTCCCTTCTCTCTCTCTCCCTCTCTCTTCCTCTCTCTCTCTCTCTCCCTCTCTCCCTCTCTTCATCTTTATTCCTCCCACTCCCTCCCTCTCCTCTACCTGTTATTCTCATTTCTCCTCGAGACAAAGGAAAGGCAGAAGAAAGGAGTGCTGTTTTTTACTTTGGACCCACATTATTATTTTTTCTCTCTTTTCATCTGTCGCGTTCATTCACCCATTCTCTCTCTCTCTCTTATTATCGTCATCCTCCACGTCTAATATATAGTAATTTTTTCCTCTCCATTCCGTTCCTTTCATTCTTCGTTCTATGTTTTTTATCGCGTGCGATGAAAAGAACGTCGACCATGTCTTCCGTGATACTTTTTTTAGTGAGACCCCGTTCTATTGAATCGGATTACAAATTGTTAACGCCCTTTAAAGAGCATTGTTTGCACGTTGGTTCGATTCCGTTTTTTCTTCCTTAACGTTTTCCCTCTTTTTAGAGGGCTTTGGTTTGTATTCGGCGCTTTTGGTTGGTACCGCCTCATTTAAATTATTTATGCGCAAAAGGTCATTCATTCCTCTAACGTTTTACTCTAAAAAGTAATTCTTCTGTTTTAGCCTCAATTTTAGTTTAACGACGTTGCTTTTACGACGGTGACTGTTTCTGGAGTTGAACTTCGATGTAGAGGCGTCTGCTTCACTCCTCGGTTCATTCCTGTCACCAGGCGGTAATGACGATAGCGAACATTATGGGACGGCAAGTAGCTTCGAACGTGTCAGAAAATCAATACTCCATTATTTTATATCGATTGAAACATTTAATGCCCAAAAAGGTTTTAGTTTTGCAGGCCTCCTCTTCGTAGCGCTCTACGTTCCATCATCTATCATCCATCATTTCCTCTAGATTACCCAACACTGAACTAAAATTTTCCTCTTTTACTCTCGCAGTTTTCTGTCTTTCCAACTATTATTCTTTCTTGGATGCGTGTGGAGTTTGAATGTGTTTCCTGTTAGGTTACGCGTCGATTCATCTGGCAACGATTTTGATAACTTTCGTGGCGTTATGCATCGCAGCAGAATATTTTTTCGATAATCCGAAATTTAAACTAGCGTCATGCCAACAATGGAGATTTTAACTGGTTTAAATCGTAAATTATCTTAAGTGGATTCTCATCGTATGCCCGTCCTAGGAGTTCGGTAATATTTGGTAACTGGCCTTCATTGTTTATATTTCCATGGGTTTAGTTTGATCACAAGATCTGACCGAAAGATGCTTAAGTGTTCTGGCGTGAACAATTTTGCAAGTTCTCTTCGAGTACAGTTTTTGGTTTAGGGCTTATTTTAATCGACGGGTTTGACTCATTTGCGAAATGATGCTTTTAAATTTATTTCCAAGCGCTATGAATATATATATATATATATATATATATATATATATATATATATAATCTGTTTAGAAAAAATATGTATTGTTAGTTTTTCATTTCACAATATTTCCTGAATTTTGATGGTGTACCTAAATCTTTAGTAATGCAGTCATATAAATTTGATATATAAATATGTATAGATATGCTTACGTAATATTTGCATTTGAAACTGAATTAATTTATATTTATTAGATTGATTAAATGACAAACTTCAAAACAAGTTATGAATTGTTCTAATTGTTTAATATAATTTTACTAAATCGTTCAAGGCAAATAGTGTAGTTTAAATTAATAGCAACTGTGCGAACTTAAATACAAAATGATGTCATCGAAAGCAATTCGCTGTTCTACAAAGAGACAGAAAATAAAATACATCCTCTTTGATCGTTTTTCGTGTTGCCTCCATTTGTCCTTAGGATTAAGTGGGCGGAAAACGCATCATTAAGGTTACATATATATTTTATTAGCTTAGGTATCCGGCGTTGCCCGGGTAAATCCAATATATGACAAACTCTTATATGATCTTTGAAGCACCGATTAGAGTTTATTCGGAGACAGTAAAACATCCTCGTCAAAAAAAGCGAGAGCACGTAATTACAACTTATGGTTTCCGAGATATAAATTAAAGGAAGTACCAAACATGTCATTTTGTAAATTTCTACATCGATGGACACGAATACTTTTTTGACGAACGCGATAAAAAGGCATTTTCCCCTCCGAGATGATTCATTAGGTAACAGTTAACGACATTATTCAGAGATGAAAATTCTAGAATTTCCCAAGAACGCTTCACATGCAAATCTCGTAAACCTGAACTCGATCCTTGATATTTCAGAGTAAAAGTAATGCTTCATTGCCTTCAACTTAAAGGAAATAATAAAACTACCGAATTTTGCCGCATTTGGTTGTCAGCGTCAGCCCTAAAGAGTGTAAGGGAACTAATGGACGTTACAATCACCAATAGATGTTGAATAACCCTCTGTTATGTTAATAGAGACGAAAATTCAAATGAATTTTTTGTGAGTAAGCTTGTGGGAATTTTGATTCTCCATGTTACTTCTATGGACCCTAAGAGTCTTTATGCCAAGTTGGGCGGAGATTGGTCGAATATTGTGGGAGGAGTTAGCGGGCAGACAATATACGATTTCGCTTTTCTATAGCTGTGTGGACAATACCGGATTAACCGGATGTATTGGCGCAGTTGCATCAGGATCCCGTGAGTAGAGGGACACCACGAAGGCCCCGGAAAGTGTGTGTGGGATTGTGTGGGGGTGGTCTACGAAATATTGTGCGCCATGACACTCGATTTTCTAAATCCGGTCTCGCGTATGTGTATTTAAGCGGCACGGTCTTGTTTTCGATTTATCTAAATTGCTTAATTATAAAATGTAATGCAAATAGTTTTACTCTTCAATCCAATTTCACCTAAGTAACAAAATTTTTGGGTGTATTTTGTCGCGGAAGCTAAAAGGTTTTGGCGCATGCGCATCATTAATTATTTAAGGACTCCTCTCGATCTCTCTCTCTCTCTCTCTTTTCCCTCTTTCTCTGGGCCCCTTTAAGTTACCCCTCGCCGTTGACCGTGTGAGAAGAAATTGCCTTTCCGCCCATGCGCCGCCATCCACCTTACTTCCACATTTCTTCCTTGACTTACAGACCTTCGCACTCTTCTATTTTCTGCGAGCTCCCTTCACTAACTCTCCTCTAATGTTTCTCCGCATTCGTGATATGAATTTCGTCCCATCAGGCCTTCGCACCTTCAAAAAAGTGTTCCTTTCCTCCCTTTTACCCCATCCTGCCTCACTTTTCTCCGCGTGCCTTCTCGATTTTTTTTCCTCTTCCCTTTTTCTCGAAGATCTAAAGAGTTTCGCGGTAAAACTAGATGCTTTTTCAGTCGCGTGTGGTCATTGTTTCAAGTCTTTTCTTCGTTCCGAATAACGCAATGAAAACGTCAAACTAGCCTTCCAAATAAAAACAAATAAGTGACGACCTCGCGAGCGTGCGGACGAAGTCGTTGGGTTTTGTCTGTTGATTAACGTCCATATTGTGCTTTTTCCTTCAAATTTTTTAAATAATTTATTTGGTTTCCTCGAACAACTTTGTTTTGAGAAAAGTGGGCTTGGAGAATGAAAGATTCAGATGTTCCAGTGTGATGCATTCCTTACTGGAAACCTTTTATGGTAGAACGAGAGCAATAGGATTAGTTATTGCTTGTCGACCTCAAGACGGATGCCTAACCGTGAGACTTTTTTCGAATTTTCGTTAGTACGAGAAATAACTTATTAGTAATATGCAAAAATTATTTTCAAGAGTTTAAGGAAAACATCTGTAGCATAGTTCATAGTGTCGCAATCTTGGAACTAGTTGGTACTTGAAAGATGTTTTTGAGCCGAAGTGGCCTTGTAACATTTATTTTGTGACATCTTCGGCTAAATAAGGAGTTGATTGTCAGCAGAATTTCGTATTGTCCTTATTATGCCCCCTCCAAGAATATTTATGATATGATTAGAATAATGAGTCGGTTTATCATCATTTTAAAATTTAAAATGAAATACATTTGGTTGTAGACTTGCAAGGTGCATTGTTGGTAAAATGGAACATTCAGCAGTTTTAAAGGTTTATTACAGTTATACTAATTTATTTGCACCCGATGCTAGTGTGATAAATTTTCTTCAGTGATTGCCGTTTTATACCTTTCCGAATAGAGAAAGCATGAATTTTTTCATTGAGGCACGGTAGATTGTTACCAGTTGATTGAGGATCTTCATTCTCTGTAACCTTACCACTAGATAATAAGAATCGACCGAGAAGACCAGCCCGTTGAGATCGTAAGTTCAAATTAAGTCAGACGCCCTAAAGACGCAAAGGTTTCCTTTTGACATCTCGAATTACTTCTGTTTTAATCATAGAGAATCCTATTAATGTCAGCTGAACTATGTACGTGCAAAATGTAAATTGCGTACTAAATTATTTGAATATTGTCTTTAAAATCAAAACCTTGTGATTTCACGCATAGACACACGATAACATCAAATTAATAAAATGAAATTTGCATGTCATTAATAATTATATAAAAGTGTAACATTCATTGCAAACATTGTGATGGCCTCGGTTTCATAAGGTTTAGTTTTTTCTGTGAATAAAGTGATATTTATTATGTTTTTTACAGCAGTTCTAATTGTATTTCTTCTTTTCTTTCACGCTGGTTGATCCAAAAGGATTGCGATGTAAGTACTGAAGGTTGTGTATGTTTATATGTGTGCACTTATTTGCGTATTCTTTGTTTAGGTTTAGATAGTAAGCGCACCAAGAGAAGTGAATGATGCTGATTTTTGTTTCCATAAATCTCAACTTTTTAAATTTTTTTGCAAACAGAAATTTACTATGACAGATTTTACCTGCACAAGCAGATGCACTACTGTTAGACTAGATTAAAAAATACTTTCAATATTACACTGCATGAAAATTTATATTATGTAGTCTTTGTTTCTCTCTCTCTCTCTCTCTCTCTCTCGAAGATTATCTCTTTGCTGCCGCGACGAAAAAAAAACTGATTTGGGATACCAGATTTATGACAAAGAATTAATATTCTCCGTAAATCATTTGCTGCCTTTCAGATTTTAAATAATGTATAACGAATAAAATACCGAGTGGAAGATCAGGCACTAGAAAGGTCTCGTCTTTATTATTTTGAGGTACGACTCATTAAAAAAAACTCCCGTTTTTGAGACCAAATCGAGCTCGTCATTTCTCAATCATCCTACGGTTTATCCGAAGAAAAAGAAAAACATCACGCTGAGTCAAGTATTTTTGTCCTTGCAACGTACGACGAAATGGCTTGGGATGAATGTTTCGCGAGGAGTTTTTTTTAATTTTCTATTCATCTTTTTCTCAGCGTGAGCGTAAGTACTCACTGTAAAATTTAAAATAATCTGCACTTCCTTCGCGATTTGGCGAAAAAGCGAAAAACTAAGCAGAAAACGCCGTTTTCTCAGCCGTGATATACAGCTCATGCTCATTAATAAAAAAAGAGTGGAAAAGTGCGCTGGATAATGACTCTCGCTCGTGCACATCGCGGGCGTGCTAGCTCTTCGGGAAAATTTGCACGGCGCTGGAAATTGCAATACGTTCGGATCTGAAAATGGCCCCCTCTGCCTGTTAGGTGCAGCCTCCGCCTAACTTTCCCCTTTCTCCCATCTTTGCGGAGTAACGGCGTTTCCCGGGGCAACGGAGAGGCAATATGGCGTCGGGACTAGGTATGTTCTGCAGGAATCTGGTCCGTGGATATTTTTCACCGAGAGGAAGAAGGGAATCAGTAGAGAAGAGAAATGTTCGATGGAGAGAGGATGAGAGTACTACACGTTTGCGTACGTAATGGGCAATGAGCATGTGTTTTAGTGATCCGCGAGCTGAATATTGCGTGTGCTGTACGTCGAGGGAGCTGGAGGTGGGTGGAGGAGGAATACTCTCCTCATGCAGCCATGAGACGCTCTCGACGAAGCGGAGTGAAAGCTAGTGATAGCGATAGAGATAGGGGAGGGTTTCAATAAGGATACGTTTTTATCAATTCTCTCTGGAGATTTTTCAGTTTATGTTATTTATTTTAAAAATTGTTTGGACATTGCTCTAAAATGAGTTCATTGTAGTTTTTATTTCCATGAAACATTCGGAGCGTATATCTTGCGATAGCAAACAAGATTTTCTCAAGAGGGAGTACAAAGTAGCGAAATAAACCTATGCAAGTTATATATTGTTATAAATTAAGTACCAAAATCGTCGGAATAATTGATTAAAATCAAAACCCAATGGTCTATATCTAAAATTTTTGCTTTATTTTCAAAACTTCTACTTCAATATTTAATTCTCGGGGTATCAAACCCCAAGTAACTCGCCGTGGCCGAAGTTAATTGCTCAGAATTTTAGTAAATCGCTCTAACGGCATACGAATAACAACTACTCGAGAACTATAAATTATAAAACATTAAAATAAAAATCACTTTAAAGAAAAAATAATAAATTCTGCGACTGTTTTCTGGATAAAATTGTTTCTTCAGTTTTCTGTTAGTAAAAGCGAGGGAAAAGTCCTTTAATGTATTTCACTCCATTTAGCCCTTAGTTTGTTATCTCCGTCGCTCGCATTTCCTGAAAGTCATGCTCATTTATGAAGTTGGATCAGTTTGTTGACAATAAAATCACCAGCTGGGTTCTATAACAAGCTTTCTTAAGTATATTTATAGAGTAACAAATGAGATCTCTTCACAGAAGTAACCATAGGTCGTTCGGAATGGATGAGAGTCACTGTGGTTCCGTAATGGACAGTTCGACCAACAACGAATACAGTCTGCGGTCACTTTACGCACAGTTGAAATGTATAGTGAGGAAGTCACCCTTAAGCACAGCTCACCCGTTAAAGGTTAATGCGTTTATTTTTGATTGGAAGGAGGGACGCGCTGGGCCCTCTCTGTTACTGCGTCTCTTAACCCTTAGAGCACCAAGCGGGGTCCCTCAAGGACCCCACACCTTATTTTTTACCAATAACTTTTTAGAATAGCGTACAATCTCTTCAAATTCATGATATTTGTCATTTATAGTATTGTTTTTAGTCCACCGAAGTTGTGGGTTTTATAATCAATTTAATTTTGCACAATTAAGGAAATTCCTTTTGGGGTCCTTTTGTTGCTTTACGGAAACTTTTTAATTTCCTTAAAATAGGGTTTAAATATGTTATTGCACTAGTCCTTTTATTATGTTCTATATTTATTATTTCAGGTAACCATTAATGTGATTAATTTATGAGTTTTCATTTTACTAATAAAATTATTTCTTTACGAATTCCATGCCCTTCCCCGGGAATCACTATGTCGAAATTGATAGAAGTCTTGCGATACATACACTGGATTTATAACCACATGAAATAGTAATATTGGAATTAGTGTAGGATAACATGATATATAGCTGGTATTGAGGAATGAAGCCAGTAAATGATAACAATATTCATTTTGCATATTCGAATAAAAAGAGGGATCCACGGACACGAAGAAAATGTAAATTGAAACATCGTAATCAATGAAGAATTTATAGAAACATTTGAACATGTCATGACATTGTATGCTGCGAATATACTTCTTTGTAATACTATAGAATGAAACAATTTCATTCGAGACTTTTGTAACAATTGCATTATCTTAACATAGGAATAAAAGAGCAATTGATGACATGAAAAGAATGAAGGCTGTTGGGAGTGGTGATACACCAGTGAGCGTTCTTAAGGTTTTGGGGTCGAAAGCAGTTAAGCAACTCACAAAATTCTTTAACCAAGTATATGATACTGGCATATGGCCTGAAGATTTTTTAGATGTTGTTATGGTACCACTGGAGAAAAAGAACAATGCAAAATGTTGTAAGGATAACAGAACTATTAGTATAATTTCTCATACAGCTAAAGTTCTAACCAGAATAATAACAAAAAAATTGAAGGTAAAATAGAAAAGGAGCTGCAAGATAATCAGTTTGGTTTCAGAAGAGGAAGAGGAACTAGAGATGCTATAGGATGTGTGAGGATGATGATAGAAAGAGCGCTAGAAGTCAATAAAGATATGTATTTTTGTTTTGTAGATTGGGAGAAACAGTATATACCCTGAGATTAAAAATGACTATTTAAAAATAGACATGATCCACGTTTGCGGGATCTAAACTGTTTCTTTATTCACTAACAACATGTCCCGCCAATCAAAAGCACCTCTGATGGAGCACTGGTCGCTGGTATTGCAAAAATACGATTCGCTAAAATACTTAAATTTGGCAAACAATTCTTTTGCGTATCCCACCATTTCATCAAATCAAAATTATCAGTAACGTCATCAGATAGTTTTACGTCGATATATGCAGTCAATTCGTCTGGAGAAATATGATCAGCATCTTCTCGCAAAAAATCAAACAATATTGGGGACAGTTTGAAAAATATAACAGATACACCACAAAATCTCATAGCAGCATCTAATCGTTTTGTCGAATCCTCTAAATTCGCATTTTCTGATGATATAATAATGGTATCCTATGTTCCAAAGAGAAATAAAATGGTCCACCTGTTATCCACTCAGCATACCGACCCAAGCATTTCTGATAAGGAACGTAGGAAGCCAATAATGATATTGGATTATAATGCAACAAAAGGTGGATTAGATAATGCAGACAAATTGATTCGAGAGTACACCTGTACCAGACGCACAGCTCGATGGCCTCTTGGATTGTTCATGAATGTCATTGGCATAGGCGCGCTAAATGCTTTCATTCTATTTGTAGCCAAAAATCCTGATTGGAATAACAACCAATCTCATCGGAGAAAAACCTTCCTTATGACCCTATGGAAAGAATTGACAAAGGGCAATATGCTGAGGCATGCGAAATTGAGTTCGCATGCCCATGTGAGGGAAGCCTTGCGAAGCTGTGGAGTCGAATATGATTATAATACTCCAAATAATACAAATAATGTAGTTTTTTTAGTATTGACCGTAAGCGAGGAAGATGTTATAAATGTCCCCGTAACGTTGACAAGAAAGTTCATGTAAGATGCGACATGTACAAAAAATTTATTTGCGAAAATCACAGGAAAAAATCCTCCGCTGTATGCAAAATGTGTTGCAATAATTAGTAATCAAAATGCTACTTGATGTAATAAGAAGTTATCTTGAAGGGTTTAAATGTAAACAGACAACATTTTGCTTAAGTTAATACGATGATTGTGTCCATGTTATGATTAATAAAAGACATTATTTAGAAGAAACATTGTGATTTTTGCTTAAAATGCCATTACAAATGTTATGACAGGTCATTAAAAATTCAACAAACAAAATAGTGTATAATGCATAAAACTAGTTAAAATAATTACCAGAAGAAAAAATACCGAATAATTGATTATGTCCATGAAATAAAAAAATATGTAATGGGGTCCCTAAGAGACCGCTCTCGGCCCTTAACGTATTTTCACATAGTCCTCTAAGGCAGTGGTCTACAAACTTTTTTGATCGCGCACCTTTATGTTAGTAAAAATAAATAGTACGCACCCCTTGATATGTGAAATATTTATTTATTTATAAATTATATACATGTATACATATTTATATAGAATCACATATAGATATATAATCACTGATAGAATTCAATGCAAAAATACACAAAAATATAAATTGAAATAAAAGTAGATAATGATAAAAAATAAGAATATATTTTTAGTGCGAGCAGTGTGATTGAATATTTTTATTATTTATGAATATCTTGGCTTGACATTTCGTGATACAGCGATTCGAAGGTCTGGTTCCAAGTTCTGTTTATTTCGATACTTGGTTTTAATGGCTGTCACAGCTGAAAAAGCCACCTCACACAGGTAGGTAGACCCATATGGAAGGAGTGCATCGTTCGCTGCGCTTACCAAGTCATGGTACTCATTTTTCAATCCCATCCACCAATTGTGTAAAGGTTTTTATTGAAATTCAGCTCGCAAATTTCCATTTTCTCTGGTGTCAATCAGCTGTTCTTGGGCAGTGATGGGAAGGTGTTCAATTTTTACGTTTTCGACAAATGGATTCAATTGATATTCTTCATTTGAAAGATTTTCAAACAGGTCAGAAAATTCTGTTTCCAATTTTTGTAAGTGTGTAAGTACAATAGTTTTTATGGGCGACACACTAATATCGTTTTCGGCAACAAAACCACATAACGATGGAAACATTTCCAAACATCCTTTTTTCAAAATGCTCTCTTCACAGCACGAGTTTCTTTCGAAAAGCAGTTACTTTCTCACACATTGTTAAAACGTCACCTTTACCTTGAAGGGACAGATTAAGCGTGTTAACCTTTTCGAAAATGTCTGCTAGGTAGCATACTAATGACAGCCACTTCTCGTCGCAGAAAAACACGGCAAATTTGGAACTTCTCTTTTTCAAAGAGAAAAATTCGTAACTCATCTTTAAGTTCGACAACTCTTTTAAGTACTTTGCCGCGAGATAACCAGCGAACCTCCGTGTGGTACAAAAGATTTTCATGGTTATTCCCCATCTCATTACAAAGTATTGTAAAGATTCTACTATTTAAAGGCCTTGTTTTTATAAAATTAACCACATTGATCACATCTTGGAGCACTTGATGTACTTCTGGCTTCAACTTCTTTGCTGCAATAGCTTGCCTATGAATTATGCAATGAATGAATTTCATGTGTGGTGCTATCTCAATTACGAAATTTTTTCGTCTCAAATTTAACCATATTTTCGTGTTAATAACGAATTTGTGGAACTACTCGACGCCTATTCGAAAATCGATGGCTGGAAAATGAATATCCGTTCTTTTAGGCGTCGTTTGGTGCGAGTCTCGTATTCATATCGCAATTATAAGTGATTTAAAATGCAAATGAAAATGTGCTGCAACTGTGCAAACCACGCAAGTACACAGAAAGGACAGATTTAATATACGAGTATGTATTAGACAGTATTCCAATTGTTAATTTAAATATCCATGCAAACAGTTACAAAATAAATTCTTTTAAAATAGCTGCAACTATTCGATTCAATTTTTGACCAGTATTTTTGGATAAATAGTTCCTTTTCGATATTTCCAATTCCAAGTCGGCAGTTTTAATGAATAAATTTCAATTAATATTTGCTCAAAATAGTTTGGGCCTTTTTATTTTTTGTAGCGCATACAAAGTTCATAAATTTTTTTTCTTGCGGATATCAAGTACCTGGAATTTCATGTGAGCACACCAACACTTTGGGAATGAATTAGTTACAGCATTTTTGACATTTCATTTGTTCAGAGACGTTCGTATGCTCTCATCGCATATTCCGTTAATATTGGTATTTTTTCTAACTTTTCATTTATTTTCAAAGCAGAGTGTTAAGATAAAAAGTGATTGACGCATGTATTGAATTGCGGTGGAGCTAATTTCAAGGGAAAAACACATCAAAGGGTGCAACACAAGCGAATTTTCGAGAAATCGATTTCCGCGTTTCCATCAATAGCGTCGAATATTTTTTGCTTCTCCCTCCCCCCCTTCCCCCCTCTTCACGTTTTAGCCTACCGATCTATATTGTATGTTTGTCTCTCGCGATGATACACAATCCTTTCACCCATCCGAAGAAAGGGAAGATATAGATCATTTCATTAACTTTGGTTTCCGGTTAAATATTTTTATTTGACATGAGTTGATATAAGAGTAAAAGAGAGAGAGTAAATGGAATGATTAGTTTTCAGCATCATTTAAAAGCATGTGCGTAATTCTAAGAACTTAGAAAGCTGAGTTTCTCTAGGATGTTGTTTGTGTGCAGTATTTTCTTTCGTGTTGTGTCTAAACTCCTCACTTTTCTTTTCCTCGCAGATACGGACAATCAACGCGTGATAATCCATGTTAAGGACGTGAACGACGAACCACCTTACTTCATCAACCGTCCGCTTCCTATGCAGGCGGTGGTGCAGCTGAACGCGCCTCCGAACACTCCGGTCTTCACGCTACAAGCTCGAGATCCAGACACGGACCACAATATCCACTACTTCATCGTCAGAGACCGAAGTGAGTGCAGACCAGGTGTTCCCGCCTATCCCTTTAAATCGGGAGTTCCCGCCCTTTTCGATGTGGCGAGCACTAAGTTGTGTCCTGGTATATCAAGCGAGCACCAGGCTATATCCTAAAATATCGAGCGAGCACCACTGTACTTTTGCGAAAAAAATAGTGATCATAGATACTAAAATCAAACCTACGTTAACGTTATTAGTAGTGTTCGTATATATGTTTAGAAAGAGTGCAACTGATCATATTAAATTAATGATATTAGGAAACTCGATATAAGCATTGCATTGCATGCTCAACCGGACTGCCTAAGAACACAATCAATCTGCCAAAGAGCGCAGCGGTGCTAGCAAGCACCAGATTGGGAACCACTGCTTTAAACTCTTGAAAGGGTGTCGATTGATTGGGCTGAGGTAGTTGAAATAAATATTTGGCAGCTCCGGTAAAACATATTTCATTCGTAATATTTTGTGGCAGAACTGCGAAATTGCCTGCTAAGTATTTCTGATTTAATCACCCGAATAATTCTAAATAACCATTCTTTTTAATGTAATTTCTGAATGTCGAAGCACCCGGCGATATCTGGAGTTTTTGGGCCATACATAGCTACATTTGCGTCTAATGCATTGAATTTTCTGCAAAGGGTTGACAATTTTAAGATTTTAACTAGAAGGTATTTTTATATAAACAGAAATGTGGACGTATTTTATGTAATTCACGAGAGAAATTCATTTTATGACCTCTGCTTATTTGTCCTCTCGTATTCGCCAGAACTTCCGTAAGAATAAAATGTCCTTACCTACTATTTTCGTCATTTCTCTAGCCGGAGGCCGATTCGAAGTGGACGAGAGGTCAGGGGTGGTTCGCACCAGGGGCACTGACCCATTCCAGCTGGACATGGAGTACGTGCTGTACGTCAAAGCTGAAGACCAAAACGGGCGTGTTGATGAGAGGCGGTTCCAGGCGACTCCAGAAGAACGACTCTCCATTGTTGGAGGAAAGAGAGCGCCACAATTCTACATGCCCTCTTACGAGGCTGAGATTCCAGAAAACCAGAAGAAAGATTCAGAGTGAGTCGATCTGTTGTCGTTTATTAAAATTTTATTTTTCTTGCCCCCCAAAGCGCTTTATTACGGGCTTCAGATTTGTAACATTTTAATTGAACATGACAAAATAAATATTATATTTCAGCTTTGCACAGTGAAAATTGTTGATATGAAATTATGTGCATGAAGCCGTATGCTGGACTGTGGTGCTTAAAGCAGAAATTTTCTCCTTTCCAGAAATACTTATTTTTTAATTTGAATTAAATTTATTTTCCTCTCTCTACCACATAGTTTAAACTGGACGAGAAATTCAAAATCTACAACATTTTATTCTAATTAAAGTTATTTTTGGTGCATTTATTATTTGCTAATAATTTCAACAATTACAGTATCTTTTTCAAAAGTTAAATTTAAATGTGAAAAATTGGGAAAATTGAAAGGTGAGAAGGAAAAAAAATTATATTAGACTTCTGTCTAAATTCATCACCTAACTCTTTTCTCGCAATGTTTCCATTTGTTTAAAATATATTAGACGCATAAAATTATACAATATTTATTCCTTTCCATGCAGCATTATCTCAGTGAAAGCAAAGTCCTTTGCTGATCGAGACATTAGATACACATTGAAAGCTCAAGGTCAGGGTGCTGGAACCTTCAACATTGGTCCCACCTCCGGAATTGTGAAACTTGCAAAAGAGCTTGATTTTGAAGATCTTCGTCAGCCTCATGTCTATTCACTTATTGTTACTGCCACTGAGGATTCTGGTGGTTTCTCCACATCTGTAGAGGTAAGATTATTTCTTTTGATACTCAATCATTTGAAACATTCATGATATAATTTTAGATAATATATAATTTTATGGATTGGTTTTTACTTCTCTCATGGAAGTACAGGTAACTCTCGTTTTACGAACTAGTTAGGTTCCGAGAAAGCATTCGTAAATCAAAAGTTCATAAATAAAAAGTAGAGTTAGCAAAATACTCTAACTTGTATAAATAATAAATGGCAATTGAATATTTTCCTTAAGTTAAAACAAATCCTCTTTGTCATATAATCTCCATACAACTCCCTCCGATTAAAAAATCACGTACAATTCCTGCATTTCCCGGCCGCTCCCTATACATCTTATATTCACATATGCATATTCATATTTTTACTGTATAAATGCAAAATAAGGAAGAAAGTAATAAATATTTATTTTTACCTTAACGAAGATACATAGATATTGCACTAACATTTGCTGAGATGGCTTGATAGTACTTTTAGCCAACCCAAGTCGGCAACCAATATCTGTGATTCATTCACCTTTTCCAAGATGATTTATTACATCTAACTTCAGTTTAAGTGTTGTTGTTTTTCTTTGTCTCTCCATTGGGGTTGCAGCAGGATAGAAAGATTTATGTTTTTTACTCATTTTCTGAATCCACCCAAATCACATGCACAGTGTAACAACTGCGCAGCGGAGACTGTGCAGATGGAATGCACATGCACTTTGGCAGTGTAAATAAAAAATCACTACGAATTCATAATTAACCGAGTTCGTTAAAGCAAAAATACGTAAAACAAATGTCCGTAAAACGAGAGTTACCTGTATTACATTGTTAATTATTTTTATCTTCAACTATTACCTAATTTAATTTGTGAGTAAGTGGAAAATGAATAATATATAAAAATAGAGAACTATTTTTTATGAATCACTTCCTGAAAATATTTGTCATAAATGTTTATTTTTAAGATTTTTGATATCTAATTTGGTCACTTTCTTTGTTGCAGCTGACCATTCGAGTCACAGATGTGAATGACAATGCACCAAAATTTGAACTTCCTGACTATCAAGCACACAATGTTGATGAGGATATTCCAATAGGAACTTCAGTACTACGGGTTCGTGCTACTGATGCTGATTCAGGGGCAAATGCTGAAATAGAATACTTGGTCTCAGATGATCATTTTAGTGTGGATGCTGCAGGTGTTATAAGTAATGATCGGCAGTTGGATGCTGATAACAACAATGCCTACTATGAGTTTGTTGTCACAGCCATGGACAAAGGTAGAAAATATTAAGGAGTTTTACATTTATCTTATTTGATATATGTTTAAGGATTTTTGTTCTTCTTGGCTCTGCATGTACAGGTTACCCTCGATTAACACTGTACTTGGCTGACACGGTTTTACACAGTCAAAAAAATGCAACTGGTTTTGATTGACAGTTTGAGATGTTTTACACTTTTTTCATTTCTGACACCAAAAAATAAACAGAATCCATAGGAAATGTCATTTTTTATTAAACATTTAACTGTTACTTGAATTTTAAATAAACAGTTAAATGTAATTGAGTTAAAAATGTGTTACCATGCAAATTTATAATCAAAGTTTTATCAACATTTATTTGATTAAATGCACTTTTATTATACCGTGCAAAATTTTAATTTAAATAATGCTAAAAAATTGCATAAAAGAAATGATATCATACATATTAATAGGAAAAGTTGCATTATTTTGTATTCAGTAGCAGATTTACCTTAACCTTTTGACCATGTAAAGCGACTTTAGTCACTGGTAGCTTTTTTTACCATTCATCGCGTTAAAGCAACTTTGGTCCATGGCCAAACATACCCAATGCTAGGCTATGGAATCAAGGATGGGGAAGTATGACACTTCTCGCGGTAACATGTATTGATGGCCATGGTGCAAAGTTGCTTTACATGGTGAATGGTAAAAAAGGTGCCAGTGATTAAAGTCAGTTTATGTGGTCAAAGGGTTTAGGCAGGGATAGCCACTGCCTAAGGGTGCAGGTGATCAGGGGTGCGTGATCGCATCTAGTCCCATGGCTAGGTCATCATTTTCTTAATTTTTTTTACAGGATGCAATCCCAATAGTAAACCATGCAGGAGATGACAAGGGAGTTTAATGTCATGTTAGGCATGTTAAGAGTGGATAATCGATTCCTCCTGTCCATCTTCAGTCCTAAGAAAAAACTTTGCTTTTAGAGCAAATGTGAATTTTATTAATTTAATTCCCAAACCATCATGAGTATCTATGGGTTCCCTGATGGAGCAAAATTTAACTTGGCTCACAAACCAAATTTTATTTTTCTGCCGTCATGTAATTAAAAATAATAAAATTGAAAAAAAAATTTCATAATTTTTTTGTCATGATTAAATTTTTAAATCAAAGGTTTCAATTTTGTCTCGAATACCCTAGAATTTATTTTTTTGAACTTAATTTATACATTTTTTGAAATATTATCAATGAAATGAATATGTAAAACTTTGAACTAAAGAGAAACGTTGAAATAAAACAGTAATTGCAACTTTTAAAATGTTAAAACAAAAAAAGCAAAAAATTCTTTTCAAGAAAAAATTGTTTTGAGAACCAAACCATCTATTTTGTATGAATTCTTACTCTCGATTAAAATGTTATGTATTGGAATACACGATGTTTTTGTGGAACCAAACTATCATGTTAATCAAGGGTTAGCTGTTTTTAATAAATAATTTATTTAATCTATATCATTAAAAATTAAATATGACAGTAGAATCATTATATAAAGTTTTAATCCAACTCAATAAAGGTTTTTCTATGATAATATAAAAATATTCTTTGGGATTTTTCAAAGATTCTGTAATAAATATTTTTAAATAGATAACATAGGATAACTCCATAAGCTCATCTTTGAATTTATTATGTTTTGTATGCTTAAGTCTATTGTGATATTTTAAAGCCTGATTTACTTATTTTATCCTTCCAGGTGAACCTGCCAAGACTGGAACTGCCACTGTCCGAATCTACACTAAAAACAAGAATGACGAAGAACCAAAATTTTCTCAACAAGTCTATACTCCGAATGTAGATGAAAATGCTGGCCCTAACACTCTTGTCACTACAGTGGTAGCCTCTGACAAGGACGGAGACAACGTGCGATTTGGGTTAGTTAAAGAAATCTCTTGTTAAATTCATTGGTACATTATTGAGTTCAACTCAAACCTTTACTAGTTATTGGGATAGTAATTTTCTACCCCTCCAATAGGAAAACATTTATTATTATCATAAATATTTTGATTTTTAAAAATTTAATTTTGTCACCATAATGATGGTACCTCTAGATGGCAACTCAATTATAGTTAAATTGAACATTTAACCAGTTATAAAAAGTGAAACTACATTTAATGACCCAATGCACCACATTTGCAATGTTCCTACTAGGAGTTCTGCCACTTCTAGGAGGAGCTGTTGACCACACATGAAAATTTCTCAATTGCTAAAACTTATAAAATTACAAAGATTTTACACTGTAGTAACTAACAAAAAAATTTAAATTAATTTAAATATTTAAATTAAAAAATGGATGTAAAAAAGGATTCGAGTTTTGATTTGATAGTCTCATTAATGCTAAACACTCATACTTTTAGGACTGATGTATCACCAGGGTATAAACCATCCACTTCATTTACAAAACAATAACCTCAACTTCATAGACTGTTAAGCCCTGTTTACACTCTGTCTCAGAACAGGTCACAAGACTTCTCCTAGGTCAAGTTCTGGGGGGCTGTCCATGGAAGTCCAATGTTTACACTGCCTCTCTTGGTTCCAAGACTTCTCACCCAGTTTCTGTTCAGTTGCTCTTTCGGCGATTGTTTCTAGTGCTTCTTTTATAGTGATTTTTATGAAATTTTTTGAGAATTTATGTAAAACTTGACATTTGTGAAAAATATATTTTACACTATCTTATGTCATACACAAATCGCTGGAGAAAAGACGTAGCACACTGATCACTTATCTGTTGAGCTCACACCCACACTTTATATATTTCTTGGTATTGTGAAAACTATTAAAGCTATTAATATGTAATCTACTTCAAAAAATTATTTCAACTTTTCTGAACATTTCATTTGCTGGATGTACCCCTCGAAACCTCATAGGGAAAAAATTTCTCTTAGGTAAACTTTTCATGTTTCGACTGAAAATTTGAAATTAAATGTTACATTTCTTTTTGTTTTAAAGTTGCTACGTAAATCTTATAAATATTTCAGTTACACAGCCTTCATTTATAATTATTACAGAAGCCACCTAGAAAAAATTGTTCCATTTTGTCAAGTAGAAGCGTTTTAAATACCGTTTAAATATCAGAAAGGATGATATACGCAGAATAAAAAAAACATGTTTTTTGCACTTTTAAAGCATTTGTCGATTTTTATAGAAAATTTATGCATGTGTAATTGGATTCAGCATGAATTTTACTTTAAAAAACTTTGTAACTTATCGTATATACTCATGTAATTTTCAACTTATTGAGACCTATTTTTCAGCTAAAAATTAGGAGGTTGCAAATTAAACGAGGTATGTTTTTGAAATGGTGAAATCATCTCTTGTTTTGAACATATTTCTAAACATAGCCGTACCCATAACCTTGATCTGAGACCTTGCCTCATGAATGTACAATTTTTAAGTAACTTATTATATATGTAGAGTTAATAAAGTTCTCATATAACCTTATTGATGGGTAATGAGTAAATGAATTTTTAAAAAGAAACGAGAGGAGGAAGGTGGAAACCATCTATGGCAAATAATTGTTATGATTGTACGATAGTTAAAGATGAGCTAGTAGGCAGGCAGTTGTTTGGCTCTTAGCTATTCCCACAACTCAACTTTCTTAAAACATTTCTGACTAGTGAGCTACAAATTGTGATAATTACAGTTATTCACTCATTTTCCCTTCATTATTATGTAAATACAGCTAATTAAAAGGTAGTTTTTAATTAGAAGTACAGGATTTACGTTGTTGGTGCCCATAGGCACTGTTTTCCGGTGCGCCTTTTTCTCTTTAAAAATATAATATAAATAATACGCAATACTGAAAACAGTTGTGAAAAACTTTTCTATTGTAGTGAAATTCTGGTGACCCTTAAATATTTTGCACCTTTTATGATTAGACACATTTCATAATTTGATACATTTCACAATTTGGTGCTTTCACACTTAGTGTTATGCGCCTTTCATAATTTGACGCCCTAGGCAGTTGCCTATGTTGCCTATGCATAAGTCCGGCACTGCAGGTATACATTTGAATGCTTTCTCTTTACTTTCATGAAGATAGATATCGTATGAAAATGAACAAAAAAAAACGCACTATATTTTAAGGGGTACTGAAGGTGGCACTACCGGAACTCAAAAATTCCAACTCATACATTACATGACACACAGGATAAAAACAAGATTTTGCTGCAAAAACTAAGGGATCATAAATTATGTGGGGTTGCATAATACTCGAGTATATACAGTATATTTCTTTTCACTTTACAATCCCTTTGTGCTGAAATAATCAGCTCGGCATTACATTTCTAGAATCCTGCAGAGGTAAGGGAAGGAGAGATTTCTTCTGTTTAGCGCAAAGATTCCTTCCTGGCTAACTTCTTATAGTGAGGTGAGAATCTTCTCCTCCTGTTTCTGTTCAGCCATGATGGAAGAAACAGCTCTTTTGGCTATCGTTTCCAGTGCTTCCTTTATTGTGATTTCTGAAAGTTTTGCAAAATGGAAATGAAACTGATGGTGGGTTAAGAAATTTTTAAGTGAAAGAATATCATATGGTGCAAACAATTCCATCCTGAATGATTGATGAATTGAGGACAGAGGGAGTTTTAAAATTATTAAAAATTAATAACTTTTCACCATTTTAAGTTTCCTCTTTTAAACATGATATCCCCGATCATTTCTCTACTTTTTAAAGCATTTTCTGCTTTTTAAATATTGTTCGTTGAATTGCTTCCACAAATTTTCTATCTTCTTCACTTCTGCCAAAATGCTATTACATCAGCTGCACAGGCGCAAATTGTGATAAACTCTAGAATTATGCAAGTGATGCACACACAGTTAAGAAAATCCCTGTGTCCTGCCCTGAGTTCAACCATCTTAATGGTGGACCATGAACTCAGTCCTGTGAATGGATTTTGAATACTTAAAAAACAAAATGTAATGTAATATTGTAAATTTGCAACTAGCAACAGTTTATTGCAAGGTTTGTAATCTGTGCAGTAACACTTGGAAAGGATTTCATCAAGACAATATGAGATAGGGTCAGCCCACTGTGGGCCCCACGCACTTGCGTGTTTTATATATTGCTTAATCCAAACCTGAATACGAGTCATAATTTTTATGAAGCATATGTTATGGCTATGGCGGTAAGAATTTTTCGTTTCATTGCATGTAAGTCATGAATGGTCAGTTCACTTTTGAAAAATCTTTTTTTGTGTTGCCCTTCAGGTTTTTGTTGTGTCATTATGTATGATAAGAGTATGGGTTCGATTCCAAGGAGCATTTATTTTCTCCATTTAATGAATTTGGCTTATTTTTCATCATGATGAAAATTGACATTATAATTTTTTTTTTAGTTTTGTGGGTGGTGGTACTAGCGGAGGTCCAGGAACATCTTCTGCTGGTCAGTTTGCAATAGAAGAGGTGACTGGTGTAATTCGTCTTCATGGTCGTGCTACTTCCCTTGACCGAGACAAGTATGAGCTAAATGTTACTGCAACTGATGATGGTTCCTGCTGCCCTGGTGGAGATGCAACTCTACACACTTCAACTGCTGTTGTTGTTGTCTTTATCACTGATGTTAATGACAACAAGCCAGTCTTCAAGGAATGTGGAACATATTACCCCAAAGTAGAAGAAGGTGCACCTAATGGTAGCCCTGTAATTAAGGTATGTATAAAATTTAACAATAGAAGCTATTGCTGATTCTGAAATATTATTGAAACTTTAGGATATTTTTGAAATGAGAAAAAAACATTAATTTAGAAACAGAAGAATTAATCTGCTATGATAGTTCAGTGATAGAATATCTGCTGTGCCAGAGTAAGAAGTCAACATGCACGCTACTTGTTCAACAGTGACTGCCTCATTGTACTCATTTTATTTTCTGGCCTATTTTGTATATTTTTTGCTATTGATAATGAATATACTTTGTTGGTAAGTACTTTTTTATTCGTTATAACTAGCATAAAGCCGGCTCCATGCATCCGTTATTTGCTGAGTGTCGAACATTCCTGATCACTTGCCCAGTGACGAATAAATATTTTCCTCCCTACCTGCAGCTGCCTCCACACTAATCGTCCATCGCCGAATACTGAATATTCATATTGACTTGCGGGAAAAGGTGTCAAGTTCATAGTACTGCAATTTTGCCGATGGATTTGGATGGTACTGTTGTCGCTGCAAGTGCTGCTTTTGTTGTCATGAGCTGCGCCTATTTGAAAATGAAGCTGGATAAAAAGAGACTGTGGAATAGAAGATGGTGGATGTGATTCTATGACATACACTTGATGTCTGATGGTACTGAGTACAGGTTCGGAAGGCGCAATGCTGCCAGACCCGCATGAAATTTCTCGCAAATAGGGAAAATTCCCACGATCTGGTAGCAATGCGGAGAGACATTCGTAAATTGACGAATAATGAATGTGTGGAGGGGTTGAAAACACTGCAGCTTACCTAATATTCGTTCCTTTGACTCGTGCTCTTTTACCGACTCTTGACGGGAAATAATCGTGGTTCACCGAATGACGAACTCGTTGTTCCATCCACACAACTAGATATTTGGCGAGTAACGAATATTCGTGGCTCAGCATTCGGCGAATAACGAATGAGTGGAGCCATCTTCTGTGTGTTATTATACACCAGCACCATGTGATTTGTTTTGGAATTGTGCTGTGAACATCGTATCCGAGATTCTCGTGAATTTTCCCTGCAATGTATGTTTATCCTTGTCATCGTGTTTTCTATTCGTATTTATGTAATTTTAAGTTAATTTCATATTTATTAAGATTAAGCAATGCTCAGTGTATGTACTGCCCAGTATATTAACCCTTTCATGACCAGAACGCCTGTAAAAGGACTTGTTTTCTTAGTTTGTATCTTATAGGATACAGTGCCAACTACTTAAAACCTAATCTCCCTTATTACATGAAATTTTATGAGGGAAAATTCCCCTTTTTTCATCACATGAGTGATTTTAGTAGCGAATCAATACGTAACCTCCCCTTACATAATGTATTTTTATGGAGAAAAATTCCCCAGTATTCGCTGTTTCGGTATTCGTGGCCATTTTCTAGTATGTAACCCACATGAATAACGGAGACCAACTGTACTCTGACCACATTTTACATTCTTCCCGCTGCACACCACCTTTTTGAACTTTGCGTGCTTGTGGTTCGTGAAATTGGACTTCGCGACAAAATTTTTTATGACCATTACTTGTGTTTCACACATATTACTTGCATTTCACGTCATGCGTTTACGATGCCAACGAGTGTGAACTCCCTCTACTTTTTTGTTTCTAATTGTAAGTTCATTTTAAACTTTAGCACTATAGAAATGAACATTATTATTATATTATATTTATAATGCTCGTTAAGTTTTCAATGTAAACAAACATGATTACCATCAACTAAATTCTTTTATAGCTCAGTTTAAAACTAACTGCCAACGGTGCTATTTTTGATAACAGTTGAAGTTGCTGTGATCTAGCAGCCAAATTAGAAATTATTGGCTAATGGAAATGCATCTGGTGCGTTTAGTTTTTCACAACTTTTACGAGTATGCCATTGAAAATATTCATTCTTCGTGTATGAGGTTGCTGGTTTTTGACTGAAATACTAAATGATTTAAGGCTATTATCTTTGTATTTTGAATGTAATTTAAGGAACTGCTGTCTTGTTAGGTTTTTATTTTTATTACGAATTTTTAATGTAAATCTAAGAATTGTTATCATCTTGTAATGTAAGATTTTCTGCCGCATATTTTGAACACGATTACTAAAATAAATATTATAACTTTATTACGATAGGTTTTGATTTTCTGTTATGCATTTTTAATGTAATTAGTAAAAGAAATGAAACCACTTTTTAATGCTGGTATTTTTTTGTGGCTTGGAAATATTTGTTGCAGAATCCAGGAAAAAATTTGTGCATGATTTTCTTAACATTCCATTTCAGTAGTTCGATTTAAATTAAACCACTTCCTTGTAATGAACAAAAGATGATTAAAAATCACATGCGAAATTTTGTAGAGGTAAACTGTACAAGTGTGGAAAGAAGTGTAATCACTTTGTTATGCTGGGGTTTCATTTGCTATAACACTTTTTGAAGGTAATTAAAATTATTTTTTTTTTACTTTTTACGTTTTCTTTTATCTTCTGTTAAACTGCATTATTTATGATAAAACAGTGAATTTTTTAGGTTGGCTGGGAACCACTCGCTCTTAATAACATGGTGTCTAATTGGAGAATAGGACTTGCACTTCGCGAATTTGCATTTCGCGTCAGTTTTCCAGAACCATTTATTCGCGAAGTTCAAAAAGGTGGTGTACTAGTGATGCTGAATGCCAAATGTACACCTATCATTAAAACTAAATTTATTTTATAACTAGGGTAAGGATTTTTTGGATTTTACCCTTCTAATTATTTTTATCAAATTTGGGTAATACCCAAAAAGAATCTGAAAAATAATTTTTCACACCGCTGCAAAAATCAATTGAAGTTGTTTTAGAGCAGGACTTATAAAATAGTTTTCAGAAGTTATTTCTTCAAATGGATTGATACAATTAACAGAAATCTTCATACATCTGTTAACTACTTGACTGGGCATGACGATCATACTCGTCATGAGCAAAGTGGCCACCATTTGGGCATGACGGTTATTTTCGTCATCATGATTTTTTTCATCTTTCTCTATGGGCATGATGGGATATTTCGTCCTGAGCTTTCTCTCACATTCCTTGGTCCTTTAGGTTCACATTCATGCAAACAGATGGCATTTTGGCCAAATTTTCCAAGATTTAGAACCTTTGTCGTGAAACCCTGCAAGTGTTGTGTGGAGTTGCATATATGCACCACCCGGTCTGCAATTCTTAGACGTGCAGTAAAATTTTTTTGCACAAACATGTGAACTCAGACACCAGGAATTTTTACTCATTCTTCTTCTTTGACATATCTGATGTTTTTACCGATTTTACTTCTTTGGCACATCTGGTTTACCAGAGTTAATAAATATTTTCCACTACCCTTTGCAGAAACATTATTTTTGAGATGTACTCTATTTTTCCTCAATATCAAATAGCATATGGACTACTGCTTTGTAATTGATTCGTCTGAAAACATTAAGAAAAATTTTGGTTAAAAAAGCATTAAAATATAATTGTTTAACAAATTAATTGTTAATAACATGTTGTTAATTTTTAATACGTTATTGTAAATTGATTAAATTCTTTGGGGGGAAACCTAGACTGTCTATATACAAGTGTATAATTATAATTAAGAGAAGTACAAATTTTATGCTAAATCCAACTTTTACTGCTGCAGCACTCCTTTGATTGTTAAATATTGCTTATCGTTAAAAAAAATTCATTAGCGATTTTAATTTATTCTTCTAGAAAATTTATGAGAAGTTTTGATTCACAATTTTTGACATTCATTTTTATTGTTAATAATAAATGATTATAAACATTATTTTTTAAAACAATTAGTTACTTTACCTTATTTTAATACATAATTGCAAATATGAACAAATTCCTTTATATATTTAAAAAGAAATATATGGTAATATGTAATATAAAAAGGATACATTTCATTCCTGGCTCCCCAACTGGAGTGCACTTCTGATCTCTTGCTTCCCCCAGTCAAAAGATTAAAGCTTTCTGGAGAAAGGCATTCATATTAGATCCTTTAATAAATCTATGCATGTCCCAGGTACTGGTGATCACATTAAATTTTTTGGCATACAGACCGCCCCCGACTTACGTTCAGCTCTGCAATCCCTTATGTAAGTCGAATTTAACGGATGTCAGAAATTACCATAAGTATGTGCATTTGTCATATTACTGTATTTTCCCATCGATAACATGCATCTTAATATTTTTAAAGCTCATTTAAATGTACAGATAACGTGCAGTCGAAAATTTTGTTGATTGGTAAATGTATCAACTCCCAAAGAATATTGATGAACTAGAGAATGGTATAATTTATTTTGACCATTATTTCAGCTGTAGATATTGATGCTTAAAGAGGCTTTTAGTTAATTACTGTCTACAGAAATGGACTGGGTTCAAGAACAGAAGCGTTTCATTCCTTGGGATTTAAAGGCTGCCTAAAGGATTAACCTTTCTTTTGCCAAATGCTGATTTTCAGGCGTTCTTTACCAGCGAAGCGGTAGTAGCAGAATGCTTTATGGGCATGTCTCATCCATCTGTCTGTCTGTCATAACTTCCATTTCCTAAACAGCTTGAAGGATTTTAATTTAATTAATTAGGAGTGATTCTTATTAAAATTTGTTGCCCAATTGTGATTTTGAACTGCATCCATCAATTAGAACTTACACATTACATAAATACTTTAATAGACTTATATTCGTATCTCGTTAAATTACATCCATCAAGCAGCAATTAAATACCATATTTTTCTCTCCCCAGCTCTTATATTTTTATAATATTTGCTACAAAAATGTTTGCGGGACCACACAATTACGAATTATAGTTTCGGAGATAAAAAATCGAGAATCGCTCTATCTTTCTATACTGTTTCAAATGTATTTCCCATAAAGAACGCCTTTGAAATCTCTGTATATTCCATTTATGGAGTATACTTTTCCATTTTGTTGATTACATGTTTAAAAAAGTTTTAACTTGTAATATTTTTATTTTTAGCAATGAGATTTAGCAGAATTACATATATTCAGGCCTTTAAAAAGAATGAAAAGAAATATCGTGAATTTGTTAGCTAAAAGACATAGGAATCAAAGAATCATATTATTCACCGTATATAATTTTTTAATAACTTTCTAAGTATTCAGTTGTTTTCCTATGTATAATGTGCACAACCATTTTTTTCTAGATTTTGATCTTTTGTGCATAGATAATGCACGTGTTATCAACTGGAAGATACGGTATATCCGTATCTGCCCGAATATAAACCGATTCTTTTTGTCAAAATCTATCGTGAAAATAATCACCCTCGGCTTGAGGAAAAATTTGGCATCCTCGTACGACGCCATCGCTGAAAAATGTCTTGTTTCCATAGTATACCTCCTGTTGCCCGGAGCTGTAATTTAAATTGCTATTGAAGGTTATTTATATATTTTAACACGTAGTTAAAAGTAAATGGGTTCTTATCCAAAGGAAAGGGCGGTATATAAAACAATCGAGTTTTAACAACCCACCAGGTTCATAGTATGATTGCCCGCTACAGCAAATTCGTTTTGATCATAATTTGCAATGAGTTCTTAAGATACCAACACCGGTCTTATTAGAGGTTTTTACAAATTCTGACTACACTAAGCTTCTTCAACTCTTTGTTTTAATTGCACTTCTTGGTGCTGCAATCGATTTAAAGTTCAGATGTAGCAGACGTCGTAGCTTTTACGGATCATTTAAATGGCAGGTACGTTAAAGTTAGGAGCCGACAGTATAAAGGAAGTTCATATTAATTTTTCTTGTTTATTTTATATTTTGCTATAGCCATTGTCATTTTTGTATGCATGTTAAACCCTCTTTCATAGAATGTATTAGAATTGCGTATACTGACTAAGCAGACGATATCGCAAAATTCGATGACGACTTTCGATGCGCAACTGTTTGAATTCCGCTAACATAAGATACGTCTGATGCGAAGGTGTGAGCAACGGCGTTAACTGTAATTCATCTGATAATTAACAAGAATAATAATAAAACTTGGAAACCTCTTTCATAGAATCTATTAAAATTGTGTATAATGACTAAGTAGACGATCACTCCGAATTCGATGACAGCTTTCGATACGCAACAGTTTGAATTCCAGTAAGATAAATAAATATACTTACATTTGATTGTAAGTTGTGATCAACGGCGTTGACTATATTTATAATTAACAGTAATAATACCTAATAAAACTTTACATGGAACGTATAGAAACTCTTCATCCCCCAATTTTTGTAATAATACCATTAGGCAGTTTTTGGTTAACTTAATTTAAATTTAGTTCTTTTTTAAATTATAGGAAATGAAAGAATTTTTATTCGACTAATTTTCACATCATTTTTTGTGTCATAACTTTTTCAAGAATATAAATCTGGCTTTCTGGTCTTATGCTGCAAAAAACTCGTTTCTAACTTCTCTGCCATTCACTCTTCTATCTAAAAAAAAAGATGCAATCAGAGTAACAGTTTGCATTAATACGATTTTCTCTCTTGAATCAAGAATGTTTCACTATTTATCCTACTTACTCAAATATTTTTGAAATATGCACATGGTAAACTGCATACAACTTCAGCGAATTATGTGCTCAGGTATTTTTGAAATGCAACTTACCACAAAAAAATGGTGCATATTCATGTAAATAAGTAGTAGAGAGCCCTCAGTTCTAACAAAAGAAATTTTTAGAAACAGTAAAAATGGTTTTCTGGTGTTACTAAGAATAATAAAAAATAACATGGAACTCGTAGATTAATTCATGGGCAGAAAATTATGGTGTTACCTTTTGTCCTTACTCTTCTTACACTCATGACAATTTGCCATCTACCCATGCAGCTAACAATTACCTCCTGTCACTCCTTTTCACCAGGAGTAGAGAAAGTGATCAGGTTGCTATGTTGACAAAAATTTTCATTGCAATAATCTTTTAATTTTGTTGTTTCAAGCACAGTTTTGGATGGATTTGCTGTATTTAAAATTTATTGATATGAAAATGAAACAATTAATTTCTTGAGATCTAGGTTAAAATCCTGACTTTGTATCTTTATTTTAAGCAAATTTTATTTTAAAGTGTAAATAAAAGATGTGCCAAACTCATTCCCATGTCTTTTAAATGGAGGAAATTAAAGAAAAGAAATTAATTTTTTATTTATTTTATTGTGGTTGTTGGAATTAACAACTTCCCTAAGAATGCAATGCTTGTCATACCATATAAACAGCAAAAGTTTGGTTGAAATCGAACCATTAGTTCTGTAGAAATTCACAAATCACCCTCAATTTTTATGGTATGATTTTCTCTATTATAAAATTCCTGATTTTTAAACATTTTTATATTGTTTTTATATCCTTAAGCCATCCCATAATTGCCTCACACACCCTGTGTCTTCCTCCTATTTATAACAGAATCAAGGTAAAGAGAGGGCCATGTACTTGAGATCCTTGCTTTAGAATTTGTTTACCTACATGCTTCTTAGAGCTGTGTTTCTCAATCAGGGGTCCACACGTTAGTTCTCAGGGGCTCGCGACTTGAGTAGGATATAATGTTTACCTTTATCTATAATTTCTTTGATCCTGCACACAGCTCTGGTTAGTATTTCAATATGAGAAAACAAAACAATAATTGAAAAATTGACGAATTTTTCATGGGGAGGGTCTGCAGAAATTGTGGGACTGCAGGGGATTCACAGCACCTAAAAGTTTGAGAAACACTGCCCTAGGGTACAAATCATTTCAGTAAAGTAACAGGCAATTTATTTTCTATATTTATGCTATATATGTTCTCATTAAATAATTCACTAGCTTTCTACTGTTTTCCATTTAGTATTCAATATTTTGACCAATGTTTTGTGTGAGTAGATCATTTTATTTTTACTATTTATGAAATGTTATATAAAAGAAGCTGTCAGGATTCAATTGAAGAGGAATGTTAAAATTAAATGTAATGATAGATGTTCTATAGTCACCAAGATTTGAGAGTATGGATTCTATTTTTTATCTAATTAATGTTTTTACTCACCTTCTATAAAGGTACATGCCACTGATGAAGATAAGGGAGTTAATGGACAAGTTAAATACTCCATTGTACAACAACCAAATCAGAAAGGAACTAAGTTTACTGTTGATGAAGAAACAGGAGCTGTTTCAACCAATAAGGTTAGTATAATTACATTTCTCAGTTCTTTAGTCTAGATTATTTCATAACAACAAAGTAAATTATTAAACTTTTCTTTCAAAAAATTGATTTTAGCAGCAATAATGCACAAGCAATGATTAATTAATGCAAATTTTAAATGCAACCAATTTCTCTGTTTTATTTTTGATCATTTAAGAATAATCCATAAACAGCCAATCGATTGAATAACACTTATTATCATGAAATAATGTCTGAATATCATATTCGAAAGATCTGCTGTATAACTATTCAAAAATCATCGGAGAAAATTTTAATTTGGTTATTTTAGTTACATCCAATGTACATATTTTGGTATGTTTTGAGATTTTTCCTTCATTGAAAATTTTCTCTATTAGACACACTCCATGTAATTCATGAACATTTAACTTAAAACCATTGGTTCCTTTTTTGTATGCTACTGTTATAATATGATACTAATTGACACAGATAAGTCATATATGTTTTAGTGTTTGTATTATCAATATGATTGTGTTGTTCTTACATCTATCTCAAAACTCATCTTTGATGGATTGAAATCTCATTTTGTTCACTTCTTTTGTAGGTGTTTGATCGTGAAGGAGATGATGGAAAATTTGTTTCTGTAACAGTAAAAGCAACAGATCAGGGAGAACCTTCTCTTGAGGGCGTATGTTCGTTCACTGTTGAAATCACTGATGTTAATGATAATCCTCCTCTGTTTGACAGACAGGTAATTAAGTTTATCATATTTATATAATATTCTTTTAAAGTAAATGATTTCATTGTGTCTGAGCAGTATCATTCCTGTGAAATTATATCTATATTTTATTAGAAACTAAGAATTGAACTACAATGCCTTCTGTTTGATATAGTGTAAGATATATTAAAATTTCAGCCTGTGGTATTTCATTTGTGCTTAATTAATTTTTAAAAACAATTTCAGATAGTATAACCAAAGCAGGAAGGCATTTATTTACCTTAAAAATAGGCATAGTTAACTGCACCTCTTTCAAAAAATTGCTTCCCATGACTAATTGCTTAGAGCTTTATTTTTGCTCATTATCACATTTATCATCTTAATAATGTTTATTCTTGCAATTCTAGTAATGTTTATATTTATTGCCATTATTTTTCATTATATGTTAAGGAGCAAATATCAATGAAAATTTTGAAAAATGAAGTCCTACTTAATCAGCTCTCTGTCTAAAAACTATGATAAACATGTAAATGACATTAACTAAAGATTCTCTAAGTAAATTTGGACAGTTTTGATGATATTTTTTCTGTTGGTTCGTAATTTTCCATATAGTTTTGTCAACAAACATCATTTTTGTTGTTGATACTATTTTATAAAAGATTTAGTACTCTATCTCAAATGTTATTATATTTCCTTAATATTAATCTGAGTTATGCTTATGCTAGATTATATATATATTTTCAATTTCATTTTACAGAAATATGTAGAGAATGTGAAGCAAGATGCTAGTATAGGGACAAATATTCTCCGTGTGTCAGCTTCTGATGAGGATGCTGATAACAATGGTGCAATTGTGTATAGCTTAAGCGCTCCATACAATCCTTCTGACTTAGACTACTTTGAAATCCAACCTGAATCTGGATGGATAGTTCTCAAGAAGCCTCTAGACGTAAGTACTGATATTTCCATTGGTCTTGCTTAAATTTTCATTTCTGATGTGACTCAGTGTGAATATGATTATCATATTTGCACTCATGAGCTATGGTTTTTGAAACAGTGATTTAAAATGTACATGGGGGTTATAACATGATATGCTTGTTCAGTTGCCAATTACTCTGCACATAAATGTTTAATGTCTTTCTTCAAGGATTTTATATTTTAGGAGTTGCTAGCTTTTAGTTTTTATTTTTACATATTCATTGAAGCTAAATCACCCTTCAAAAGTGGAAGTAGTCAGACAAACCTTGGTAATTGCTTCAGTCACTTTTTGATAAGGTTATTACCTAGAAAGGGATCACTGACCTTGCCTATTTAAGATACTTTTTTCTTTACATGCTTCCTCTTTAATTAATCCAACAAAATGATAGATATGCCTCTCATTTATTTTGGAAGAGCTGGCAGTACTAGATTATAAATATTTTAAAACTAATTTTTGACATAATCTATCATTTTGAGGCATCAGCCTTGAGCTATTTTCTATCCATTTATTAAGTAAATACAGTATGTACTGTATGTCAAAAGCAAGTATTTGATCTTGTGATTTTAATATTAAAGTGGATTTTTTGTAAGAACATGCTTTAATTGATTTTTGATGAGTAAATTACAATTTTTTAATCAATATTTTTGACAGACTTTGTTTTAAAGATGGTTACTTAGGGAAGTGGGGTTTGCAAAGGGAAACCTGATTTGCATGCTTTATTTGCATTGGTACAATCCAGCTCTTCCTCATAAATTGCACACCATTTATGAACCTAAAAAAGTCTTTGAGAATTACGTTCCTCCTTGTAATATACTCCTCTTTATCATGTAAGCCTGTTCTATATTCCCTTTAACCTCTGGTAATAAGTTGACTTTCTTGCATTGGCTTTTCAATTATTTAAGTTCAACTGCATTGGTAGTGGTATCTTATGACTTAATGCAGTGATTGATTCTGGGGGTATGATCTGGTAATTTTTTAATTTTCTGGTTGTGTGTGCCTGTGTGTATGAGTGTGTAAGTTGTGTGTGTTTTTTTCAAAGTATGCATAAAAGTTTTTAGTTTTATGCTTATTGGTTTTCACATTCTGCATATTCTCTGAGGATGTATTAAATGCTGTGCCATTTGTTACCTGTTACTCAATCAATAACTTTCACAGAAAAATAATAATTTGCATATTTATGGCTCTTTATTTTTATGGAGCTTAACAGGCATTCATACGTAAAAAAAGAACATGATTCTTTTAAAACTTTTATGTGTACTCAGAATGCATTTATGATATACTATATTAACATTTGAAGTGAAGATGAGTATGTATGTTGGTTGGGAAAGAAAGCAGGTATTCCTGAAAGGATATGTATATATTGGACCGTATGTACCATCTTGGTTTTATAGTCATGTGTACATAATTATTGAATACATACAGACTAAAGAATATCTTGTGCTTCTTGCATTTATATTGATTATGTTAAATCACACGTTTATTTATTTTGCTAAAAGTGTATTTTTCCATTTTCACAGTCAATTATCTTGAATATTATTTGTTTCTACGGCACTTACCTTAAGTATTTTTGCCCAGTACATATACTTCACTGTTGACTTCTTCTTAGTTATTTTGAAAAATAATGATTTATATCCTCTATTATTGTATATAACATTTACATGTATATACTACGACATCCAATCAAGTCCATTTTGTCATTAACACAAAACCCACTTTGTCTTTTGGCGGTTTTGAGTGTACTCTGAAGTATATGTTTTTTAGTGATGGAGCATTTTGCTTGTGAGAAGAGGAGGTTTTAAAACCAAATGCTTTTTTTCTCATCGAATTTTTACAGTCCTTGGTGAGCAACGGTGGTGGCGTGGGGCTTGGGGGCCCATGTTGTTTTTGGCCCCTCCCTGGCTGCTAAGGTTTTGATGCTAACCTCCTCCCTTTTTTTCCAACTTTTTTTGGGGCTGAAAATGACTTTTGCAGGCCCTTTATTATAAAGGGCTCTGCTAGGCCCCGCCTTGGCTAACACTTTTTTGAAGGCTGTTTTTTGACTGGTTGAAACTGTTTTTTTCCCCAAATAACCAATGTTCCCCCAAATCCTCAAATCCCCTCAACCCTTCACCATCCATAAGAAATTTCTAATTAACTTTTTAAATCAGTAATAGCTAAGGGTCTGGAGAGTATGTATAAAAAAAGAACTTTTTCTTTTTCCATGTCTTGCCACTTCCTATCCAACCATTGGCCCACCTTTTATTGATTACTATTTTATAGCGAGGTAATTTGTCCTGATATATGTGATTCCCTCAATTATGAGCCAGTGGAGTGATTTTTTATTGCCTTTTGTCAATTTGTGCTCTAATGTAAAGCAAGGGGAGAGACTTTTGAATATCCCAATTGTCATACTGCTATTCATTGGCTAAGAGAATTTTTTTTAATCGAACTGGAAAGGAAAATATCAAAACTTTTTTTTAACTGTTCTATCTATTTGTGGAAATTGACAGGAAATACTTTTACAGTTTCTATAGTTTTAAAAACACTTCTGCCGTTTTATATCCATTAGTCCAATTCCCTTACTTCTTACCTTTGTCCTAATATGTGGAAACAGCAATTTTGATGAACTAATTTCTAGCTTCTGGAGCAGTGTGTGATCATTCGGGAGAAGCCTTATGTGCAAGATTTTAAATTATTCTACAGGGTGGCTTTCAGTGACATTAGGGAGAGTGCTGAAGGGAAGGCAAGATATTTTTTTGTGAGTGCACAACAACAGTGTTTTTTTTGTGTGCCATCAGATATAGACAGCATTTTCACAAATAAACCTTCCAGATTTTTATAGGAAGGTTTGAAAATGTAAATATATGCATGTAAATAAAATCACAGTAGCAAATGCTACACAAATGTGAAGACAAAAAATACTTTAGAGGGCCTTTGCCATGGCTTTTGAATACTGCAAGTATTTATTTAAATGGCTCTCATTTCAAATATTTTTGAAACTGAGAAATGGGCCATAATAACATGAGGCACGGTGATTTTTTAAGCCTCCGCATGTCCCATTCACCCCTCTTTTTGGTGGCAATAGGAAACGGGAAGAAGGAAAGCTTGATTACCAAGAGACCCTTATATTTGACTCTTCATACCGTTAGTTTTTCGTCCTGTAAAAGAAAGAAATATTGGTGCCCTTGACCTTGAGAATCCTACACTCCCAAAAATCCTTTCAATACCCTCATTCAGTGACACAGTTTTTGTTCTTGTAGTAGTCATTTCTTTTCTCCACGTTTTTCCAAGTCAACTTGCCTTGGAGATTGACTCCTTTCTAAATATCCTTCCCCTAACACCTCCTTCTGCTCAACATTCACTTAATATTTTCAAACCCACCTTATCCATTTAATTGATGTTATCCTTATTTACCTTATTTTATGTGAATTGCATCATGTTACTGATTTTGATAGCATGGAATATTGCATGCATATAATTTATCTTCTTGTTTACTTTTATTTTATTGCACTCTTTCTGTTCTTCGGAATTGAACCACAACAAAGGGATGTTTTCCAGTAAGTAGGTGACTGTATTTTCTAATATTGATCAATATTGAATATGATTAATTATGAATCAATATTGAGCAGTAGTGTGATAGTTTTAGTCATAGTTCATATAATGTGGCACATGGATACTCAATTGCATTTGATATTAAAGAAAAACTCACAATATAACAGAAATGATTCAAAGTACCCAAATAGATTAGCTGACTAATGGAAATTCAGTGATTGTGAAATATTTAATGCAAAAGCTTTTTTAATTTTATATCTCTCCAAACACACCCCAAGAAAGAGATAATGCTGTAAGTTTTTTGTGTGAAGGGTGTGTTACTTTGACTTTGACTTACCCTATGTGTTTATTTCTGTGTTATTTTTCATGTGATTTTTTTCTGTTGTTGCTTTAGATAAGAAGAACTAGTATTGAATTGTAGATATAATTCATGTGAGAAATGAAAGAGGCCTTAGAGAGAGGAAGGGAAATAATAAGGATTGGAATATCTGATGAACCATTTTGCCTGTAATGTATTACCACATTCGGATGCTCTCATGAATATGTACAGAAGAACTTGGAAATAAGAGAGCCATTGGCTATTGATGCAATCACATAGTATGAATGGGAAAATTGTTTTATTTTCAACTACTGCTCATCATTAACAATTTTTGGATACTAAATAAAAATTGTATAATGCTAAAATAAAGTAATACAACTTCCAATCCTCTAGAATTTAGTGTGGTTGCACATATTCACTCAAATTATAGACACATTGTTTAGGTGTGCACTAGTTTGCTTGATAATTATTAGTCTTAAACTTGTAATCAGGTTCAGTCATTATTACATGAGGCAAATAGCATGATGCAGTAACTACCACCAAACATGTCTTAACTGACAACAGAGCAGTTTTCAATAAAAGACTGATTCAATGGTGGTATGCCTCTTACTCAACATGTTAACCAAAATATCTTGACCATTATTAAAGTTTGAGAAGGAATAATATCTACTACTGCAATAGCTTATTTCACTTGCTTTTCGAGTCATAATTTTGCACCAAAACAGGTGTTGGAAGGTGTCAGTGGGAAATGATCTTAAATGACTGTTTAATAGGCATATCTCTGCACTATTTTGCATATTTTTCCTGTATAAGCAGATTCACAAATCTATCTGCTCAAATAGAATTGTGTATTTTCCTTGCATTCCCCATCTCTCTCTTTGGCTTGTATCATTCCATCAAGGCTTTGAAATGCTTATCATCAGCCCGAGGCCTCTCAATTAGCATGGCAGAATAAAATATTAATTGACAAACCTTCAATGGAAAGCAATGTCATTGTTTGATTATGATGTACAGTAGCTCAATTGATTGAAAGTTTTCTATTGCAAGAGGCCTGTTATCAGGAGCTGAAAGAATAGGATATTGATAGCTTGAAGATTATTTTTAAAAATTAAGTATGTTTGTTTGTTTTTGTTTATTTTGTGTTTATTTGTAAATATTTTTTGGGATTGCTTGAGTTAGATTTCATCTTTAGCTGGAGCTATATATTTTCAAAGTAAGGCAGAATACATATAGACATTTGACAGCTTTTAACAGACCATGGGTTTATAAAAATTGCTCTTGTATAGATTGAATCATTTTCATATTGCCATCCAATATGTCAACTTCAGGCATTCTTTTAAAACTATTGTTAGATTTTTATCTTTGGCTATTAAATTTTTGCCTGTCATATTTTGGTTTAAGTAGAAAAACATGAGTTTTTTTATTTTTTGTTTTTTTTTTCCTGAGTCAAACTGAACTCAGAGTCTCTCCTGCCTTATTTTGGAAGTGCTCCATGCCACCTCAGTTGCTTTTGTTTTTTGTACATAAGTGCCTAACCTGTAACCTCATCACTCTCACCTTTTCCAAACCCGGTGACAACCAAAGATATCTCATGTTGACGCATTTTTTTCCCATTTCCTTTACCCTTTTTTTGGACCCATCCCATCTTCCACTCAAAACCCACCCAATTGGACCGTGCTCTGAATCCAAACCCCCCTGTTGTCCTAATGACCATCCGACCATCGGGCGATGCCACCAAAACAAAACGCGCTACGCAAACTTGCCACAACTCCCTGCTTCGCCGCCGTGCGGCGTCTTCGCCATCCGACGATGGGGGGTTGAACTGTACCCTTCACAAATGCATGCCCAGCGTGAGCGCTACCGGCTGCGGGTACGTGCTTCCGACAAGGGGGAAGGGACGCCATCCTTCGCAGACGTGGATGTGGAACTGGACGTGGTAGACAGGAACAATAAGCCACCAGTGTGGGACACTTATGCTGGAGGGGAGCGGGGACCTGATGGCCCCATCGTTCGTGTCCCTGAGAACGTGACGGTCGGTACGGTTGTGACCTCCATAAAGGCAAGGTTTGTATGGCCTCAATAGGCCCTTTAGGCCTCATTAGGTGACTTACAATCCCCTATCCTTCATCTCTTTGCTACAACTGGTAACCATGTGTTAAATAAATGTTAAAAGACTCCAATTTCCTGTCTCTCTCTGCTGTCCACAAATATCCAAGTAAAGCAATTCATGAGTGTAGGTATAGCCCTCAAGTTGAAGTACAACATTCAGCAAAATTTTATTACCCTTACTTAAAATAAAAAACCCCATGCTTTACCACTAATCCAACAAATTCATCCCCTCAAAGGAGCTCCAACAAGTATGCTAGAATAACAGCCAGTTCAAGTATTGACCTTTCATTTTTTCCTTTATTATATGTATATGTGTATTTATAATTAGTCTAAGTTCAGCTTAAGGTGATCATTATATGTATGTAGGATTTTATCTCATCAAACTGAGTTCCGAGCAGGAAAACTGAACTATTTGTGTAAATATTCATCTAGATATAAAGGTTTGATTCCTGCACACATGTGAACCATGCACGGTTGTGTGTGTTTGCATTTGTTTGCATATTGTTGAGTGAGACCCATTTTTGCTGCTGTGTTCCTGCTAGGAGATCCCAATCCTCTGCATTCCTTTGCTTCAGGAAAATCAGAAGCAGAACTCAACTATGTCAAAAACCCCTTATCTCCATCACTAATTGATTTTCATTCATTTTCAGCTTAATTTTAGTTTTACTAACAGTTACTAACAATGGCATTTTCTTTTATATCACTGGATGGAACATAAGCGTGCACACCAACATGGATCAGATTGTTCAGCAATGTCCGAGATTTTACATCAGTGGCATATTAGCATTTGATTTATCAATGAAAATAGGTCCGGGAAAGATATTTTCAGCATTATCATTTCAGTGTCGTTCCTCGCAGACATCTGAATTGACAAAGAAGAAGGGTTTCTGCTAATGATAATATAGTGTTATGTCCGTGTTATCTAACTATTATCATAAAATATCATTTGATAGCGTTTTGATACCTTGTCTAAACCTTACACTGTAAGGTAGGAAAAGAACTCTTACCCGCTAATGGCATGTCTGTTAACCAAAAGCCTGCCAGTAAGAAAACAAACTATTTTTATGTCTTGTTTTTTGCTTTTTGGACAAAAACAAATATCACGCAAAAAAACACATAACAAATATGATGGCGGACATCATCAACCACAACCATAACAACATGGCCGCTGACTGCACATTGGCGTCATCCACTTCGGCTCTAGCGGGAGACTTACAAGTTGGAGGCGATGGCACAGGATAAGGGCTACCCCCCTCTTTCGCGGACCGTCGAGGTTCAAATAGATGTGGTGGATCGGGCTAACAATCCACCTGTCTGGGATCATGTGGTTTACGGCCCCATCTACATTAAAGAAAACTTGCCGGTTGGGGCTAGAGTTGTGTCTATTAAGGCCAGGTCTGTTTGCTGCAGCAGATATATATTATATATTTTTATTTTGGTCACTGTCTAATCTACCTCACTCCTTATTCCTCACCAGTCACAAACCTTTGCTAACCATCCTATATTGTCAATCAATTTCAATAATCAGCTGCTATCACATTCACTCTGGGAGCTTTGGTGTCTTAAGATGGTGGCTTGAGATGGACGGGAGCATTTTTTTAAATTTTATGTTTTTATCCCAGTTTAGTTGAGCTTTCAGTTACATTACATTTCATAATGAATTTTGTAGTATCCTTCCTTTGAAAACACTTTAGATTGTACCATCATAGATTTTATTGTAATATATGTTTGTGTTTAAAAACATTTGTTTTAATTTAATTGAACTAACATCTAACAACTATTTTTAATTTTCAAATGTTTTTATATTTTTGAAAGGAAATGCTCTCTTAAGCTGATATATGACTGTGAAACAAAGCATGTAATTTGGTCTTAGAGTGTTTCGTATCTTTTTGAGTTATTTTATATCTGTGACTAACTTTAACATTATAAACAAATTTTTGGCATCCCAGAATTGCTTAATGCAATTTTTTTGTCATTTTGTTGCATTCCTTTCTTTGCAAATGTATTTTCTGAAGAAACAAGAAAATCATTGTGAATATGTTTTATTTGGCTTAGGAAAAATTATCTTTTTTGAAGCAATCCAGTTTTGTAGAATATACAAAGACATTAATTTTTAATGCTTTGTTCTACAGTTACTAAAAGTAATATGCAGGTGTTGGTTTTCCACTGTATAATTACTGGATGGGTCAATCAATACCTGGATTTCGCACGAACAAATCCCATGAAACTTCCTTCGAAACCTTCCTGTGATTTGATTGTTTTTCATTTTTGGTCTTGCACGGCATTGTGGGAGATTTTCCCCATTATATTTTTAGTGTTTTTGCACGAAGTGACAAACCCTATATACCCTCACTCATTGCTGCACATCAGAAAAATTCCTTATGAAGGAGTATCAAGAAAATATCTAAGTAATGGACATGTTTTTTCAATGAGAATTGTACAATCTATGCAGTTTATACCCTGTAACTTAGTAAAGTGTCTGATTTTTCATATTAGTCTTAATCTGAATTTAAATCAAATGGTGATGTAATGTGTTTCCCTACCTTTCATGTCAAAAACTTTTTTATCTCTGCTGCAATCCTCATCAGGTTAGAGCAACCAAAAATATTCAAATCTATATTATAGGAAAAGTGATGACTTTTGGTTTCAATGAAAAGTACCTTTTGGTGCTGGTTCAAAATAAAAATTTTTGAATTTTATGCCACTGATATTTGAATTTAGTAGTTTATCTCTGATATTGCATTTAATAGACTTTATTTGATTAGATATTCAATTAAATGAGTAATTTATATTTTTATTTTGAGCTACAGAAGATGTTTGGCAATCACTGAAATAGACATAACACAGCTTGAATAGACTTGAAAGTAACAACTGGTGTAATTGTTTAAAATATTATTAATGATTAATGAACAGATTTGTGTGCATAAAATGGCCAAAATAATTAGGATGAATTTTTATAATGCAGGTGTTTCTCACTTTATAGGTATGCATTCATTGCTCTTGTAATTATTATTAATTTAACTTGTAGGAGATTAATATTCAATATTTATAAAGGTATAAGTATTGGCAAGCAGAAAATTTTTATAGAGGAATTTTGCAGATCTTCATATACATACAATCTAGTGGATTAAATAACAATAGTTTTTCCTTAGCCAATCTAATTATCTTGCTTAACGTTGGTATCTGCACTTCAAATGGAAGGCAAAATCTCATTTCTCAGTTTTTATGAAGCCATTTTCTTAAGTTATAACATGGATGAGGTAAAGAAAGGCTATTCTAATGATAAAGCTTTGCTTTACTCAAGATGGAGTTCCTTTTTTACAATCTGGTTGAATATTTAAGTAAATTGTTTCTTCCGTAAAACCAAATTTATGATATTAACATATCCCCTTTTTGTTGTCAGCTGTGGACATTAGTGATATTGATTGCCTTTATAAGTGACCTGACTGCTGCTAAGTGAAATGTATCATCTTCACAAATTGATGATACAAAATCTTGTTGACAGAAAATACCGCTGGTTTTAATGAGATAACTTGAGTGATGGGCTATATATTTATATATATTTTTTATTTTCTGGATTACGTAGACTATTTGTCTCCCTTAAAACTCAAAAGCATGCACATTTTTGTGTGTAAGAAACAATTAGTTACTGCTTTTGATGGAATGGAAAACTTTGGTGTGGGAATTCTAACTTTGATTTGGCATTCGAAAGAATTTTTTCCATGAAGTGGAGATAACTTGAAAAGAATCTTCACTTGGCAGTGCTAACTAATACAGCTTCAGATCCACACCAAGTTGAATTAGTTGACCTATTATTGCCATCAATGTTTTTGATTTTTGTGAATGAAAAGATATATTTGATTTTTGTGACCTTTTTGTGGCATGCATTTTTGCTGAGTAGCTTTTTGATAGAGTATTGGAAATGAGACGAGACATCATGGATGCCAAAAGTAAGTTTTGACTCGGCTATTAATAGCTATTATTACCATTCATAAAAGTAGAATGAAAACATTTTTATTTTAATCTCAATGAAACCAGCTATTTTAATTTTAAGTGCTGCATGGTTGCATTATAGTGACTGTGTGGTTATATGTGATATATCTAATCTCAAAGTTACTTCATTGCCTGAATTACATAGATATGTAGCTCAAGCCAAAAGGCATTATAGTTTCTGAATTTAGTATAGAATTTCAAAAAGAATTTCAAATTTAATATGGGCTGTTTAGCATGGAAAATCTTATAGAGAGACCTTTAGCCCTATTTATGTATCATCAATAACATCTTAATTTTAAGCTGAGTCATATTCTTGTTAAGACTAAATCATAAATTTCAATAAAAAATTATTCATTGCTTAACTAAAAATTTCAGTTAAGCAAGAAAAATAAATATGGATACAATTTTTGAAACCTAAATCATAACTAAAGTTTTATCATTAATTAAAAAAAACTATATTTTATGAGACTTTTTTACATTATGTATTGTATTGAAGTTAAATTTAATTGTTGAAATAATTCGATACTTTGAGTTTTTGCACATAGTTAAAGCTCTTTTTAATGTATCTTGTTCATAGTACTATATAGCAAATAATTATTCCAAAATTGTTTACTAATTGATTGTATTCTTTTCTCTCCTTTGGTTCCCGTACCTTACCTTGTGCTGCTTGCCTGTAAAATAACCTATATTTCATTTAACTCTTTCCTTTTATCTTATAAATTCCTTTAAATTGGATTACATTTTTTTCTTTCATTTGGAAAATAATTTATTTTTTTTGGTCCCCAAATATTCAAACTGGGTTTTGCAATAACCTAACTTTTTTATATTTCACTTTGAAATACTCTTATAATTATTTTCTTTTGACTGTTCTGTCTCAAATTCTATCCATTCCCCACTTTTTCCCTCCTTGAAACAAAATGCAGTTCTGGCATAGAGGGAAACCCTACAGTTTATTACCGTCTGATGCCAGGTTCGACAGCACAAACGAACAAATTCAACACCTTCTACCTGCAACAACGCTCAGATAATGGGTTCACTTGGGCTGATATAAAGGTTAATCATCCACTGGATTATGAAAGCATCAAGGAGTACAACCTTACAATTCGAGTTGAGGTAAAGTGGCAATGAATATACTTAAAGATGTTGTGCACATTTCAAGCAAGTAATGCTTCTGAAAATTCAGTTTTTTATTTTTAAATATCTTTCTTTTGCAATCATGCTTGAACTTATCTATCACACTTCATTTATGGATATAAATAAATAATTTTCTCTGGAAAATATCTTTTTAAATATTGTTAACATTTGTCTTGGCTAAATTGCTCATTAATAATTGACGTTAAATACCTTGCACCCCTTACCTAACTCTAACTTATATTATATATTATTAGATATTATATTAAATTCCTTAAATATTTTAGAAAGAAAGTTTACTTCTTGATAACTATTATTGAAACAAGATCTCTATACAATGCTATAATGTAAAATTTACTCTTTCATCAGAATTTGGTATCAAAAACTGTTCAAAAGATTAACCACTTGAAAGGACCATTAACAAAGCTGGCTTGATGGCAGTGTGAACCGTGTGACTTTACCAGGTCCTGCACTTACCAGGATCTTTTAAAAATATTTGTTGTACTTATAAAGTACCTACACACATTTATAAAAATCATTAAAAATACCAAACAATGTTGTAGTGAGAGAGATTGCTTTATTTATTATTATATTGACTATTAAAAATCTTTGATGCACACTGCAGTGGGCCCTGTGATTTTCCTAGCTTGCTCTGGCCATTAAAAAAATAAATGCCATCTATTTGTTTACTGCTTTACCAAAATTACCTCATCTTACCAATAGTGATAATCTCGGGATAACTAGTAGTTCCTGAAAAATTATATAATATGATCAAGTTTTTAATTTTGTTTAAAAATTTCTTGCAAATTTCAGAACAATGGAGCTCAGCAACTTGCTTCTGAGGCAACAGTGTACATCATGCTGGAAGATGTCAATGATGAAATCCCATTGTTTACTGAGCGTGAGCAGGAGACAGTACTCGAGGGAGAGCCGATAGGAACTAAGGTCACACAAGTCAATGCAATCGACAAAGATGGAACATTCCCCAACAATCAGGTAAAAAAATGTTACTTTATTTGAAATTGGTGGGTAGAATGCTAGTTTCCATTTGTGGAATAGGTGACTTAATATCTGAAGTCATTATTTTAGATGGGAAGCATTTGATTGGAAGTGCCACTGGCATAAAGTGAAGCGATCTTAAATTGTCGAGCTCCCTTTTTATCTATATCTCAAATGGGAATATTTTTGAACAATGAAAATTTTTTTCTCATTTCAAAAATATGCCCAACTTCACAGCTTATGCCTGTACACATCTATATAATTAATTTTATAACGAGTGTTGAGCATTGAGTGTCGTTTGCGACCTGAAAAACGAAAGCTGTCTTTTATCTCAGTGGTTCCTGACCTTTCCTCATCCCCACGGATCCTTTTTAGTCTGAGGACTCCAAGTTTAGAACCACTGCTCTATCTCAAAGTCTATCTCTACCTCTCTTTCATTACATAACAGAACTTTTACATGGATGAATGTAGTTCTTAGTACTATGAATGTATGTTCAAACTTTGAAATAAAAAATCTAGCGGGGTGACGGTTAACAGAAAGTAACGGATAAAAGGGTGGCAGATAATTCTCTAGAATGAATAGGTACCGAGATATCATGGTAAGAAGGAACTGTCAATTGAGGCAAGCATGTAATCATGCTGTGAGAGGACCAAGGATCACAAATCATCACATATGGCACAGAAAAGACAATGATAGCTCACTGCAGTACCACGGATGACAGTGATCAACACTCAGCGCGTAGTATGCAGGCCTACTGTCATACTGTGCAGTCGTTCCATAGCAGTATGCTGTCAGGATGGAAGGGGAAATGATATGGACTACATGTTACATGAATACTATGATACGTACTTGATCCTTGGTGCATTTGGTAACCAGGCCTTTGCTGCAGCCAGAGCTTATGCAGAAAGGTATTCAGCATGTCACCATCCAGACAAAAATGTGTTTTGCCAGCTGGACCAGCGATTGAAAGAGACTGGCAATGTCCTACCAAATCTCGGTATCAATCCATTCTAGAGTATTTGTTCCTTATACATTTTGCTTAGTTTTGAGGTTTTCTATCCATCTCCATTGTTAGTGTGCGCAATTTTTCCCACACCCTGTATAACTAATTTTTATTGATTTCTTTGCAAGCGAAGCTGCAACGGACATCCTAGTAGGATATTAAGATCACTTTATTCCATCAATTTTTTATCTGAAATGTTTTAATATAGAATATTTTCTATTTTCTGTTTATCAGAATATAATTATTCCATATTGACTTTTTGTATAGTTACCATATTTCTCAGCTGATAAGATGCACCAGGCAATAGAACGCATCTGGATTTGAAGACATTTTCCAGAAAAAGTTTCAATTTATGTATTTACTCTTCCATAGTTTACGAGAGAACCGCTCTGTAGCATTTTAAATTGGTAGGTATAACCAAGTTTATTTACTGTAGAACATGGGGTAGGTCCTAAACTCATGAAACAACAAAAATTACTGCATTAACTACGAAATGCACTAATGGGACAACTACCAATGTGCTATTGTGACAGCAGTTGTATCACCATGTGGTGAGCAGTGCAGGCCTTACACACATGGCAAAATGTTTGCATTTGAGATTCAATTGCCAAATTTTTAAATTGCACTCATAAATCCTGTTCTAATACCAAAATCATCTTAGAAATTAGAACTTTTGATGTTGAATTAGATGGTACTTTGTCTAATTTTCTCATATTTTTGGAATGCTTTGAATTATCGGTTTCTTTGGCATACCCTATTATTTCTAGATGCTCATCACTAAATCCGTTTGAATCATTTGCATCAAGAAAGCAATTTTGCATTGTTCAACCTTCCAAGATCAAATGACACTCTTTTTCCTGCTGTTGGCAATAATTCTTAGGCTTAGCTTGTTTTTACACTGATCTTATGACTGGAGTAACAGGCTAATTCAACTGAAAAGATTCAGCACAGTCTTTGATGATCTGTTTTCAGGAAAATTGCATATTTTCGGCTGCAAAATGCAATATTTCTGGAAAAACATCAACATTTTGAGACATTTCCCATTTCCCATGATAACAATAGCCTTGTTAATTTTCTACAATAAGGAAAATCATTGGCAGATAAATCTTTCTAAAGTTGTTTGCATAAAAATTCGTCCTTTTATAAAATCTTTTATATGCAGTCATCCAATATATATATATATAGGTACTGTATTTACTCGTGTACCCCGCGCACCCCTGTTTTTGGGCTGGTCTGAAGGGAAAAAAATTAATTTAAGCAGGAATAAGTTTTTGAAAAATACTAGCAGAAATCTCCTCATTTTTGATTGTCTTCTTTTCTGTTAACCTCTTAATAGTTTTTAATGTAATATTACGCAACTTCGTCCACAATTTACCCTGTTTTGAGGTAATATCAAAAATAACTTTGGCATATTACACACTTTATCTTTAGTAAAATTACGCACCGATGCAGAGCTTCATCTATTGCTTATTTTGACGTATTATGACGTTCAGCATCAATAGCCTGTACAGTTAGGTCCTCTCTCATACCGGCGGTGGACTGAGGACTGACGGCAGACCGGCAGTGGACTGGCAGCGTACTGGCCGTGGCGGTTGAGAAACACAGACCTAAACATTTGTTGGTCGCATAGATACACGTATACTTCGTAGAATTCGTCTTCTGCATATATAGATGTAGATGCAATCATATTGCAGAAAATTTACTATTGATAAAATTTATATTACTTGGTCAGGAAACCCCGTGTAAGACGCGCATACCCTTTTTTTCGCCGGCGTTCCGGGTAAAAAGGTGCATGGGGTACATGAGTAAATACGGCATGTATCTAATGTTTAAAAGAGAATGTTTGTATGTTTGTTCGCTAATAACTTGGACACTATAGGAGCTATCAATTTCAAAAGGTTCATGGGCCATCCTATGGACCAAAGGAAGGTCTAGGTTTGCAGACTGTGGGGTCTCTTATACCCCATGGGGTCAACAAAATACTATTTCCATAAGAATGCATGGGAAATGGTGTGGAGAAACCCCAAAATACCTTGCTGCCCTTTACTGATGTGGATATAAATATACCTAAATATTAACTTACGATCACAGGAAATGGCTTATTTTACACATGAAAGACTGAATATTTCAATTCTGTTCTTGTTTTGTCGTATTACATGTTAAATCGCTCAAAATATTCCTTTAAGCACAAAATTTATCGGTTTAGATTACCATTTTCCAGGTGGCAACAAAGCTAAATTGTTTTCATCTTAAAAGGGAGATAGCCATGTTAAGATTAATGCAAGGAAAATCCACGCCATGGCGCACTGTAGAGGTAGAATAGCCAACTCCCAGATATAGGGTACAAATGGATTCATGCCTAAATATGGTCTATGAATACTTTTAAAGTGAGTCGAATGATTTTAAGGAATTATAGAACATTGTTATCTTTTACCATTAACATTGAAAGATTTATCTCAACATAAATCGATACATCTACTTACATTTGTTCGGTAACCAAGATGTTGTTTATTGTTTATGTTTTGGCTAATAGTATTGACATAATCCACATAATTTTTTATTGCTGCTTTAAAGACATCGGTGCATCTATCCATGTGAATATCAAGTAAGACGTTAATGCGTAATTATATTAAGAGTAAAACTTGACAATACAATAGATAAAATAGTAAATGTTAATGTAAACATCGCTTGCATAATTAAGGAATGGGGAACATTTGGAATGGTTTGGAACTTAAACCAATTATGTTTATTAGATTATAATAACACTTTCCATGTCACACCATCACACTTTTTATCACCAAATTTGATTTCAAAGTCCGAAAACTCATTTTGTTTCATAGGTTTAACATAAAAGTATTTACGTGACAAATTAGACTCACAAAATCAGCCTTTGCATGGAATAACGTATGGTTAAGCCAAATTTGAATATATCTTCAAACATGTTTCCACCGGTTGCATCCCTAGCGCTTGCAATACTGCCCAAGTTTTTAATGTTTTTGATGTTCGTGACCACATAATATGATGCAGTTTCTTCCACTGGTAATCAATTCGAGTGAAATAACTATATTTTAAAAGTGGTCCCATCGATTGTTTATTATAATTATTTGATAAAAATATAGTCGCCAAATTTGTTGATAAAGGAGGCGGGAAAAATTTATTTATTTCAGGAATAGATGGGAAGACAAGAAATATTGCATACCGTTAACCATTACAATAAATTAACCTGGTTTCATTACTTGGTTTTATTCTCAAATCTTACCTATTTTTTTGTCTTGACTTAAAAACCCAAGCAACGCTGGGTAAGTTCAGCTAGTATTTATATATTATGGGGTAGGCCATTTTTTGTTCCCTCATATCTCTCAAACTGATGATCATGTTGAAATGAATAGGGCAGATATTGAAGGTGCATAATTCTTAGATGGTTCTTAGACCATACTCAATTTTGTATCTATTCCAAAAATTAAACTATTAATGTTTAAAGTTTCCAAATGTCTACATGGTGTAGATGGCTCTGTTGGCAGGTCCGAGAGCCCAGGATTGACACCTCTGCCTTTGTAAAAGTAGTATAAATAGTGCATAGCTGAGATGACTAAGGCCCACTCCTGGCAAGCAGGATGTCATGGTTCGAATCCCAGTCGGCTTGGAGTTTTTCCTCATTTTTTTCTTCCCCTGTGACTCAGAATATTTTGCAGTTTATAAGAATTTTTATAAATCCTTTAAAATTATTATAAAACCTTTTATATGTGTTCGTCTGATATATTTTTTCGGAGTAGACCATTTTTTAGCTCTTAAAAGATGAAAACAACGAATTTAAAAAAATTCAAAAATAAAATCTTTTATTGTGTTTCACAAGAAGTTGCCCTTAAAAGGAGAAAACAAGAAAAATATTTCAGACTATTTGTCTGTTATAAAAGATTTTGGTGTCCCGATTAATTTACTTTTCATTTTTACTATTTGGAGGGTTTTCAAAATACGAAAAAAAATTTACGCGCTTCTATACCTTGAAGACCTTTGATTCTAGTTTTTGATATGCAAACTTCAGTTATGTAAATAAATAGTAAGGAATTGAAAATGTGACACCAAAATATTTTTGGACAAAGAATCTGAAATATTTTTCTTGTTTTCTGCTTTTAAGTGCGACTTTTTATGAAACAATAAAATATATCATTTTTGAGTTTTTACTTTCTCCATATACGAAATATAGAGAAAGTATTATTTTCATGACAAAATCGAATTCGAGATTTAAACTGAAATACATGTTTTAAGGTCCCCTGAACACATTTGGACTATTTTCTCGATGATGTCTGTGTGTATGTCTGTCTGTGTATGTGATAGATTTTTTGTGGGCGCTCTAACTCAAAAACTATTAACCAGTCAATTGGAAATTTTATATTTAACATTTTTATAACAGTTAGATCTGATTAGTTTTTGGTAAAAATCGGTCTACCGAAAGTGGGTGTTTACTCTTGTCACTTATCCGTTATTTTGAAATATTTGCTTTAATATTTGATAAATGTAAAAATGTACTGGAATAAAAGTTGTAGGAAATTTTATTTTCTACAACCTTTGTTTGATACATTTTTCCATATAATGGATTGTTTAAGAGATATCTTATAGCTGCCACCACCGCGCCACCTACCGAAGACTATTGTTAACAATTGACGCTTAGTTACGTCTTAGTAACGCTCCTTTTTCTTTTCTTAATTGTCAACCAGAAGTAAATATGGACAATGATCCCAGAGCTAACAACATGTAATTTGCCATATAAATATGGAGAAAGTCATGTGTTGCCCACATCAGTTTATTTAATTATCAAGTCAGGATAGTTTTACAAGCATGGTATGAAGTAGTTCATATTTGATTCCAGAATAAAATTTGGTTGTAGTTGACTGTTTGAAATGCTATTTTCCCATAAAATTATATTGAAAAATTAGAGTAGTCTGGTTTTATAATTTGGATGTTTTAGACCTGACAGGTCAGAGAAAAATTCATGTTTTTTATGTTGTTCCTTTACAAGCTTCCAGACTTTGTATTGGGATTCCTAGAGACATGGCATGTTATCTCAGCAGAGCCGTAGTGAGGGTGGGGCAGCTGTGGAAAAAAATATTGTGCAACACGATGGTCATTGAAAGCAAATGCTGTGAATTATTTACAATTGCAATAGTGATTAGCAACGGCGAAGTTGAAAGTGTGTGGCGTTCTGTGAAAGGAAGCGGCTCAACAATCATTATCATATAAATAAAAACCAAGAGACCTAGAAAGCTGAAACTTGGCATGCGCACTTAAGAAAACCTGAGGGATTGCACCTCGGGCATATTTTTTTTACTTTTTCATTTAGGGTGTTGTTTTTACCCCATCTTTCCCCCATAAGAAAAGCATGGGAAAGTAAGTTCAATCGGTGCAGGGATTTATAAAATTGCATTTTTAAATTATTTAAAATTGAGATATGAACTTGGGAGAATAAATATACAAGAATAAGTTTTCTTATTTTTGAAAGCAGAATCCGAATACATTTTGAATTGGCATAATTATGAACTTTTCTCGTGGAAAAAAAGGGAATATTTTATGGTTTTCAACAATGGAAAATGTTAATTGCCATGGTTGCGAGCTTAATGTTTTTCAATGGGAACAGATACACGAAATGTTAGGATCGTGTCTAATTTATGCTATTAAGGGGAATCAGTGATGTCATAATGAATTATTTATTGTGTTCAATTTGTATTTTATAACAGTTAACATTTGAATGAGTAATTCTCCAACTGTAATTTCCTAGCAAAAGAAAAAAAAACAAATTAAATTTGTAATATTAATAGAATGTTTGCATTGTTGTTACACTGTTTATAGAAACATGACATTATCGTAATTAAAAATGATGCACTTATACTTTCCTTTAAGCACAGCTGCAAAAGAGTTTTCGTGTTTCACTGTTTTATTAATTTGTATTTAGTTTCAAGGACTAAATTCTCGCATTTTAACGGGAAGTCACCTTTCTTCCTTCAACTGACCAGCTATTCATTGCACCACCTCTTAGATATCATTGCGCATAGGCAAGAGGGAATCAGCAGGTCGTATAAAAAAAGGGACGGCTTTTCATCTTCAGTTGCTCCCATCTCGTCTGGCTTTCCCCAGGGTAGTGTAGTTGGTTCTTTACTTTTTGCTTACTTACAAAGGTAAAGTTGCACATCTTGATTTGATTTTACTTTGCACGAGAAACGTAGTGTATCCTGAAGCTCTGTACTAATAAACATTACAGATGTTTAAAAAAATAATGGCCGTAAGCAAAATAAAATAAATTAATATTCATGGGTTATCCTGTATTTTAGAGTGCTAAATTATAAACATTAAAAACCTACTGTATTTTAGAGTGCTAAATTATGCTATGGAATTTTAACATTGTTAATCTCATTGTTATTTTATTAAATTTTGTGGTACTTGTCGACAAGTACCTTTTGTGGTACTTGTCGGTTATCCCGGACCACTTTTCAAAAACGGGCAAGTGATGATACTTGATAGGCATTGTAATGCGAACTAATGTAGAGTACGAATACTCGCTCAACCCAAGAGGAGGGAAATGACACAGTGTACGTGGGGAGAAACCATACCTTTAAAGCAAACCACCCCAACCCAACCCGAGGGAAAGAACACATTGAAAGTGGAGCAACAGTGTTCAATGTGTTCTTCCCCTCGGGTTGGGTTGGGGTGGTTTGCTTTAAAGGTATGGTTTCTCCCCACGTACACTGTGTCATTTCCCTCGCCTTGGGTTGAGCGAGTATTCGTCCTCTACATCAGTTCGCATTACAATGCCTATCAAGTATCATCATTTGCCCATTTTTCCGTTTTTGAAAAGTGGTCCGGTATAACCTACAAGTACACTGGTTTTTTATTAAGTTGTTTCATTTAAATAAATATAATTATGTCTACTGCATCTGATTCTTTTCCAAAAAGACCACTTTCTAATATTTCTAAAGATTCCTTAGTTTTGCACGCTAAAATAATGAATAAAATAGTACTCATAATTTGGCACTCTAAAATACAGGATAACCATATTCATATTATTTTAATTAGGTCATTTTTACACAGCTCTGGATCCCTGGCAACGCTGGGTAACCTATCGCTATTTGTAAATATATGCGTCTTTTATAGGGCTCCTAATGCATGTATATAAACTACTTAGTATCTCGAGAAACAAGTGGCGATACTAAGTTCGATAAATAAAGATAGAGCCATTATAATTCGGGACGTTTTCAATCAACCTCCAATTGACTGGAATCAAAGTTGCTTTTATTCCGGTATTAGAGAGCGTGAATCATGCGAAGCTTTAATTGAAACTTTCGTTAAATACTGTTTGTGCCAGGTAGTGAGGTGCCCACGAGATCGAAAAATGTATTTGATTAGATGTAAAAATACCATAAACGATGCAGTGCATCAGGCAATTAATTCTCCTTGTGCACAGCTGGAAGCACGATTTACATCGCTAATTGAAATCGATAAGGATTTACGAATTTTTAAGTAGCGCTAAATGTAATATGAACGAAGATGAAATTAAAACTTCGTGTGATAATGCTGCTAATATACATCAAAATGATGGAAATGAACGCGAATTACTGGGAAAATTCGAAGTTTGGCACAGCATTTGTCTTGAATAAAAAGTGAAAAGCGTTTGCTTTTTCGTACAATTTCCTTTTCTAAACAAAGATGTGCTTCTATTTTTTAGTTCATTGAAGGGCGCCAAAAAATCTCTGCCCAGGACGCTAAATATGGTCACTACGGCCCTGTATTTCAGCAATATTATAGTTTATGTTTATATTCGCATTTGATGAAAGCTTTATTTTTGGATACAGAGTAGTTAGCATGAAATCATATCATTTAGTTGATGAAGTAATCCCATTAATGAAGTTTCAAACCGCGACTTAAAGGAGTTATCTAACGAAATACAGAAATTCGCTAATGAGCCAATATCGATTTCGAAAAATAATACGGTTCGGACGAATATAATATCTTTAAAAGCGTGTTTCTTTTCTTTTATTTAACGCAGCTGCGCCCAGTTACTCTGCCAACCTTGCGGCACTTCTCCTTCACTCTACGAGCAAAGTTCCAGTGTGCACACATACACGTATAGACAAAAGAGTAGGGTTACTCCCCTCGAGCTGCACTCACGTCTACCCTTTTTCCTCCGGCGCTTCAATCGTTTCCTTTTTTTTCGAACCGAAACTTGGTCCGTGGAAGGGCCGCCGCTTGGACTATACAAGACGCCAGAGGGCACCGCCGCAGCCGGCCCCATGAGAGAGGCACCGCAGCTGTAGTGGGTCTGCTTTCTGGGTTCCGTGGGGAGGTGGAAACGCTTGCATAGCGTTCTCGAAGAGATTTGTTGGGGGAATTTCGCATTTTATTCGCCAACCATATCTAGGACCGTCCTTTTTTCTGTCGTTTGAATTAAAAATATTTCATTTTTTATAAGTGGGTTTTTGGGATGGGTGACAAAATCGGAATGGTTTTATTCTTTCTCTACGAGCTGATGTGTGAGAAGATGCTTTTGTGGGTGCTAATGGAATCGCGACGGGAAGTTTTATTGACCATAAAAATTAACCAGTTAGGTAATGTTGTGGAAGTAAGTTAAATTTTTAATGTTCATTCATGATTTATAAGGGAAGAGGATGCTGCTTCATGATAAAAAATGGGTTTCCCCGCGGGGGGTGTGACTTTTTCTTGTTTCGAAGGTGATCACTAGCAATTATTTTTACCTTCAAAATGAGTAATCTAGTGACCAAGTAGGTAAAATAACTAACCAACCTTCCTATAAACAGATTTTCAAACTGCGTTCCGCGGAACCCTAGGGTTTCGGGAAGTTTGATTAGCTTTCGTGAGAGAATGAAAGGCTCTATTTGTGCTCCTCTGCTGGTTAGGGTTCCCGAAAAAATATCTTAACTATAAGGGCTCCGTGACTTCAGAGGGTTTGAAAACCCCGGCCGTAGAAAATTCGACTGGGTTATCAACAAACATTGCAAATAGTCAATCATTTCTTTTGGCCCATTTGCCTCCGCAAATCTTGATCATTCGTGATAAAAAAATGATATTAATATCTGTCTCTTTCACTCACGCGTGGGCTTGCCTGTCAATTTTTTTTATTAAAAATCGTGCCAATTATTGAAAGAGGTGATCCATTTCCTCCTCTTCAAACGGTGGATGTGGAAATATTTTTTTTCCCGGACCCATGCTATTCTCTGCCAATCGATATTCTCTCATTTTTTTGTCGACGCAGTTTTCGCAGTAATATCGTCACTCACCAGAGTGATCGATCTGCATTCGTCTGTTGTTTTTTTTAGCCGAGACCTCTGTGCGAATTGGAAGAGGTGGTTTCGGGAGGAGAGAGAGAGAGAGGACAAGGGAATGCGGTTTGCTGGTTTCGGTGATGCCTGTTGGCGTTGTTGGGCGCTACCCTTTGTTGCGATCCGTTCCACGCTTAGTAATCGTTATTATGGATTAGATAATGAAGCGACTCCCTCAACAATACTGATTGAGAGGCGAAGCGAACCAGTTTTGGTTTTTGGGATTGGTATTATGATAAGCTCGAATTGTCATATGGCTGAGTGGGGAGGGAGAAAAATACGACGGCGTATAAGGAGGGAGACGATAACAAGGACCGGGTGCTCGCTTGCGTTGTATGAATCTCTTTTAAGAGCCGTATTTTATTATATAACTTTAATTTTGTACCAAATTAAACCTTATGGCCTTTATCGAATGTTATCTTCAAGGGATAAAATATTTCCAAACGAAAAGCTATTAAATCTGGTAGGTAAACTATAAAACTGATGTTTTTATCAGTTCATTGCATCCGTATGATTTTGAATGCCACGAAAAGCATGATATATAAAGAGCACTTCCGATAAATTTTCGGAAATTCATTAACTAAATAAATTCTGAAAGGTAGATTTGAATGCTCTCCTTAACGGTATTTTCTGTCAGAATTCTTCCTTGCGTATAAAAAACTGCCATGTGAAATGTACTGGAAATTATATCCTTTGCGAAACTATTTTTGAGTGTCTTTTTTAGTAACAAACTGATAAAAATAATCGGAATTAAATGCTAATCACGTTTATTTGCAGAGGGACGAATATATCGGCGAATCCGCGTTTTAACATGCCTCGCAAGGGCAGCGGAATGTAGTGGTATAATTCGAAGGATGCGGGGGTAATTGCTTTAGAATAAATGGAGCCAACCTAGGAGGCCCTCTTGATCGCCTCACAATCACGCTAAAAGCCCTCTTTATCCCGAAACGTGTCTCGTCGGCGATTATGCGAGGCTTTTCCAAGCGGCGAAGGCGGCGAAATAAATCCATCGCTACGCAAATAGACGCGGATAGGTAGTATGAGTTATGAAAGTATTCGTATTAAAGAAGCCCTTGGATTATAAGGAAATTCTTAACTTCGATGCACGCCGGAAACTTTTCGGGACTTTCCGATGCCGCCTCTAAAGTTTCCACGGCATTTCGAAGCCTCTCTCTCTCTCTCTCTCTCTCGAAGTACGCCTTTTTAGAAGTTTTCGAATTATCTCCCAAAAAGTTCTCCGGCGGCGAGATTTAGGGCGTGCTTAGACTTCGAAGGCTACTTCTGGAGCCGTGTTTTCTCTCTCCCTCTTCTTCGCAGGCTCGATGTTTCCCCGGCTATTCGCCCTCGCTCCGTCTCCTTCGCGAGCGGCAGTTGCGGTAATAACGCCTCTTGAAGGATGGCTCCGTTGAAGCGATGATGTGGGCTTTATATATAATCTCACCCCTTTTCCCGACTGCTTTTTTGAAGGTTGAAACGGATCCGACGAAAAATTAATTAACGCAGAAAATGAGCGACAGGAAGGTGTTTCGGCAGAAAAAGAAAACCTATGATAAATCTCGCAAATAAATAATAAAATATTTCATGGAAGAGGGGGAGAAGATACTAAAAAATAGGTGCAAGATATGAAGAGGTTTTTGAAAGTGTTTTTATTGTTTGAATGTTCGAAAATTTAAAAATATATACTAAAACCATAATAAATTACAAGAAGAGCTCGGATGAATCGTGCAAAACAGTGAAAATATCGGAAATAAACGAGGAAACTAGGTGCTCCAATGTCGAAAAAACATATGAACACTTCAATTTCAAAATTATTTTATGCATTTAATTGTGGAATTCCAGCAAGGAACACTTCTGAAAAACACCTTATTTCGAATTGAATGCGGATCAATTTCCAGAATTTCATCCCTAAAACGTTATTTGAGTGAAGTGAAGTTTGAATTTAAACGTGGAATGTGGAATTTTCTATAATTTTCTTCGATAGTATTTTTCAAACCTATAAAAATTTTGCCATGCTTCAGGCATTGTTCGGTTCCCTCCTGTTCGTTTACCTTTGTACACGAGAACGAGTGCTTGCGTGGCAATCTCGCATCCATTTTTTGGTCGCCCAAGCGCGATGAAGATTTCGCGGCGTGCGCATTCTGCCACGCGTTTCCACCATGTAGCAGAATATCAATTGAATAGAGAGGGATATCTCCGCTTGAACACACCTTTTTCATGGAAACGGATTCGCCGAGAACGCGCTTCGGTAGCATATACGCGTGACAGTTTTGCTTCCACGTTGATTCCGCCGTCAAGTCTTTCGTGATAGTGCCCTGCTATTCGGCTATTTGAGCAGAAAAAGATCGGGACGTGGACCTCAATTACTTGCCGCGGGACTCCTGCAACCGCAAGATAAACTTGGGTTGTTTAAAATGGTCTAGATGCTCGGTTATTTTCAAAAATGTCGGGACAAATATTCTTTTTTTTTTGTTCGTTTTAATGATCGAGTCGAATCGCTGCTTACCGCACTTCACCTCGGAATGCAGCCATTTAGGATAACGAGGTATCGCATGTCACGAAATATTGAATTGATAATCCAGAAAATACTGAAAGCACTTATTTATAAAATATCGCGTTTGCACGTGACGTGCCTAAAATGACCGAGAAGGTCCAGTATCATATTTATTCAGTTTTAAAATAAACTGGTAATATCGATACACCAAGTATGACGCTTAAAGTCAACTGTCAACGTCTCAGTATGCGCGGACACACTTCAGCGAAGGTCAAATTTACTCGCGAAATAACGCGAGAAAGAAATATTCGCATACGTGGCTTTTTAGGAATCAAAATATTAACTAGAGGAAAGGAGTTTCTTTCCGATCTGCCGTGAATCGTTTGAAAAATTGTGCACAAAGACCTAAAAGCGTATCTTTTGCGTTTACATATTTACCTTTTTAAAAAGTGCCCGTGAAATTAAATCTTATGGAAATCGTCCTCTCCGAGCTCCCCGAATACACCGTTTCAAATGAAACCGTTGCCGTACTTTCTACCAGAAAAGTTTTTAGGCCTAAGTTATTACTCTTTGCTGAAGTATTTCGTTAACAATGGCCACGTCCGAAACTATCGCATTTTATGCCATGAATATCCACAATACATTGGTAATCTTAAGAAATAATTCTCGAGCGTGTTCTTAAAAAAAGAGGATCTATTCGACAGTATTAATTCGTACCGCGAACACCCACTTATTGAACCGGATTCATCAATTACGTGGATTTAACAAAAATAATAAATGAGCAGATGGCGTTGAAATGACGTGATTCATTTAAAATCTCGGAGGCACATCTGACTAATTTATTATCGCCGGAAAAATAGCTCGAATTGACGTGATCGGGAAGACGCAGGGATTTGGAATTTTCACATCGGCGATTTAAGCCGATGAGAAAATTTTGAGGCGGTTATGTCCTTTGATTCCTTTCTGTCCCTCGGGTTTTCGAGATTTCTTCGCTAATGGTTCTAAGAGGGCACTGCGAGTGACAATGGATGAATGGCGCGTTTGACGGAGGGCCAGATGCACACGGCGGGAAAGATTTTTATTTTGGGAAGCGGAATGGGGGGGATTAAAAAATCTTCGACTCTTATGAGAGAGAGAGGTATGAATCGGTGAGGGAGAGATGGAGTTGGAGGAGAAGAGGAAGGCGAAAAATATAATTGACGTGGTGCTTCAGGGATGGGATAGGATCCTCAAAACATGGGAAATAAAATTCAAAAATGCCCTTGCGAATAAATGACGTAGGAAAGCATCGATTCGCGGTTGGCGGGCATTTTTTTTTCTGCTTCGAAGGGGCCGTTTCCTAAGTAATTAAGCCGAACTTTTTCTTTTCGTCGGCACCGAAAAGAGGATTTCAAGGTAACATATGAGTAATTACCTCGGAAATTTAATTTTATATGCCCGTGGGGTTTCGTATCCGATTAGATCAACCGAATCATATTTTCCACGATACGGCAAAAAAGTACAGCAGCGCGTTGTAATTTTATCGGAGCTCTACAGACGCCAACTCAAATAATTCTCGTCAAATAAAATTTGTTCGATGAAATAATTCATACTCATTCGCTGAATTAATTTCTGTAATTCATCGAATCATAATATTAGTTAATGTGTAGGCACTAGAGGAATTTCTGGTTGAAATGATCTTTGTTTTTTCCTCTGTTGGACAATATTTAACGATGAATATCATAGCGTTAGGAGTAGGTAAAATGTCGATGACAAAAACTCTTAAAAATAAAAAACTTGTTTAACAAATAAAGTCTGAGAGATATATGTTTAATTCGAAAGTTATCCATGCATAACATGGATTCCGTTTTAAATTTTTAGCTTACCATGTGTTATTATTATTATTGATTCCTCTTTTTCAATGTATCCTATGTAAACTTTGTAGCGTAGCTACGTGCATGAGTCACATTCAGAATATTGTGAATCTGAAACATGGCAGGTGTGTAGATATAATCGTGAAAGCATCAGGAAAAAATCTGAAAACCTTGATAATCTTTTTTAATAAAAATTTCCCATTAAAAATACATTGCGCCGCCCTTTATATCCATAACATTGCTTTTATTGATTAGTTAGAATTAAAATACAAACTTGAAACTTGGACAGTTGTACTGCCTAAAGAACTGCCGTATATGTCTGCGTATAAGTCTACCTTGTAAGCTCAAAAAAACTCCGAAAACTTAAGGTCGACTTATACGCCGAATATAAAACCCTTAATTAACTGATTGATATTTACGAAAACATTTGATCTTACGGCGTAGGTGATCGCCATTTTGAATCAGCCGTTCCATTGTTTACATATTGTCATTTATTTTAGAAGATTTGAGATAATTATTTTTAATAGTTAATAAAGATTAAAATTTTAACTTTTGTTTTTATTACTGAATCTCAAAAATATAAACTATCTATTTAAAATTATAGGAACGAAGGATAAGTAGAAATACATTCTGCCAATAGATGGAAAATACGGTATATGACTGTTCTTTCTTAAATTAAACGAATGATTTAATTACTAAAACATATACACTGCATTTTTTGGAAAAGGTTACATTTAGGTTTTAAAAACCATAAAATTCCTCGTATTCTTCATTCGAAGTTTTTTTTTAGCGAAAAAGTGGGGGGTCAACTTATACGGCTAACATGTCTAGTCGTGTATTTACAATCCGAAAAATCGAGGTCGGCTTATACGCCGGCATATAGGGTAACTGTTTTATCGGAGAGAGAATCCCAATCCATACAGAATAATTTAAAAATTCGTTTATTGTCAGAATAAATGGAGATTTTGCATTAAGATTAGACAATACTACGTCATATGGTGGGAGTATGCTTCTATTAAGGTCGTTAAATGCCTCGACATCCGGCGGGAATCTTAAGATTGGCGAATGCTGTCATACAACAGAAATGCTTTTGAGCTTGGCAAATACTTTCTTACTCAGCGGGTGCATGATGTTTTTAAGATTGCAAATGTCTCGTCATTCGGCTGGCGAATCTTATGTGAAAGCACTTGGAAAAATCTGAAAACCTGGAATAGTTATAAAGTAATGAATTTAAAAAAATACAAATGTTCCTATAAGACATATATCGTGTCACCATTTGTATGCATAACATTACTTTTTAAAAATTTGTTCGAATTAAGATACGAACTTGAGACTTGGACAGTTGTACAGCCGACAGAACGAACTATGTATATTTTTATCGAAGAGAGAATCTGAATCCATGCCAACACATTAAAAATTTGTTTGATGTCAAATAAAAATGGGGATTTTTCAAGATTTTAACAGTTAGAAATTCGTATGCCATGGAAACGGGTCCAATATTTTTGAATGAGAAATGGGAGGAGAGAAGGGGAGAGGTAGAGAATAATAAATTGTATTTTATTTTGTCGTGAAATGATGAAACGAGAAGAAAGAGGAAAAGCCATTTTATTGCTATTTTATAAGACGATTTGAATATTTTAATGCTATAAAAATACAATACGGTTCTTTTAATTTTATTTCTTATGTAATAAATATCACTCCTAAAAACTAGTCTTATTTCCTATTTCATTTCACCGTTACATCCAAATTGCAAGCAGCGTTGCAACAGGCAGATTTAATGCATGCATAAAGTCTCGTTTAATTCTCTCGCGATTTCATTTTTACGTATCATAGCTGTCATTTTTTCTCTCGACGCAGAGCTCCAGTCAATCTGTTCGCGGTGCGCAATCTTTAAAAAACAATATGGTCGGCGTTTGCCCAGAGGGTTCTCTCAGAAGTGCCAGATTGGTGGCTCTCACCCTTTGTCCTCATCGCAATCGTCGATAGAAAATTTCTGGCGACGCGCACTCCGTTGTAAGCACGTCGTCTCGTCCGAGGACGCCTTATTGTGATATCCACCGCGTCAGATCCAGGTCCGCAGAAGCAATCCCCTCCTTCAGGAAAGCTGTTAATGCCGAGTCACACGGATCGTGGACCGTATGGAGTGGCCTTTGGGGAATGAAAGAAAGGAGGAGGGTCTTGGGGTTGAGGGGGGGGAGGAGGAGAGAGGGTGGGAAGAGAAAAAGGAAGGAACGAGCGCTGAGGGAGTTCTGGTGTTGGTCCGCGCGAGATGGGAGCGTTGGACGTGACGATTCACCTCTAGCTTTCTCGCCTCCGTATCCCCTCTCCTATCATAGACATTTCGCCTCTCTCTGTCTCTCTTCCTTAATCTATCGCACGCCTATCAAGGTCCTTAAACATTCCCATTTCCTCTCGCTGTATCAGTATCGCGTTTTTTCTCCCTTCCTCACGTCCCTATCTCACGTCCCTCTCTTAGCTCCCTCCCTCTTCCATCCCCTTTCCATCTCTCGTTTTATCTTGCTCCTGTTCTCTTGAGGAGTGGAGGAGGAGGTCTGCTCTAAGGAGGATTTCTGGGATGAAGGCTAGTTGCATGGAGATGGTCCAGGCTTACTCCTTTAGCGAACTGCATATGCAGTCTTTATAATCCCACATGCACTTCAACTAACAACATGAGAGATCGTATTTGTCATTACTTTTATATCTTAATATATAACATCTGAAATTCTGTTTGTTTGTTTGCCCGCTACACAAATCCATACCTTTGAAGATATCGTCACGAAACTTCGCGTAGGTTTATAATTTTACCCTGCGAGTGACATACGCGATATGGTGATAAAAATTGGGGGAGAGTGCTATATTATAAGCGCAGAGTGCATTACGCTACAATGGACCGTAGCGCCGTCGGACGGTAGGCGCGTGAGCTACACTTGGTGGTGACTTTAAATAATCCCGAGCAACGCCGGGTACTCCAGCTAGTGATCTAAAAAGTCGGATCCTCTATTACCTAGCAATTACGTCCAGTCTTGTAGACCAGGAGTATGAAACTCATATAATGCACGGGCCGCATGATGGCACTGCACTTAATCCCCGGGCCACATTAAAGCCTCGCACCAAATACGCTGACCGCATTCCATGCTAAGAACGTTCTTCTGTACCCCAATTTCGTTTAAATGGAAACAAAAAATATACTGTGGGTATTTTGTAAATGTTGAGTTACTACATTTCGTCAAGTTTTTAGATAAAAATCTGATGTGACCAACACATGACTTTCTCTAAATCATTATTAATTTAAGTATTGTTCACAAAATTTACCGCTAGGTGGTTGCAAATCGCGGGTTAAATTACGAATAGCTGAAATATCTTCTTAACGATTGGCTCTACAAAAAATATTAAATACAAAAGTTGTAGGGAATAAAATTATCTATAATTTAGGTTATTAAATACGATTACGTTAATGAAGAATCACGAGAGATATTTGACACAAACGGAAAAATTAAGAGAATAAACATTCACTTTCGGTAGACCGATTTTAGCTAAAATCTAATCAGTTCTTGACTTTCTAATAAAAATGTTAAATTTTATGCTGATCGGATTATTAGTTTTTGAGTTAGAGCGCCCACAAAATCCCGGTCACAGACTCAGCCACAGACATGATCGAGAAAATAGTCAAAACGTGTTCGGGAGACCTTAAAACATTTGTTTCCGTTGAGATCTCGAATTCGACTCTTTAAATGAAAACGATACTTGCTCTATATTTCGCATATGGAGAAATAAAAATAAACTGATGTGGGCAACACATGACTTTCTCCATATTTATATGGCAAATTACATGTTGTTAGCTCTGGGATCGTTGTCAATATTTATTTCCGGTTGACAATTAAGAAAAGGAAAAGGAGCGTTACTAAGACGTAACTAAGCGTCAATTGTTAACAATAGTCTTCGGTAGGTGGCGTGGTGGTGGCAGCTAAAAATATAAGATATCTCTTAAACAATGCATTATTTGGAAAAATGTATCAAACAAAGGTTGTATAAAATAAAATTTCCTACAACTTTTATTCCAGTACATTTTTACATTTATCAAATATTAAAGCAAATATTTCAAAATAACGGATAAGTGACAAGAGTAAACACACACTTTCGGTAGACCGATTTTTACCAAAAACTAATCAGATCTTCTAACTTTTGTAAAAATGTTAAATACAAAATTTTGCGTTGACCTGATTAATAGTTTTTGAGTTAGAACGCCCACAAAAATCTATCACATAAAGACCGACAGACAGACACACAGACATCATCTCGAAACTTGTAGGAACGTGTTCAGGGAACCTTAAAACATGTATTATCGTTGAAATCTTGAGTTCGATTTTTTTCATGAAAACAATACTTTCTAATACTACGTATATGGAGAAAGTAAAAAATTTCCTATAAAGAATCGAGTTGAGTTTGTGGTGCATCACAGAATGAAGTGTTTTTCTTCCAAGGCCGCAGATATGCTGTACGCGGGCAGCATGAGTCCCGCGGGCCGCGTGTTTGAGACCATCTTGTAGACGATAGCTAAGAGACTATTATCTCTCTGCAATGATGCTGAATTTATTCTGGTGTTCGAAATATAGGTAACGATAAATCTTTGAGTCGCCGCCATAAAATTTATTTGATGAAGCCATATGAAATGCAGCCTCGGTAAATTCATCCGCATCACTTATTAACGGCAATTTTAATAGTAAGCACGGCTCTATAGCTTTTAAGTGTTTGGGTCTCGATTTTCGAGAGTTAGGTTGAGATCAGGCAGTCTAAAATGGGAGTTACGATCGTCAAACTGCGGTCTCAAGTGTCACGTTACGGTTTCAGTTCGCCCTCGGGACCGTCAAAGTGAACGGCAGAAGGAGAGGAGAGGTTGGCCCCCGGACCCTTCTGTCTCTCCTTTTCTCTCTCGCAGGAAAGGGAGCCCGGCGAGGGAGAGATATGTAGAAGACAGTAAGAGGATGGAAACAGTTCCGAGTAATCGTTATCTCATTAGCCTCTTATTCATGTTTTTTTTACTTTCTCCATACGTAGTATAGGGACAAGTATTGTTTTCATGAACAAAATCGTTTTCGAGATTTCAACGGAAATACACATTTCGAGACCCCCTGAACACGTTTTGACCATTTTCTCGATGTCTGTGTATGTGACAGTTTTTTGTGGGTGCTCTAACTCAAAAACTATTAATCAGGTTGACGCAAAATTTTATGCTTGACATTTTTGTTAAAGACAAAAAAACTGATTAGGTTTTGGTAAAAATCGGTCAACTGGAAGTGGGTGTTTAAAATTGTCACATCAGTTATTTTGAAATATTTGCTTTAATATTTAATTAATGTAAAAGGTATTGGAATGAAAGTTGTAGGAAATTTAATTTTCTACAACCTTTGTTTGATACATTTTCCCCTATAATGTATTGTTTAAGAGATATCTTAAAATCTAATTTTTTAGCTGCCACCACCTACCAGTGACTATTGCTAACAATTGACGCTTAGTTACGTCTTAGTAACGCTCCTTTTTCTTTTCTTAATTGTTGGAGCTTTGTGGTTATATCCAATATCAGTTCTTTGTAGTCTTTAAAATTTTCTCGCAGTTCCTTAAAATATTTATTATCACTTAACCTATTTGGAGTTTTTAGAAATATTACAGGTATGGAGAAAGTCATTTGGTGACCACATAAGATTTTTTTCTTTTTTTCATTTAATTTTTTTTAGGATGCCTCGCGTTGTTAATGTTATTACGTCGTATAACCTAACGACCTTAAAAGGAGCTCAATTCTGGCAGGCCAACAAACCCTACGTAATTATTTCCTTCCTGTGCGGTCTTGTTAGTGTCGTAGCTGGCAAGCAGCGTTTTGATTACGGGTTTTCCATCGCTCTCAGAGACCGGGTCGATTCTTGCGGACTCGGTGCCGTTCGGGATTTCATGGATTATGTCGCTTTAATCCCCGTTTATCCTACCTTCTTTTTAAGCCAGGAACTGATATTGTTTTTGCGGAAAAACGCTGCATCAAAATTTCACCATCGTAAATGTGTAAGATTCGGAGGATTAGCTGAAAATGTCTTTTTGGTTGTCAACGGTAATAGAAATATATCGACAAAACTTGGCTAAATTTTTTAAATTAAATTAATGTTAGATTAGTTTTATCGGGATTATTTTTCGTGGAGAAATTGTTCTGTTTTGTTTAATAGACGAGCTATCGGGCTTCGCTACGGCCGTTGTGACAGAGGTAGGAATATAAATATTCCTATCGAAATCCGAATGGAATATGGCGGAACAATATATGTCGGCATATTTTATCGGGCGTGCGCTACGGCAGTCGATGCGTATTTACAGAGTTTTAAATCGTCTTTGTTGTCGAGGAGAACTGCCGATATGACAAGGGCGCCAAATGAGTCGTCGTTCAGTTCACATTCTTCTGCCTCCGATCGACACGGACACGCAAGACGAGCGAGCGGTTCCCCCTCCCCGCCGTTTGATTGGTCTTCCTTCCGTCCCTCGCTCTTCCTTCAAAGCCTTCTTTTACTTCTCCGCCCACCCCCCTAAATCTAAAGGCCTTCTGCGAATGTTCGCGTAATTTCCATGGTGAATGGGATCCCTGGAAACGGGTTCTTATTTATCCACGCCTCCGGCATTTAAAGGTTTCTGCGGGCGCCCGACTGCCGATGATTCCCGTCCTGCTTTATAGCGTCCGAATTGCAGTCGCAGGTGCAGTAAATTGCCTGATATCGGTTTTATAGCAGCAATATCGCGCCACTCTATTTTTCCTCCCGTCCTGTGTAGTAGATTAAAGAACAGAGGGTGGGAAGGCGATAGGCAGTGCTGTTTTTATCCGGCATTTTCTTCGTCGTTAATAACCTAGTTCGTCGGCTCTTGAAAAGGGAATCTCGATGCCTCGGACGGTTCCATTACGGTCCTCCTGTCATTTCCAGAATTTGTGATAATTCGACTCGGTTGGGAGATGGGAGTTTTTTGGGGAAAGAACAGCGCGAACTGACCGATAAGACCTATTAAACTATCCGGGTTAAAGCGGAGAATCATGGAGTTCATGCAGGATTTTTTCCTCGCATGTATCCGAAATTAAAGTTTCTTTTTTTTTTAACGCGCACGGGACGAAACGAAATTTGGAACGATTGTTGCATTTATGTCCCGCTTGCTTCCTCGACCGGCTTTCATAATTGGCCCCATTCATATCTCGCGACGGATGAATTTTCAGTTAGTTAAATCCTGACGACGCCGGACAGATTCGGGGGCTTTTACCGCAACGTCATTCGCTCGCCTTTTTCCCTTCAATTCTCCGCTCCAATTTACGACGTTTAAAAAATATCCAAAAATTTAAAAATCGCCCCGCTGAAAAAAATCCACGTGACATTTTCTTAAAAGAGCACCATCCATTTACGGTTTTATTGAAACTTTTCTCGTGGCGGATAACGGATGGGTGAATGCTCTTTCAAAAAGCTGTTCAAAGGACCCCTCGGAAGCCGTACTTTTTTCTACACCACGCGAATAGGCGCTCCTGATTTATGAAGTGGGGATGTTTATTCCCTCTCGAAAATTGACGCCCGGTAGGTCCGCAAAACTATTTCCTTCTGTGTCTCTCTCTATGTATCTCTCACATTCCACACTCAGTGGCCACGTTTTGTAGATTCTTTTTCGAAGCAAATTTAACAGTTTTCCAAACAGCAGTGAAAATGTTTATACGTTTTGTTATTAATTTTTGACGGACAAATAATACAAGGTTGCGAACTTTAATAACGATATCGTATACCCATATGTATAGATATAGAATTGTTTAATTGTTTTGGAAATAATTTTCGGTAGATAACTTTTAGAGAAACGACAATGAGCTTTTTAAAGTGGCATTTTATGGACCAAGATGTGTTGATATCAGAACAGAGCTTGAAGGTATTTATGGGGATGAGGCGATGGGACTGAAATTTCTCATTTATTCCAAGTCACTCTTTGCAAGGAAAAAGATGCAGAGCCCCATAAATGTTTTTGCTAATTTATTTTTTGGAATATTTCAATCGACATTCATAAATAGTAGTTAATCTAAAGTGAACGAATAATTTCTGCAATTGTTTTCGAATATGCCTAATTATAATAAAATATGTTCACTTACCCGTTGACTATGGGCTGACGGGGTATTGCGTTATGCATGAATGGTTTACTGCGTCGAAATATGAATGTTGAGATGAAAAGAAAAAACTTTGTCATATGAAAGTTGAGCTTTCGATAAACTAAGCGTTTTGAGAAAAACTATTTCTCTTCGCCTAGTAAAATTCTTTTATATAAACCACTAGGGAAGCCTTAATTTGTGGAATCCCATATTTAAATAAAAAGAAAAAAATGACAGGAAAAATTCCATTTTATCGATAGCGGGATTTTTACAAAGTTATCTTTCCTTTTTACTTAAAAATGCTTTTAAATGCGTAAGGTTCACGGATTTCTTCTTCATAGGCAGAGTAAAAGGGTACTTAGAAATTGCCGAATGGCGGACAAATACATCTGCCTCGACTTTCGTTACGTTAACTTGTCTTTCTTGACATGCTCTCAGAAAACAGCATTAGATTCTAGAGTGTTATTAGAAAATAAAAATAAAGACCGGCAATCGATTGCTTATCTCATGGCTATATGGAATCTGAAACGCTATTGTGACAAACGAAAAGGATTGAAGGAATTCATGGCGCAAAACGTTTACTTATATAGAATTCTTATGCCATTCATTTGTACGTTTTTGAGAGTGTGTAACTACCACAACTAGGGATTTATTGGTTGATTTGCGGAGTATTCCTTTGAGATACTATCGCCGTAAATATCCTGACGACGGTCATGAAATTACACGCGATACTCTAAATCATCTGTATGTTATATAAAGATGAGCACGTGATGGAATTTTTTACCCACATTTGCAATGGTTCGGAACACCCCGAAAACAACGTTTATCGTTGTAAATCTTACAAAATGGTCGACTTTTAAAATGGAAACGATTGAGGCGACGTCTTTGGTACCAAGAACTTTGCTTTTCAGAGCCGCGTTTATCAGTGAATTTTCTCTCAAATTTCTGAGATAGGTGTGGTGCTACGTTAAATACATTGCGTATCAGACATATTCGTCCTTATAGTTTCCTTCTAGGGAAGAGGGGTATTTTGCACGTAGTATTAGAATTATCAATCAGCGCCCTCGAAATTTTTTCGCAAGTGGTGGTTATTCCTGAGATGTCGGAGTATCGCCAGCAGCTTTTGAGCTAAAAATCATCAAATTCGGATTTAACGCCAACCCACGCTTTGCAGTTAGCGAATGGGGAAAACCTGGATTTTTGGGAAGTAGGCAGAATTCGAGAATCGGTTAGAGAAATCGGCAAGAATTCTGAGTAATTGGAACGAGTTTAAATAGATAGAGGTGGGGTGATGGAGGAAACCAGTGGAATTTTTAAAAAGTGAAAGGGAAAATAAAGGGTTTCCGCCGTATCGGACATTTCTTTTATATTTGTTTTGCGGCGAGAGCCAGCCTTCCGCAATTTAAAGCGGATTGGAGCTATAAATATAAATTGGATTAGAAAACAGATTAATGGAGAGAATGTTAATGAACTAGAACAGGGCCGTGCCAGGGGTGTTTGCCGCCCGTGTGCAAACTAGAATTCGCCGCCCCAATGAACAAAAAATATTGAAGCGCGAGAGAAATAAAACAACATTTATGTATTCTAAAATTTAATTTAACATTGTACAAAAATGCTATTATATTATAATAAACAGTACAAATAATACATTATCTATAATATATTGCACTAGGTGAAACGACACTTTGTTTACCGAGTTGTTATGTGCGTTGAAGATGAGAAAAAGTTATACAAATCTTGAATTGTACCAAAGAAATTAATTGATTTATTTGTGACTTTAGCGGCATCATTCACAACAAGGTTTAAAGTATGAGCTGAACACAGAACAAAGAAAGCTCTGGGATTAACATCTAATATTTTTTTTGCAAGCCGTTATTTCTCCCTTTCATGTTAGCCCAATTATCGTAACCTTGTCCCCTCATGCCCTGCATGTCTAGATTCATTTAATTTAAAAAATTTCATAAAAAATCTCTTAAACCACAACCTGTTGTATCAAAAATAGGGCAGAATCCTAAGAAGTGCTCTCTAAGTACCACTTCTTTTGTTTCCATATTCAACAGGACAAAGCGCAATATTATACTTATTTGTTCTGTATGACTCCTGTCTGGAGTACAATATAATATTATTGAGTAATATTTACAATGTTTCAATAAATGAATTATTCTCTCTCTTAGTTTTGTTGAGATAATTGAAATGATTTCGTTCTGAATTTTATTGCCAAGGTAATGCGGCATAACTGCTTTACTTTTTTGTATTCGACTGATATGTTATGCTAAAACAGCATCAAATTTACTTAGCATTTCCACCAGTTTTAAAAAGTTACCATTGTTCGATTCATATAATGTACTGGAAGTTCCCCGTAAAGCAAGATTCTGTCTAGATAAAAATTGTATGACGCAAACAACCCTTTCGACAACTGCGTGCCACCGCTTCTTTTCAATAATGCGTTGATTTTCATGGTCAATACTGGTATGATTTTTAAAATCTCTGGAAAGCTGAATCCAATCCCTGTATTATTTCATATGTTGACCACTTTTTTCATGTCTACTTAAAATTTGTGATAGATGTTGCCAGTCATTACAGCCAATGAAGTTAGATAAATTTGAATTGACTCCAAATATTTTACAACAAAAACAATAAACAGCTTTTCTATACATAGAATAAATCAGCCAATTTCTTGCTACCTTTTCACCAATGTCTAAAATTCTATAATAATAAGCATTTGAAAAACTTCTCCCATTCGTATCTTTCGAAAAACTAGAAATTAAAACTTGTACAGGACCATTTTCAATTAGTGCTTGCCGGTATTTGTCTTGTATTCATTCCGGCCACAAACCTGGATCTTCTGAAAGATTACCAAAAAAACCTCCTGAATCAACATTATGATGAATTTCATCTTCAGCGTAAACATGACTATCATTATTATTTTCTTCAGTTATTTGGTGCCGAAGTGGTTATAATTTGTCTCAACCATTTCATGCCCTACTTTCTCCTCTAAAACTGCACTAAAAGATGACGAGGAGTTGATTTTAGTTTGAAAAAAGTTGGTGATTGAAGATGAATTGCTCTGTATTTTCTTAAGCCTTGCTATCCTCTTTTTCTTTTACTCAGCTCCGGATAATCGTTTTCTTTTAACAGCTGACATCTAAAACAAGGATTAATTGTTAATAATACCTAAAAATAAATTACAATCTTACAAACTTAAAGGCATCTACAACAAATTGAAAAATGAAATAATACTTAAATAATATATATTAATTAAATTAAAGTTGTTTTTCCAATGGAAAATTTATACCTATAATTGAGCTGACGGCATGAAATTATGGGATAAATACGCTTTCCTTTCAACAATAGCAGAAAAGAGAATATCCTCAAACTATTATTTAAGGTGCGATTCTCGCAATCTAAATAGAATGTTCCTTTAAAACAATGTGCACGCCTGCTAGTGAGTTTATGATTAACAAAGAAATTTTCTTAAGGAAGATGGAAAAAATTTGCTTTCCTTTCCAAACGAACGACAAAAATAAACACAAAGTTAAACTTCTTGAAGTTTCAGAAATATTATTTGGTTGAATCTACTACGAGTACTTACCTCTTGCATTGATGCCGCCATAATTAAATTACTCCACAAAATAGGAAATACAGCACATTTCACACGAATCACTATCACTGTCGATGAATTTCTCGACGCAAGAAGGCACTAACTCAAAGGAAACTGCTGAAAACATCCACGTTCAACCAAAAGCACAGAGAAAAGGGATTTCGTTCGAACCTTCTCCGACGAAAGCGGAGAAAAGTGATCCTTACTTTAAGAGAAATGAAAGCGGAAATGCAGAAGGGGCAGTATGCGGCATAAGAGTTCAGGCCCGTCTTAAGGGGGGGATGGGTGGGCAGTCGCCCAGGGCCCCGCGCCCAAGGAGACTCGGTAATTTTTCTATGACAAATTCATTAACGCCTTTTGCTTGACCAACGCATTATTTGCCTCGCTCCTTTCCTTTGCTCCGCCCCGTGCGGTCTCAAACCCTCATAAAATGCACCGAGAACGTCGAGAGGGTAAGCTTTCCTTTCCTTTCCTCACAGACTTTTTTACCCACACTAAGTGTCGTTCATTGGTTCCGGCCGTTTGAGGGACATGGTAAGGCAAAGTGCTGCCAGCTATTTTTTTACCTAATGAATCTGTCGGACTCTTCGCTCAATTAGCAGGAAATTACGTAGATGGCTGGAAAACTAGTGCGGTAAAATTAACGTTTTGGATTTATTTGGCGAGTTTTAAGTATTCAAATTCTGAGAAATTGTTGCATTGTACATGAATGGCTATAAAGCTGTAGCAATAAGTCGGACTATCCCGAAAATGTCCTTCCTGAATCCTTTTGAAATGGTGACCGGATGACATCCCCATAGAGCAAGTGAAGGGCTGCTACAGGGTCTCTCTCTCCACTTGAAACAACACCCTTCTGGGTCCTCCACAACGTCCAGATGGAGAGAGCATAAATTACCGCGAAAAGACGCAAAGAACTGACTTTCGGGGAACTGTTTTTCGAAGAATCTGCCCTTGCCTAACAAGTGTCGCATTTTGGAATTTGAAAATATAGCACAACGCTCACTCCTCTTCAGATAGAAATGTAGAAGTAATTGAACACGTAAGTTTTCTCGAAGTCGCAGACATTACAGGAAAAGGACTTAGCCAAACTGTACTAAAGGAACTAGGTGATATGGGAATTTCTTTGAAACATTGCAGAGGACAAGGGTATGACAACGGAGCCAATATGAAAGTAGACTCTCATTGCCGCCTCCAAGAAACTTCCGCCCCATAGAGGCTGCCGCCCGTGTGCAATGCACACATTGCACCCGTGGTAGGCACGGCCCTGAACTAGAAGAGGTATAATGTGAGCAATAAGAGCCCTCTTCCCCTTCTTTAGGAGAAACTAAATTCAAGTAAAGGCAGTTATTTTGTTTTCGTTCTGCCTTCGTCCTCTGGAATCAGTTAAGTTGAAGAAGAAGATGCGATGGGTGAAGAGAGGGCGTGAGGTTGCGTTTTTTCTTTCGGGGAAATTCAGTTTCCATGGATACGTTTCATCAAGCGATCGATGTCGCTATCGAGACGGTAATTAGCAGGATGAGCTACTTAATGCTCTTAAATGCCATCAGAAAGAAAGAAACAAAACGTTAAATTACAGGTGCTAGGAAACGCGATTTTAAGCATCGCAGAAGATCACAGTCAGGCTGCCAAGGGGCACAGCGGTGCTCGCGAGCACCAGGTTGTGAAATCTCTATCGTATTCCAAAACATTTAAACAGGTTTTATTCGTTTAATTCTGACTTTAGGTGTATTCTATAAACATGAAAGGTTTAAGTAGACCAGATACGCTTTTCAGCAACAAAGCATCCGTCCTCTGGGAATCCGCTCATCGTCAATTATGGCATCCACATTTTGTTTATTAATCCATTTCATGGCCGAAGGAGTTATATTTTTATAAGTTGTATCCAGAGATGATTCATTTACAAATATTTTTATAGCTGTATTTTGAATTACAAAATATTAAAATTTCAGTTCTGTTTCTTCCCACTTACGGTTCCTAATGACGTGGAATCGTGTACAATTTTAATTGCTTATGTGCTGTTCTCTTTGTGATCCTTGTTTGGCGTGTTTGTGCCGCCAAATGAGCGCGTAAGGGGTTTGTGATGGAATTCCGCGGCCGTAGCGACTATTTATGATCCGGGCTCGGGTGGCGTGACTCTTTTCAATTTTCGGAGTTAAGCACATTTGGGGCGTCCATATTTTGCTTGTACGATTTGAGCTAATGGCAAATTCTGTTATCCGTGTAACTTACGCAGACATACGACGCCGCACTTCGCGGGAGTGTAAATACATTCGCCCTCCTGTCGCTGTTAGCAGCAACGCACTCAAAATGTGTCTCGACAAATTGATGCCTGACCCCTTCTCATGAAATTCCAGCGGCTGCAATAATCACTTCACTCGAGAGGAGAGTTTCAAGGATTTTCAATTCGCTTTTCACCCTTTATTGTTTTTAGTGGCATTATATTTATAATATGAGCTTTGATTCACAGCAGGATTCCGTTATTTCTTTAAGATTTAGTTGTTTTTCAGAATTAGGGGACTATATTTGCCTAGCTTTTTTTTAGTAGTTACGTCGTCTAAATCCCTATAATTTTGTCAGACTCGATATAATCGGTCGTCCACTTTGCGAGTCTTTTAAGTTTCTGGCGCACCTTATCACTTCCAGTTTTTGGGTCTATCATACTAAGCACCTCACTTTTTTATTCCTTAAAGATTCAATTTGAGTGCCCTAGAGGTCGCAGATTACCTGCGGCCCGTCGTTTTAGCCTCCCCTTCGAGCCAAGAGAAAAGGAGAGAGGGAGTTCGGAGAAAGTGAGAGGTTTTGATTTAAGGGTGAAAAAAGAGGGACAGAATAAAACCCATCCTTCGTCTATCTCTTCCATCAATCCATCTTTTTTTCATCTATTCTCTCAATTTCGCATTTTCCATCTCTCTCCTGTCCTTTTCTGGCGTCTCGACGCCTTTTTCACGGCAGCATCTGCTCCCGCGTCCCTAATAATGCTGCTCTCTCAACTGCTTAAGGATGTCCGCTTTATCCACTTTATTTTTAAGATGGAGTAGAGGATATATCTTCCTCACTTGCGTAATGGATAACATTTTTTATCTCGGATCGAATGCTGAAGGGAAGTAAGATTTTTTTGGCGCACTTCCCCATGGAAAAGAGTATTTGTCTATTCGTACGCATATATCAGGCGCTTTCCCGATGATGGCTTTTCAGTACTATTTGGTTATTAGATTTTTATCGTAGTAAAAGGCAGAACTACATTGGTCTTGAAGGGTTTATAGATGGAAAATCTTAAGTAATCTAGAACAATATAATTTTAGATAGAATATAAATTTATTAAGTTAAAATTTTACGTACTTTGATGTAATGAAAGATTAAGGATATTTATTTGATCGATAACGCATCGATATTGAAGGATTCATAGATGCACAATGTTAAACAATCTAGAACAACATAATTTTAGATATAATATAAAGCTATTAGGTAAGAATATTACCCACTATGATGTAATGAAAGATTAAAGTTATTTATTTTAGCAATAACGCACGCTTTTTCGTGTACGAGGGTGTTTTACGTGTCATAATACTTAACAGCTGTTTTAATTTATTCCTGAAAGAATAAACTCATGACTTCATATCATATGAGGTTATGGTGCGATTCCATCCTCTATGCCAGGGGTGGCCAACCGGCGTTTCCGGAGCCGCATGCGGCTCTTTGAGAGTTAATATGCGGCTCTTAGAAACTTTGGCTGCCTTTTATATACCATAATTTTATTATAATTTATTATAATCCTTAACGGAATAGTTGAATTCATAGATTGCCCGAAGTCCCATTAAATAAAACAATAAGTTTTTGTTTTTATGATTATTATTATATGCTACAGTAGCTTCATTGTGTGTTAAATATACATACATTACCAGCTCATTTCATGTTACTGCGGCTCTTCGTTGATGTTCATTTCAATATTGTGGCACCTACCCAGTCCCAGGTTGGTTGGTTTCTTCACGGTGTTAACACCCTACGCCAGTTAGTTTATTTCAACCATGACAATCGTAATGACTCTGGTAAAATTTTTTTCTTTTTATTTCTAAAATGTATCTTTTGGACTGTTCTAAAGTCCGAATACATTAAGAGACTTTGTTATATGAAGATAGAAGCGTTACATTTCATACACGCTTAAACTTGCAACTTCATTAAAAACTCCGCTTAAACTTTAATTACATTTGAAAGATTGGCAATAAAAATAATCTCTGCATGCCTGAAGCATATTGAATTTCGAATTAGTTTTTTAGTTTATACAGCAAATTTCACTTATAGCTCCGCCTGGAATTGCATGTTCTTGTGTGTGGTATCATTCGTGTCGCAGGAGATTTAGACAATTAAAGAGTAGCGTTAAAATTGTCTACATAATTGACAATTAAAAAAATATTTCTATGACCCTTAACTCAAAATGTAACGTTTGTTCGTTATCTTTTGTGGGCGTATAATAATAATAATAATGTAGTGAACCGGGATAAAGGCGGATTTCCGGTGAGTCATGAGCTCCACGTCGTTTTATTAAGGCTTTGTGCCGAATGGGAATGATGTGGGGTTGGCAGATTAGGGTTTTTTCTGCTGAATGCCTAATCGGAATGGATTTTATGGTCGACTTGCTCGGCAAAAGCGGAACGGCCTATTCCGGATATGAGTTAGTTCTGGTTGTTTCTGTTTGCTTACGTGTGCGTGCGTGTATATGTGGATATATGTTTATACGCAGCAAATCCTTAACGCTCGCTTTACAAATTTCGCAAATCGCAATCTATTAGGGAAACCACTTCTCACCGATTGCAATGCAACGCTCGGCTATTTCATTAACCTAGTGGCGTCCTTTTCCTGTGTGATCGCACTGACCTCCATTACTAGGAACATTTTCTTCCTGGTATGATTTAAATTAGTGACCTTGTGACATTTTAGTTAAGCCGAAGTCAAGTTACCGTCAATAAATCGCAAAGAAACGTCACTAGGTGATGTTCTAAAACAACTGAAGATTTACGCTAATTTGGAAGCGGTGCAAATACTACATAATTAGTTAAGCAGCAAACTTCAGATTTTATGAAAAATTTAAATTAATTTTAAGCACGTGTATATATCGCCAAAAACGCTGAACGTCGCTATTTCGACCGAACATCTCGATTTTAAGTACTTCTAACTTGTGAATTTCCGCTCATTTCGTCGCAAAAGTAATCTTTAAATAAATAAGACTTCATTCTGTCATGGTGAATGTATGATCAAGTCTTTAGACACAAACAGACCCACACCCTAGGGACTCGCTTTAACGCGGTCCCTGAGCTCCAGGTCGCTCGACCGCGTTTTAACGAGACCCTTTCAAAATTTCAAAGCGCCATGGTATTAGTCACAACAATGCAGAACTTCAGATTAATTGACGAAAACGGCCTTTTCAACGCATAAACCATCTGATCTGGCATAAACAAAATAATCCCGATAAAAAGTCAAGAAAATTGAAATCAATTAAAATTTAACATGTTCCTCGTTACACCGCGTAAGCCTTTAACAGTAAAATCGTTTACGCGGTGAATTTTGAGATTTCCGAGGCTTGTGGTCGTCGGAGTGTTAATGCTTCAATAAATTATTTAAAATGTGCCAATTTCCGTGGATGCTTGACTAGGTGCGAATGCGACGAGTCGTTGACGTTTGCAGTGCGGTCTTGGAGTAGACGATTCGTGGAATTAATAATTTCTTCCATCCATATGATCTACAGAACGACAACCGAATGTACTTTGTCTTCTGCATTTCATTTTATTTCAAGTTATAGATTTTTCATCTTGAAAAGTAATCACTTGTTCGTGAAATCGCTGAGACGTCTTCGGCGCTATTATTCGTCCAAGATATTTGCTTCAATCATACGTAAAACAACGGTTCTATAGTAATTATGATCAGTGTAAATAGTTTTAGTGTATATAGCCGAGGTCTGAAAAGTACAGATACCATGCCACATGCGGCCCCGAGAGCGTTAAGGGGCCCGCGAAGCTGTAATGGAAAAATGAACTGGAAATTTTTAGATGGGCTATTTCATATTTTTTCAGTGAAATATGGGTTTCAAAACCTTTTCTGCCGAAGTTTTAAAATAAGTAAATTATGTATATGTGATTTGCGCTAATACGAGACCACAGAGAGAGAGAGAGAGACTTCTGATTTGTTCGCTCATCCTGCCCTCCGAAGCTTTCTTGACTTCCAATGCGGCCCTCCGAAGCATTCACAACTGCAAATGTGGCCCGCCGTACAGAAAAGTTTCCCGACCAATGCTATACAGTCTCATCTTTTCTACGAGTTTTTATTTTTATTTAGTGCAGACATATTGAACCGGTAAAAAACTGGAATGAAGGTGAAGTTATGGGCTATTTATAATGGTATTGTGGATTTTAAGCTGATAGTGAATTGTGGTAGTGTACTGCAGTGGTCGGTGACCTTTTCACCTATGATATATATATATCGTGTATAAGAAAAAAACTTTATTAAAGCATTTATTATAAATCAAATGTGAAAACTAAATCAATGTGAAACTTGGCCCTGCAAATCTTCAGCCAACTTGTTTTAATTTGTCACGTAACTCGAGTTTACTGTTCTTAGACAGTTTTCTAAATTGTAATCGGTTAGTCTGGATAGGTACTAGGATTACAAATATTCCATGCTTGAAAAAAAGGATTCGCAAGAGTTTGCTGAAGCACAGTAAGAATATAATGTAAGGGCACATTTTCTTAATAAGGAATTTTCATCAACTAAATTCCAAAAGTTTTCATCATTCTGCTGTGATTTTAAAATAATATCATTCTGTATATTTATCATTTCCAATTCTAAGTCTTCGGTGTTAATGATGTTATAGTAGATTGCCATAATAACATACCTATCATTGTCCGTAAAATTGAAGGGATTAACCAAGAATGTCACAATTGGTCTGTTTAACTAATGTGCTCTTTTCGGCTAGCGGGCGACTGGCAAATATCTCGCCGTGTTGCCGATCTTTGGTGTACCTACTGTATTGCAGAATATTGTCGTTTGTGGATTATTCATACTTTAACAGTGTTCGAAACATCGCGAAAAATACTGAAAATATGTTCTGAAAGGATTTAAAAAAGTTCGAGTCACATAAAAATCCGTGTTGTACTGAGTTCCGCGTTATAGCGGATCCTTAGTGTACACACACTTCTACCTTTCTCGCGCTGTATCGCTGGCTTCTTCCTTGCAGACTGCGCCGGCGCGAGGGTTGATTTCTCTGCCGTCTATACTTGAAGGCATTTGCATTTATTTGCATCCAGACAATATTCTCTCGCTGGACGAGGGACAAGCGCACGTTTCCGGAAGATATGACGACAAGGTGGCATTGAGTGGAGCGGAGGAGAGTCCCCGTAAAAAACTTATTCCATCATGTGGTGTTTCGGGCGCTTTGTTTTTATTGTATAGTTGGAGCGCGGAAATGCCAGAGGTTCATTCTCGATTAAATTATTTAGCTCTCAAGTGGTGGAGAGCGCGAATAATTAATGGCGCGAAATAATTTTACGTTTGAATGCAAAAAATGAGGGAGGGGTGGCGATGAGGAAAGTCGTTGAATCGGTTCGTATTATTCCCGGTTACGAAGGAAAAACAGAGATATGTAGTGGAAAACGATATCATTTTTATATGTCGTTCATTTAAAATTGGAGGCGGCGTTGTTTTTTCCACAAAATGTTTTTTCTCTTTGTTTAGTGAGATTTTTTCGATTTTTTTTTCGAATAATTAAATCTGAAATTTCAGATATCCTGGCAGCATTCACTGCCCATGAACAACATTCATATAGGCCCGTGTTCAAGTGTTCCTTTGAAATAATGAGTCTCTGTCGCATATTGGAGGTCAACATCATATTGAGGAATTATTCAAACTGTCATCGTCCAAAATACGGATCCATTAAAATTTTCACTTCCTTTAACATGAAAATTGCGTGGTGACATCAAAGTGATTGTGGGACAAAGCTCATTCCAATCTCTGCGAACGTGGTATCATTTACCAGGCCATAATTGTTCGTAAATTATATAGTACTACTGAAAATTCCGTTCTGCGACCGTTTCAACGTAAACGACGGGAAAACATTCAATGGAAAATATGAGAATAAAAAATGATGAAATACAGTTCCTTATTATTTTAACTTTTCTGTACGGTAAATCATGTAAAACTATAGTTTAAAAAGCCGTACTAAATAATTATTTAGTTAACATTTCAACGTACAAATGCCCTGAATGAAAAAACTAGCAGTTACGATAAATTTCCAACTTTAAATTTTTAGATGGGTTCGTTTATTGCGATAGACAACTTTCGTTGAATTAGAATAACTGACCTTTTCAATGCGTAGAAGATTTTTCATAACAGAATAAGCGAAATCCGTGGTATGAAAATTTAGGTTCCTTACATATGTTTTAATTGCAGTTTCCGTTATCTATCAAGTGTTATTGCGAAAGAAAACTTTTTATGCTCTAAATCAGTGATGGACAACCTTTTCTACGTGACGGGCCGCATTGGTGGTTGCGAATTCCTCGGCGGGCCGCATTTCTAGTTGAAAATGCTTCTGCAGGACATAGTAGACTATAAATCAGTAGTTAACTAGAGATTCAGAAGTATCATACTAGTGAAAATTAAGTCTAAATTAGGTTTTTAGAGTTAACATTTCAAGATGTCGTTTTATTGTCGTAATTTTAATGTATATGGTATGAATTTGTGTTAAATCTCTTTTTAATCATAGCTTCGCGGGCCGCATAAAACTCTCGGGGGCCGAATGCTGCCCGCGGGCCGTAGGTTGCCGACCGCTGCTCGAAATTATAACATTTTGAGAAAAATTAATCATTTTCTCTAAATATTGCGCATTATTTCATTTTAAAATTTTGTTTTAGTGTCCAAAGTTGACTAGTAATTATAAAGTGTTTTTTCAAACGCGTTACAGTATGTTTTACCCTATTGAAAGCTCCAATTGTTATTTTAAAATTATGCTTTAAGTTTGCGGAAAACGCAGGAAGAGAGAATATCTTAAGCCGGCGCCATTCACGTCTCTTTCGAAAGACTTGACTTGCGTGTCCTCCTCGAACCACATAATAAGGGGATACGGGTTAAATCGATTTTGTGGCGATCTGATAAATAATATTCTCATTCAGTTCGCAGCAGTAAATACTCGCAATCATATTTGTCACTGTAAAAAGCGGAAACTAATATCCTGCTGTCTTCTGTTTCTTCAACATTTCGAGGTTCATTTTGTGCGAATTTAAATGACCTCGGAATTAAAATTCAATTTAGTTATTTTACCCGAGTTTGTTATCTTAATTCTTCGCTATTACGAAGGGCATCTTTAACCGATTTATGTGTATTACTTGCAATGGAAATGCCTCTAACTAGAATCGAACTCTTATGCTTTAATAGGGACTCTTAAACCTTATTAAAACAGGCACGGAATTTTGAAGCTGCTGGCGGGATAACCATGCTTTTAAAATAAATATATTTTTAAAAATTCATAGCAATGTAAATTAATTAAAGCGACCATCCTACCCGTAAGGAATTATACTACAGATGCTCTTTTTTCTTATAAGAGCAAAACTTCATGCTGAATTAGAATGAATGGCAACAATGTAATGACTTCGGGATTAAATCCTAAATGCTATTTGGGACTGTCGCTTCCAGAGACTATCTAGGAGATTAAAATGCACGAGTTCATTTGATGGAACGTTGCAAATGGGACGGGACCAAGCAACATTATTGCATTCTCGAAAATTATAATGAAAAAAATGCGAAATATCTCGATGCAAGAATATAAATCTTTAAATTTTTCCTTTTTTTGGTAAATAATTTCACCCTTTAAAAATATTCAGTTGCGTACACGCTGGGATGTAGTATGTAGGGAATAAAATCTGTTCCAGATAAGTACAGAAATAGCTGCCGTAGCTCGCCATCGTGTCTAGGGTTAATTTTTGCCCGAAAGTCATGAACAAAGGAATGGATAATATGAACCATGGCAAACTATAATAGCGCTTCAGATATTCGTAATTCGCACGAAATGTGCGCATTTGATTTTTGTCCGTGCTTCGTCTTTAAAACGCGTTACGTATTAATTTATTCGTTCTCCGAATCGAAATTTTTAGTGTATCGCAGCTTTTCGAGAATAGCGTGTCACAAACGAAGCAGACGCGTTTGCCATAAAAAATAAATCGAGGGCATTCGCGATGGGATTCTGGTCTTTTTATTATTTTTTGTTCTTCCTGCTCGTTATCCAATTCGCTTTGAATTATTACGCGCCCTTTTCCGTATTGCGTCCCCTCACTTTGGTGCCTTTCATTCGACTTTCCTTGAACCGCGGAACAACCCCTCGGGGCCCGCGTGCATATTAAAAGCTTATTTTCAATTCAAAAATGTTCCTCTCGCTTCACCAAGGTGGTGTTTCTCTTGTCTTTTCATTTATTCACGGTAAAGAACTTGGACTTGAAATTTTCGAATATTGTTTTCCATACCTCTCTAATTATTGTACGCGTTTTCAAGCCCAGTAAAGATTTGTGACATTCTTTCGCCTCAACTTTCGCTTACTTTTATTGGTTTTTAATCCACCCTTAGTGTACTTAATAGATTATGAAATTTAAAAAATATTCCTTTATTATTATTATTTTAAAAAACACTAAAATGTAAAAATAAATTAAAAGTTGAAAAACTGAAAACAAAAAAGGAATATGGTGCCCATAATATAAATTGAATACTTTTCTCCCCTTAAAGTTTCCAATCATTGTGGTTCACAAAAAAGTTCATGAGTGGGCACCAAATTCCTTTTTTTATGTTAAAATTTTCGAAGAAAGTATAAGGCAATCACTTAACACAGTGGTGCCCAAACTACGGCCCGCGTGCCAAATGCGGCCCGCGAAGGATTTTTGTTCGGCCCGCGAAGCTAAGGTGAAAAATCAATTCGAAAAATTTAACACACAAATTCATACATTTTTTGAAAATTTTCATAATAAAACTTTAAATATTGAAATGTTAGCCATTAAAACCTTATTTAAACATGATTTTCACTTAATGGCATCTCAGAGTATATAGAAATTTTCCGATTTAAACTCTAATCCGGCCCGCCGAAGAATTGACAACTTCCAATGCGGCCCGCCAAGGGATTCGCAACCATTGATGTGGCCCGCCATTAAAAAAGTTTGGGCACCGCTGACTTAACACAACGTTTAAACGCAAAATATTGTGACACGCCGATAACATTTTGATTCAGAAGCTTTCCGAAAGATTGAATTATTTAAAAATTTCTTTTGCCGTTTTAAGTGTTATAATTATTTGTTTTAAATTTTTAACTTTTAATTTATTGTTCCATTTTAAGTTTTTTATTTTTTGAAATATAAGAAAGGAATATTTTTTAATTTCATAATTTATTTTTTCCTTTTTAGTGTTGTGTTTTAAAAAATACATCAGTAAAAATTCTAACTGTAATCACAGTCACAGAAAATTAAATGTATATCTATAAATTTGAAACTAATGAACTTGTATAGCAACATCTACGTGTATAAATAACTGGATGTACACGGGTTTCCCATGATACAGAAGTGTTTTTCGTCAATTTGCCGTAGTATATCTGTATACTAACGTATTTACTTTGAAATCAGATAATTTCATCAGGAGTTTATTACATTATTTACTAAAACAGAATATTACAGATTGGAGAGGTCTAAAGAAAAATTATTTTTCCTTGTATTGTGGTAGCCCTGCTTTCTATATTTGTTCTAAACATGTTCATTTCGTTTTGCCATTCTATACTTGCTCTACACACGAAATTTCATTGAAATCGGTTCAGCCATTACCTTCGAAAATTCATAGTTACAGAAAAATTCTAACATTGATATTGTGGTAGCCCTGTTTAATCAACCCGGTTGAAATATGATATTTTGGTTATTTATTTATATGAAGATTATATGTACCATATTTGGTTAAAAGCCATGTTGTCAGTTTTCTAGAAATATGTGTAAAAGGACTATAATTTCACTTTTTTTTGTGATAGCCCAGCTCTTTACCTTCACTTTAAACATTTTGATTTCATTATGGTATGTTGTCAAAATCTTACATAAAAATTTAGTTTAAATCTGTATGTATATATATATATATATATATATATATATATATCTACCACGCTTCTTGCAATAGGTTCCCACCCCTGCGGAAAACCTCGCTGCCTCACTTGCCCTATCCACCTACCATCATCTTCTTTCTCGAGTCCCTCCACCAACATCACCTACCCCATCACCTCCAGAAGCAACTGCACCACCCGTAACGTCATTTACCTCCTTACCTGCACCCTTTGTCCCGCGTTTTACGTAGGCCTCACCAGCAATCCGTTAAACATCCGAATGAACGGTCACCGGAATAGCGTTTCTCTCAGACGCCCCCTCCCAGTTGCATTACATGCTAATACCCACAATGTTCCCTTTAATAGTTGCTACAATGTTAGGATTATTCGCGCTTTACCCTATGACACTCCTGCCCCCCTTCTCCGACACTGGGAACTAGCACATATCCATCTTCTCGACTCTTTCTCTCCGCCTGGCCGCAACCTCCGCTAACCCTATTAGCCCCCTTACAATGTTTCCTTGTTACTTTGTAACTATTCGGACTCTACCTCATCACACTCCCTCTTTATTGGCTATCCACCCCTCCTACTCCCCACCTCCTCCAATCATCAACCTTCCCACATCACCCTGTCATTCCCGCCCAGTGTGTCACTTTACGTTACTCTTTCGCTGAAGAAGGGCTTAGGCCCGATAAGCTTGCGTGTGTTTTTTTGTGTTCGTGTGTTTTACGTGTCTCTTCGACGCCCCCAGCAGCCTGCCAGCTTGGTCCTCAACTTGGTGAGTGGCCGCTGGGCTTCCCTCAACACCTTGTTGCCACCCTCATCACTACCTTTTCTTTTCCTTTAGTTAATATATATACCGTCCTTTTTTCTCCTTTTTTGTCTATATCTTTACGTTTCTTTCCTGTCGTCTTTTCCTCTTTTCTTTCTCTTCCACCATGGAACTGACCCGTCTCCGTTATCATCTCCGTAGACACATTACCCTCAACTGCCAGATTGAATTGCTCAACTCCTGCCTTGCACTTGGACTCACCCCCAAATGCCTCACCATCAGAATTCCTCTTTCAGGTCTTCCTCCCCCTATACGCGCTTCCCTAGCCCTCACGTATCACCTCGCCTCTATCCACATTATCCGTTCCACCATACACCATTATACCACCCTCTCTAACTCCCACTTCGCTAATTGTAAATCTCATCAACCTTCCCACCAAGTGGAGGACCAAGCTGGCAGGCTGCTGGGGGCGTCGAAGAGACACGTAAAACACACGAACACAAAAAAACACACGCAAGCTTATCGGGCCTAAGCCCTTCTTCAGCGAAAGAGTAACGTAATATGACATACTGGGCGGGGAATGACAGGGTGATGTGGGAAGGTTGATGATTGGAGGAGGTGGGGAGTAGGAGGGGTGGATAGCCAATAAAGAGGGAGTGTGATGAGGTAGAGTCCGAATAGTTACAAAGTAACAAGGAAACATTGTAAGGGGGCTAATAGGGTTAGCGGAGGTTGCGGCCAGGCGGAGAGAAAGAGTCGAGAAGATGGATATGTGCTAGTTCCCAGTGTCGGAGAAGGGGGGCAGGAGTGTCATAGGGTAAAGCGCGAATAATCCTAACATTGTAGCAACTATTAAAGGGAACATTGTGGGTATTAGCATGTAATGCAACTGGGAGGGGGCGTCTGAGAGAAACGCTATTCCGGTGACCGTTCATTCGGATGTTTAACGGATTGCTGGTGAGGCCTACGTAAAACGCGGGACAAAGGGTGCAGGTAAGGAGGTAAATGACGTTACGGGTGGTGCAGTTGCTTCTGGAGGTGATGGGGTAGGTGATGTTGGTGGAGGGACTCGAGAAAGAAGATGATGGTAGGTGGATAGGGCAAGTGAGGCAGCGAGGTTTTCCGCAGGGGTGGGAACCTATTGCAAGAAGCGTGGTAGAAGTGGGAAGTTCCTTCCTCCACAAGATATTTATATATATATTATATATATTATATATATTATATATATTATATATATTATATATATATATATATTATATATATTTGTATATATATATATATATATATATATATATATATATATATATTATATATATATATATACATACATTTTGAATTTTTAATTTGGCTAAAATTGATGCGGACAGTTCAACACAAATATGTACATGTAAAAGAAATTTTATTATTCCTTGTATTGGGGTAGCCTTGCTTTCTATATCTATATTAACATCTTGGGTTTGTTTTTTATGTTAGACACCTCCATACAAAATTTTGTTGAAATTGGTTCAGCCAATTCCTTCCAAATTCATAATTACCGAAAAGTGTTCTTTTGCAATTGTTGCACCACTGCAGAGACGATCCGGTCCAAATGTGTCATTTTGGTCATCTATTTATGCCAATATTCTATGTACCAAATTTGGTTGAAATCGGTTGAGCCATTTATTTCCTGATATAAGCGTACTGAAAAGCACTAAAAACTGTTATAGAAATACGCATCTTTGGAGATATTCTCGCGAAACTTCTCTTCCTGCGCAAGATGTTCCAATTAAGGTCACTAGATGGTAGCAATCAGGAAGCGATGCTTTGTTCGCATATTTTAATATTTTAGCACCCACCCCCCAAAATTTTCCAGAAAAATTTAGTCCTAAAACCTTTAGACAGAAATTACAAATCCAACGATATATAATTTGTTGGATAATTCTTAAGCGTCTGACCTGTAGAAGGTAGGATATATCTATAGTATAATTTCAAATGTTTGGATGTATGTATGTTATGCTATACAAATCCACACCTTCAAAGGTTCGTAACGAAACTTGGCACGATTATTGGGGATACCAAGGGAAAGGTCGTAGGGTAGTTTAAATTCCCGACAGATTTCCCATAAAAAAGTTATTAGTATTTATTTATCTCCGTAAGATAACACGTAAAAATTTACTTTTATAAGTGCAGGCTTTCATTCATTTGCTTAGATAAATTAAATAAATTGACGTAAGAACTTCGTACCTGCACAGTATTTAAGAAGAATGAACATAGTTTCTTCTTCTTATTGTCCTTTTTCGTCTTTGACTCGAAATCGCTCGCATTTCACGTTTATTTCCTTTAATTTGGGCTAAATTTGCATTTTTACTTTCTCCATACGTAGTATAGGGGAAGTATTCTTTCCATGAAAAAATCGACTTTGAAATTTCAACAGAAATACACGTTTTGAGGTCCTCTGAACACGTTTTGACCATTTTCTCGATGTCTGTATGTGGTATCTTTTTTGTTGTTACTCTAACTCAAAAACTATTACTCAGGTCAACGCAAAATTTTATATTTAACATTTTTATGAAAGTCACAATAACTGATTATTTTTTGGTACAAATCGGTTAACCGGAAGTGGGTGTTTACTCTTGTCACATCAGTTATTTTGAAATATTTGCTTTAATATTAAAAAAATGTACTAGAATAAAAGTTGTAGGAAATTTAATTTTCTACAACCTTTGTTTGAAACATTTTCACATTGTTTAAGAGATATCTTATATTTTTAGCTGCCACCTACCGACGACTATTGTTAATAACGCTCCTTTTTCTTTTCTTAATTATTGGAGCTTATTGGCGATATCCAATATTGGAAGGCTATGATTTGAGTTTATTTCTGCTCTTTATCAAGTCTAAAATTTTCTCGCAGTTTCTTAATATATTTATTATTATGTAACCTATTTGGAATTTTTATAAATAATTATACGTTTGGAGAAAGTCATGTGGTGGCGACGTCAGATTTTAATATGTTACATACTAGCTAAAAAGCCCGGCTTTGCTCGGAAAAGTTTTCTTTTAAGTAGTAAACGATTTTTATTATTTTTTATTTTAATTGATATATCACTTTTGATGTCATATTACAATACATATAATACAGTAAAATTTGAAATTTACTTACTTTTGCTGTTTGGTACCTCAAGTTCTGAATTACTGGTTCGGAGGTATGGAGGCGGAGCCCCTACAAAAAAGGATCCAAACTTGACCAAACGTTCCCCATTCCTTAATTGCGCAAGCGATGTTAAAATTATCATTTACTATTTTATCTATTGTAAAGTTTTACCATTAATATAATTACGCATTAACGTCTTACTTAATATTCACATGGATTGATGCACCGAAAGTCTTTAAAGCAGCAATAAAATTATGTGAATTATGTGAATACTATTAGCCAAAACGTAAACAATAAACAACATCTTGATTACCGAACAAATGTAAGTAGATGTATCGATTTATGTTGCGAGACATCTTTCAATGTTAATGGTAAAAGATAACAATGTTCCTTAAAAATCATTCGACTCACTTTAAAAGAATTCATAGACTAAATTTAGGCATGAATCCATTTGTACCCTATATCTGGGAGTTGGCTATTCTACCTCTACAGCGCGCCATGGCGTGGATTTTCCTTGCATTAATCATAACGTGGTTATCTCCCCTTGAAGAGGACAAAAATTAAGAAATTTAGCTTTGTTGCCACCTGGAAAATGGTAATCTAAACCGATAAATTTTGCGCTTAAAGGAAAATTTTGAGCGATTTAACATGTAATACGACAAAACAAGAACAGAATTGAAATATTCAGTCTTTCGTGCGTAAAATAAGCCATATCCCGTGATCGTAAGTTAATATTTAGGTATATTTATATCCACATCAGTAAAGGGCAGCAAGGTATTTTGGGGTTTCTCCACACCATTTCCCATGCATTCTTATGGAAATAGTATTTTGTTGACCCCATGGGGTATAAGAGACCCCACGGTCAGCAAACCTAGAACAAGTTCTTCCTTTTGTCCATAGGATGGCCCATGAAACTTTTGAATTCGACAGCTTCAACGGTGTAAATACGTATATACACTAAAATATTTATTATATATATATATATATATATATATATATATATATATATATATATATATATATATATATATATATATATATATACAGTCAAACTCGTTTATAACGAGCAAGGTTGTAACGAGTTCACGGCTATAGTGAGCAAATGCTACCTCCAAGATAAGTTTACGAGCATTTACATACAAATATTTCACGTATATAACGAGCACGCTTCACGGATATATCGGGCAAACTTTGACCACTTCTCACTGTCTCAAACGCGGTGGCGGTCAGCCCCTTAAATCTTCATAGTGACCCAAAATATGTAACCTTGTGTTCTTGAGTCCAGCCTCTACACCCTATCCATCGGGGAGGTTAAAGACCGCGGCGTTGTTGTTAGAAAATAATCCCTTCGTCCAAACCAAGAATTCCCAACTTGCAGGTACAGTGGCACTCGCGGAGGTCCTTTGTCCTCTCATCCCAACCCCCTGCTCTTTTACAGCCAGGAGGTTGTGTTTGGAAGGGGGGTAAGGGGCTAAGGGCATGTACAATGGCGCCCGCCCCCGTCGCTCAGCCGAATGTACCCAACACCCTTTCCCACGTAAAGATGGGAAATCCCACGTTTAATCCGTCTCCTCATTAACTCTTCCTGGAATTGGTATGCTCACAGTTTGCAAAGAAAGTTCTAGGTAAAAATTCATAATATTGGTTTATAATTTCCATTTTTAATACTCTACTTCACTTTTATAGATTTATTTTAAGAAAATAATTTTTAAAGAAGTTAGACAAAGTTTTTAAAACAAGCATAATGCCAAAACGACAACGGAGATCTTTCTCAGATCCCGATAGATTAAAATATAAGAGAATAGCCGCAGTAAGAGCAGCAAAGTCTTCTGAACAAGGACAAGTTCGACTTCGATCACAACGACTTAGATAAGGGCAGTCTTTTTTAAGTTGCAGGTGTTGAATTGTCACACGACTGCTTTGCTCAGGGACAATTATATATAGCTACGTCTAGAGGAGGATGCGGGAAAAAATGATTTATTTGAGAAAAAGATGGGAAGACAAGAAATATTATATACAAACATGCATTACAATAAAATGAACTTGGTTTAAATACTTAATTTATTCTCAAATCTTCTTCAAATTCTTTTGTCTTGTTTTAAAAACCCTCTCTTCGCCGGGTATATTTGCTAGTATATCTATATAAATACTATACCCACGAGTAAGTATATAAAAATGCTTATGCTTGGTAATGTATTCTGAAAGTCAGTTTCTGGTACCCTAATTCCTTTCATTAAAAGAAAACATTTCATAGAAAATATTTTTCATAACTCGTCAACTATTAAAATAAAAAATGAAAAAACGTCCTATAACCATAAAAATAAAAATTGAAGTACGCAAGTACACATAGGTTAAGGGGAAATCACTCCACGCCAGGGACCGGGTTTAGGGGAACTACTTCAATCATTCAATGAATCTTTACGATCGGCCTTCTGAGGATGGAATCATTGAATCCGAAATGCGTATTTAGCATTCATTTAAAAAAGAAGTACACTTTGTGGCGTGGAGTAATTCACCTAAACCCGGAGTGTGTGAGATTGCGTGAGCGTTCGGTCCCTGGCGTGGAGTAATTTCCTCTTAACCGGTGTGTATTTGTGTACTTCTTTCTTAATTTTAATTTTTGTTTATAAGGAGGTTTCTCCTTTTTCATTTTTTGTTGTAATTAACCATAGGGCTCCAAAATTTAATTTTTGAACATCAACTATTACTTTTTAATGTTGACGTTCGTGTTGTCGAATTTTATCACGCGGTCTTGTTATTTTCATTCCTGTACTGGTCGCATGGCTGAAGTTCGTCTTTTCCAAATTTCCATATGATTGAGGTAGCCCTAGAAATGTCTACGGCTCTCCTTGCCTTGCTCTCTGAACGGTTAATAAAGTGTGCTCCAGCGTCGGCAATCACCTTTGTGAATGGCAGAGAGAGAGAGAGAGAGAGTGAAAACTCCCCAGCGCTCCTCGTTCGCTCGCATTTTTCGACTGCGGCATAATGAAAACGAGAATATTGTCCGCTTTCCTCTTCAAAACTTTATCTCCGGACGCGAGGGTAGAAGAGGAGAAACCTAATTAGTGCGTGCGTCTCATCACTCCGCCCCTTCTCGTCTGAGGGCGACGTTGTAGGGTTCGGGGTGACCAATTACGGGACGACATTTTGGAGATATTTGAACTTGGAGGCTTGTTTGTCTTTAATTTTTACCGATGATATTATGTATGTGGGATGGAGTTTTTAAGGGTTGTGATTATTCGAGTTAAAAATTTTATCGCCTTAATTTATGCAGAAAAAGGTTGTTTCGGGCGTAGAAATTAACGCGCTTATTTCTTCATGCTTTCCCCGAGAAAATAATTGAGTCATATTTTTATGCCAACATGGTACGGTTTTGAATAGAAGAAATAGATCGCGCCCTTGAAAGAGAAGAATCTGAAGAAGGGGTGGGCAATCTACGGCCACCAAGAGCATTTGATGCGGCCCGCGCTGGTATGATAAAAACAACTATCTATAAAATTATTTATCACACAAGTACATTATTTTTGGCATAATTATCATAAAAAAACCTTTAATTTTAGAATTTTGCACCAAAATCCTATTTTGGCTTGATTTTCGATTATATGACACTTCGGAATCTCTATGTACTTTCCGATTAAAATTCTAATCCTCTCCGCTGAGGACACTGGCAACTTACAATGCGGCCCGCCGAAGGATTCACAACCGACAATGCGGCCCGCTATGTAGAAAAGGTTGCCCGCCTTGTGTTTCACCCTTCTTAGAACGTTAAATTTTTTGTCTTTAGAAGAGCTATTTCGTAATGAATAAAAGTCGCGGTTAGATGATAGAAGAGGAAAATATTTGTTCTGTCGTTTTATACCGTTGCGGAGGTGTTATGAATACTTTATTATTTTTTTAAATCCAGGTCTACTATTACATCGTGGACTCTCCCCGCAACGAGGGAAAAGATTTCTTCGAGATCAACCTTCAGACCGGCGAGGTGTTCACCAAGGTGGTGTTCGACAGGGAGAAGCAAGGTGCCTACGCCCTGGAAGTTGAAGCCAGAGACGGTGCACCGTCAGCTCGACCCAACTCCAACGGACACTCCAACTCCGGTGAGCTCACCTTCCGTTTGTCCTCAGTTTTGTCAACATAATTTTGTCTCTTCGAAGAAATATTAATTTCTTCTCGGAGCCCGATTACCATACTGCTAGTTAGGCTTATTTTTTCGTCATCTTTGGTTTGTTCATAAAGCGTCACCCTTGTATCGTTTGAGGAATCCAATTTCGTTTTTTGAAAGGATTTTACTCTGCTGGGATTATTTTTTGCTTAATTCCACGAACGATTCAAAGGTACAAAGAAAGGGTTGTGTAAATCAAGAGTCGCTGTAGGTCTTTGGTGAGATTTTAATTTTGCTCACGGAATGGAAAGATTTGAAATAAAACCCAACCCTGTAGCTCTGGATCGAACGTGTTATCGGAAAATACTCAATTATCATCGACTGGAATTTATTTTTTCCTTTCGTACCTCTTTTTCTCAGTCAATATCCCATAATTCAATAATTATCGAATATCCAAAGTGTTTTTTTTCCAAAGCATCTCGCTCTTGACCCACTTCTCTTTTGGCAATATTATTAATTAATATCGAAGAGCCCAGTCGGAGAGGATTTTATTACACTTTTTTTCGGAGCCGTGCCATTTTTCATCGTATTTCGGATTGGCAGATTTATCCGCAGAGCTCAGCGCTTCCACGAATAGTACATTTTATGGCCTTTTTTTTAAAAATAAAAAGCCTTTCTCGCAAAAATATTGGTCATGGTGTGACATCGCCGAAAAAAGCGTTTCTTATTTCATTAATTTTTTCACCAAGGTTTGCGAGAGGGAAACTTTTTGTTGTGACTTCTCCCGAAGTAATGTTTTGTTATAAATAAAGCTTAAGTACAATGTTTTTTCTCAATGGAAAGTGCTTAGCGATTTAATTTTTTTTTCAAAACTATTTGTATTCTGGAGGTTTTCGCGTAATTTTCTCCATAGTTATTCACGTGTGAATTTCGCTAACGCATGTGAATGCAGTCTGTTGTGATAATAATAGTTATTATACACAAAGTGGAATAGAAAAAAATGCAAAACTTTAAAAAAAAATTTTAAATTTACGAAAGTGGCTTTTGTTCTACATCGCATTACGGACTTCATTATTTTATAGCGGTAATTTTTTCGTTGCCAATTCCCTTAAAAATGTTTATTTATCACATACAAAAACTATTGGTCTTTTGCGTCACTTCATCAAGCCTCTCATGTTCAATGGAATTAGGAAGGACGATGCGAGAGTTTTGTTTTAATTAGAGAATGGAACGTCTAAAATATTTAAAAGTAATTCATTTGCACAAGAATAGCTTATTATTTTAAACATTGGTGTTGATGATTCAAAAATTAATCTCATAATTTTTAAAAATTTATTATGGCATGAAATATTCATATTGTAGTCGATTATTTTTATTTTAATGAATAAATTGTGACCGGAACGTTAAATAAATCATGTACTCGAGAAATTCTTTCGTGAATATAATTACACGAAAAAAATGTCATCCATCATGCCTATGATGGATATTTGACACTAATTGTCACAAAATTAACGATTTTTTATCGCAAACGTCTATGGCTCGAATCTCGCCGAAGACGTCTTTCGTGGAAATCTCTGCAGTTGCAACTCACTCCTAATCAGGTAACTTGGAAGGTTCGTGGAATTCGGTCGATCTCGTAGGAGGACGTACGAAATAGGAGACTCGTGGTTCTGCCGCAGGTGACTGCCGGGAAACGGAACTCCATTCATCTCTGAAACAATTGCAGTTTGTGCATTCATTGTTTCATTTGTCAGGTGCTAGGAAGGCAGTTTGTCGCATGAATGGGCTGTTCTGCGAGAGAATGGTTTATCTTCCTCCGAATCTTCCGCTTTTACGAATTAATGGCCGCGGTCTCCTAGGCGAAGAGCAGAATATTAGGTGTATTTTCCGTGCCTGCAGGCATCGCGGACCTGGCAGTCTGAATGTCTCATCATAGGAGCGGAGTCTCTGGTTTTGTTGATAATAGTTGAATTATTTTGGTCATGACCCATTCAACTTTTCTCTCTCTCTCTCTCTCTCTCTCTCTCTCTCTCTCTCTCTCTCTCTCTCTCTTTAAGCTCTTCCAGGAAAAACTATCTCTGAAAATATCCACTTTGCTGGATTTTGTTCATTGTTAACAGAATAATGAAACGCGTTTCTTTCCAACCAAGCGATTCCGTTGCCTGGCCTGAATCAATGTTATCCATTTTATCATCCGATTAGGTTTCATATTGTGTGATCGTAAGAAAGGCCGAGTTTTTGCAGTGCGCGTCTCGAATCGGTTAATTTTAATGTGGCAACGATATTCTGTTAATGCATGGTCATCTTTAGTAGTTCTCTAATTCTGTAGGTAAAGCAAAGCTAGCGACGCGGGATTATTGAATTAAATCGAATTAGTCAAAAGTGGTTGGACAAATGATTGGCGCTATAGCATCCCACACGACATATTTATTACAGAAAAACGACGTAACAAGCTGGAGATAATCTTAGGTGATGTTTATTTTGAAATTTCCAAAAATAAATGAGTATGTTCTTTGCATTTGGACTGTTGTCCAATTGACGTGGCTTTATCCTTCGATATTGCATATTATTTTTTTCGCATTACGGTGTATAAAAATGCGCCTACACAACATGTACGCTTAGCTTTTATTTTAATATTTTATGTGATGTTAAATTAATATTGAATATGCTTTAGTATAGGACCAATTAATATACTTATCCTGCGATCTTATATTTTTTTAGTATAAATTAAAAACTGGCAACGCCGAACAGTGATTTAAAATTTGTATTTAGATTCGAAAAAAGAATTTTTCCTGAGATAAATTTTTCTGTCTGCTCAGCGAAAAATATTAACGTCACACATTCTCCTACAGCTTTTAAGCTTTCCTTTGCCTTCTTACCGCTACGCATGTAATAATCTCTAAAAATATTTCCCCTTTTGTGACGGCATAATGCTCTCTCAATCGCTTCCAACCACTCCTCAACTTTTTCGCTTGCTTAAATTCCATTATTCGATGACATTTCTCTCTCTCACACATATTTCTCTCCTTTCTTCTCTTCCGTGCCCAATTTATTGTTTCTTTAACTGAATTTTCCCTCTTATTCACCCGGCATTCTCCCTCCTCCTTTCCCGCCCCCGAGCAGTGTATTTTTAAACGTCCTGTCTTACCTTTTTCATCCCGTTTTCGTATTAAGGTACGTGTTTCGCGTTACCTTTCCAAACAAATAAAAAAATATTTCACTCCCTCATCCATCTCTATCTCTCTCCTCCCCATGCCCTTTTCACCCTTTCGCTCTTCCTCCACTTCTCTCTCTCTTCCTCCTCTTCTCTCTCTTCCTCCTCTTCTCTCTCTCTCTCTTCTTCTTTCTCTCTTCTTCTTCTTATTTCTCTCTTCTTCTTATTTCTCTTCCTCTTCTCTCTCTCTCTTCCTCTTCCTCTTCTCTCTCTCTTCCTCTTCTTTCTCTCTTCCTCTTCTTCTTTCTCGCTTCCTCTTCTTCTTTCTCTCTTCCTCTTCTTTCTCTCTTCTTCTTATTTCTCTCTTCTTCTTATTTCTCTTCCTCTTCTCTCTCTCTCTCTTCCTCTTCTTCTTTCTCTCTTCCTCTTCTTCTTTCTCGCTTCCTCTTCTTCTCTCTCTCTTCCTCTTCTCTCTCTCTTCCTCTTCTTTCTCTCTTCCTCTTCTTCTTTCTCGCTTCCTCTTCTTCTTTCTTTTCATCTTCTCTCTTCCTCTTCTTCTTTCTCGCTTCCTCTTCTTCTTTCTTTTCATCTTCTCTCTTCCTCTTCTCTCTCTCTTCCTCTCCTCTCTCTCTTCCTCTTCTTCTTTCTCTCTTCCTCTTCTTCTTTCTCTTCCTCTTCTTCTTTCCCTTCCTCTTCTCTCTCTTCCTCCTATTCTCTCTTTCTCCTCTCTCTCTTCCTCCTCTTCTCTCTTCCTCTTCTTTCTCTCTTCTTCTTCTTCTTTCTCTTCCTCCTCTTCTCTCTTCCTCTTCTTTCTCTCTTCTTCTTTCTCTCTTCTTCTTCTTTCTCTTCCTCTTCTCTCTCTCTTCCTCTTCTCTCTCTCTTCCTCTTCTCTCTCTCTTCCTCTTCTCTCTCTCTTCCTCTTCTCTCTCTCTTCCTCTTCTCTCTCTCTTCCTCTTCTCTCTCTCTTCCTCTTCTCTCTCTCTTCCTCTTCTCTCTCTTCCTCTTTTCTCTCTCTTCCTCTTTTCTCTCTCTTCCACTTCTTCTCTCTCTTCTTCTTCTCTCTCTCTTCCTCCTCCGCCTCTTTATTTCACGTGGTCCCCTAGGAAGTCCCCATGTTTCTTCTTTTCGTCGTCCGGCGCTGCTGAGGGACATTTTTGTATTTTTTAACGGCTTCACAAATGGGGAGGGTATAGGACGCTCGGAAATTCAACACTTTATCTCTCCTCTTTTTCGAGAGATTTTTTTATTACATCCGGAATTTTAAAAAATTTCCGCAAAGGAGTATTTTTTTACAAATTTATTTATTTTAAAAAGTTTTGAAATTTCGAGGAATTTCCTTTTCACCTAATGCGATGTAGCTATTTTCACGAATAAAGGGATTTTTTGCTGGCCTATAACGTTGTTATTCAATTATTATTTTCTTTTATTTTTTGAAATTGTAGTTTCCCTTTTGAATTAATTCACTAAAGGGCGGTTTCCTTCCACAAATCTCATTTTTCGTATGAACATCGCTTTGAACTTTGAAAAGTCGAGAATTTTTTCCTCATAACGCGAGGACTTGTTATTAATGTGTGCTTTTTGTCCCCTACTTTCTCTTACATCCAAAAATGATATTTGCTAAAGTACTTGTGGACGCGTCCTGTAGAAAATATCTTTCGCATTTAAAATTTCTGTCGACTTTTCTCTCAAATCCACTGTTATCATCCTCTTCTCATACTAAATCCGCGTTCTTATTTATTCGTTTCAAAGATGATCTGTACAATTCTCAGAAGTGGATTTTCCTAGTTGAGTGCATCGCCACTCCTCGTACATCGTTTGAGTCCTTACATCGCAAATACTTGAATTCGCCCTCTTCAGCCGTTACCGTATTGGCTTTATCTATTCTCGCCCGCCCTTCCCCTTTTATTTTCTTTTGTCTCTTCGCTTCTGTTAATAAAATTTCATATCTCGATGCCATTAATTTTTCTTTGTTTTCGTGAGGGCTTCACTCTATCTCTCTCTCACCTTCCCGCCACTATTTCGGAGTAGCATAATCCGTTTATCTGTATCGTTTCCTTTTTTCCCCGGCGTAATTCAAAAGGAATCCCCTTTGGGCAGTAACTTTGCATCGTAAGCCACACACACGTTGCCCTCGCCATATCTTCTCGACCACTCACTCCATTTCTCAAATAAAATCAACCTCATATCCCCCCCCCCCCTCCGCCCTTTTCCCACATGGCCAATCTTAGTTTCGTACCCACTGCTATTCTTTTTACCTTTTTTTAAAAGCATTTTTCACTCCATGCTTTAGTTTATATGTTCTCTACCCAGCGCCTGGTGAAGATTTTTTATTTCTTGTCTCTCCCTCACCTCTTCTTACCGTCTCTATGTTAGGGAGAAGAGAGCGGGAGAGATAAAGACAGAGAGAACTGAAATTGAATCTCCTGAGATAAAAGAAGCTATCCTTCAGCCGTTTTCCTTTCCATTGCGACTGAGAAAGCTGGAAATGTATCCGTGCTGTGCTATACGGCTTAATATTTCATGTAATTCTAGTTTTCCATTTTACTTCGCCTCCTGAACACCGTTTCTAGGCTACGTATATTATTGAGGTTTTTCATAAACGTCTCAGTTTATCAGTAAAATGTCTCGTTGTAACGTGTAACGTCAAACTTCATGCATTTTTTCCTAAATGATTATCCCTGCCATCAATTGACAGATAAAGAAAATATATTTGTTTACTCGTTGCTGCGTCAACGATGTTAGAAATGGTATTGCTTCCTATGTAAAATTTCGTCTGGCTATTTGGGAAATCCGAGACTATTTACCGATGATAATTTTCCTGTATAAAATTCAAGTGCATTTTCATTTGAATTAGCTGAATAAATGCAAAGTTATTACTTCAGCCATACAAATTCGAGCTTTCCAAAATCGACGGATTCACTCGCATGAATTGTACAATTTCTGCTTATTTGGTCGAAAATTTAGAGTGAAGTGTGTGTTTAAACTTTAAATTACGGGTTGTATTGCTTATAAATATTATATAACTGCATGCTATCCGTATTAATTTTCCAACTGTCGATGAATATTTAATGGAACATGCATAAACCACAACGACGCATTCTTTTATGGAAACGAATGAAGTCAAAGATTTTAAAAATATTTTTTGTAAAATTTACATGGCCCAAATTTATTTTTTTTGTTCATACACTCCTAGCATATAAATATATTATTACTAAAGAAATGCGCGGGATATATTTAAGAGGGATTTTTGAAACTACAATGGAAACTAAAAAGCATTTCATTGCGTAATTTGTAAGTTAAGGTCACGTAGCCATAACATTTTTGCGTGATGCGAACGGCTATCGATCCCTTTCGTCTCTTTTTAAAACGGAACTCCATGTCTGATCCCACTTACTTTCACTCTATTTGAAAAAACATTCCATAATCGGGAATCGCATAAAAAAATTGTGCAATAAAAAGTCAATCCCTCAGCGATTGCAGAGTAAGAAAGCGGCGGAAGCATTTTGCGGGGAAGAGGGTAATAAGATCGCAGATGCACTTGCGAACTTGCCCGCCAATTTGGATCGATTGAAATGCGAAGCTAGAGGTTGTTAAAACCGTTTCCACCGCAGCAGCGTTCGTTTCTATCCGCCCTATTTGGACCCTCATTCCGCTGGAATTACCCAAAATCCCACGTGGTCGCTTTCTATCCTTCGTCCTCTTCACGCCGTCCTCACTAATGGTCAAGCCTGTATTGTCCCCGGGTGGCATTGCCGGTTTTTAAAAATTCGTTCCTATTTCCCCTCCATCCGACTAAACTAGGAGCTGACAAATGCGAAACTCTACTCGAACCGACCCTGAAATAGCTTTAACGGCTTGTCCGTGTCATAAACTCGGTCCTTGTTTGAGATCCTTCCTGGAAAAGCGGCCATATTGTTGACGCCACGGGAGAGTTTCGGTTATCACGCTCATAGAGGGTGCTGCGTATGGGTGGACCATAATGCTTTGCATCACGTCGTTAAGATGGGACAAATGTTTTTCCGATGCTATTTTCCTCCAAAAAAGGTTTTCCTTCTCGAATGAGATTTTTTAAAAAGCTTTTAAAGGGTTCGGAGATATATTCAATTTGCATCCTCTGTGGAAATAACATCCGTTTTAAGTTTTATTTTATTAAGATTGCCTAACGAATACTAGTTTCTTATTTGCAGTGAACCGCTAATACCAAGAAACTAATATTATTCGCCGTTTTACTTAAAAAATTCGACATAAATTAACAGAGGAAATTTTGAGATCGTACATATGAAATTGTCTTCCAAAGTAAAAAAATTGTTTAAATTTTGGAAAGAGCAGTACAGGCGATGCACGATTAACGGTACACCCAAAAGATGTTTATATTATTCGTTTGGAAACTATTTGGTAATGTGGCGGTGGCGGAGCGGTTAGAGCTGTGGCTTTCCACGCTGCGGTCCCAGGTTCAATTCGGAAGGAGGTCGGATTTTTCAACCTGGGATCGTCCCGTCTCCTACTTGTGTGCTTTGAGGAGACCGCTCAAGTCAGCACTCCGTCCTTCGGAAGGGACGTTAAGCAGTTGGCTCCCTTGGTGCTCTTCGCAAAGAGTAGACTAACGCCAGCACCGGGTTTTCTTACTCCCTGGTGAGTGTGTACGGAGTTATTGGTATAATAATCCAAGAGGTTGATTAGACAGAAATACACACACAAAAAAAACAAATTTGGTAATTTAGAACGATTAAGTGAACAATCCAGCATTAGTACACGATCCACAGAGCATGAATCCGAGTAATCCGCTTTCGTTCCACGTACTGATCAAAAATCAACTTGGCGCGAGAACTAGCAATCACACCATTCTCACCAGCGCTTATGTACCACGTAACAACAGTTTTCAGTGGTAAAACTTCAATGGCAGATAGCCAATCTATGCGAGATGGGAAACTACAGTAGGTCTGGCAATCATTGGTTTACCGCGTGTGGGTAGAAAAACATTTCGTCTTTTTATTCTTAATGAACCTTTTAATTGGAATTTTATCCAGAAGCTTTCCAAAAATCCGGAAAATCTCTTTATGCTCATTGAGTTAGAACGGAGGACGCACAGTTTTTTTTGTTATTTCGTTCCGCAATCGATGTTTACTCGTGCATTGCGCTTCATTTTTTTCCTTTTTTCCAGCTGTTTAATTTTTCCCCATTTCGCGTTTTGTGCAAATTCCATTTTCCGAATAAATTAATTAATCGGTTTCATTGGCTTCTTTTGCGTCCTGAAACGTCCAAAAAGAGGTATTTAATCAGGTAGTGTTGATTTTGATGCGCTTACAGTCGGTTATGAATCTCTAGAGAGTAGGTATTAAAAAAAGATATCGTTCGAAACTTGTAGTTATCGTCCTTTTTCAATCGCCTCGCCCTTTTTCAATCGCCTCGCCCTTTTTCAAGCCGAACGGGTGAAAATTTGCGCAAATGAGCCGTGCGATTTCGGAAATTACACGCAGGCGATGTTTTAGTCGTATTTTTTAACAACGCGAGGCTTTTTAACAGAAAATAGAAGAATGTTTTGCGAGTTTTTTGTATCTGTCACTTTATCTGCTAACGAATTGGTTTGATATATCGCATTTTTCTCTCTCTCTCTCTCTCTAAAACTGACCTATTTTGAAAAAATTGCGCTATTCTCTCTCTCTATACACACACATACATACACAAATGATACCTGTTCCTTGCAGTGTTGAATATTTAATTTCGTCGATATCCTTTGATCGAAGTCGAAATAGAATGTTCTTTAGGAATTAAATGTTTTTTTTTTACCAGCACTGGCCTCGTTAAGGCCGACCCAATTTTCACGATGTTACTGATTGTCTCGGTGAACATTTTTTGATACCCCATTAAATCAGTCTCTTTATGTGAGCGAAAATATTGTTAGGAAATGCTATATTGTCCATTCATTGTTTTTTTAAATTCTTCCATTGCCAATTTTTAGAATTGTCTCTTTTGTATATTATGTAAACTTATTATTCAATGAAAATATTTATTATATCGGCTTCGGCATATCTATATGCTTATATATTTCTCGTAATGTTCTCAGAAAGCCATATTTTGGCAAAAAGAACAAGGTATTTGCTGTAAAATTTGCGTTTTTATTTTTTCAAAATAGTAGAAGGGCATAATATTCAGTTACTCAATTTTTCCACTTTAAAAATGACTGATGGCCTCTAGATTGTGAAGTTCTGTTAAGTGGACCGTGAAACTTAAGAAAAGCGATGTGTGCATTCATTACACAATCAGTTTAAAGCAAAGCAAAACGATTTCAGCCATCAGTTATATAGTTTTCATTTAGTACGAGTATGTATGTATTGCTTTTCGTGACAAGTTTATTAAAACTTCATGCAGAAGATGGTTTTTTTGTTTTTTGGAAAGCAGGCGGATGCAAAAATCGTCTTTCTTCCACCCAGTAGCGAGGCATAGATATTGAAAAACGCTTCAAAATGCTATTAATTACATTATTATGGGGTGCAAAAAAAATAATGAAATCGCAGTACGCAGAAGTGTTTATTTTCGTTTACGTACCAGCGATATCGGGGTCAGGTGCTCCTGAATCCGCCGCAACCCGTGTGATATTACCCGCGGTAGTTTTTTTTATTACGCTTGTCAACGTATTTCATTGTTATGTCCGAGAAATTATTGCGCTGATTAACGCGAACTGGAAGGATATACCGTTTCAAGATTAATTCATATTTTCGGATATTTCGCACCCTCTGTCAAGCTAATTAAAGCATTGCGGGACGAATCGCGTCCCTTTAACTCTTTTCCTTCTGTGCGGAGCGGTAACGGGATTATCAAGCACAATAGCTTATATTTATTCTTTCTCAAATCTTATTCTCCTTGCCTCCTTTTTTGCCCTTCCTCTTCCCTTCAAGTCCTCCCGGAGGCCGTAAAACTGTCTACGCGTAAGGAATTATGGGAAGGAAGGCTATTTTATTTATATCCGCAGCCACATTATCACCACCCTCTTCACCCAGCCGGCAGAGGTCTCTGTGTATATAATAGGGTTCGTGGGTGTAGAGGCGAAAGAGAATGTAAATGCATGGAGAGGGGCTGTGGAAATGAAGAAGAATGAAAGGTGTTCGCAAAAAATGGCAAAAATATTTTCAAACTCGGATCGAGGTTATTTCGAGGCAGTGAAACAGAATTGTTTACATATGTGTGTGTGTGGCTTCGGGAGATGTTATTTTGTAAGAGATACGGTGGTTTTGAATTTTTAGAACGTTTTCCCATAGTCAGTTTCTTCTTCAAACTGTTTTTTTCTAAAGGAATTGTGTCGTGTGAATATTTGTGTCCCTTTCCACATAAGAGTTTTATAAGAGCAATCAAATGTATGAATACAGTCACACTGGGATAAGAAACCTTTTTTAGAGGAATAAGGCACAAATATTTGTTTTTTGTGATATTTGATCTTCGTTCTGTACTGAGCTAAACGGATACATGTGTGTACCGGAATGTAAAATTTCACGTGTGTGGAAATTAGTGTTGATTGAGGCCGTGAAGCCGTATGATAATGTAAATAAAGTTTGCTCCCAGCATAAAGCACGAAATCACAAAATAGAAAACCACTTCAAAAGAAACGGCGGAATGCATTAGTTCTCAGTTTAAATACCTCTAATAGGGAGGAAAACTTCATTAAAATGTTTTACTTGTGAATATTTTCGATTGCAATTACAGCGATAGCAGAACTTCCAGTAATTTAGTTACTTTCCCGGAGGTTTCCGACTTCCTTTCGTTTCCTCCGGAAGTAATCACACGATTCTCGCTCTAGTCGGAATGGTCTCAGAGCATCTTCTTCATTTCGTACCTCCGCAATGGTAAACATGTCGCCGCCGTTGTCAAGACTCCTGTGAAGACGAATAAAAGTACGAGAGATATGGTTTTTTCGATCAACCTATTAAAATAAAACCCTTTCTGACTCTCTTGATGACTTTTGCCTCGCAAATGCATTTCCGTTTATTTCTTCATTTTATAATCGTCAGTGCTCTTATCTCACAGAATTTTTTGGCCAGATTTCGGCAAAACTTACAGTTGGCTTGCTTTATAAATGATATAAAATAATAATTTTTATTTACTAAGATTGTTTATAGAATAATGATTAAATATTCCTATTCTATTATTTTAACTTTTTAGCTATCCAACAAATAAATTCTTTAAACATTTACTTATCAGCTTTTAACTTTTGATATCATTTTCGTTGTTTTTGCTGTGCGCCACACTATAAAATGTTTTGCATACGTGAAATTCCTCCTCGTTTTTGGATTTATTAGTATTAGAGAAATACCAAAGAAAATGGATTATTCTGTAAGTTGATTCCTCAAAAAAAGTTAGTCGAAGATATTTGCAACAGATTAGCCTTATATTTTATACTAATAATGCTTGAGTTATGGAAAATTTACGGGCTACGTCAAATTCAACACAAACGACGGATATCATCAGCTAATTGCAAATGAAATCTTTAGGTGGCCCATGGTATTATTGGTTTCTTTAGTAAGTACCGTGGGTTCAACATTTGATCATAATCGAATCTAGCAAGTTCGAAAGAGTTCGCGACGGTATTTATGTTAATGCTCCGCACTCAATTAAGATCGAACATTAGTGTGTGATAAAGTAGGTATTTTTCCTATCAGTATTTCTAATCATTCGCTATAAAACTTACATAATCGCTGCTGGGAAATATAAACTAGTATTTCGCATTTCTAATATTATTCACTCACTACAGCACCTGTTAAGATGATGAAATAAAAAATTGTGTGTATCAGTAAATAAATGGGTTCATTCTTTATCATATTTATTTGTATATTGACTACCAAAATTGCAAATAACAATATAAATGACGCTTGTACGTGCGTTTCAAGATCAGTCACTTGCTTCTATATTTAAAATGTTTTTTTAAAAGACAACTTAAAACTGAATTAAGTCAGACGACACGAAATTATTTCGTTTCGCCGCAGTGAATACGTTCGTAATCGTGAAAAAGGTAAAAAAAACATTCATTTAAATTTTTCGGCAGTTTTGGTATACATTTCTCAAATCTTTCCGTGTTATATCTACTCCTGGGCATTGTGCCCGACGCTCGCGTTCCTCTCTGGCTTGTTTCCGCGGCAAAGTGAAGGCACCTTTTATGGGTAATCAACGGAGCGCGTTAACAAAAGGTTTTGATGTGCCTACGCTCCGCGTGAGGGATAGCTCTCTAAACGTACGAGAGGGACGACTCTTTGGTGAAAAGAGACTTGGAATCTCTATGGAATTTCGATATTAACTCTCAGACTACCAAGGTATTCGACGACTGAATCAAACCAAGGGGAGCAACAGTGTTAACTCAGGAAATTTTTCGTGTTATATTCTCTGATTATTAAAGTTGGTTATTATTTCCATATAAAGTTAGGTATGGTAATATATTATTATGGAAATGTTCAATCGCCGAACAAATAATTATCGACGAGTCTCAACCGGAATGAATGGTTCTCTTGGAAATGCTTTTTAAATGCAGTTTTCTATTTGAATTTGAATAAAGATGGATGGAATTTTCATCGTGTCGCAGACACTAAAAGCATGACCTAATCTACTACCCAATGGTTATGTTTTTATATAAGCTATTTAACAGATGAGATTATGTTTCATTAACGACCCAATGTGTTTTGTACGTTTCATTTTGAGCATTTGGTATGACCTAAGAAATATTTCATTATTTTGTATTTTAAGCTTGGCAGGAAGGGTGCTTGTTTCATTTAAAGCGGAATTCCTGCTTCAATTGCTCTGGGATTCCATCGTATGCTCATTCGATCTACTTTTCCATTAATTCCTGACCATGTTTTCATGCTGTATTTTAAAAACAACTTTGCGTGAAATTTATATTCATTGGGGTTCAAGTATAAATTTCATTTTAAGTATAATTTTTACCAAAATATGAACTTTTATGGACAGTTGATTGCATCATTCCAATTTAAAGTACCGAACCTTGTTTGCTGAATCGGGTTTCTAATTTAACTCGGGTGAATGAGTAAAATAAAATAGTCGCGCACGTGAATAATTTAATGATACACACAGGCATTCTCACAATGTCTTTCTATTTTCATCATCTGAGTGTCACCAAGTATAAGCATTTCCATTCCAGTTACGCAACCTTTCTACCCGAAATCCTCGTCTCTCTATCTCCCTTAAAACTCCTATCACTGTTCCGTCTCTACTATTGGTCGTTTTCGCTCTTTTCCTATCTTCACTTCCTTTTGCTTCCATGGCGATGTACTCGCATATAAGCATCCCTATCTTTCTGCTCTCGCTAGATACATTATATATATATATATATATACAAACATATGTACACATAAATAGATATATACTGTATTCTTCCACTATAGCTTCATATCGCTACACATTTTCGTTTCTCATTTCCTGTTACATTGCGTCTTCTCCCCATCTTCCTCCGTTCAATTTGTGCTTTAGCCGCTTTAAACAGTATTTCCCTTCCCCTGCTTGCTTACTGCCTCTTCCACCTCCGTCCGTACCTTTTTTCTCTCTCCCCCCTCTCCCTCACTTCGCCTTCCTCTTGGAAGCCAATCCCGCTCCTCCTTTCCATAAAGATTCATTTCTGTCTGTAATACTGTAAGATGCTACACAAAATCCTTTACCTTACCTTTTCCATGGTGCATTTTTTAAACTTGTTCGCGTGGTTCAATTTGTTCTTATCGCAATGGAGGTGGCTGCAGGAGTTAACACTCGTTTAAGATTCAATTCTTTTGCTTCTCTCGTTTTGCTTCACGGAGGAAAATTTCGTGATTCAATTGTTTACTCACTGTGGAATACGTTTTTGTTCTTACTCATGTATTAAAGTGTTGTTATATATATATTTTTCTTTTTTCCTTATTATTCTTTTGATTATTCGTTATATGTATGGGCTTCATTTTTCATTCGATTGCGTAATTTATTCGATCCAATTGCAATAGGAAAGGTCTCTCTCGAAATTATTCAATATTAATGACACTCTCATGAGAGCCTTCAAAAGCCTCTAAAATGGTAAGTACAAATATAAGTTATGTTGATATAGTCAACCACTAAGCGGTAAATGTTATTATTCCAAGCCAAGTCCTTATTTTCTTTGCGAAGAATGGGTCAAGAACATTTCTCTCTGGTAACCTGGAAAAAGGTCGTGTATTTCTTCATCTTGAATTATTGGCCCTTCTGCGGTCGGCAGCCACAAAATTTACTTCGGCTTGTTTCCATCAAACCAAAAACTACGCACGCAGTAAAATTCTGTGAATCGTTTTTATTTGTAAACTTGCTTCGGTGTATTTACATTCCTAGGAATATAGCAAATTTAACGAAAATCTCATTATATTATTATACTAGATAATAAAACATGTAGTTCCAGGTTAAATATGTTTCACGTTGATTTTATTTACCTATTTTATTGGGTTCCTCAATTACTATCTGTGAAGATAACGTCATTATGTTTTAGATAAAAGCAGTTATGCATTTGCGACAGAAATATTCTATTTTATTTTAACGTTTTTGTCGTTGCCTCCTTCGGGAAAATTCCAGGAATATCTCCAACAAGCCAAAGGCAGAATTTATGTTGTAGTTTGGCTTTCAGTGATAATGTACCCGAAAATGAATACGATCGATGGATTTCAAAATTCCATCGAGGAGAATTATTGTTCTATCTCGCGCTTTAAATGTTTGCCAGATACGCTCTTGGTGGTCTTATCGCAATTTCTGCTATAGTTCGAATTTTAAATCCACGCAGTAGTACCTCGGAGAAGTGCAAATTGAAAGTGTCTAATATTGGAATAAAAAATAATCTTAGTCGCTACCCACCTTCCGTAAACCCTTCAATTTTTGCTCACACCCATTTCATTGTCATCAAGTCTTTCCCTCGCAAATTTTGATTTCCAATTTCGATTCCAGCAGCATTCGGACCTCGGAGAAAAAAATCCGAACGAATGCAGTGCAGTGCAGCAAGACGCTGTGTCCTATACTCCATCGATGGCAAACAAAGGATGAAAAAGTATCTTTTTTGTTCTCATTACTGTGGTTTAGAAGGTACAAAGAATTCTGCTATATTTTAAGGGCTGTCAGAGATGGAAAGTTGTAGTTTCTTAAACTAACGTCATTGTCGCGTTAAGATCCTGCTAGCGAATTAGGGGGTGAATACCAATCCTAAATTTTTATTGGACGTGGAAGTTGGTCTCCGTCAATATTATAAATCATGCAATAATTGCAAAATGGTCTTGGGACCATGAAAAGTTTATTTACACCGGAACATCAATCTGCTGTTAATATAATGGCATATCTTATACATTAAAAACTTAAGGCAGCTGCGTATGAAGTTTCCACTTCCTGTGACTTAACAAGAGGCTGTGAGTATCAGCCTCGGCGTTTTCAAATATGTGGACTTTTTCGCGTAATGAAAAAAGGTTTTAAAGAAAATCCTAATGATAAACGAAGAATATATTTTCCATTCTCAAACGAGGAAACAACACAGTGAAATATTATTAACATTTTGTAATCTCAATCGCTGTAACAATAAGACGTCTCTACGTTGACAAAACAAATGCTAAGGTATTGTGGAAGTTACTGCAGGGGATTATCAGCAGCTAAAACGGGAAAAGGAGGGAAAACGAGTGGAATCGGGATTTTTCATACAGAATAAATAGATTTCAAAGCAAAGCCTCATAATTAACGATTCCTATATTTTGTATTCTCAAACGAGTAAAGAATTTTTTTCGCAAGCGATTTTAAAAAAAGAACAGTACTTTCGAACCATTTTCGTAGAAACGTTTAATAAGTCTCTGCCGTGTTTTTCTTTTCTTTCGTAGCTTTAATCGCTTCTGTCTTTTTTTGTCTTCCTTGCAATCGGAGCTGCGACGGGCTAACGCCTAGCACAACATATTAATATACTAGCATAGGAATTTTGTTGCATTTGAAAAATTGGCAACTATTAATTGGATAAATTCCCATTTCTTAGTATTTATGGACGAATTTCAGGGATATTTCGTTAACGCTTCCGTGGAGACGACATATTTTCTTTAGGGTATCTGAGTGACAGAATCGATCTTTGTATAACAATTGAAGGTTAGAGCCACCGGTTCCGCCCAGTTCTCACCCGAAGGCAAGTCTATGTATGTATGTATGCCCAGTCAATTCGCCTCTCTTACAGCACAAATGGGTATCTCAGAGGTAGTGCAATGAATAACCGGGGAGGGAGGAGGGAAACCCGGTGCCGGCATTTGCCTGCTCTTACGAAGAACACCAGGGGGGCCAACAGCTTAACGTCCCTTCCGAAGGACGGAACAGCTGAATTTGCGCGGTCTCCTCAAACTACGCAAACAGGGGGCCGTGTGACCTTGAGAAAAATCCTACTCGCGCAGGATTCGTACCCGATGACTTTTTTAAGCATCGGGCGAGTAGCAGCCAGCGTCCTAACCACTACACCACCGGCACCCCCAACCGAAGGCAAGTCTATCTCAGAGTATCGTAATGGGTAAAACGAAGGAAGTGAACCATTGGGGAATACCGTGTTTCAAAAGCTTCACCACACGGCCGCATCTGCGCCACCTACGCTCGGCCTTCCGCGCGCCTAGTTGCGCCCAAGTCCGGGGGCCATTATTCTCGACTAACGATAAGAAAGAAATTAGGTGCTCGATTGTTGCTCGGGTGTCGGGTATTTCATCCAGTCATTCTCAGCGATCAACCAAGTGGAAAATATGTGCCTCCTTCCGCTCCAACGAACGAAGCAGTCAGAAATAACGGTTTTATTTTCCGTCGATGTGAAGAGCCCTGGTCTGTCTCTCTGTCTTTCTCTCTCTCTCCAAACAATGCAACAAATATCGCGACGTACCTGGGGCGAAAAGTATCGAAAAAACAGGTCTCATTGTTTTATCGATGGAGGTAAACAGCGAAGAAAACTTTTTACGCTGGAAAAGATGAAGAAATGTCTTGATTAAGTTTAAGCTCGCACATCTGACCGTCGATTCTTATCGAGTTGGGTTTTTTACTTTCTCCATACGTAGTATAGGAAACTATAGTTTTCATGAAAAAATTGATTTCGAGATTTTAACGGAAATACGTTTTGAGGTTCCCTGAATACGTTTTGGCCATTTTCTCGATGTCTGTATGTGATAGGAATTTTGGGGACGCTTTAACTAAAAAACTATTAATTAGATCAAAGCGAAATTTTATATTTTTCATTTCTATTAAAGGAACAAGAGTTGATTAGCTTTTGGTAAAAATCGGTCGACCGGAAGTGGGTGTTTACTCTTATCACTTATCCGTTATTTTGAAATATTTGCTTTGATACTAGATCAATGCAAAAAATATTTCAATAAAAGTTGTAGAAAATTTAATTTTCTACAACTATTGCTAAAAAGATTTTCCCATTTATTGCAGTGTTTAAAAGATATTTAAAAACTATATTTTTTAGCTGCCATCACCACACCATCTGGAGGCATCTTTTGTAAACACTTTAAGCTTACATCTTAGTAGCGCTCCTTTTTATTTTCCTAATTGTTGGAGGTTTGTGGCTATATCCAATAACAAAAGGGTACGGTGTGAATTTATTTCTGTTCTTTGTAAAGTGAATTTTTCTCGCAGATCTTTAAAATATTTATTATCATTTAACCTATTTGGAATTTTTAGAAATACTATATATACCTATGGAGAAAGTCATGCGATGGTAACACGTCAGATTTTTTTCTTCCTGGCGTCCATTTCTGTTTTTAACAGTCGGAACTCCCTTGCCCGCTGTTGAATTGTTTATTTTTGGAAAAACTCCGTCAGTATAGCGTCCCGATGAGTTATAATCTTCAGTGCTATGTCTTTTTCATTCTTGGCTCGTGGAGCGACTCCGACCGTATCTGTTTTGGATTCGTGTCGACCTCTTCTAGCCGTTCGAAAGTGCGATATTCGGTGGCAATGGGAATAGGAGCGAGTTTCATTTCGAGGAAAGAATTATAGCGAACTTTTGATTTACGCTCGTTCTGGATAATCTCTTGAGCTTTTTTTCTCGTTCGAGTCGGTTTGCGGTCCGAGAAGTGATATTAAAAGTCGAAGCAGTGCTTCTCCCTTCGAACGAAATATTTTACGTCGGAGCAGAAATGGAAAAGTCGTCCTCAACGAAAAGAAAAAGACTGTTGCCGCGGCGTATTTTTTGAAAAGCATCTCGCGTTATTTACGGCAAAACTTGTTTTTTTTTACGGAATGCAGTAAATCGTGAAAAAATGTCGGCGGAAAGATTTTTCTCGCTCATGAACGAGGCCAATCCTCCGAAAAGCAATGAGAATCGATTCCATTGGTCCCTGAATCCAGGCATTGTGAGAATTTTCATGTCGTGTTGGCTTCTTTTTCGTAACAACTTTCTTATGCCCATCTGGCGAATGGTATTGTTCATTTCCGACGAGGGAAAAAAATATTTTTTTGTTACAGCTCAAACATTCGCTCATAAAACAGGATTTTTTCGCTTTCGGCGATCTGTCTTGTCCGAAGTAATTGCTAGACGACGGCGTAGTAGTAGTTGCCGGAGTGGGAGAGCTTTACAAAAAAAAACATCCAGCTTGCGCCATATGACTGCCCTATGTATAGTCTTTCCCTTTATTTTTCTATTCTGCAGTTTTTTCTCGTTTTAACACGCAATGGATTTATATCAGGACCTTTAGCGTTATTGCTTCCTACACATTTCATAAGGGCGAAAAATTAACGCTACGTCGAAATGGTGACGCCTTTTTTTCCTCTTGAATTTGGTGAATTCCATGGCGGGTTGCCGAAGCATGATCATGCTTCGAGCCATTCCAGGCATAGTTATTTTTTTTTATAAAGTTTGGAAAATTTTCCGTGGAATTGTGGAAGTGTATGCCATTAAATCTGCATACCTGCTTTGAAATTGCGAATTGCTCCATTAAATAAATTTTTGAAACATTTTAATGAAATATTATACGTCCGATATGTGTTCTAATCGAGAATTATGTGTAAGCACGAGGAGGGAAATTGCTGTTTGTCAGAGGCAGTAGTCGTCTTTTTATACATATATTCAGAATCGGGTGACCTCCATTGAGCAAAACAATATTTTTTCGGAATTTATCTATTTTAACAAATTGTAGTCAGTGTGGCAACCTGGTCTAATAATTAACCTTTTTAAATGGGTGAGAGATATATCTTGTATTTTCTTTTTTTATGAATCAAATTTATCATAAAATTGACTTTAAAATGTCGGCGCCCGATCCACGAAATTCCGAAAAAATGAATTAAGAACACCGCGGAGTCGAATAACGTATGAGCAGTGTGAAATTCCGAAAGTTCTTATCGGGAATGTAGAATAAATCAGGGCGGACGAATTAGCTAATTAGCGTCAGAAGGGAAATCTTTCAATTAGCGAGGATTCTGTCTGCCATCTTAACGCCATTAAAGCTTAATAAGACTCGGGAACAAGACGAGTATATTTTCCACGATCTCTCCACGAACCGCATGCCATTCGGATTGCAAGACATCTTCCCTCTTCCGGTTTCCTCTGCCACATTAGACGTCGCCTGTCGACTTCGCCACGGCGATATAATTTGCTCAAGAGCGGGCGGAACGGTTGTGACAGGCGTCGAAAAAGTGGAAATTCTGCCCGGAAAACCCTTTTTTTAGGTTGTCTAAATGTATGAGAATATCATTTTTGTTCGTCCGGTGATCAGCGCCAAACCACCATTCAAAATATTAACCTTGATAAAACACAACGCTTAATTTCTTAAATTTACTTTTTAGCACGTTTTTTGAAAAGTAAAAAAACGTATTAACGTGATCACACTGTCTAGACCAGTGTTTCTCAACCGGGGTGACATCACACCTCAGGGTGACGCGGGAGTTATTGAAGGGTGACGCAAATATTTGATAAATTCACAGTGTATCATATTCTGGCTTATAAAAATAAATAAAACGAGAAGAATACCTGCCTCTGCTTCTTTGAATGTATAAATGTTGATCTATATGTTGTAGATAAAGCCTAATTTATCTATAAAGATGACTTGAAGGAAATGAAACAGTAAACGGGGTGACGCAGAACTGAAATGGGGTGATGCAAACAAAAAAAAGTTGAGAAACACTGGTCTAGACAGACAAAGGGTTTTCGTTTCGAGTGATATTTGGAAAATTGTTTTTGAATTTGATAATTTTTATCAATCTGTGAATTTTCCACCGATTGTGCTTTCCTGGCGGTTCATAGATTTTTCGCCAGGCAGCCTCAATGACTGGAAATATATAACATTTGAATTAGTATTGTGAGCAAACTGCTGATGCTAGAGTAGTGAGGTTTTCACGGATGGAAAGGTCTAGTGGGAATCTATTCCTACAGCGGTGCGGGTTTCCTCCCTTCAAAGGGGGAGGGTAGATCAGAACCCTGAAAAGTGTGATGAAAACGTGCTTCCACCTCTTTCTTTAGCAAGGGTATCTTACTTGTTTTCTGTAGAAATTATAATATGCTCACAGGAAATTTCTCGTGGATTGATCCAATTCGTCAATTTTATGAATGCGTCGAAAATTATAAAAAAAACTTTTCATTCCTCACGCCGTTATTCTCAAGGTAGATTTCCACTAATTAAGATTGAAATTATTCCGAGGTTATCAATTATCTTTCCGCCCAGACAAGGTCGTCGATCATCATTTTTTACTCGTCTCAACAATCGTTATGGCGACAAGTGTTGACAGAACTTCCCGGAAATTCTTTCTCTTTCTAAGCATCTCTCTTTCTCTCATCTCACAGCTCTCTTCGATAAATGGCCTTTTTCTTGTCGTTTGCGAGGCAAGACTCGCGACTTAGGGGAAAGTAACAATGGACGAAGCGAAAGGACGCCGCGTCTGATTCTATGGGCGAAGGGGAAAAAGGGTATTAAAAGGATAAATGCGTGAGGCGTGGGTGATGAGGGAGCTAAAAGTTCGCGAAGGAAAAGCAATGAGAGGAGGAGGGTAACAGGAGAGAGGGGAAGGGAGAGATAGGGGGAAAGGAGATATAGGGGAGGAGGAGGGAAGGGAGATATAGGAGGAAGGGAGAGATAGGAGAAAGGGAGAGATAGGAGAAAGGGAGAGATAGGAGAAGGGAGAGATAGGGGGAAGGGAGAGATAGGGGGAAGGGAGAGATAGGGGAAGGGAGAGATAGAGGGACGGGAGGGGTAAGGGGAAGGGAGAGGTAGGGGGAGGGAGACATAAGGGGAAGGGAGAGATAGGGGGAAGGGAGAAATAGGGGGAAGGGAGAAATAGGGGAAAGGGAGATATAGGAGGAAGGGAGAAATAGGAGAAGGGAGAAATAGAAGAAGGGAGAAATAGGAGAAGGAAGAAATAGAAGGGAGAGATAGGAGAAAGGGAGAGATAGGGGGAAGGGAGAGATAGGTGGAAGGGGGAGATGGGGGGACGGGAGAGATAGAGGGACGGGAGAGGTAGGGGGAAGGGAGAGGTAGGGGGAGGGAGACATAAGGGGAAGGGAGAGATAGGGAGAAGGGAGAAATAGGGGGAAGGGAGAAATAGGGGAAAGGGAGATATAGGAGGAAGGGAGAAATAGGAGAAGGGAGAAATAGAAGAAGGGAGAAATAGGAGAAGGAAGAAATAGGAGAAGGGAGAGATAGGAGAAAGGGAGAGATAGGGAAAAAGGGGGAGTTCGGGAGAAGGGAAATATAGGGGGGGATAGGAAGAAGGGAGAAATAGGGGAAAGGGAGAGATAGGGAGAAGGGAGATATAGGGGGAGATAGAGAGAAGGGAGATATAGGGGGAGATAGGGAGAAAGGAGAGATAGAGAGAGATAGGGGAAAGGGAGGGAGGGTGGAAGGGGGAATGGAAACAAAGGAGCGTAATTTGTTTTTTTTTTTTCCGGAAAAATGAAGTCGAAGGGGGAGAAGGGGGGGGGAGAGGCAGATAGAATGGACTGAATATTTTAAGGAGACGCTTTTCTGACACGGGTGAGGGCGGAAGGAGCGGGAAAGGGGAATGAGAGGGTTCGAGGAGGACGAGAACTGTGGAGCCATATCAAAGGAAATAGACCGAGTGTGAAAAACTTTGTAGAGAAGGGAAATGGAAATTGATACCTCGTCTTCTTCTCTTTTTCCCTCGCTCCGAATTGTAGAGCTCCAAAAAGGGTAAACTTTTTTTTGCTGCGGCGCGCTGGAATTCACGGACCAGATTTTTCTATAATGCTCGGGCGGCAATTTAACTCGTTGTTTTGCGCCCTTGCCGTGCCGGAGGACGACTCTGAGTGGAATTAGATGAAATGAAAGTCGCCATCGCTGGGGTTGCTCCGACGGAATCGTTCGTAAATCGATGAAATGCCGGCATTTCGTTCTAAACAGCTTCCCAGTTTATGTTTCGCTTGCTGACGTATAAGGATCGATGTTGACGCGGGAATTGACATTTATCTTTTGTCGTGAAGTTGTATTTTGTCTTGGATTTGTAAATAATCCTTCTTGATTGGTGTTAGATTGCCGAAAGAGAGAGATTGACATGTTATGATATTAAACCGAGAATTGGTGCCTTGATTTTATATCGTAAGGACATCCAGCGGGAATCCAATATTTAAATTAAAGGCTTCACCATTAATTTTATCCAAATTGTTTTTTTAATATCGGTAATTCGAGTGAGCTTTATGAAGGGTAAATTCCAGTTTGTTGCTGTTTAAATCGCTGAGGTGAATTTCACGCCATTTAGGAAATCCGGTTTCCGAATTAATGAACATAAATGCATTTCCACATTAAATAGATTTTTTGTTAATGTTTTGTAACGTATCAATAATTGCTGGTTCATGTTCCCGAATGCACCCGGATGAATGACGGCAAAAATAGGGTTGTTTTCGCATCCACAATAACTGAACTCAATGCGATTATTTTGACAGTATTGAGCCTTTCGCTCATACCGTCGGAAATTCACAGAGATAAACAAATGGTAAAAAATAGCATGGGATTAATTTCACACTGGTTCCATTGTAAATCCATTTTCCCCTTTTCATCCTGAGATGGAATATCATTGCCGATAAAGAATTTAATGTGTTAAAATGTAAGTTTTATTGAAGAATCACGTATACCTCTTAAGTCACGCCACCAAATTTAAACTCACGGAGAAAAAAGAAATTCAAATCGAAAATTATTTTTGTTTTCCAAACTTGAATAAAAAATATTTATTTTAAAGAAGGCTGACCTTGACAGCGTAGAGATATTGCTTTCGCGCCATTGACGCCCGTAATTTATATTCATCATTAACTCATTTATGTTTGTGCTAATAATTAATGAGAATTGTAACATTAATCGCATCCAAGTGGAAAAAACTCGATCGGTAATGTAAGCGAACGGATGTATGTTTTTGATAAAGTCACCTTAGAATTTTTATAACTATTTCCTGTCCAACCCACAAATTAAGGAACGTTAAACAACTTCCACCCGCAAAGGAAAACTTCCGGAAAGAGAGAAAAAAGGGAAAAATGAATAATAGTTTTCGACTCCGATGCTTTCTGCCTAACTACGGGGAAAGATTCTCGTAACCGCCCAATTCCTCCAATCTGCACAGGCGGAGAAGTTTTTTTCCTCGCATCCTTTCTCTCTCTCTCTGATCCTATGTAAGCGACCCAATCCCTCTTTAGTTTCTCTAAGCGAATTTTCCCGGTCGACAGTTTCCCTCCCGGAAATCTATCTGCGTTCGTTGGTCCGGGAATTGAAGGGGGGAGGGGAGGGAAGAGTGGGAGCAGAGGGGGGTAAGTGATTTGGAAGGAATCGGTTCTTCGGATCCGGAGAATCTATGAAGCGAACCACGTTTGGTGGTACGCGGACTTCGGACTAAGCGATGGCTGGAAAATGGGAGAGGGAGATAAAGGTTACAGTAGAGAAAGAAAGAAAGTGAGAGGGGAAGGGAAGGAGACAGAGTTGGATGAGTATGGGTGGATGAGATGGAGTCAAGTTCGCTAGAGATGGATGGGGAGATTGGGCGGAGAAAGTGCCTGGATTGTCCCGATTTTCGTCTCCAACATGTATTAGAGGGAAAGGAAAGCCTTGGAGAATTTCGAAATGAGATCGGGCGGATATTATTTCTTTCTAAATTGACAAGTATTAAATTCTACGTAAATGAGATTAATCTCGGAAAGATTTCTTGTTCTTTTTTGTTGAAAGGGCGGAGACAAAACTGTGGAATTTTTGTGGCCCTTCATTTTTTAAAATTAAATTACCGTTTGTAGCTCTTATATATATCGAATAAAAGAGTCACAGGTTAATGTTGGCACATTGCCATTTTCATTTTGGAAATTGCATGAATTTAAGCCTCCCAACAAAAAAGTAATTACTTGCATTGCAATTAAAGTCTAATCGCATAACTTATTCTCCAGTAATTATCAAGCGGAGATGTTTTCGTTAAGAGCTTCTTCGAAATTTTTAAGCAGTTACAAAAAATTAATTTGTTGTAGGAAAGATAAAGAGAAAGTAAACGGTTGTGAGGCTGGCTAAACCATCTCCCACTTTGAAACAGCTTCGATGTAAAGCTGCGGATGCTTAGCGTAGGACGGAAAATCTCTCAATATAACAGCGGCAAGTGAGAAAGCGGAATAAAGTAAACAGGATCCTAGGTGCTTGTTTGTTAAGGCGAGAGTAAGCGTGTTGATGGGCGGCGGGGAAAGTGATAAAACGAGTATGTAAAGGGACGGAGGAGAGAGAGAGAGAGAGCGAGTCTAAGGTGCAAGCCATAAGTATATGCGGTGTTTACGTTGGGAGAGAGTGTGGAGAATGAGGGGAAAGGGGCCGGGTAAAAGTGAGGGAATGGGAGTTTGTTTGCGTTGGCTAAACCTTTGAACTCCAGACATTAGGGTCGAGTGAAGAGTTCCCCGGGGGTGGGTTGTCGCGGAAGTTTTCAGAAGAAAAATAATGGTTACTAAAGTGTTTGGTTGTCTTAGCCGTAAAAAAAGAGAAGTGAGAAGATAGGTCGGAGCAAGGATCAGGGGTTCGGGATAAGGGGGTGTGAGGCCTGGAAAAGCATGGGAGGGAAGCGGGAGGGGAGATGCAGCACTGGGATGCTGCCTTGATGGAGAGGGAAGGGAACTGTATGGTACGGGAATGGTGCGAAAATGAGAGGGAGTGTTGTGGAAGATATTCCGCGTATAATTCTGGAGCGTAGTACGAGGGAGAAATTGGGAGGGATAAACGGGAGGAGGGTGTGTATGCTGGGCTTCCTTCCCTCGCTCCAGGGTCGACTTCAGACAGTAAGCAAGTGAGGCAATTGCCTCAGGGCGCAGGGTCGAGGGGGCGGCCTCATGCCGCGACTGTCGACGTACTAACCATACTGCCGCCATTTCCTCTTGCCAAGTTTGTTCTTACAGCAGGGGCGGTAACTCTGCTCAAAGAGACGTTTGCAAAAACTGGAGGGAGGTAAGGGAAACACCCAATGCACCCTTTGTGACTCTTTAACACAGTCCGTACGGCTACGGAAAAGAAAGAAAACAGTGATGGAAAACATTGCGCGTAACGTAACGAAATAACGCAATAACGAAATAGTTTTTGTAACGAAATTTTCAAAATTAGTGTAACGGAAAACGTAACGAAAAACAGAAAAACAAAAACCGTTATAACGATATTCTCACGGTGTGGTTGCACACAGAACCGGTCCTAGGCAATCAATGGATACTGTCTTTGCACGGTAGATATATACACCTATCCCTCGATTTACGCGGTGCTTGATGTACACGGTTTCGGTTATACAGGGTCAAGAAATTGCGACCATCTCTCGATTTACACGGACTTGATGTACACGGTTTCGGTTTTACAAGATCAAGAAAATGCGACCATCTCTCGAGTTATTAGTAGGCATCTAATCAATAAGTTCGTGTTAAAAGTCTGTTTATAACATCAAAAGATGACTTAGGTACCTTCTCTAGTGAGATTTACTACCTATTTATTTAATATGTAATTCATTGTATTTTTGCTACACTGTGTCAACACACCAAACAGTTAATTACTTCATTTCCATTAATATTTTTAAATAGAAATTTATTACATAATGTTAGTCCATGAAATGATATTGTAAACAATATCAATTTTAAAAATTATACTTTAAATTAGTATTTAATTCCATTAAATATATAAAAAATGAAAAATGAGAACAAAAATTTTAATTTGTTTCCTTATATAATAAAATAAAGTCCATCCCTCAGTTTGGTGTTATTTATTTCCTGCATATTATGATAAAGTAGGTTATGGATTCAACCTATTTATTTTCAATGTCGTTTTTCTAGCATCAAAATGTTCTGTATAATCCTGTTATAATATTTTTAAATACACCAAAATCAATACATTCATCATTGTCAATATTTATACTGGAAATATTATACGATCAACTGAAAATTTTATATTCAGAATTTTTATTAAATTGTCAAGAGAAGATTAGTATTTGGCTGTAAGAAGTCCATGGAAGTAGGGAGATTATTTTTGTAATTTATCAGCTTTTCACATTTTTGTTGGGATGATATAACATGTTTATGATTGTCATATCTGTAAAAGTTGTACATTCTACATTTGTTTGAAAATGTATTTTGTGAAGCGCATTGTTAAGGAGAAGGTCAGTTATCCAATCGGAGACATCAATCCGCTGACGTAGACGAGACGGGAAGCTGAAATTTGGCATGCAGTAGTTGGATGTGCACAATCGACAATGCAACCCAAAAAATTACAATTATTTCCATTTATTTTGATGCCTGATGTTTTACCTAGGCTAAAACATAAAATCGTATATGGGAGTTTACTCATGTCATATCAGTTTGTGCCGAATATCACTGCCTAAGGAATCGTAAAAACGGTGTTCTATTGTCATTAATGTTGCAGAGAATATGTTTCTTCAGTCAGAAATATCATATTTCCTATCAACTGATCAGCAATTTCATTCGGTTAGTAGTTCTATAAATTCTGATGTGGGTTGCAAACGTAAAGAAAAAAATACATATTTATATAATTGATAGTAGCTCAATTACTTTGGCTAAGATAAATAAAGGTGAAATACTCCTTTAGCCAAACAATTAGAGGGTTACAAACCCAATGCATTTCGCCCACAAGGTGGGCATCGTCAGGGGTAAAACCTGTTTCAACAGTGACTGGGAGCCAACTGCTCCCAGTCACTGTTGAAACAGGTTTTACCCCTGACGATGCCCACCTTGTGGGGGTTTGTAACCCTCTAATTGTTTGGCTAAAGGAGTATTTCACCTTTATTAACATATTTATATAATATGTGAAATAGCAATTAACTCAATTTTTTTAATTTGTGATAACATTTTTCGTTATAACGTTAAAGGTAACGAAAAACGAAAATAAAAATGTGAGTGCAACGAAAAACGTAACAAAAAACCATAATTTTTTTGGCCGTAACGAAACGATTTTTTTCGTTTGCCATCACTGAAAGAAACAATAAACGGAGATCCAATATATATATATAGTTAACATAAATATTGGCACGATTGTGTGATAATTTTAGATATTAATGAATTAGTAAAGTAAAATCTTGGTCATCGGAGATCCACGGAACATGAGGGGGGGGGGCAAAAATTTCCCTCCTCAGGGCGACGAAATGTCTAAAGCCGGCCCTGCCTCGCTCCCTCTCTCTCTCTCTCGTAATTGCAGGATGAAGACGAAGTTTGCAAAAGTGAGGAAAGTGACAGCGTCTAGTGGAGTCGTGACGTATTAGCGGTAGGAGGATAATATATTGTGGCTATAGCGGTCGTAGTTCAAAAATTATCTTTGTACATTCGGTGAATGGGGAAATATGTCGTCACAAAACGTGAGAATCTTCCCGAAAAAATACTGAAGTTTTCCTGCCTATAATTATCTTTCAGTTCAAATATTTGGTAGAAAACTTAGGTTTTTTAGGATTGGCAAACTGGAAATTGGAAATGTTCGTTTTTCGGTTGCATATTTAGGCTGTGGATAACCTATAACAGGGGCCCGAAACCTCTTCAATGTGGCTCTTGTAAAAGTAGGAACGATAATAAATATAATCAAATCAACGTCATAGTGATTAAAAATGTAATTTATTATGTTTAGTAAGAAAAAAGGCGAACAATTCAAATTAATGGTACTAAAAAAGACGATTTTAACATCATAGAAGTGTACGACAAGACTGCTCAAGAGCACCGCGTTGCTCCCGAGCCCCAGGTTGCATTCCCCTGGTCTACTAAATGAACTGTCCAAATACAATATACCTAAAAGTATTTTATTGTTTATAATTTATTACGTAACTTGCGAAAGATTCGCATTCCCATCTTAAAATAATATTTATGAAATTGTAATTACTTTCATTATTTATTAGACTTTTTCTCAATGTGAAATGCATCACGGTGAAGTTTCTTGTCTGCTATTATCCTTCAAAATTTCGACAGAAAGGCATGATTAAAGTTTTCAAGGTATTTACCGGTGGCCTGTTATGGCTTCCTAAATTGATAGCGAGGAAACGGAGAGGGGGGAATAACAAACCGCGAAGGCGTGTCGTAATTTGGAGAAAGGGTATGTTCGAACGTGTCTGGATTAAGGAGCTGATGAAGGCCTCTCTGTCTTGGAACGAGGATAGTCTCTTTAATATCGTGAAGCATTTAAGTCCGCCAGCTAACATTTCACCGAGGTCGTGCCGCTAACGTTTCCCATTCCTACGTCAAACTCGTGACTTTCTGAGGATGGCGCCTATTATGTTGTCTCTCCATTCGTACCCAGCCACTGTTTACTCTTAATCATTTAAAATTTCCTGGGAGTTATTGATTATTTTCTTGCGCAAAGGCTGAGGAGTAAATTACTAAGAATATATTAAGAAAATATCCATTTATGAATAACGAAATAAACTGTTGCTATCTTTATAATTGGCAAGTGACTATTTAAAATGGCGTCGTTTATAACCGTGATTGTATGTTTCATTTTATGCGGACCCATCACTATCTACGGGTAGGGCCGTGATTATGGGGTGGAGATGGTTACCCAAACCATCTTGTCCTTACAACAAACTTTATTTCTTGATAACTCTTTCTTTTCTTCAAATCGTCTGATATTTGAAGAATCCTTTTCTTTCCTTTACTCGCTTGCCGTAAAACTTCAATCGCATCTCCTCTGAGGGAATATCTGATCCGATCCTACTTCGTCTTTATAATCAGTTGTGTTATTTTATTCATCTATTTCATTTAGTCCCTTATTCTCCGTATTAACGTGTAGTGGATTTCCAATATTCATATTATTTTTCCTTAGCTTCCACATTAACTCAATAGCAAGATGGTGCTTCATATTCGCTATTTAACTAACTTCTAACTTATATTTTCATTGTTAGGCGTTATTTACAAGCAAAGCCATAGTAGCGGAACGCCTTACGTGCACGTCTCGTTCGTCCGTCTGTCATAACTTTTATCTCCTGAGCCGGAAATAAAAATTCGAGAAGATCCCAAGCATAACATCACATATTTTGTTTAGGTCGATCGTTCTCTCGGCAAACAACAATTAAAAAACCATATTTTTCTCTGCCAAGCTCTTGTATGATCTGTGAGTTATAGACTAAAACATTTATCCGAATAGAGGACAACATTTACCGCAATAATGTTTGTGAGACCACATAATTACGACTTGTAAAGAACCGCCCAATCTTTCGATTTCGTTTTATACGCATTTCCCCTAAAGGACGCCTTTGAAACCTGTCTGTATTCCATTTATGGATTATATACTTTTTCTTCTTGTATAACTTATTATCAGAAGTGCATTTCTGTTGCGGACACCTGCTTTTGTTAATGTATTCTTCGATTATCAAATATTTGTTTCCTTTCCCTGTCTTTTGCTTAATTCATTCTTAATATACATTGAAAATCTATATAGGATAAAAAAACTTTACGCCTTTCTCTGTGCTTATTTCGTTTGTATCATCTACATAATTACAGTTTTTTCATAAAGTTCTTATTATTCTTTTCTTGTTATTTCTTTGAGAGATTGTTGTAATCCGACAAAACGCTCACTTCAGTCCCGGTTGTACCACATTCTCCTTCATAATAATATCATTCTTATCATCTCCATTGCATTTCTTATTATCTTGCATTTTCTGAGGGAACTGTACGTAATTTATTTTCTGACTTTCTTAAATGCATAAATTGCTTAAAATAATGGTTATATGTAATGCATGAAAGTGATGCTTAGTTCGCGAAGAGTGAGTTGACAGCGTACGAATTTCGTAGATAAAATTCCATGGATTAAAATACAAACCCCATTATTAGTTTCTTCTTCTTTCGAGCATAGAGCATCAGACAAGCGTTACCATAATTTCCAATGGAACTTGATAAATATTCCGAACTTTAAAATTTAAGGATCTTTCTCTGTCTTTTCAGTTTACTATAGCGCTGATGCCATGAACTGTTCCGCGATATATACATCATTTAAAAATTCTATGGCATTTAGCTCTACTGTAACTGTTGTCACATTTTCCTTCCACATTCTATTGTGCTCCCAGTAGGGTGTCTGCATACAGCGCTTCAATCGCTCATGGTGGCTTAGTTTTCTAGGTCGGCACCGCGTTTCGTTTGAGGGAGTGAGAGTCTCCCTATCTCTCCCTTTCTCTCTTTTTATCATTCTCTCTCTCTCTCTCTCTCTTTTCTGGAAAATCCTTAATTGCTCTCTTGCGAGTGGCTTTTAACGGAACAAGTCATCGGCCGTTGGAGTACCTTCAGCACTTGCTTCTGCAGTTGTGTTGTCGATCGCTCCGTGTAATGATGGTCTGCGTCACTCTGTCTTGTCTTCATGCGTCTGCGTCCTTCACGTGCAATTGTTTCAGTTTTCTGTTTGCGCTTTATGGAGATGCTTTCAGTTTTTCCATCCTATTCATTAATACCCTTTTTCAGAAAATGTGTGTATTAATAAAATCTAGAGTTTGACACCAACTTTAATGTGCGAAGCGTGACACATTTTACCCTTAAAAATATAGTTGTGATGTTGAATTTGTGATGAATAGGTTTTAGGGCATGAGTTTCTTGTTTTTTTTATTGGATTGAAGGATTTCAATTTCATAAAATGTGAGCGATTCTTTTACGTTTTTCGCGTCGCCAATTATTTAGTGTTTAAATCCATATTTCCTTTACTGATCTATAGTACTAAGAATATGCCGTGATTATTTTCGTGATAATGTTCCACTAAATTAGCGATCTAGATATTATTAATCGATTCTCCATATCTTTAATTTCTATTTCCTTCAATATCCCCATTTTCAGTATTGCGTGGAGCTTTGCGGTATGCTATCAATTTTATTTAGAAAAATTAAAGTTATATCACTAAAAAATAATCAAATGCATTACTGTTTTTCTCTTAGTTATTGCATGCATGCGTCTAAACTTTTTTATTCACTCTATTTGCAGTTTCAAATGTACATGTACGTATTATCTCTTTGAGCGTAACGAATGGGGTTGCAATCCTCTATATATTTCCATATTTACGAATATCTGACTATGTTTTTCTTAACCAATCGTATTCTGTGTGTGCGGCTCTTTCTGTATAGAGTATAAAATGTGAATTGGAAAATCCAAGCTGTGATCTCATACTGTCGCTATGCACACAATATATTTCTCGCGTGCCTCTCTGCATACGATCTCTGTCTCACATTCTCAATCACCTATACTCGCGATTCCAATCTTCATTCCTGCACTCTCCCCGCATATACTCCTCTCACGCGCTCTCCCTTCCTATATTTCCCCTTGCTTTTGTCTCGATTCCTATTGTCTGAGCACGCAATCTCCTGAACCGCCATTGCCATGCACATCTCTTCCTCTCATTTTTATCTCTCTTCCTCTCTATGGGCGAGCAATCTCTATGATGTGTAAGATGTGTGGCTTATGTGTGTGTGTGTATATATATATTATATATATATATATATATATATATATATATATATTTATGTGTGTGTGTGTGTGTGTTTGTGTTTGTGATGCCGCCTAGGAAACCATACGTTAAGTCGCCATGCTAAATTGTTCAGTACAGCGAAAATACTGCTCGCGTGTAAAAAATATCGTTTTTGAGGTTTTTCTTCCATTTGTTAGTAGAAGTCTTCCACTACGAGTTACAATCGTGAAAGTGTTACCTCATCAGAAAATAGGAAAATATTGGCGTAAAAGTGAGCAAGTCAGCTTTGTTGGAATCATACCTTAAGTCGCTATGGGAAAATATCATAGGCTTTTAAATTAATATAAAATCACCCAAAGCATTTATTTGACCTGGAAAGCTCGATTTTTTGTTTTGTTCTGAATTTTATGCTCTATGCATTGCAGCAATAAACAGGAAATCCAATTTTCCGACTTACGGTATGGTTTCCTAGGCAGCATCATATGTATGTGTGTGTGTATATATATATATATATATAAGAAAATGTATGGGAGAGAGAGAGAAGGAACCCTTCCCATTCCACCCATCACTCTCTCCATCTACCCATGTCTCTTTTATTGACTGACTGACGCCTGACGCCATAAGCGTCGGCATATGGCATATCGCCATGGTTACGCCCTCTCATATGTGCCTTCCATTTTCTAACTCTTCGCGCCGGCGGGTTATTCGCGCACGAGCGGCGGAGAAAACGGAATGGGTTAGGGAGGGTTATAGGGATGGAGAGAGAAAGGAAGACTTTTTTCCTTGCGTCACGCGTTCCGTCCGTCAGTAGGAATTTGCTCCGAAAATCGAGTTTCTCTGCCCCCTCGCCCCATTTGACGGACGGTATTTTTTAATAAAGCCGGTAGATGGCTCCGTGTTTTATATCCCCTCTCCGTCTCTCCCCTCAGTTACGTCAGGTCTCCTAATCTTATCTCGGTTTAATCTGCGCATCGTAACTTCCGTTTGTCTTATGTTTGTGAAAACAGGCGTCGAGATCCAGTTTATGTCGCGTTTAAAATAACAAGTGTCGCCGGAAATTCCGAAGTTTTGCGGCCCAATTGATGAATGCATTCGTTTCTCTGTCGTAATTTAGGTTTTTGCTCCTCGTAGTCAGAAAAGCAATGATTTTTAAGGTAAGAAGCGTCCTCACTTTATCATCCCTATTAATTACGCGTGTGACTTAGTGAACAGCAGTGCTTCTGTTACTAGAACATAAATCTGAATATGAACTGTGACGAAATATGAGAGCTGATGGCGTTGCTGTTATTTACACTTCGAGTTTATTTAAAGTTGGTTCGTTTAGAGTTTTGATTATCGCCATAAACTGTTGCCATTGAATCCGTTCAAGGTCGGCTCTCGATGCTTTTCCATGGAAACAATGGCCGATGCTCTTTCAAGAATTTCAATTTAACGATGCCATTGCGATAGCTCACGCGAGAGCAGTCCTCACATTTCGTGCATTGCGATCCTTGTTGTTCATGCGGTTATATTGTGTCTTATCTGCACTTTTAGATCTCTCATTTTTACAGTGCCAGTGTTTTAAATATTTTTAGCGTGTGGATGATGGCCCTGTATTATAGTTTAGATCAATTATCAAAGGTGTTGCGTTTTAAAAGCGTTTAATCTTAATTTCTTTTTACGACCTGCCGATTTCCTCTTGTGTACCCGCAATGCGTATCTAAGAGGTAGTGCAGTGAATAGTTGGTCAATTTCAAAGGTTTAGGAAGAAAGTTGACTTCCTATTTTTATTTTTATGGATATTTTGTCAACGGTGGAATGGAGTAAAAATACAACTGAATAAAAGTTTTCGCTAATTTTCTAGAGAATGATTGAATTCGTGTTGGGATTCACGGGCTGCTGTTATTATTCACGTGTAGTTGGTGTTACATTTTCATAGTCATGACCATTCAATATAATTATTCCCATTTGTAGGAACGATGTTTTTTTGTGATATCGTTCGTGGAATCGTTATTCGAGCGATTATGTCTCCATCTAGCTTTCGCCTCTTGGTTTCTGTTGTAGAGTCATCGGAAGTGCCTTTTCCCCCCTAAGTTGGAAAAAAAACGACCCATGAAAATGTTTAGATTTAATATTTTTACTGTAAAATTACTTGCCAGTGATAGTCATTGTCATGGTTTACGCCATTTTGTCATCTTGTGATGGTATTGTTATTTTTGTTTTTATTTAGGACGTGGTTCATAAAACCATGGAAGGTATATTATTTATCGAACCATGGACATTTCACGGAGATTTTAATTTTGCTTAGGACTGTAGTTTTAACTGAGGGCCATACGTAATGTTAAAGATTTTGTCAGATTTAATTCAAGCTGATATGCGTGCGTATATCTCAAGCCGATTGACAGGTTCTCCATAGTGAAAAATTGTTTCTCAAAAGTTTAAAAAATAATATAATTGGTTAATAGCGCGACACAACTTTTCAACAGTCGTATACAGTTATTGGTTTTCTAATACGTGGAAGATAATGCATAAATTTCGTAAAAAAACTGAGGCGCAAATAAAATGTTCAAAATGAAATTATAACATGAAATTTTTCTCTTCCTATTCATAAATGCTGTTCATATTTGTGAGATATTAGCGCCTTAAGAGGCTTTCACAGTTCAAAATACTTGGTGCACACCGAAGTGATTCTTTTTTTAAAGAATATGCTTTTTATCAATTGACGTATGCTTCACAAGCTAGTTAAACGATAGCAGGTCGAATTTTAGCCGTCTTGCGAATAAAATTTCGCCATAAATCGCATTGTTTCTTTCTTAATTTTATGAATATAGCAGCGCCCACAACTCCGCCATCATCTCTCTTTTGCCGATCCCTCAGCACCAACCTCACGAATCATTGAACTCAAACTAAGGCGAAAATTATAAACTAATTGCTTTTAGAACCTTTTTCTCTCGCGAAAAATATACTAAAATATGTCTTTTAAAAAGATTTCTGCTGAATTTTCCTCCCCTTACCCATGCGGTTTTTCTGTAAGGTCGAATGATAATGTACCATCGCTGCTACCGCGGTCGTTTGGGTCCTGAGAGAACCACGCGCAGGTTACCTTCGTCGATCACTCGCGTCTATACTTTTTGGAGTAAAATATCAATGCAATTTTGCTCGATCTTATTTCTTTTTTGTAGAGTGCGGCTCGTTTCTTTCCTAGTCCCTTCCATGATTCACAAAATGCATCCGCAACAGTTACCTTTATGTATTTCAGGTTTATAACATCGATTTTTTTCGTTCCCTCCATTCCTTTCCCTTGCTGAAACTAATCTTTTAGCTAGAAGAATGTCACATCGATGTCGTATGTTTTCGTATTTCCGTCTTCAGTATCTGATTCTGGATTAATCTTGCATGATAGTTATTGTACACAGAATTTAGTAGCATTTCTCTGGCTCTAGGGCAAGGATGTACGTGGCTCCCTTCTGTATTGGTCTGGACTGAAGTTAGGTAACATCATCAGATATCTTCACTAACATTCCCATCAGGTATATTCTCTATTGCAGTTGTTGAAAAACCGTATAACATTCTTACATTAATAGCAGAAATAAGTAAATTTAAATTCACTAGATCGAGGCTTACTAATAATTGTAACATTACTGATGGGTGATTGTTAGAGTATAAAATGCACCAAAATTAACTTAGTGCTGGTAAATAATAAGAAAAGAAATCGAAAATGTACGTAAGATTGCAATGAAAGTAACTAAATTTCATAGCAGTTACACATTAATGCGATTGAACATTGCGTGATGTGCCATATGGGTCACATTTATTTTGAATGATAATAGGAAAATTTAGAGTTCTACAAGCATTGCAACTTTCCTATACATATTTATCCGAACATTTAACCTTTTCTTTAACAATTGAACAAGGCAACAAATCCTCCTCTTCCTCAAGGTTCGGCAACGTGTATCTTTCGAATACCGCTGTTTACCAATATTCTAAATTTGAGACCGCACAATTAAATTCATTTTTTTATTCTTAGCTTTAGCTTTTTTAAGTGTAATACATCCTGCATATGACTCAGGAACGGAATGAAACGGTACGGAATGAAACCAAAAGAAAAAGAAAATCACTTTTGAAACCCTGTTTTCTGTAAATTTTCCCCGAATTAGCGTGCCAAGTACAATGACTTCGTGTGCCACCTCGAGCACGTGCCAATGCTTGCTGATCCCTACTTTAGGGCGTTGGGACACTGAAAAGTCTGTGTTCTTATCTATTATTTGAAAGTGAGAGGTGAAGTAGTCCATGAGATTTTCCGCTTTCTGCGCCTCCGTTTTCGGCCATCGTCTTCTTGGCCAAACACTCCTTTGTTCGTGTGAACGTGCTTCTCCTTCTGCCATCCTTTTCTGCCGCAGCTCCGGAAACGTACCTTCTCTCTACCGACCTTCGCATCACAGTATCCCTTCTCACTTTCCCACCCGTTAAAGGCGAGTCCCCTTCTCTCCGTTCCCGCGCAAACTGCCGCCTTAACTTCTTTTGTTTCTATTTTCCTTCGAAAACGTTCCATTAAGCCCTGTTAATGCACCGACACTTCTCATTTACCTTCTTGACGGCGAGGGCCAAGTTCCATAAGACCGCCTCTTCCCGCCTTTAAAGCTCCCTCTCATTTTTCCTTTATTCCCCTTTTCCCGCGCTGCGTCAATCTCTTCCCATTCTCCCGCGCAAATTTTTTCTACGTCACGCGCGCGCCATCTTGTTCGCCCGCCGAGTTTGCCTACTCTCTCTCTTTCTCTCTTTCTATTTTTCCTTTCCTTGTTTTACTCGCCCCCTTGCCTTTTTCATTTCCACCTCAATTCTCCATTCTCTTTCTTTCATGTTCTTTCTCATTTTCTGATGCCATTAGCGAAAGAGAATACTCATCGAAACCACATTTCCTGAGGGAACGTGCCATAGAATTACGCCATCCAGTAATTGGTCCATCGCTCTCTCTCTCTCTCTCTCTCTCTTGTCGGCGTGCGTGTGAGATGGTATTGCTCCAGAGATACGCATCCTTCCTCCTTTTCTCCTTGCGGTTTTCTTTTACGCGCGTTAGCGGGAGGAATTATTTTCACGCTTCCTGCCTCGCCGTAAAACTAAAAGGTTGAGCCCATTTGACAGAAACATCTCATATTTTTTGGAACCGAATTTCTGGGGGAAATGTTCCTAAGAATGATATACAACTTTTTATTAATTTATTTCTTGCCGGATTCAAATTTAAAATTCATGAGGTTAGATTTTATGAGGGTCGTGTACGGTTACAGGCATGGAGTTTATTTTTAAATCTATCTCTTATTTATTGTTATATTTTATCTTTAAGCGGCTTAAGTTGTGTCTTTTTGATTTTATTTTACAAATATTTACATTTTCGAAGGAAAGCGTTGACCTCCTGCAAATAGCACTCTTCATAGCTTTATCTTTATTTTAGATGTCCGAGTATTTTTTGCTAATTTATTTTGGATTCAACTAGTCAAAAGACATTTTTTATGTACAAATACTCCGAGATATGATGAAGCTTTGGTGGAAAAACGTAAAAGTATCTCTACAAAAATGGTACGTCAAAAATATGAATATTGCTAGTTTTAATTGATAAAAAGTTGTACTATTTTGAATTTGTCAATTTATGTTTTCAAGTCAGACTTTCGGAAGAGCTTGTTTTAACGTATTGCATAGATACGTAGAAATGGATGTCATGATTGTTTTATTTAAAAAAATTGGAGATCATTTCGTCTGAAGGAAATGGTTAAAAATCGCCGGATCCGTAAGCTATTGCAGTGTTTGAATTTGACTGGTATTTTAGACATTTGTTATTTTTTTACAGTGGAACAATAAACTTACAATGTGTTTTTTTTCTTCCTTAGGTAAGTTTCAAGTTTTCGGATTTTTGTCCTCTTCTAATGTACGCTGTTATCGTAAGTACTATTTTAAATATAATTCCTCTCCGACGCAAATGTCTTTAAGTTGTGGTAAATTTATATGAATTTGTTTCGCCATACTGTTTCGTGATTTTTCTTCAATCGAATGCATTGGGCTATTTATTAAGCACAGCATAGTGTTGATTATCCATACTAGTTTGCAACGGACCTTATTTATTCGTAAAATTGAGTATATAACGCAATAGAACGATATATAAGCTACATGTCCGTGTAGAGTTGTATCGTGTTTTCATAACGCACGTGCATACTGCAGTGCCTTGTCGCAGTGGTTTCCAAACTGTAGAGGGCGCCACCCTGGAGGAAGGCGCAGTTTACAAGTCGGGGAGGAGGGTCCAAACATTTGGCATTACTAAATCTGTTTAACCACCCCTAATCGTGAGATCTTCAACATGCGGCCGTCAAGTTATAGCTTCCAAATGGCTAGAACTTATCGTTTGCGTCCGTTTTTTTCTTGAGGTGCTTACAATAATGCCAACTCTACGTCTAGTAGGTATTTTTTACCTATTGTGATTGAACATGAAATAGAGGGGGGAGTGGAGGCGCAAGGGCAGTTTTCTTAGGTGAGAGTGGGTTTAGAAAAGTGTAGAAACCGCTACCTTACCCTTTCTACAAGCTTGTAACATGCAATTCAAAATTAAAATTAATTTTACGCTACACAAAACTTGGGCGCCGTTTTATTTACCGCTAAATCTTGAAGTCTATTTTATTTAAAGGAATGGCGGAGTGGTTAGAGCGTTGGCCTTCCACGCAGCGGTCCCGGGGCCCCGGCGGATGTCGGTTTTTCAACCTGGGATCGTCCCGTCCCCTACTTGTGTGATTTGAGAAGACAGCGCAAGTCAGCGCTCCGTCCTTCGTAAGGGACGTTAAGCGGTTGGTCCCCTTGGTGCTCTTCGCAAAGAGTAGCCTAATGCCGGCACCGGGTTTTCCTCCTCCCTTGTGTGTTCGGTGTGGAAGGAGTAATAGCTATCCAAGAAGTTGTTTAGCCAGAAATACCATATAAACAAACAAACTACTTTATTTAAAGAGACAATGACGTTTGCTTAATTGACGCTATTCTTAATTTCTCTGTGAATCTTACATTTTAAAAAATTGTTTGCCTCAACTTCAGTTTTCGACAGTTTGATTTTTTATGATACGCGCTTAATTTCAACGCTGCTATAATTTACTTTATTTGCATATACTTACTTTTCGACGAATCGCTAAACTGTAGTGCATTTCGAATATTTAGTTTTTCTCTTGTTTCTTGCAGCATAATTTTTACCAAATTATGTTAGTCATAATTTTGAATTAAAGTTAGATGTTGTGTTTCCACCCTGTAACATCTGGCCGCAGAAACCAGGGAACCATTCAATCGCAATTCATTTAAGAGAGCAAACACGAGATCTGAGATTGCGATTTTCGTAAAGAAATGAGTCATTATGTCTCCTTTTGCTGCCAAATCCTCTTATAAAGTTTAAACGAGTTTCTACGGGAGATATAACTCTCATTCACTCTAATCTTTTTCTCCCTTATCTCCTCAATTTGAATCCGTTTCTCTGTCTCTCTCTCTCCCTCACGGTGTTAAATTCATTAGGAAGTCGATATTCCTCTCCTAACTCCTTTCTTTCTTTATATTGCTATCGTATACACCGAACGAACAATCCGTAGACTTCATGTGCTGTCCATTAAAAAATTTTGCAGTTTTTATTTTTACATTTTGATTTGACGAAGTTCTTATATTTCGGTCTTAATTTGCAAAATGTCGTGTTGCAGATTAAATGGAAAACCAGCGTGTAAACTTAAACCCGAGTTAACAGTATTTTGCCGGGCAGGATTGAATAATGTTAAAGCGGAATTCCTCTGAGGAACGTCTTCTAATTGCTGTTTATTCAGTCGTGCTGAGGGAATAACTATTTGGTTTCCCTCGCTTGAGTTTCCTTTTTGCCAGAAGACGCACGTGGAAACTAAATCTAATCTTTTGTCTAATGTTAGTGTTTACCTGCGTGTACAAGTGCATCGAAAATGGGCAAGTTTATATTGCCTAAAGCCTAAACTGTTTAACCATAAAAATATTAGATAATTAAACTACTTGGTGCACCAATACAGCTATACTCCAGTGTACAATAATCATTGAACCAAAGGATCCAACCGAGGGAAGTCACTTTGTTGGCTCGCCGTGCACCCTTAGCCTCAACGCTGAATTTACCGATTTAAAACAAGACTTTATTAGGAGGGAATTACTATTCTTCGCCGCGAATCCACAGCGAGAATGGAGTAGCCTTTCGGTGGCGCCTACTTGTTCCGTTTTATAACCGTCTCTATGCCGTGCGCGCCGTTCCAATCTTCTGAATTATATATCGATCAGGACGTCGTCGCTCCGGGATGGAAATGCCCTTGTTCCCTCGAGCCTCATCGCCGCTCCTTGATAATCGAGTCAAGTTTCGTGGACGGGAATTCCCTCCCTTTTTCCTCCCTCCCTCTCTCCCTCCCTTTTTCATCCTCTCTCTCTCTATAGCCTTCGATTCTTATCACCGGCACGCTCCCTCCACGCCCACTTTCGTTCCAGAGATCTCATTTTCATTCGATTTTCGCCAATATTCGTCGTCGCTACGGGCGATGCTACGGGAGTTGGTTTCCTCTTTCTTGAATACCCAGAGAGCTAAAGAGGAACAGGGTGTGGTGAGGATAGGGCGGACCTTTTTATCGTCGCTCGAAGACGACTCGATCCCTTTCATTCCGTTCTCTCACTTACAAGGACTAGAGAGAGACGTTTTTTGTTTTGAGCCAAAAGCCGGGACTTCGAAATATACTCTGGTCGCTGGTTTTTTAACGATGTCTTTTTTTCGCGATTTCCTCCCGGAGAAAACACTACCCAAACTATAATAAACAGTGTTAGTGGCGAAATTTTTTATTTAGTTTACGTGTCTGTTAACCTTTAGATTTTTGATAGCCTAAATGTTTGTCATGATTTCGTTGGTTGTGCTTTTCATTAAGTAATAGTTAATAATAGTTCTACCGAAACTCCTATCCTTGATAAATTCCATTTTTGCGACCGTGGATGATTTTTTCTTCACTGCGTTCACATTCCATCGCCATCACGAAAATGTTAAAATACGTCTCACTTAGTTGTCTTAAAATAACATTAGGAAAGAATTGCACTTTTAACATAAGAATAAAGAAGTGGGGATCTGTACCGAACAACTCATTCGGCCTTCTTATCTCCTCGTTTCATCAAGGGCGCTCGAGTGGGCGCCGTAAAAATGTATAAATAATGCCAGCAACTCGTATATTTTTTCTCTTCTCGACATGCAGTCCCTTTTAACGCTTCACCACTTCGGCATGCTCTCAGCAAAGGCATCAAGAGATTTTTTTAAATTTCCTTACGAAAATCCATTCCGACTACATACTTCAAAAAACCATGCCAACTACTCAGAAGAACTTCAATTTCCCACGCAGGCAACATGCGCGCGCCTTCGGGGAAAATTGTTAGGGAAGAGGAGGAAGTCTCATTCACCGAAAAATAAAAAATAAATGAATTACCAACCTAAGTTCTGTTTGCTCTTTTCCTTTCTGGATCTTCATTCCTTTCCCCGAGCGCAATCTCGGCTTCACCCTCCACCCTTTCGGTCTCTCTTTCGCTGTTCCCTTTTCTCCTTATCCTTTGGACTCTAAGACACCACTTTTAGATCCGTATCTGGCCTTTTGTCTCATCTTGAAAAAAGGGGACTCAAGACGAATTCCGCGAGCTAGCTGTTCCCCCCAACCGCTGCTAGATGGTGCTAGTGTTCTCCATTTTCTTTCTTCCATCGTCTTCCTTTTTACTTAGGGAAATTCCTCTTTTAAAAGAGAAGGGTTTTTGAATTTTCACTCTGCTCCTCTTCTTCCTACTTGGCCAATCCTTATTTTCCTCTTACTTTTTGTCTCGGTATTTTTCTTTTTTTAAACCTCAACTCGGCACGTCCGGAACCGCCACGCTCGCCCCACGGTTATTCTCTTTCAAGGATATATTTATACCTCCGACTTGTCTTGCGTTGTGTGCAGCAGTGTGTTAATTTTTTGTGTGGAAAATATCAATGAGCTGTGGTGAATATCCATTGGAGCTCGAGATATAATAAATAATGTTTAGTTCCCTCGATGTAATTCTTAGGGTGAAGGAAAATGTTAAATAACCTGTGTATCATAGAAAGGAAAGCCAATTCTGACACAGAATTTAGTAGGTTTTGAGTTACCTAAAAATTTTAGAGTTGAGATTATTCGTTTCGGCAAATGGCGGAACCTCGGCAACGCATCTTACGCTTCGCTCCACGCGTGCGATACCGTTCTAATTAGATTCGTCTGTGGACTCAATGCTGGTCTGTAATGAGTTTCGAAGGGATACGGAAGTCTGCAGTTGCCAGTGTTCCTGCACATTAACAAAAAATAACATTACTTAAAAGTTAAGATCCCAAATTTGCTAATTTCCCAATTCAAGAAGTGCACAAAAACATCTATGAAGAGAGAAAATAGAAAACGTATACCCAAACTATAAAATTGATTTAAAACTCTTTTCCAAATACGTGCTTGAAATTATTTCTTCCATGTTTTCGAAAGTGGGCAATTCAAATAACAATTATTGAGCTAACTTTATTTATTGAATCCAGTAGATAGTATTTCCTGTGGTCCTATTCCGAATGCACGTTTGAGTTACTACGATATATAACCGTTCTCAAAGTCAATTCACCTATCGCTGAGTCTCAAAGTTCTCACCCATTTATGACAACAAAAGCTATCTTATTCATCTTTTGGACACTGGTTTCGGTCTTTAACTTTCCTGAAATTTCTTCTGCTAACCGTGAACTTTCTATTATAGGCACACTTGTGAACAGATTAATGACGCCGCGGGAAGTTAGCCTATAATCGAGTTGGCTAGTCACATCTGTTAGTTTCGCTGCTTATTCGACAGAATTTAAAATGAACTTCCAACTTTCTAGTTTGCTAACCGTATTCTTGACTGTAAGCACTCCTCTGAATTAATTCCAGGAAATACCTACTCAAATACGAGGCAAAGACTAAAAATTGGACGATTTAGGACAGTTGGAAATTCAAAACCATCCTTAAAGCAATAACTACACTACACGTGCTTTTTGAATGTCTTCAGTAGTGTAGCCCAGTGGTTCTCAACCGCTGTGCCGTCAGACATGAAATGGTGTGCCGTGGAATTTTGGGAGAAGCGAGAGAGATACACTGGAAAATGGGGGCGGTGTGCCGCTATTACTTGTTTTATTTGTGCAAGTGTGCCGCGGGATGAAAATGGGTGAGAAACACTGTTGTAGCCGATGATGATGGCTCTCTGTTGAATTCTGGGTCGTTTTAATTTTTGTAGAAATAAATCTGAGAGATTAGCATATCAGGAAAATTTTTGCGATAAATTTATACGAACACCACGGCTGTAAAAATTCATTTTGTGATGATTTTGTGCATTTTAGTATGTTTTCCCGTGATAAATGTTTTTGGGAAACTGACCATTTTTGTTTATATCTAAAATAATATATTGTGATGTTTAAGTTTTGGAAAACTGTTATATACCTTTGCTATAACTATAGAAATCCGTTTGTCTGTCTCAACATCTAAAAAGTGTCTGGTAGCCGGCATGAATTCTTCGGCCCATCTCTTGACCCATCAGGGACGGAGGGGACAGACAAACGACTTTATTAGGGCGAAATTGAGACTATGTAGTCCCTTCTTACATTTAACCCTTTCGTCATATAAGTAATTACAATATTTACAAAATAAGAGAAATTAATTACATACAGATTTTAACAAAATACAAATTAATTACAAGTTAATATATTTGTTAGTAGATAACAGAGCATTACCGAAGAATGTTAGTTTTGTGGGTCATAAAAAACTGTGTATCAGATATGTTTTAACACAGAAAAATTCCCACTGCGGAAAACACCTACGAAGAGAAGAGAGGTGTAAAAAACCGCGAAAATTTCTAAAATAATTGAGGGGAAGGAAAAGAAAAAAAATCAATAATACGAGAAACGGAGAAAAAAACATTCATAAATACAAACATATGTACATACATTTATATCCATATATGGGAGGGGGGTGAGAGGGGAACAGGGATTGTAGGGTAAGATATGCCTGGGAGATTACATCGTCATTATGATACAGGAAAATAAATAAAATAAAATTATAAATTTATGCCTAATAAGCGCATTCTTGTGACAACCTGAAAGAAAAGATAGTGTGTGGTTCAATGCATGGGATGTGAGAGGAGATGCTTGTAATACAAGCGTTTAAAAGTGCTTAGAGATAGAGAGTTTTTTATTAACGTTGGAAGGCCATTCCAGAGTTTACAAGCAGTGACAGTAAAGGATTTGTTGTAAATTTCTGTTCTATGAAGTGGAGTTAGTAGTTTATCACATCCTCTGGTATTGCAATGGTGAACTGTATTAATGGTGACAAAATTAGATGAAAGATAACAAGGGATGTTGTTATTTAGAATTTGATACAATAGAGAGAGAAGGTGAAGGTTTCTTCGGGAATCAAGTTTTTGCCAGGAGAGTCGACGGAAGTATTCTGAGACATGGTCAGATTTTTTTAAGATTAAAGATGAATCTGATGCAGGCGTTATGAGAACGTTGTAGCTTAATGGCGAGTTCCTTTGATAAGTCCTGGTATACAATATCACAATAATCGAAGTGAGGAAAAATTAGGGAGGTCACTAGCTGTATTTTTAGTGACGAGGGAAGAATGTTAACGAGAGGCCTTAGAGTGTGTAAGGAGGAGTTTACCGTCTTGCAGATTTTTATTATATGATTATTCCAGGTGAGCGTTTCATTAATTAGAATCCCGAGATTTTTTACGATTTTGCAATAGGGTATAACTGAGCCGTTCAAAGACAGAGGAACTGATTCTGCAAGGTTTATAGATGCCAGTAGTTTCGGATAACCGATTAAAATGGCTTGAGATTTCAAGGGGTTTATGGTGAGAAAATTATCGTAGCTCCATTCTTGAAGTTGGGCCAAGTCATGATTTATGTTAGCTATGGAAAGAGATAAGTTATTGTGTTTTGTGTCTAAGTAGATTTGGAGATCATCGGCGTACAAATGATGCTTGGAGTAAGTTAAGTATTGAGAACATTCATTTATGAATAAAGAGAACAATAGAGGACCTAAAATTGAGCCCTGCGGAACGCCTTGGTTAACATTAAGCCAAGAGGACGAGGAGTCGTTGTAGATGACTTGCTGGAAACGGTTGCTAAGGTACGAAGAGAACCACTCTATTGAAGGTGAAGAGAATCTCATGCAGCAGAGTTTTGCTAGGAGTATGTCTTTATCTACTGAGTCAAACGCTTTACTAAAATCAAGCAATATTAGTACCGTGAGTTTTCTGTCATCCATGTGTCTGCGTATATCATCAGTGAAATTAGCGTGGTGGTGGTGCTATGAGACTTCCGAAAGCCAGATTGATGGGGTCAAGTAGATTATTAATGTTGAGAAAATCTGCTACCTGTTCGTGCGCAAGTCGCTCCAGGGCTTTTGATAAAGTGGGAAGAAAGCTAATCGGTCGATAGTCATTGTTTGCGGTGAGAGATTTCTTAGGTATTGGGCGGACTAACGCGTGTTTCCATTGCGATGGGAATTTTCCCTGTAATAAAGAGTGGTTGAAAATGTTAGTAAGTACGGGGAGTAATAGATGTATTAATTTGTTTATGATAATTATAGGAATACCATCAGCACCCTGGACTGTAGTTTTGATTCTGCGTATTGCTGAAAGTACGTTAAATTGCGAAACAGCTTTAAAGTGGAATTGTGGAGAACCGGATGACTCGTTCGCTTTTGCAGTAAGACTACTAATTACTTTGCGTTTTCGTTCTATGTCGATTGTTGTTGGATTCGTCGAGAAGCTCTCGTTAAGAGAATCTAGTGATATGTTTGGAAGTAAGGAAGAATCCTTGGACTTGCCAATTCCAAGGTGTCGTAGATTGTTCCCTGAGGGGAGGGTAGGGATGAGCGGTAAACTGGCAGATGTCTGCTCTGCCCAGCGATCGTCTATTATCTTAGCGAATGTATTTTTTACGCATTTATTTACGTGTTTATAATAGCCCTTTTTCTTTTTATTAATAATACATATTTTCTTATTATTTCATTGTATTTTTTTTTATTTTATGAAATTTTTCCTAATGCTTAAAACCAGTTTGTTTGTTTCATCACCTTTACTACTTTCTTTATGTAATATTGAGACTTCTTCCACCATATAATTTTTCAACTAATCGACATAATTGACGGCATTTATATTTAAAAATCCAAAATATGAATTTAGTGTACAATTTATACTTTAAAATTGTTATTAAGGCATTTGTAAAATTAAAAAGCAACAAATAAAATTAATAGTTTTTTAATATAAACTTTCCAAATGCACTAAAAAGCGTAGGATAAATTTTTGTGTATGCTTCAACAAATCGATTGGTTAGTTTATCTCCAAAATTTGTAATCAGAGATGGCCCTTTTAACAACCATAATGGATTTCGGTTCTGGTGTTTGCAGATAAGTTGTACGGCGCTCAACAACGCTAATGTGAGAATATAACTGCGCCATGAAACTTTTCTGCATACACTAACCAGAACCGAAATCCTTTATGGTTGTTAAAAGGGGCCTCCCTGAATACAAACTTTTGGAGATAAACTAACCAATTGATTTGTTGAGGTGTACACACAATTTTATTTTACGCCTTTTAGTACAGTTGAAAATTTTATATTAAAAATTATTTTATTTTATTTATTATGTTCAATGGATTTGAGTTTATAAATCGGGCGGACTCTATTAATTTGGCGATGAGAATCCTAGTACAATGTGTTAGAGACATGACAACCGTCTTGCGTGTGCTCTTTATAAGGGAGAATTGCCGTTTCGCTCGCTTTTCCAATTGTAGGGTCCAATGTCACCACGTCGGGTTTTTACTATTTTTTCTTTCGCCTCCGAGTGTCTTAGTGTCTTCCTTTTCCGCGGAATACCTTTACCTTTTTTTCTTCCTTCGATAAGGAAAATCTCTAACCCTTTCTTTGCCTCCCTTGAGGGTGGAAACTTTTTAGGTGTACGACGAAGATTTATAGTTTTCTTTTTCTTGGGATTTATTTCTTCGTATCTTCCTTCGAAGGAATAGGCCGACGTGTTTTCTTCTATACACTTCCAAGAATTTCCCCTTTTTTCCCTCGGACCTTATTTCGAAGTTCCTCAATGTTATTAAATTATAAAACAACGTTATATTGCGAGGATATTCGGTCACGTTTGTGCTGTATATATGTATGTGTGTGTGTTTTGGTAGACGTTGAAACATTTATCTAACTCCTTCGAATAGCAACGGTGCATTATTTTCCTAAGGGTTTGTGATAGGTATCTACAGTTCACCGCAATTTACGCCTTGAAATTTACGCACTTTCGTATCTTTAATTATTCGTGTCATTTAGAGAATGAGTGATGTTAGACTATAACAAAATGCGAATAATATTAATGAGAATCGTTACGTCATATGAAAGCTGGGTCCTGTAGTAAGTCTTTGTTTATGGCATTTCCGTGCGAAGTCAGGTTTTTGATGTTTGGAATGTTTTCGTCACATTTATTTATCGGTGAAACAATTATTAATCTTAGGAAATTCGTCATTTTTTTATTTGAAGGAGTAGAGAGAAAGTAAAACAATTCTTTTTCTTTTAATCATAAGCTGAACTAGCTATTCGGAGAGTGTCTCTGCAGTCCTGATGAATTTCGATACAACTTTCACATAATCGTTTTTCTCTTGATGTCGCGTCCTGAATTTTCAGTGGCAGATTTAGGCATTCTGAGATACTGGCGCTATTGAGGCCCTTGGCGCTAAACAATTGGAGGCCCTGCAATCTAAATAAATAGCGAAACCTCACCTAACGACTATCCCATCATTTGACACCTATTGATGATCGTTATAATAAATAAAGCATCGCAGTGCAAAAAAATGAAATTTTATTTGTAATTATAAAAATGAGACAGTTAATATTTCGGAGATTATATATAAAGACAATTTTTCGTGGCCCCTTAATTCAAGGGGTCCCTGGCGCGCGCTAAGTGCGACCCCCCTCAAATCGCCACTGTGAATTCGCACGCTAGGGGTAGCAATGTGTTCGGATGGAGGGAACCGAACGTAAATGCATTTAATAACTGCATACCAACTCAGGGACCCGATCTGGCTTTTTAATCGAACCAGCTTCGTTTTCGACGCGCATTAATCGCCACCTATAATTAAACCCTCGGAAAGGAACATTGGGCACCGTTTTTGTAGGACGTGGGTGGAGAAGGGGTGGGTGGACCCTCCAAACTGCGAGGACACGTCTCTCGTTTGGAAAAATCTCTCGAGCCATTCAATCATGAAAATCAATTAGTCCCTTTTTGCTCCGATCTTTGATGAAAACCTTGTTCTAGAGGAAGGACGTACTTCATGTCCCACGAGTTGCGGAGAACTTCCATCCCGCCCGTTTACTTTCTCTCTCCATTCCTCTCTTGGAGTGCTATTTCCATACTTTTCCCTTTAAAAATATGCCTCCGCTTTTCTTCCAAGAACAAGCCCTTCTTCTTTACTCCCTCTTCCTCGTGCGCCCTCTGTCCCCTACTTCTTCAATTACTCACGGACACAAACTAACCCTCTCTCTCTCCCTCCATTCTGGTTTTTCCTTTGTCCTCTCTCCTTTTGTGGCGCTCGCGTCCTTGTCTCTCTTTCCTCTTAATTTTTTTTCACAAAAAACATGTCTCAGTTGCTTGTCTTCCTCTCTTTCATTCTACCACCATGCTCTTCTCCCTGAATTCTCGCCTCGTTTTACGATTTCTACCTCAAATGCACTTCAAAAATATTTTTCATTTATCATCGCGGCGTACTATTTCTCGCGTGTATTCCGGGGTTCCATACTTCTCTCCGCCGTCATCTTCTAATCTAATACTCTTTCTCACTTTCCCTATATTTTCTCATTTATCTTAATTTCCTCTCATCTTTTTCTATTTACTTTTTCTTATGTGACAGCCTATCACTTTTTCATTGTTTTCTATTTCATATGTTTATTTTATATTTATCTTCATCCTACCTTCTTATGCGACTTATTTGTCTTTCCTTGCGTCTTTTTTCACTATCCTCCTTCTCTCTTTTTTATCCTTCTTATTTCTTTATCCCATTATTTTACCTCTGACGCTCATCCTTTTTTAGTCTATCTCTCATTCTTTCTTTCATTTCCGTTTAATCTGGTCACCGTCTTTTTTTTATAACGCCCTTTTTTCACCCTTATTACTTTATGGCTTGCTGTTCATGCGGCATAAAACTGCCCGACCGTGCAAAAAAAGGGTGAGTTTGTTAATGCATATGGCGCTTTTGCCTCGATGGAGGAATGTGGCGCGACTCGGTAAAGCTTTTTCCCGGAATGTTAATGCTAATTTTTTAATCGCGAAAATAATGGTCAGCGTTATGAAATGTAATGAAAAATCCTCGGTAATGTAGGTTGTAATGGGTAGATTATGACTCTCGACTAATATTTTCTTAAATAATTGGATCCTCGGTTGTTTTATCCTGTTCAATGGAGATTACAAAACATTTACAGCTGATACGTATCTTGAAGCTCAAAATTTAAAAAATTTTACGGTTAATTATGCGTTTAAAGAATGTTTATATCGATTGTAGTTAGATTAATCATCTGAAGGGTAGGAAAAACAGATGATGATTTATCAGTAGTTGCACAAGACGCTCAACAAGAGTCCTTGGATCAAGGAGGGTTGAGGATGTTTATATTTAAATTTATGTTCAGATTGACCTCGATAGCTAGAACCCCTAGAGTAGACAGAAAAAGTTCAATTCACCGAAACCTATAGTCATAGAACTTCAATTTAACTTAAATGGAATATGGTTTTACTCTTAATTCTAATCAATGATTCTTCCACACATTCCCCTATATAATAATTCATTAATTTTATTAAATATTCTATTTTTTATATATCGTCATGGATATCGAGTTAATGCGGCTGTAATAATGCTGTACTGTTTGGTTACGATATTAATACTCGAGTATTTCATGTATTTTCTCTCAGTGGTATCCAAGCCAATTTAATTACCTCATCCGACGATTCCATCCTGGACGCTACATTTATATCTTATTCTTCGTTCTAAACTTAAACTTTACAGCTTTCCATTTTTTCCTCATCCCAATCTTCAATTCCTCTCAAAAGATGGGGTACTAATTCACTTACCTCGAGTTCCCTTAACTCGCAGCACCCTCGCAGGCCCCTCCCATGCTTCATCCGTATCTCTTACCCTTTTTGCTCGCATTTGTTACCTTCTTTTTCCTCTCTCTTCCTTTCTTTTTCCTCCCATTCTCACAACTCACTTGCTTTCCGGCATGCATTCCAATTTCCCCCGTCGCTTCCCCTCATTCATCCCGACTCTTTCCTAAAGCCGTCTCATCCTTTATTCCCTTCTTCCCTCCCGCTTTCCCCCTTCCTCCTCTACTTCATCCTTCCCTCGAATCTTCTCCATTTCCTCTCTTCTCTGCCTTATATCCAGCTTACCTCCGGTCGGGCGCTCCACCTTTTTTCTTTGATGTGCGTACCTATGCATATGTACACATATACTGATATATGCCCCAAAGGTTTATCCTCTATATATTTACATATCGCCAACGTTCGCTCAATTTTGGCCGGTAACTCTCTCTGTATGTGTGCTCGCCCGCTCTCCAATCTCGAGACCGAAATATTTTCTTCCGCAATGCCCGGTCCTCGTTCTTTATGTTTAACGTCTCCACCCCTGTTCTGATCCCATTCTAAATTTTCCGACATGAATACCCTCCCTTTTCATACCAGATGCATGCCTTTTAAATACTCCAACCCCTTTCCCGAGAACCGCACCGCTCCAACTCCTCTGCCTCCTTCCAATCCATCTCCTTTCGCCTCTCGTCCATTCTCACGCCCTCTCGACCCCATGTTTTCCCCACCCCTCTCTCTCTTTGTCTCTCGTTCTACGTCCCTTCGCTGCAGATTCCTCGTTTCCCTACTCATCCCCTCCCTTTCCCCTTGAAAATCGTCCACCGCGAGGTTTTTCCTCTTTGTCTTCTGCTATGCCATCCTTCATGCCGTTGGACGAGCCCATTAGCGGAGAGAGAGAGGGGAAATGAGTGAAAAAGAGCAAAATTTCAAGTGTTGATCGAGATTGTGATCTATCTCTCTTAGAAGGATAGGAGAGGGATGCTAGGAAAGGGGAGAGGGTCGAAGGGAATGTGGAGGGTGAAAATGAGGAAAATTGAGAAAGGGAGGGGAAACGAGGACGCGCGAGGGGGTGGGGGGACGAGATGGGATGTTAAGGAGAGATGGAGGTTGGGGAGAGATGGAAGGAGAGGAAGAGAGAGAGAAGAGGGGAAGTGTGTGTGTGAGAGAGAGAGAGGAAAAGGTATGGAGCGGTTGGCGGAGAGAAAAAGTGGAAAGAGAGAGTGTGAGGATCAGGGGACACGGGAATGGAAGGAGATGTGGAGAGGAAGAGATGGTGCGGCGGGGTAACGAGAGAAAGGGATGGGAGAACGGAGAATGGTGTTGATAAGAGGGAGCGTGAGGAAAGGAGGGGTTGGGGAGATAAAGAGAAGTTTGGCCTCGTGAAGGGGGAGAGTGTCGGCGTTAGTAGAGAGGTGGAGGGGGAGAGGTCGCAGGCAGGGTGTGGAAGTTTCCGTAGAAATGTTCATAGGGAATAGAGTTGGCCCGAGGGGCGAGAGGGGTGGGGATGCGCTCTTGGAGAAAAGATACTGCCTCTCCGCTGGAATTTTTCACAGCAGATTAATGTGATTATTCGCATTAAGTTTTCAGGGTAAATAAAACACTCGTCTGCTAAAAATACTTGTTGTTACAAAGCTTAACAAGAACTTAAATTAGGGGGTAAATGTTTAAACTCTGTGGTACTAATTATCCTATGTTGAATTTAGTACTTTCCGGCTGAAGTTTTTTTGGCAAAGGAGAATAAATCCTTTATATGCCTCTTGGGCAAATAATCTCCTATTTTTCAAAGTGAAAGTAAAAATAATATGCTATTTGTACCAGTTTTTACTTACTGAATTAATTTGAAAATGAATCAGAGAACGGAATAGGGATAAAATACGCCTTGTTAAATTTATTTCCGTGTAAAATGTAATTCTTTATTAAATAATTACATGAAGGTCTTATTAATAGAAATATGTAAAACGTCCTCCGACTTTCGCGCCTAATAAGGACCAAAATGTCGAGCGAAAGTCGGCCCATATGAATTAATGTAAAAGCGTTTAGATGGGACCAATGTCTCAGAACTCCACCCTCATAACTTATTCATTTCCAATATAACCTGCTATTTATATTACCTACATTGCTCTAACTATGCTCAAAAGCAACATTAAAAATTTAAACAACCTAAATAATGATTTAAACATGTAAAAAAAAATATTTTCCTCCGGTTCTCCATTGAGCGAAAGGCTTTCGCTCTCGATAGCAGTGCTAGGCTAGGAGCTCACACTCGTATGTTACACTCGTTTTTACAAACAATATAAAAATTAAAGCTTTTAATGCCTTTATTGTTTTTAATGTTTTCATTGTTGCAATTAAACACTAAAACAACTGTATTGATTACAAAATGTAAAAAAAATTTATTCCTTGAGCGAAAGGCTTTCGCTCTCGATAGCAGCGTTAGACTAAGCGCTAATACTCTTATGTTAAACTTTTTCAAATCCAAACCATTCGTGTTTTTATTGTTTTTGTACTATTTAAAAAAAATTAAATTCTTGCCAGCGGCGTTTGAGTTTTTCCCCACTGGTTTTCGCGCGATTACGCTGAGACCAAGATGTCGCGCGCGAATTCGCGAGAGTCGGGCAGCGCGAAAGTAGGAGACCGCCGTATATTGAAGTAAAAAATACGAATTATCAATCCTTCCTTATGTCTTCTGTCCATTAGATGATCTGGGTGGCTCCCGCAGACAAAAATTCGAACACAGCGAATGGGCAGCTTAGATATAAATTAAATGTTGTCAACATTTTTATATTAATTCGCGAATCGCCATTGATTTCAGGGTCTTTACCGTATAAATTTTCTATCATTTTATTTTTTCTTCCTACAGTTTTTACCCGTAATACTTATACGGGTCAAATTTAGACATTTACGAGGAGCTTTATTTGCTAATTTCCCTCAAATTTTTTCCATACTCATCATCTCAACAACCATCAACAATTCAGAGATTCATTCTACTTCATCAAATCAGCTCGATTTGTTGGAGGGAAATGGCGATCTTAGCGTCATGCGAGCGAATGCGATGAATTCTCTTTCTTCGGAGCCTTGTAGAAGTTCCGGAAAACGGCCTGTTGTTAAGTCTACGTTGGTGGGTTGGAAAGATTCACGATGTTGGTTGGTTACGTAGAGTGTGAGGTGCGTAACTACCCTTGTCCTCTCCTTGGCGTTGTTGTGAGCGCGGGCGGCGAGAAGTGTGGATGAGTAATGCGATGGGTGCGCGGTGTGTGTTTTCACTTAATGAAAGTCTCTCGTACCAAAGGAAGGGATCCGCCCTCGACGTATACCCGCTCCACGTTGCTAGGAAGCTCAACCAACTTAGCTCTTTCTATTTAATATATTTCGCCCAATAATAGTTCTGTCCTAACTTACATTTCAGCGTGAGGAATATATTTATCGTATTTATTCAGTAAGCTTTTCACCATGTAGTAGCACATGAGTTGTTCAAGGATAAATTTTATGGCGGAACGAACACACATTGATTTAATTCTTGGAAGAGTAAGATTAAAGTAAACTACTACAGGATTTTTCTTTGGAAAACAAATAAAGATTCAAATACCTAGGTCTCTGCCAGAAGAATTTAAAAAATATTATCATAGGCTCAGAGATACTACGGTTTGAGCAAAACATCATCCGGAGATAAATGATTGGTTGGTATCCCATATTTTAATTACAGTAGATATTTGCGTTCCTAGAGACCAGTTGGGTCAATTTAAGGATTTGATATTTCGCTGTTATTATGGTGAATAATTTTTTAGTTGGGGATTTGCTATTATTAATAATTTTTACTTTTTAATTTTCGTAAACGAAAAGTAAAGATTTGACTCAAATTCATATTAGAATATCTTTAATGCAATAGTATTTGTATAAGCCATTTTTAAGCTAATAGATATGCATTTCAGCATTGAGTTAACGCAATTCACTTAACCTCCTCAGCGTCGCAAAACCTCCCCTGTTTAACGAAGCGAATACATATCGCTGTAATTTCCTCCTTATAATTTACTAAAAGAATTAATTTCGAAAGTTTTTCGGAGTTCAACAAAAAAGTGAAGGTTAAATCAGAAGCGCGGTTCTTTTTTTGTTGATAATTAATTCTCTCCCCGAATTCATATATTCTTTCTCCGCTTCCTTGCCCTGGGAAGTCCGCAAAGAAACTAAAGAGGCTTTCGTTTCCCTCTTAATGATGACTTTCATTGCACATCTTTTCTCAGAAAGTGGAGATTTTTTTTATCTCCAAACTCAATTAATAAGGGCTTTTTCGTATTTCTAAGGTTTTCATCACGCCTCTTATCCTTGTATGCATATGTATGGAGTGTATTTGTGGATGCTTGTGTGCATGTGTACGTGCGCATCTCGCCCATTCGGTGGATGGAATCTCCGGAACCATCTCCTCAGAGAATTAGAGGATGTTAGTTACACAGGAGCCTTGTTTCATTTCCGTCTTTTCCCATCCCTCGCCGCTTGTCATTTCTGTTTTTACGCCTCCTATTTCCTCTCTCCGATATTTTTCTCTCCTTTTGAATTGCCTTCTATTCCTGACGAACCGCTTGTCTAGTTGCTTTTCCGTTGTCGGCCGCTTTATATTTTTTCTCCCAGATACTCTGAGAAAATGAATGTGTTATCGTTTATTCAACCGTGCCATATTATTTGATTTCTGTTGCCATGAATAATGTTAGTTTCTCATTAGCTACGAGTGTTTTCATGTCGCATCATATATGAAGATTGACACAGATATGGAAATTTACTTCGCTAGACTGGAATAATTCGGTGGCAGTTCTGAGAGACGTGTAGTGTAATATCTTCACAGTTGGAAACTTCCGGTGTTAATTGTGGAAAATAACTATAGTGGGTGGGAATCAATTTCTGCCAACAGCGCAATATATTCATTGAGTCAAGTAATTAATTTAAAGTGTAGTATTTTTGTATTAAGTAATTTTCTAGCTAATTTAGGGTATGCATTTAATGGGAAAACATTTATCAATAGTTTCCACAAGATTCATATAAAAGCTGTAGCGTATAGGTATCCTGAAAAAATAAAGGAACAGGTTTAAATTTAAATGGCGAATTCCATTAGTCTGACGATATTAACAATGCGATTTGAAATAGAAAGTATTAGTTCTTGAAACAAATGACGGCTTTGAAACACTTATAATACATACCATTTAAAAAATATCAGTTCGTTTTTCACGCCCATGTTAGAACACTTTCGAGTAATATCGTGTAAGTTAAACGTGGGGCGATTATGCACAGACGTTTCATTGTCATATCATTAGATTTTTGGACTACATCTAATGTTAATGACTTCTCGGGTCCATCTGATGCAAGCACTGCAGATTTTAATTTATTTAAATTAAAGTTTCCGATTTATCAATAAGAATATCTGTTAAACATGGCTGCATCTGTGCTGAAGTTGAAGATTAGCAATATCATTACGGAAGCCCTCCTGTTTTAGACACTCTCTGCGAGGCTTTCTTAGTAGCCTACTTCTTCTCGCCACTTTAATTTCGTCTCTTCTCGGTGTCACCGCAATATTTTAAGGACCATTACACCGACCAACACCTCGTTACGCAAAACTCGCGGGAGTGAAGTTTTTTTTTCCCACAACCCAACAACTACAGCCAAGACGCTCGAGAAGAACAGCGTCTCGGAAACTAATATAAAAACTCCCTCCTAATTAGTGGGTTAATAATACTTCCACGTTCTCTGAGGGAATTCGCAGTAAGAAAGGTCGAGAATGAGGAGAGCGAATTAAGGTGTTAAGGAGAGGAGAGAAGATGAGAGGAGGGAAAGGGGGAGAGGCGGATGGAGGGGAGGGGGGATGCGAACGGCCGTATTGGCGGCTGGGAGGGGAGTCGTTCTTTTCCCTCGCTCGGGACGGAGTCGGATAAACAACGGAGCGCCTAGGGAAATGCAGCGCAGGGTTTTCACCTGTTCCCCGAGAGATGGAAGGGGGAAATGAAGGGAATGGAGGGAACAAGAGCGGAGATGGAGGAAGACGTTGAGGAAAATGAGAAAGCGTAAGGAATGGGTTGAGAAACGCGGGGGCCAGGGAAGAGATTCCGGTGTGTTGGGAGAGAGAAGAGATTTCGGAGGGATGAGAAAATGGGGAGATGAAGAGGAGGGAGATGGGGCGAGGGAAGTGAGATAGGGCGAGGGAGGGAGATAGAGCGAGGGAAGAGAGATGGGGCAGGGAGAGAAATGGGGCGAGGGAGGGAGATAGGTCGAGGGAAGGGAGATGGGGCGAGGGAAGGGAGATGGGGCGAGGAAGGGAGATGGGGCGAGGGAGGGAGATGGGAAGAGGGAGGGAGATAGAGTGGGGAGGAAGATAGGGTGGGGAGCGAGATAGGGTGGGGAGCGAGATAGGGTGGGAAGGGAGATGGGGCGAGGGAGGGAGATGGGGCGAGGGAGGGAGATGGGGCGAGGGAGGGAGATGGGGAGAGGGAGGGAGATGGGGAGAGAGAGGGAGATAGGGCGAGGGAGGGAGATGGGGCGAGGGAGGGAGATGGGGCGAGGGAGGGAGATGGGATGAGAGAGGGAGAAAGATAAGGGTACGGGAAGGAAAATGTTGCGAAGCTATTGAGTTGGAGAGGCGGTGCTAAGGATCGAGAGGGGAAAGATGACGAGTAGAAGCAACAAGAGGCGAAGATGGGACGAGCGTCCCGAAAAAGCTGGAATGGCGGCACGCGGATGCGAGCGCTTTAAATTGTCGCTGTGATAAACGCTGATAAGTTCGTGACGGAAAGGGAAACTGAGACGAAGCGATCAAATTATGTCGACGTTTTCGTTTATCAGAAAGTGGAGAAATGCTTTTTCTTTTGGATGCCAAAGATGTATTAACATCAATAAAAATAAGGTCAGGAAAACTTCTTTAATGTTATAATTACGCCCAGTACTAATAATTTGATACTGTTTGGGATGCTGTTTTTATTTTTGTGCGTTGCACATAAGAGATTGGGCTTTGATCTCTTGAGGGGGTTTATTTAGTAATTTTTACGTATAAATTAATATAGATCGACCTTTAAAGGTTTATATTACATTTTAGATATGCGTTATTTGTATAGTTAGGTTTCGAAAAAATACGCTGGGTGTATCTATTTTAGGTGCTCGAAATTTCATTTTCGTTCTGTAAATTTTTGAATACTCGTCAAACAGGCCCAAAAATAAATTTTAACGGGAAATTGTACGTATTTTTACTTTCTGCATATAAGTAGTATAGGGGGAAAGTACCTATTGTATTCATGAAAAAATCGGCTTCGATATTTCAACGGAAATACACGTTTTGAGGTCCCCTGAACACATTTTGACCATTTTCTCGATGATGTCTGTGTGTGTTAGTGTGTGTTAGTGTGTGTGTGTGTGTGTGTGTGTGTGTGTTAGTGTAGTATGTGATATCTTTTTGTGGGTGTTCTAACTCAAAAACTATTATTCAAGTCAACGAGCAATTTTATATTTAACTTTTTTATAAAATTCAGAAGAACTGATTAGTTTTTGGTAAAAATCGGTCGACCGGAAGTGGGTGTTTATTCTTGTCACTTTTTCCGTTATTTTGAAATATTTGCTTTAATATTCGATAAATTTAAAAATATATTGGAATAAATGTAGAAAATGAAATTTTCTAGAACCTTTGTTTAAAACATTTTCCCATATAATGCATTGTTTAAGAGATATCTTATATTCTTAGCTGCCACCACCACGCCACCTACCGAAAATTGTTAACAATTGACGCTTAGTTACGTCTTAGTAACGCTCCTTTTTCTTTTCTTAATTGTTGGAGCTTTGTGGCTATATCCAATATCAGAATGCTATGGTTTGTTTATTTCTGTTCTTTGTAAAGTCTAAAATTTTCTCGCAGTTTCTTAAAATATTTATTATTATGTAACCTATTTGGAATTTTTAGAAATATTACAGATATGGAGAAAGTCATGTGGTGGCCACATCAGATTTTTACATATAAATCTTTCTTCGTCGTGGGGATTTGCATCGTTGGCGGTTTTGTGCAATTGCGCGTGATTGACTGGGGTTATAATTTCGTGTCGCGTCTATTAATATATTCACAAAATTTCGACGCTATTTATAGTTGAGCCGGCTAGAGTTGGCATTTGGCTGCTGGGAAGCAATCAAATGCCAACTCTGGAGGGAGAGGTCTTTAGCCAATGAGACAGCGTAAAGACCGAGCCGTTACCATGGCAACGGTGCGCTGTTGTCATTTTCTCTTACCCCTCCTGTTTCGCTAGTCCCACACGCCAAATGAACGGAGACTGCAGGTTGGGGTAAACCGATAGTCGTAACAGCATTTGGCAACATCGCCTTCCCATCGGTGGGTAGGCAACCAGCTCTTCAGGTGCCAACTCTGGCCGGCTCGACCATGGCGCATTAAACAACACATTAGTAACGATGGGTAATACGCCGGTAGCGAAAATAAATAAATATGTAATTGCATTATTCTTTGAGAACGCTTTTAAACTTGAACTAAAAACAAAAATTATTATAATTTATTTTTAATTAAACAACATTTTATATGCACTAAAAATATAAAATTAGCATAATTGTATGTTAAAAAAGTTAAAATAGTCATGGGCATATAAAAGTTAATGCTAATTAAATAAATAGTCATTCTGTGTGTATGAATTTTATATAATGTGGTGGAGGAAGAGAATGGAAGTGAGGTTTGTAATGGGAGAAAAGGGAGGGAGTCAGAAGTAGGGAGAATGAGAATTGTTAATTTTAGTAATAATATATTATTTTATTCGTGTATACCCGTAATTTTTGACTGGCAGTTAAGTTAGTTGATTTTTGAAATACGAATATGGAATTTCTCATCGGATAGATAAAATTCTGCACAAACTGAATGGTGAATTGGTACAATAGGGATCGATCATGAAGCCTTTAGGCTGGAATTGTTCAAAATAGATTCGATTTAAGTATTGTTAAATTCTGTCTACGATTTAAAAACCTATAGTGCCATTACGCATATGACAATACGTACATATTATTTCTGTTGTTTGCCATTTTTAATCGTTTATTTATTATAGTTGATAAACTGAAGCTGTAAAAATGGGGATTTCAGTAAATGGACGCGTAAAATACCAGTTTCATTAATGGTGTTGTAAAAATCATAGTAAATTCATAAAGGATAGTTTGTTCCAATTTTGAAGCTCTGAAAGGTTTCTCAAATAGTTATTTATCGTTATTATCGCGCGGATACGGTAATTTCATGGTTTTCATGATTTTACGTATTAACGAACTTTCAGAGAATCATCGTACTGCTTCATCAAAGCATATAAAAAGAAAATATATGAAAAATTTACTGCATTGATTAAAGGTACTGAAATCGTTGTTGAAATTTTCACCGTAGAAATATTTCTGCTCTTTTTGGATTCACTCCTCTGCCGATGATATTTCAAAGGTATTCCTTTGGAATGCACTTCGAAGGAATTTAGATCATGAAGAAATAAAATTTTTGTTACGTAAACTGATTTTCCTTCGAAACTCTTGAAAGAGGACCCGTCTGAGCCGTTTCCGTCGGGCACAGGATTCTTTACGCCCGTCAGAGTTGCATCTCTACTTCCAGAGTGTAAAGGTACTCGCTTCTTAGAACCTAATTGCGCCGGATGAGATATAAAGCGTGCTTCTTTTCTCGGGTGAAATTTAATACGTCAAGCGCGTAGATGCCGAGAGGAGGTGGACCGAGTAAATAAAAAACTCGCCATCCGTATTTCGCGAAAAGAGCTGCGAGTGAAATGAGTGATGAAGGGGAGAGGTCGGTTTTTTAAGAGGAGGAGATGCTAGAGGAGGGCGTTGAGTTGGGACAAAGCTGATAACCCCAAATGAGGAGGAGGTCTTTTCGAAGGCCTTAGGTGTACGCTGAAAGAAAGAGATAGTTAGAGGCTCCCGGTCCTTCTTCCTCGTCCTTTAGGAAGACGAGAGTGGGAGAGAATGGAAAAAAGGAGGTCACCGACGAAGAACAAATGGCGGATACGGAGCAAGACGGGGATATTTTTAAAAATTCATGGAAATAGGCGAGTTCTATATTTTTTTGAGTTCTGAAAAGGATTTTTGGGAAGTGTGTGAGATTTTCGTGTGACAGCGGCTTTAGTCTAAGGAGAATCTTACGATATCAAAAAGAAGGGAGGATTTCCTGAGGAGATAAAGAGTTTCCATATTAAGATCATGCTCGTATATTCTCTAAAGTGCGCTCTTGGGAAGTTTTGCGTTTCTTTGTAAGCTTAGAGAACAAAAGATTCTATTATAATCGCTTTTCTCTGTAGAATATAGGATACGAGTTCGAATCTCACGTGGCTCATGAATGCGTGCAGTGTTTCATCGTCACTCCACTTCCGAGTTGTTCGTGTTTGATAGTTGCAGTGTTCTTTTAAATACTACTCGTTACGTTGATGTTTTCCACCTGTTCATGATAGTAGGACGGCTACAAGTTGTTTCTTCGATGTTTCTTAGACAGTATTTATTAAATGTATAATTTTGTGTTAACTTTTAAAGGGTTTTAAACGCTTAAACATTCTATGATTTTGGTGGCTTCAAAATCTACAAAATGTCGAATATATTCCAACTAAAAGTTTGTGCACTTTCAAAAAATATATTGATTAATCACCTGGAAAATTTATTTTTGAAGTCACCATGATATTACACTTTTTAAAGGTAAGATATTATCTCGTTAAAGACAAACGTGAATTGTAGTTTTTCCAAAACTTTCCAAATCGTGCACCCATGATTTCGAATTGTTATGGAACATATAGAAATAGAAAATGGATTTAAGGAATTATTCGTTGCTAACGATATGGCAGGAAATAGTTGGGCCCATAACGCCAAGGATTGATTTAAAAACAAATAATTGAAAGTGGCACTGCTCACACAATAACTCAGATTATGGATTATTACCACCAACTTGTTTGTTATCTTTAGCAACCTTTACTGGAATACTGAAATTAGGATCACATATGCGAGGAACAAAAACGACATGGCTAAATATGATTTTATCATTGCATCTAAGATAAGAATGTGTTCCGAAGAAAAGATTTTACATATATCTTTCCCCGCACAACCTATGATGATCTTCCTGATACGTAATCGGCTTCAAACGAAGAGTTTATGATAAAACAATTAACATAAACGATCCTCGATAACTGTGCATTTCAGACGAATAACAACTTCCAAATCAGTAACTTATACTAATAGCATTGTTATCGTTCCGGATCTCGCAAAGTTCAAAATAGAAAACCTCGTAAAAATATGCTGTCTTTCATATCGCTAATGGGAAAACTTCGCGCTCCTAACGACCGCGTGGCCAAAACAATTTCTCCGTTGTGAACAATGGGATTACATCCATATAACCCCGTTTCTGCGCGCGGATACCCCGAAAGAATAATTTCAATCATTTTAATGTCCGCGCCCGACCTCTGTCATCAAGCCACACAAGTTCCCTCTCTTTTGCCCGCTTTATTCCCCTTTCCGCCTTTCGTCATTATTTTCTCGACTCGGGAGTAATTATTTCCTTAACCTAGTACCTTCCTCGTAATCTACCGACTCTGTGGCTTCAGGATGCGAGTAAATGAATGTCACTGAGAGAGGTTGAGTTGGGAAGACAGAGAGAGAGAGATATGGTAAGAGGGAGTGAAATAGTAAGGAGAGAGCGAACACACTCCGTCTGCATCGAGAAGGAAGGGAACCAGACAGATAAGGAGGCATTTGGGGCCTTCCTTGTGTATGCGAGGTCTGAGGCAGAAGATGGTTGGTTGTTGATGACGTTGAGGGAACTACGACGACGTTTTTGGATTCCTAAAATAAGGGGACGATTTTCCTAAAAAAAAGGGGGACGAGTTTACTAAAAAAAAAGGGACGCTTTTCAGGACGCGACACATTATGTCCAAGTGCCGCATTACGACCTGTAACCCAAGTGAAATAAATAAACGCACTCTCTCTGTCTCTCTCTTCTTTGGCATTCGGATTGTATAGAGCTTTAGCAGCCGCTCCACTATTCTCCCCCGAATCCCATCTGGCATCAAGTCTTTCGTATCAAGGGCGCAAAAGTTTTTTTGCATTACCGAGCCAACTTCGTCTCGGTGAGCTTAAAAGCAAGTCTTTGCAGTTTGCGGAACCGTTCCGTATAGCCAAAATATCCCTCCAAGATCTTATGGAGGTCTTTGCTGATTCTTTGTGACCTCGATTCACATCCGCGGTTCAACGCCGATCTCATTAGCATACATTCATTAACATTAGCTAATTGACTTTGATATTTTTCACGCTCCTCTGAGAACCCTCTCCAATAATGCCTCCGAGTCACTTTTAAATCATTGAGCGTTAATACTTGATGTAGTTGTTTTTTGTTGTAGTTATTTCGTCTCATTTCTTTGTTCATTGGTAATTTGTTATATTATTTTGTTGATTTTATGTCATATTTCTATCATTCGTTGTGTGTTAATTCCTCCTTGGACCGAGACTGCTGCAGTTGGCCTGTATGTTGTAGGTGGATTCTCTCGTAATAAATTAATCAATTGTTGTTTTGGACTTTGTTGGCTGTTTTTATCACTTAAGAGGATATACACATTTAAAAAATAATCCCAAGCAGACAATGAAACGAATTAGGTACTAGTTGAATTTTCTGAAATGATGGTTTTTTTGAAGTATCAATAAAATTGACAGCCAGCACTGAAATCTAGGCATTTAAGTTGTTTAATTATCATCGTTTTGTCTATAAGTTGCAAACCGGCATAAGGTGCTATAGTTCTCTCATTATTTCCACATATATATATATATATATATATATATATATATATATATATGTGTGTGTGTGTGTGTGTGTGTGTATACACGCAAACATATATACATAATGCTTTTTAGGAAGCTCCCTCTTTAAAGCACGGCTGAGTCCGCTAGGACATGTGGTTTCCCGAGAGAAAGGATTCTCTTCCGCCTCAAATGACACGATCTTTTTCTTTTCTTTTTTCGTTCAAACAGAAAAATAGGAATCGCCATTTTCCAAGCACGGGATTTCACCGGCTTTTGTTTATTCGTAAAAACAAAAGATAATCTCCGCTGCTCTTCCTTCCCGACCCCTCTGTCACCCCCTTACGTTTCGATTCTTCTTGCATTGCTCTTTTGTTTCTGATTTTGGATGTTTTTGCCCCGTGAGTTTCGTTCTTTTCCAAGATTTGAGTTGTACCTTCTTTTGGTCCCTCCAGGGATGGAGATGGTATTTTGCACCTTTGTATTTACTCTTGGTTGTCATGCTATTTTCTTTTACAAAGTCTGTTTGCGTGACGTAGATTGTTTACTTGCTAGCAAACTCAGGGACCCAGGGATACGGGAGCCGAATTGAGGACCGTTTACCATATTCTTTATTTATCTGATGCTGGGTTGTGGGAGATTATTTTATGTGATTGACCGCTTTCGTAAATGCGAATGCTGCAAGGGTATTTTGCATTGGATGTCATTTAACATAACCTGTTTTTTAGCGTACTTTCCAGAATGCAAATAGATTTATAGTGTCTTCATTGTGTCTGTCTGTCCTCCCCTATTAACTTTTCAACCAATAGATCGATTTTCATGGCACTTGGTGGACTCTTGCTACTGAGACCGAAATCCTGAGGATAGTTTTTGTTGCGAAGATGTATACCATATTTACTGAAAGAGTTTAATTTGTAATTGTGGCACCCCTGTTTAGTTTTTCCGGTCCAAATATGCTATTATTGTTTTACATATGTGTACATAATAAATATTATAATATGGTTACAATCGATGCGGACAGTTCAACACAAACACTTATAAAAAGAATTTTTATTGCTTTTATTTTGGCAGCCCTGCTTTGTATATCTATCCTAAAAATCTTATTGTTGTTTTTTTTTATCTTTCACAACTCCTTCATACAAAATTTCGTTGAAATCGGTTCCGCCAATTCCTTCCAAATTCATAATTACCGAAAAGTTTAACTTTGCAATTGTGGCACCCCTACTTAGTTAATCGGGCCGAAGTATAACATTTTGTTCATCAATTTCTATGAAAATTCTATGTACCAAATTTGGTTGAATTCGGTCGGGCCATTTCCTTCTAAAAGCATAACTACAGAAATTTTTATTTCGCGATTGTGGCACCCCTGCATGGTCTATCCGGTCCAAATATGTCATTTTGGTCATGTATTTATGTGAATATTCTACGATATATATATTTACATACCTAATTTGGTTGAACTCGGTTCAGTCAGACCTTCCCTGATATATACATACAGACAGACGGACATTGCCGAAATTTGGACCAACCGTTCCATGGGGACCCCTCGAAATCGTGAAATTTGGATCGACCCTACATTACGGTCCTTGACCCCGTAGACAAATTTTATTCATTTTAGGCTCGAAAATGTATCTCATCAAAACATTGATATTATTGGAGAATTTATCAAAATCGGTCAATTGGTTGCTGAGATATCTTTAAAAAAAACCCGGCATTTGGACCAATAACGGGGACCCTCGGGCCCCCGTGAGCCGATTTGAATTATTTTTGGCACTACAACTCTCAGGGTCAACCTAAAGCTGCTGCCAAATGTTGAAGCTCCTACGTTTATTTTCTGAAGAGTTATGGCTGCCACAGACAGACAGACAAACATTCTCTTTTATTTATAGGATTACGAGAGTATTGCCATTGTAACGACTATTGTTGGTCACGAATTCGGTACAGCATCGTATGTACATGCATTTACATTAATTTCATTATGTGAAAATTAGGCATGATAAATTCCGTTTGGATCATCTTGTTTAAGATGGAAAATGAAGCACAGAAACCGTGGATGGCGAGGGCCACGGCCTATGGAAAATGTATGAAAAGTTTTATGCGTTGAAGTGTTACAAGCAAGGTATTATGAGAAGATTGTTAAATAAAAATATAAAACGGCTTTTATTAAATTCTATGGATCGCTTTTCCATTATAACTTTGCGGGCCGCATATGTTCTCTGGGGCCGCTTGCTGCCCGCGAGACGTAGTTTGCATACCATTGCTTTATTGATTTTTTTGATTGGAAACCCTTTTTGTTCGATGCACCTGGGATATTTTTTTCAATACATGCCTTGCAAGAGTCATATGTAGGTACTCCATATACCGAAAATGCATGAGTCTATCGTAAGATATGCCATTGTTTAAAAACAAACTTTCAAACCCCGATGTTTGATTATTATCATGCACTATCTGTAGCTGACGCAGCATAGTATTTCAATTGTCTGTTACAGATTTTCAATCTCATCGATGGATACCGAAACGATCTTAGTTTGCAAAATCAGCGAAGTTTTAATATGGCGATCGCTTAAAGAGATATATAATTGCACGAAACTTTGAAAAAAAATGATAAACTTAACAAGGAACTAGAAGGCATCCCTCCGAATTATGAGATGGATAAAATCTTTTGCTGTGGCTTTACCATGGGAATGTGGGCCATTATTCATTTAGCTAAAGCGATATAGTGAGGACAGTGGCAAAGTAGCCTCATCGGCGCAGCAGCAATAGTAATAGATTAGAAGAAAACTATCCATTCACTCTTCGCATATATTATCTTTTTTATTGATAGCACCAACGTGCACATTTTGCCTTAAACGGAGACAACTGGTAAAGTTAAGAGGTGGACAAATAATTTTATGACGAAATTATATCTACAGGAGGAAATGATATTTTATAGCAATATTAAAGCTGATTTAGTGTACTAACGGCTTTTCGTAGAGCGAGTGTTCGAAGAGGTAGGGGCGAAGAGGACTGCGCAAGGAGAGAAGTGTACACTCCAGGGGCGAAGCAAGTCTCCTCGCATGCCGCTCTCCTCGCAAAATCAAAGGAATTAAGTTTACCGTTTCTTTATAATTAAGTATGGCTTTAAAAAGTTTCAAGTTAATTTTAAAATTGCATGAAGCTATCTCAAAAAAAATCTGCTCTAGGAAAAATTATCAGAAGTCAGGAAAAATAATTCTCATGCAAAAGATTAAGCGTTTTGATGAAATTTGTCAGAACACCCATCCTTTGACTTACACGGGAGATGCGTTCTCGAAAATCGCCGTGTAAATCAAAACCGTGTAAATCGAAACTCACACTTCATATAAAATTGCGGGTTCCTATTTATTTTAAAATAAAACATATTTTGAAAATTTGAGTTATAAGTATATGTGTATCAGACATTTGGATTCGGATGTAATAATCTTCATAAAAGAAATTTGAACTCGGAATTATTGAGTAATGAGTAAAAATTAGAGAAAACAACACTTATATTAAACTAAATATAAACTTCATACAATATGGGAAATTCAAAATTGAAGAAATAAAAATATTGTCTAGAAACGAAATACATAAATTATAAAATTGAAAAACTAATTTATCGAAAACAAATAAATTTATCCTCAATCACTGTCATCTTTAGTGTCATAAACAAATTTACCAACAGACTTCCAGGGTAAGTCGAGAAATGGTCGCGTTTTCTTAACTGTGTAAAACCGAAACCGTGTACACCAAGCACCGTGTAAATCGAGGGATAGGTGTACTTAATAATTTAATTCTGTTGGAGTGAAATCCTTTTTATTTGCAAATCATTAACAATGATCGAGCTTCTCCAGTGTTGCTATCGATCTTGGAATTTTTCTATTCCCTTGCTGGTCGGAGTTCAGATATTCGGATTGGAGGCGAAAGCCGTCGAAAGCATTCGCCTTCGCAATATTCCCTTTCCGGCAATTCGGTCTCTTTTTTAATTCTCCTTCCAATCTCTTTCTCTCATATCCTTAATTCGTAAGGGTTCCTGGGGAATTCCGTTCCAGCTTTCTAATTCATTTTTTGGCCGCTTCGACAAAAAAAAGCTTCCTTTCTCGTTCTTAAACCCTTATTCGTCCGTTCACCTCCATGGCCTCAATTACGCTCTATTTTTTAAAGTTTTTCACTCTGCGCGGTTTAATATTTCCTTCCTTTTCAAGTTTCACTCAATATTAGCTTCCTCCCGTGTTCTCCTATTTGAGGTTGCAGCCTTGACTTATAGTACGCCGTAGATAATGTAGTCTGAGCTACTAGAGCGTATATGTATATGTAGGTGGGCTTTTCCTACCGTAATACGTTCTCTTTTCCATTAGGTTTTTCGGTAGGTCATTTTAACATTCGGAAAATCCTGCAAAAAGATGTTAGATTCCGTTTTTTGAAGACGAGATGATTCATGCGTGTTATGGCATGCTTACGATATTTTTTTACCGCTTACCTTTTATAATGTCACTGCTCGAATCTTTAATCAGAATCATTTTCAACCGCAGAAAGAAATCTCTGGACGCAAAAATGCGATTTTTTTGTGAGAAACGTTCATTACACCTCCAAGGTTTTAGATTAGAAATTCACCTCTGTAGCGCTTCACATGGAATGCATATTTTAATATTAAGGAGATTTTGACTTAATGTGAGAACGTACTGAATCAGACTGATTCATGCGAAAACAGTCTCATAATCCGCTAGGAGTAAAACTCGTTAACTCTCGAATGCAATCCAAGTTTATTCCGGTCCCGTCTTTCTAAATGGCAAGGTCAATACTTCTTCTTCTGCTATCGAGTGCGGATTAATGAAACATTGGCGAAGTGTGTGCGCGGCAGCGTTGGATGGCTGAAATCGGCAAGATCCAGAAGTTTTGAAGCTGAAAATCCTATGCTACTTTAAATAATTGGTGAACGGAGAGGATCGGCGATATTTTTATTCAGAACTTCTTTCCACGAAGAGATAACATTCTCATGCTTGAGCCATCTCTGCCATTAGATGTGTTGCATGATTAAATAGGCAGTCTATGCCTATACTTCTCGAAAATATTTTACTCTTATTAACATTGTCATAATACGTCATTGTCAGCCTTGTCGCTCCAGACGCTCTTCCTATCCGTCCTTTGGCGTGAAGAGTTTTTTTTTGCTGAAAATCCTCTGAATTATGCCGAACTCTTTTGTTTTCTTCTTTTGTAATTAATGTATCCCGATTCATTCCCTCTTGGGAAAACCTTTACTAATAATTCATCCTCCTCTCGTATTGGCACTAATTTTTCTCAAAATGGCACTAACGTGGCATTGATCCTATGGCGGGTTGTGCATGTTTCTGGAAATTTCCGTTATTGCAGTTTTCATTGAAGTTCCTCCTTGGGTAAATTTTACGGCTGAATGAATGCTCTCTATCAAATATAATTTTTAGCGGAAGAGTCAGAATTCTAGTAAACTTTAATTCTTAATTTATATGCATTAGATCCAGAGAAAATGATCTGATGAGAGAGAAATCGCAATCAACCAACCTTCCATATAATTCCATGTTTATCAACATGTCACATTCGAGATATAGCTAGCGTGTATGATATCTGCAAAACATTTGATCCAATCGCATAATAATTTTTAAATCCAGAAAATGTTTTGTACGTAATACACACAAATACCGAAAAATACACACTCGAGGGAATCCTCTTCTTTCCTAAGCGAGTATTTGGCTAATTCAAAACGGCTGTCGGTGTTGAATAGCAGCTGATGATGATTTAGAAAAAAAGTCGATTCGCCCTCTTCCTTCCCGGTTTCTTTTATTGCCGTCCCTCTCGCCCGTTCTGGTCTTAGAAGCGGCGTATGAAAGGGCAGAGTGAGGACGGGTGTGAAGGTAAGGGGGAGAGTACTTCAGGGTATCCGATGATTTGGAGCTCGGCGAAGTCGTTTTTTTTTTGTGGGGCGCTGTGAGAGCATCTCGACCATACCTTAGGCCATCTTCTCTCTCCTCCTTCCCTCACTCCCTCCACAAAGTCCCCTCCCTCTCATTTTTTCTCTCTCACTTACTCTTCTGCCTCACACCCTTTTCGCATACAAATGGAGGAATTATGCAAGTGAACCGCCTGTCACGGTGTCGGCATAGGTGTGAGGTGTTGGTGGATGGGGGTAGGGAAGACTGAGAAACAAGGAGAGGGAGCGAGGGTCGTTCTATAGAGGGAGGGTTTGGGCAGAGGAAAGAGGTGGCGAGCAAAGGTTGAAATGGGTTGGGCAGGGGAAAGGAGCGGCTGCGGGTCAGGGTGAGTATAAAGGCGAGGCTGTTCAGAAGGGGAAAGGTTTGGTAGGAAGGAGGAGGACAAAAGGAGGTTCTTTGGAGGATAAGGCGGATGCGGCATGGGTGTGGGATGTAAAGAGGGGTAGTTAGGCAGGGGTAGAGAGATTGGGGGCCTGCTGGAGGGGTGGAGGATCAGGATATGGAAGAGGTGGAAAAAGAAGGGATTAGAAGCGAGGAAGGGTGGTGGGAGGGGGGGAGGCAGGTCGTGCAGGAGGGAGGGTGGTGGTGCACGGAAAAAGGCCGAATGGGAAGGGTTAGCTGGGGTCAGGGAGGCTGGAGGTTAAGCCTCGTGGGTGTGGTAGACTAGGTTTGGGGGGAGAGGGATATGAGAGATGGTGGGTCGTTTTGACTGCTTAATTCATTTTGGATGACCTCTTCCCCTCTTCCGACTCCCCGGATGACCTTTTTGCTCCCATCGTCGGCCAATTCCGTGCTCCCGATACTCCCTCTCCTCTCTCTTGACCCAAATCGCACAAGCTGTCCTTCCTCCTGTCATCCGTTCCACAGTGGCTAAAACACGTCTCTCACTCTCTCCCTGGGCTACTTAGAGTAAAACAGTTTTGCTGCGATAATGATGCGAACGACTTGCCTGTTTTGATGGGCGAACCGTTGTAATTTGAAATTCTCCTCTTATTTCTCTTTAACATCTCGATTACCTTGTGTATCGTTCTTATAGGGAATTATCTAGTCATTATTGTTTTGGCCTGTAATATTTTAGGCATGCATTCTCAAAAAATTTGTTAATGCCCTAAACAAGTGTTTCTCGGATATATCCGCCAGGCGACCCCTCCTCCGTGACCCGCGTGAATTTTCGAGAAGCAAAAAAAAGTGTTTCTTCGAAAAGGAGGAATTGATGAGGATTAGTTAATTAATAACAAGACAATTCTTTTATTTTGTGGTATTTATAAATAAAATCATCATAGGTAGTCTGTCCGTAGACAGGTCCGTGATTATTCTTGGTTAAACTTGGTTCTCCATATACTCCTATTTTCCGCTGTCCTCTTTATATCTTGATAACTCTCTTTCCCTTTCAAATCGTCTATCAGCTGAAACCTTTTCCTACCTCTTTCCCTTTTCCCATCTAGTTTTCCTTCTAACACGTCTTTAATCATACTCTCTCTCCTCAGGTAATGTCCAACCCAGTTAGCCTTCCTCTTTCTGATAGTCTGTATAATCATTCGCTTCTCTCCTATTCTTCGTAGCACTTCATCGTTTTTCATCCTATCTGTCCATTTTATCTTCAGCATTCTCCTCCAAGTCCACATTTCAAAGCTTTCCAAGTATTTGATGTCATTTTTCCTTAGCGTCCATGTTTCTGCCCCATACAATGCTATACTCCATACGTAGCATTTTATCAACTTCTTGCGGATATCTTCCCTTATATTCCCTGTAAGTAGTTGTTTCTTTCTCCTGAAAGCCGCTTTTGCTTTTCCTATTCTAGTTTTGATCTCATCCGTACATTTTGCCTCTCGTGTTATGATACTTCCAAGGTATTTATATTCTGAAACTTGTTCTAATGGCTTTCCCCCAATAGTTATGTTCAGATTCTCTTCTTTACCCGATATTCGAATGACCTTGGATTTTTCTGTATTTATTTCCATACCGTATTTTCTACCTGTTATCACTAGTCTATTTATCATTTTTTGTAGCTCCTCTTCCTTTCTTGCTAGAAGTACTTGATCATCTGCGTATTTCACTGTTCTTATAATCCTTCCTCCAATTTTGAAATCCCCTGTGCCTTCTAAAGCTTCTTGCATTAGACTTTCTCCATATATATTGAATAGGGTTGGCGATAGGCAGCAGCCTTGTCTTACTCCTCTACCGATATTTATTCCGCAGGTGTCCACATTCTCAAACCTGACCTTTACAACTTGATTCTCATATAGATTCCTAATCAGTCTCCTGTCTTTCCAGTCTACACCTATATCCTTTAATATCTTCATCAACTTTACCCAATTTACTCTATCAAAGGCCTTCTGCCAGTCTACGAAACATGCGCAGATATCTTGACTGTATTCTATTGCCCTTTCTGATATGATTCTAACTACTCCTATAGCATCTCTAGTTCCTCGTCCTTTTCTGAAACCGAATTGATCTTCCCCTATTATTTCTTCTGCCTTTTTCTCCAGCCTTTTATTAAGAATCCTCGTGATGATCTTCGATGTGTGTGACAGAAGGTTTATAGTTCTGTAATCTTTACACTGCATTGCCTTTGGCTTCTTCTTTAGAGGGATCATTGTTACTTCTAGGAAATCGTGAGGCCACTCTCCCGTGTCGTAAATCTTATTAATTAATTTCGTGATCACTTTTAGTCCTTCTGATCCTATGACTTTAAGTATCTCAGCCGGTATTCCATCGCTGCCCGTGGCTTTCCCCTTCTTTAGTTCCACTATCGCCTTTTCTACTTCGCTCTCCATAATACTTGGCCCTAAGTTGTCTTCTTCAATGTTTTCCTCATTTTCCAGTTCTATTTTTGCCGCTCCTGCCTGTTTGCTGTATAATTCTTTAATGTATTCTTCCCATACCTGTGCTACATCCTTTGTTTCTGAGACTATCTTCCCATCCGTATTCATAATTCCTTTACCACAAATTCCATTAGACTTCTTATCTTCTAATTCCAGTGCCCTAGCGTACATCATATCGTACCGTCCTAACTTCTCCATTTGTTCTATTTCATCACATCTTCCTTTTATCCAATTTTCTCTAGCTTTATCTGTTACCCTTCTCAACTCATTGTTTATACGCCTATAGTTGGCTCTACCTTCTTCACTGTTAACGTTTTTCCATTTTCGTCTCTCATCCATTTTCTCCAGCATTTCCTTCGTGATCCATGGTTTTCTGATTTTCTTCTCTTGTTTTCCAATCTCTTTATCCAAGGCATCCTTGATACTGGTTTTAATTTCATCCCATTCTATATCAACGGTCTTCGGTTTGTTTTCCAACTTTCTTAGGTTATCTTCCAACTTCATGCTGACTACATCCTGCCTTTCTTTCAGTTTTTCTAGGTCCCAGGTCTGTCTTTCTCTTCTCGTTTTTCTTATTTGTTTTAGCTTTGTACTCATGTCAAGTATTAGAAGGCTGTGATCTGAATCAATGTCTGCTCCTTGCAATGCCTTGGCGTTCTTTATGCTGTTCCTGAATCTTTGTTTTACAAGGATGTAATCTATTTGGCATCTCATTCTATCTCCTGGGCTTTTCCATGTGTATAACCTTCGTTTATGGTTTTTGAACCATGTATTAGTCACTACAAGGTCGTTATTGATGCAGAATTCTACGAGTTTCTCCCCTCCTCGATTTCTCTTCCCAAGTCCGTATTGCCCGACAACATTTTCTTCTTGTCCTTCTCCGACTATGCTGTTCCAATCTCCCATTATTATGCAGTTTACCTTTCCTCTTCCGTCTTCTTCGTAAATTTCATTAATTTGCTCATAGATCTCATCTATTTCTTCATCGTCATGAGCTGACGTTGGCATATATACCTGGATTATCAGCATGTCCACTGGGACTGCTTTTAGCTTGATTGCCATCAGTCTATCGTTCGTTGCTATTATCTTTGTCACGCTTTTCATCATATCTTTCCTAAGTACCAGAGCTACTCCCCTTTCCCCACTATTTCCTCCAGAATAAACTACCGTGAATTCTTCCGAGTCGAACTGTCCTTCTCCTTCCCATCTAGTTTCGCTTAGCCCTATAATGTCAACTCTATTTCTTCTCATTTCTTCTTTCAGGTTCTCTAGCTTTCCTGCCTTTCTCATAGTTCTTACGTTCCAAGTCCCTATTCGTAATTTACTTTCGACAAATGTTTTCCTCAAGGCAGTCCCCGCCCGGAGATCCGATTGGGGGACTATTTTACCTCCGGATTGTTTAACCTCGAGAGAACTCATATTGTCCAACCATATAATCTTTACTAGGGATTGTAATGTGGTAGTTTCCCTCTTGCTTTCCACATCGCAGTACTGTAGCCGTTCAAATCGTCCTGATCACGCCTACAGCTGTATTGGATATAGACCCAACCAACATCATTTGTTGGTAATAAATATGATTATGTTGGTAATAAAATATGATCACAATAAATTCGATATTTTCGCATTTAATCATTCCTTTGATAGTATTTAAGATTTGTGCGATCTTTGCTAAAATTTCATCGCCCAGTATCGTTTCTTAAATGGATAACGTGATGAGAGCGTGAATGATAGGTACTGATTTTGTGTAATTTCGGATATTTTTCATAATTTTAGTACCGAACACGTAGATTGAAATAATGATTTTTACGAAGGTAAGTCAAAAAGTAAAGGGATTTTTTAAATTTATCGCTCGGTTGGGTGGTAACACTGCTCGTACTCATACCGCTGGTTTAGTGTAGTGTAGTCGACATCAGTTATTGTGCCGTAGCGCTACATAAGCGAGTTAATATTCTGTGTGTCGTAGTTAACCGTTAAAGATGGAAGCTCCGTTGTCGATTTGCACAAAAGAAGAAATGCGGGGAGTGATTCAATTCATGTTTGCGGAAGATGTTAAACCTGTGGAAATTATTCGTCGAATGCAGACTCAATACGATGATAATTGTTTATTGTGCAATAAAATTTACGAGTGGATAGATCACTTCAAAAAGGGAAGAACTTCTGTATGCTATGAGGAGAGATCAGGAAGGCCGCCAAAGTAAAAAACTGAGAGCAATATTTAAGTCGTTGAAAAAATGGTACGAGAAAACAGACGAATCATAGTGGACGACATTGCGGAGGCTTTAAACATAAGTCATGGTTCAGCATGGTTCCGATGGTTTGGTCGAACCAGGACCCGAAACTCGGGAGGCCCCAAGGGCCCGTGCGACAAGTCTTCGACCCGCACAATAAATTTACACTTCTGTAATTGTAACTAATTTTGCAGAAAGTAAAGCTCGCAAGAAGAATTTTGCTAAGTTGCAAGTTAATAATGTGTTATGTGATAGATGCTACATATGGGCTACAGATTATTTGTCTTTCAGTATAAAAATTGTTGTTATTTACGGCTTCATAATCGTGTAATCTGATTTCTGTGATACTTATTTGTTCTCTGAAATAATATTATATACAATTAACTTCATAAAATTATTAAATGATTGTAAATTTTTTTATATAAGAAACCGAAGTATTAATAAATCTATGTCATCAAAATTGTTCTCTATAAAAAATAACATTAACAATACATTCTGCAGTAGAGTGGGACCCCGCAAAGAATTCTCGAACCAGGGTCCGGCTTCACCTTGTTACTCCGCTGGTTCAGCATATTCCGTCTTGCACGACTCGCTAAATTTTCGAAAAATGTGCCCAAGGTGGGTCCCTAGGCAATTGTCCGCGCAGCATAAGGCTCGACGTTTGGAAGTCTCACGTACCCATTTGACACGTTATCGCCGTGATGGAGATGAATTTTTAGAGCGAATAGTCACCACAGATGAAACTTGGGTGAACTGGAGAGTAAAGCTCAAAGTATGGCTTGGAAACACCCGTCATCACCCGTGGTTAAGAAATTCAAAAGCCAACCATCAGCCGGCAAGATTATGTTTACCTTTTTTTGGTACATAGAAGGTGCGACTTTGGTTCATTTCAGTCCAAAGGGTGAAATCATTAACAGTCAGAACTATTTTGATGTGTTACGAACAAAAATGAAGCCCGCGATCAGATCCAAACGCCGTGGAAAACTTTAGAAGGGCGTCATGTTGTTGCATGAGAACATCCGTCCTCATACGGCCAATTGTACGGTCGAAACAGTAAATGAGTTTTTGAATTGATGGAGCACCCGCCAGACAGTCCAGATCTCGCTCCCAGCGATTTCCATATGAATGGCCTAATGAGAGAAGCGCTAAGAGGAAGAAGATTTTCATCTGATGAAGAAGTCATTGGCGAAGTGCAAAATTCGTTAAAAACGCAACCAAAAAACTAACCGAATTAAAAACTTATGAAACGCCAGAACCTGCGCGTTCAGGTCGAGAGGGATTACATTGAAAAGTAATATTAGTTTTTTTCGAAGAATCCCTAAACTTTTTGACATTGATATTGATAGCCATAGTTGCCAATTTAGCGACTTTGTCTCTAGATTTTGTGACATGTCACTAACTTAGTGATTTTCGCCGAATATAGCGACAAATTTGGCTATTTCTGTATTTCTACACAGATACATGCAATAGTCAGCACAAACCAAACGAATTACTTTTATGGTAGGTTTATTAAAATATTTACCTATAAATTTTTGATAAATATTTAAATAATTTTCAGTTACTTTCCCAGTTAATATATTGTTAATATATTTCACACTGATTTTAAAAGATCACTTTATAATTTACGTTGAATAATACTTTCATAAAACGCAGTTAAAATTATAGAAAAATGGATTTCCATTAAAACTGTAGAAATTTGATATAAATTTTTATTAGAATATTAAGTACTTAGTAGATTTTACTTTTAAGGATTACTGAACGTCTGCCTATGTCAAGACATCAAATTTATTCTGAAAAAATTTCAATTATTTTTTTATTATTTATTATCAGCACATCAGCCGTTATCCTGTTTTTCTGTTATTTTTGAAACCAATTCTAAGAAGTTCAATCCGCCAATAAGAAATTTGATTGATGATTTGGTACATTTAAATAATATCCTATGTTCAGAGATCGATAATTCAGAAAGTACTGAAACTGCAAATTGATTGGATCTTCATTCCAACTTAGGATATAAATTTTAAAAGGAAATTTCAGAGTGCAAATTTTCTGATGAAGTAAACCGTGAAAGATGTCATAATTTTCTAGTTCCACTTATAAAAGAACTTCGACAAAGGTTGCCAGAGAATGTTACTGCTTTGCAGTCAATGCCTTGTTTGAGTGCAAGTGAATGTTTGAAACCAACGAAACCAGAAATACTTAATCTAAGATTCAACAATTCTGACTCGTATTGACTTTCAGCGGAAAAAAAACTACATACAGTCATGTGGACGGAAACCTCAGATACGTTGAAACTGGTGAAAATACTTGGATGACATTTCAAATCGAGCTTTAACTGTACTCACATTATCCCACTTAAATGCTGATGTTGAACGTCGATTTAGTGTAATGGACATTGTAAAGTAAAAAATTATGAAAAAGAATGAGTGTCAAAATTCGATATGGTATAAGAAGGAAATGTTGTTACAATTACGAACTGCCCAAAAGTGTAATAGACAAAACTGGTTCCACTGATGCATATGAGAATTTACCTAAAGATGAAACAAAAAGTAGTAATATAAGTGGAGAAGAGTTATACGAAAGTGATTTGTGTATGAAGCGTTAATGTAATACTTTTATTGTGAATTTTTAATATCTTTTATTTTTCTTTTAATTTTAAAATCTTAATCTATAAATGAAAGTGCCTATTCCTTTTTTATTTTAAAATGCTTATAAAATTTCTACCTTATTTATAATAACCAATTAAATATTATCTTATTTTTTTTCATTTATAAAAAAGATAAGTTTAATAATTAGATATAATAAGAATTATTTTGAAGCATTTACGTATTTTTTAAAATTTTAACGACTTTTTAGCGACATTTCTTCGAGTTTAGCGACTTTTTGGCTACTTTTTAGGGTGGATTTAGCTACATTTTCAAATTTATTTTGGCAACCCTGGTGGTGGCTCGTGGGGTTATTTATGATTTTAAGTTTTTCAATTGCGATAATGGTTTTAATGCTGATCCAAACATTCTAATCAAAGTAAGCTTATTCTGACGTGGTCTTCGCTGAAAAATTCCCACTTATCATTTTTAGCACGCTATGACTTAATTCTAATATATTACCTTGTTTCATATTTCATTTGGCCTTTTAAGTATATCGAATGAGACAGTGGCTTCTGTTATAACTCACAAAATGTGTATGTACAATATATAAACGTCGTACAGAATCGATAAAAAATAATTGTTATTGTCGTCAGATTATATGTGTGTATGTATGTGTGTGTGTGTCATAAAAGAGAATTGTTAAATTTTTCGTGCTGCTATATAAATAGTGTGTTCTCGTTTTTCGTCATGGTCATATCGGTATTCATCCCACGCAGTCTTCTTTCACATACTGTCTGCCTCTCTCTCTCTCTCTATGAACGGGGGTTTCTTAACCCTTTGCCCTAGGAACCTCATATAAGTCGTCCCGTGTTGGATATATTAACCCCGTTGTGCAGTTCCATTAGCGGCTCGGACGTCCAGACCGCGTAAACGAGATCCATGTTATATCCTTTCTTCCTTTTTTCCCCACGAGTTTCCCTCGCGCGCGCATCCATTCGCCCGCTCGTTGCAACCCTCTTAGACGAGCCACGGGGCCAGGTAATGCTGCATGGCGTGTACGTGTGTATGTGGCGCGCTCTTTTTACTCCGGGGGTCCGCGCCGTACTCCTTCCATACGGGGGGAGCGAGAGAGGAGGGAATATAGGAGAGGATCTCTCGTCCCGCCCTCACGGCTTATATCAGAAAGGATTAGCGTATATGGCGGGGAAAACCGATCTCCCACTCTCTCTCTCTCCCCCCCCCTCTCCTTCCCCTCACTCGCTTTTTCACTCTCTCCGCTTCGCTGTGACCTAATATGACGGAATTACACTCTCACTCTATCTCTTTTTACTCATCCTGGCCGCTCTCTACCGTGCAGAGTGAGAATAGAGAGAGAGAGAGGGAAGAGAAAAGAGGGCTTAGGGATTTTTAAATGTAAATCCAAGAGGTGTGTGAATAAGGGTTTTTAAGGTGGAATGGGTTATTACACTATTCCATCCCTTGGTTGGTGTTTTTGATATTTTTCCCTGCCTCTGTCGCCATCCTCTGCTCTCATAACGAGGGAATAAAACGACAAAGAATGTCCCCGTTTATATATTTTTACTCCGCCACCACTGTCTGACGTAGTGTGAAAAAAATGTTGTTAGAGAGCGGTTTAAAGGGGGGGAGGGGGGGAAGGAGATATTAAAACGATGTGTTCAGGAATGGAGGTCGAGGGTCCAATTATCAGACCTTGCGGTACCTCTGCTCCGCCCGCTCGCGGAAAAAAGTTTCGAGTTTTGCATTATGAGATTTAGTTTTAGCATGGCTAGAGGGCGGCCATAACCTCTTCCACTCTCACCCTTTCCATACCCTACCTTGTGATCCTGGGCTGAATATTCTATCGGCTCTCCTCCTGTTGCGATGCTTAAATCCTGGTATGCGTGAGGGAACGGTGGTGGTATAGCGTTTCATCCGATAATGAATATTGAAAATAGATGGTGTCGGAATGTGGTTTTGCCTGGTTGTAAGAATGTAATTACTCGTGTGTTACCGTGATAATGACACTCGCCTTCATTATTGTGTCCCAAAACGCTTCGGTCGTGCTTGTATAATGCAGAATTACGTTATACCCGCCCTTGTTCATCGCACATAAGGAATTATTTATTCTTCAAATTATATAGCATTTGTTAGGCTTTGTTACTCGATTCTCTATGCTCCAGTTATACATTGGAATGTAGTTTTTTATGGTAAATTTATACCTTATGTATGCTGAAATGAGTAAATAATATTACTTTGATGCAGTGAGCTATTAATTTTCATAAATATATTTTCAGTTTATAAATACGAGTTTGAAAATTAAATTATATTGAGTTTCCACTAACATGAATCAAAGCAAACGAAGCTTAATCCGTGTTGTATAAATTACTAGCCTCCAAGACTAGAAAATCTCATTCATTATACGATTCGTGTCTTTCGTAGAACTTTTCGGAAATCTTCTATCTTATCTTGAATGTACTGCTAATGAAGTAATTATAGAGTAAGAGCGAAAATTTCTTTTGTGGTGGAAAGGTGAAAGTACTTCCTTCAGTGTGTCATAATACGTTGAGATAAGTTTATTCAGATGGAGATTTAGTTTGTGATTAAATCCTATGGCTTCCGTTTCTTCCCTTAACTTCTTTAATTAAATCAAAAATTATGTCCTGCGGCGGGAAGGAGGGGTGAGGAGAAAGGAAGAAGCAGAAGCAGCTTTAGTGTGCTAATTCTCGTTGATTATCGAGGAATGTGCTTGTCTTTGTTTGCAGTAAATTAGGAGAAAAGGTTTCTGATAATTTATAACGTTTTCCTTAGTCGATATAATGAGTCCGTATTGTTTGTGAACCCCAAGGAAATTTTGAATCGTTCATTCTCTTCGCGTGCAAATTGATTTTCTTCCTCCTCGCCCTGAAACATGGCTTTAATTCTTCATAACTACAGCGGGCGGGACGTCATCAGTGACGCAAATTATTAGCAGCGCTCGCAAAACAGCCACCGATTAATATTATCGCAGTATATTTTTGGGGTACCCGATTTCAGCGTGACCGCCATCCTCGACTTTTATACGTGCTATATTATTCCATTATTATATATCGAATGTTTGAATTCTTTTGAGTATTCCAGATCGGTTCTCGGCATATAAGCGCTATGGATCGGATTTTGTGACAAAAACATTGTTTTAAAGGAAAATGTTACGCTTTGTTCCTTTAGTATCTCGATATGGGCGTAAGTTTCTTCCTGAATGTATATTCACTCATTAAAGCTAATAAATAAAAAGATTTAAAAAACTTTGAAAATGGAAACACAATGAAAGATACAAAATTCACGAATGTGTAATTCGTAAACAGTCAAATTTCAAATTCCCAAAGCGTTCGGATCAGCATGGTGCATGAGATTCCAGATTTCATTACAATGAATTTCCATTGATGTTCACTGGAGCATATTAATATACTTAGGACATATATTATTTAGAACTAGGACTATGTATACACATGTATTACTAAGGCTTTGGCGTTCAACATTCACTAGCATATCTGTTTCGACTAATCTCGCAGGGCAGTTTTATAAAAAGCAAAAAAAATTCTCGTCTCTGAGGAAGAGAAAACATCATACAACCCTCAATATATTATCAAGTAATAATGTTACATCCATCAATATATTTGGACACAGAACACGAACATGGACGTTCGCGACAGTAAATGTGTTGATATTGCTGAAATGAGTCGCTTAACTAAAATACTCCAAAATTCATGCATATCCTGGTCCTAAGCATTGCGGATTTTTGTCTTTACAGTTAATGTTTTGTTGTTTTTAGTCGTGTAGCAAGTGCGAACTGCCGAGCTGCCATGAAAAAGGTGAAAAATTATGTATTTAAAAGCTTTTAATCATTCATCATTGCCATATTTGAAACCTCGCATCATTGTTTTATGAATTTATGGAGAAAACATTTTTTATCATGTATTTTCGATAATGTTTTCGCTAATTAATCGGAAATTTTTTTAATTTTTCCCACTGTCAGCTACTAGTTTGAAGAATATTACCTTGAAATCTAAGTTTTAATCAAATTTAGAATTTCATTACATATTTCAACTGCAGAAGAAACATTTAAAATTCTTTGTATTATGCCACATTTACAAACAGCCTTTAAATTTAGCCAAAAAATATTATCTAATGCTGTCCTAGATCAGATATATGGGGAAAGAAATAATCTCTTTTCCCGCGAAACTAATTTTGAATGCATATGTGACATATTTACAGCGGAACAATTAATTTCAACCCACTACTAAAATTAATTTCTCTCTTTTTTCTCTAGGTAAGTCTACCAACACTGGCAATTATTTCCCCTAAAAAAATAACTACCTCCAGTCGACACATGGTGAGTGTTAGCCTTTTTTAATTCTGCGTCGTATTTCATGGACCACCTCTGCTTTATTCAGCATCCCATTAAAAAAAATTGCAATTTATTTCGTCTTAACGGCTTTTTTCGCGCGGGTCGTTGATTACCTCGCGAGTACGGTGTGCGGTTTTTCAGAGAGAGGTAACTTTTTTATTTTTGAACGGTTTTACCCTAGCGCTGCTCGCGCGGGTATAACCTTCAGGGTGCCGTTAGGGTTGATTGCGTTTTGAAATCGCTAACCTTCCACTCTTTCGATTATATGCGCCTATCAGTTTCACTTTCTCATTAAAATGGATGTTCCGATTTGTTGCACGGTTCTTTTTTCGCGTTGCGACCGGACTGACGAAGCGACGGAAAATGGACATTCGGTTGAATTCGCTTGGGTGTATATTCCCCTCAGTAAATAACTCTCGCTTTTATGCATCTTATCGGAAAATCGGGGGTGTTTTTGGTTAATTCCATATTTATATTGGGTTTGATAAGGGATTTTTATGCTAGTTACTGGAAATGTAACTTTTTTTGTGCTATCAAATAGATTTAAAATGCATAAAAAGTTATGTTGTAAAAAATTAAAGGTTACCTCATGGTCAATTATGTGTTTTGGATTTTAATTTTCGTTTTTGTTTACTAGGTGAAAATTAATTAAGTTTGACAGTTTTATTTATAACAGCCGTGGTTGTTAATATTTTTCATTTAAAGAACGTTTAAACAATGTTTTACGATATATCGTTGGTAGCTCACAATAACTTTGGCTCAGATTATTAAAGGTAAAGTACTCCTTTAGCCAAACAATTACAGGGTTACAATACCCAATGCATTTCGCCCACAAGGTGGGCATCTTCAGGGGCAAAACCTGTCTCAACAGTGACTGGGAGTCGACAGATTTTTCCCCTGAAGATGCTCACCTTGTGGGCGAAATGCATTGGGTGTTGTAATCCCCTCTAATTGTTTGGCTAAAGAAGTACTTTACATCTAATGTTTTACGAGTTACCGCATTTTTCTTCACGCTTGACTTAACGGTTTCGATTTAAAATTTCAATGAAATTGAGCTGTAAGCTAAAGAATTGTTGTGCAATCCATTAATCATCTTGCACCGAGGATTGCGTACAACTGTTAATGTGCGGAAAGAAGACATTTTGATAAAAGTTAAGAATTGTGAAATTTGTCTTGAGACTGAACGCTCTTTTCATTTTGGTTTTTACTTAAATGTTGCAAAACTATTGGCGAAAAGCCATTTGTTTTCATTGCAATCATTCTGTTGCTTTCAGTTATTATGTGGAGTGTGGTGCCACGTTCCTCATTGCGAATTACAAATGTTACATTCATAAAGAATTTGAACTCCGAAGGATCACAACTAGCGTATTCGAAAATCGAATTTTGTAACTTTAATTTGAGAACAATAAATTATAAGTGAATAGTTTAAGACAACTTTTTAAACGTTTCTCCCATTTTCTTATCCCTATATATAAATCCTATGTTGCCTAGAAGAGGGCTCAAAGTATATGTTCTCAATTAGTAACGAAGTAATCAAGCTCGATTGATGCTCATCTGCGCTGATTAATGCAAATTTTCATCGTTTATTAAGGAGTTAATGGATCACCTTAATCCCCTCCTTCCATCTCGGCAACTCTGATCTCTGTTTAACATTCTTTTCCACGCTCCATCCGACTCGTTGCTTATTTCGTTTCTCGACGACCGCTATCTTTTGCTTCCTGCTAATGGGACTTCGAATTATCGTCCCGTGTAAAGCCCTCCTGCATTTGATTTAAGAAGTTTCGGTCCTCTAGCGGGAGTGGGAGATTTGCGACCGGTCTTTGTGCTAACGCCGTATTTATCGTGCACTGCTTGTGATACCGAGTGCGCTCAACTCTTGCTTACTCGAATGATGCCATTTTGAGTGCCCTCGCGTCTCCCCATCTCTCTATTTCTTTCTCCCTCTATTTCTTTCTCTCTCTATTCATCTCTCTCCTTCTCCATCTCTTTCTCTCCCTCTCGTTGTGAGTGCCCTGGAGATTCACGAGTCCCTCTCCGCTCGCTCTCCGAAAATCGGTTTGGAGTGCGAGTTTGTAGATCCGCGTATGAATTGAAGCGATCTGACCCGATGAATCAACGTAAAAGTCTATTTTTATGCGTTTTCTCGTATATTGAACTAAAAATGTACGAATGGTCGTCTCATAAAAAGCTGTTACTAGCCAAGGTGTTCGAACAAAACAAAGTTGACATCTCTGAGGATTTTTTTCCGAAGTGATATTTCCTTTTTTCGGTCGTGTGGAATTGTAACAGTTTTTTGTTTGCCAAAGAAAAAAATCCGTTTTACGTTTTCACTTGATTTCCTTAACTTTATTATATCCATAAAAATAGGTATGCGTTTTTTAAAACTTCGGAAGCCCTAATATCCTAATAATTTTGATGATTTTCCTCGAGTTGTATTCCTTTAGCATCGTTGCAAAAAATCATCCATGTTTAAAAAAAATCGTGCTCTGAAGAATTTCTTTTGCTATATTCAGTTTTCAGACTGACCGCAGCAAAATAAACGTACCATTTCGACGCAGTATTCTCTTCACTCATTTTCCGGAACGACCTCAGGAGACAGTACCGCCTATCCTCACATTAAGATTTAAGAGATGAACGTGAATCCCTTTCGAGAGGCAATATCCGCGCTCTCAAAGTAGAGTAAGCGCCATCTTGTGGCATAACTCCGCTTCTATCTAAATAAGGAAAAAAAGAAAAAAGCAAAGATTACTTTCACTCTTTTTTTCTCTCCCTGAAATCACCAGCCCGAAATCTTTTCGCAATCCTTTGCTGAGTGGCCACTTTCTTCTCCGGCATATTTCGTTTATCCATCTGGAAATGGTTATACATCCACGTTTTCGGAGTGCCTCTTAAATCTCCCGCCCCGCAAAAAATAGCAAATTTTCCTTCGCAAGCGAAAACGGCAATTTTTCATATCCAAGAAATGAGTGGGCGTACGGATTTTTGAGCCACAAGATGTCGCGAGGAAGGGAAGAAAAATAGTCCGTCGTTAGGAGCCAATCTCGCCTCACTCGCCGCGGATAGGCAGTGCGTAGGAAATTACTTTTTTATTTCTCTCCTGGAATTTACTTTTGACGACGGGTAAAATTTGTTTGTACGAACCGTTTAGTTAGATTTACACTGGCGGGGATTGACCACGCGCGCATGAAGACGTAACTAAAATTCGATTTGTAAGTCGTCTATTATTTAGATAGCGCAACGGACATGTTTATTTGTGGTAACTTGTACTATATATATATATATATATATATATATATATATATATATATATATATATAGCGTCTCCTATATAGTGCCATCCCCGCATACCGCTCATGAATCGCTGCGAACGAAACTTCCATCTTGTGAAGAAATACGAAGTAGCATATACCTCGATATACCGCCACTAGAGTTTTGGGTTCCCGGCGATATTTTCTTTCCCGGGAAACAGGAATTATATTTTCAGCTATCCCGGGAATCTTGGGAATCCGGGAATAAGAATGATTTTGCATTTTAAATATTTAATACACCATTTTTCATGTAAACATGATATTTATTATCGATACAACGTAAATAAATGAGTCATTAATAAATTCCAACGACATGTGATGCATTATTTACGACAAAATGTTGGCAGATTCGATATCCAGACGCACTTTGAATTGCGCAACCGATCTTTCCTCGATGTTGACGATGTATAGATAACAAGACACCAACTACTACTAATATATCCTATATTGCAATTTCCTCATAGATAAAATTGAGGGTAGAAAATGTACGAAAGAGGTTTTAAAATAATCTAAAATCTATAAGAGCTTTCTTCTGTCTCTTTGTGGCTCCCTTTGTCACGCTATAAAAATTCAAATAACTCGATAAAGGATCGTGACACATTTTTTTAAATTTGGCAGGAATGCTCGATTTACATATTTTAAGGTGATGACGAAAAAAACTCGAAAAAGTCCTGGGCACGACTCCAAGGAAAACTTCCAGTTCCCATAAAATAACACGTAAACATCGACTTTAGGACGTGTAGGATTTTCTTCTTTTTGATATCTAAATTAGACAGAATTAACCTAAGATTTTCAATTTAAACTATTTTAAATAAAAAATTATAATATTTCTCTTCTGTTCATCTTTTCCACATATAGTTCGAAATTCCTCATGTTAAACGTTTAATTCACATATTTTTGGCAAATCTTGCAATTTTATCAAGATGTTGCTTGCAAACCAATTACATTGTTAAACCTCTAAATCCTAATGTCTTTTCCATTATGTGTGAAAACGTGCTTTGAATGCTTTTAATACGAGAGAGAATGAAGGCGAAGGAAATGATTTTCATAGCAACCAATGTAAACAACATTCGTTGCATTATATGTGAGAAGGAATACATTTGAATGTAGAACATTAATATATCAAAATCACTTCGAATCATCGTAGGAGTTCGAGACTTGAAACAACGAACACCTAAAACAACGAGCATTTGTAATCCTGCAATCGATTTTTGATTGCGCCTCGAATCTATCACCAGATCAGTTTTTAATGCGAGAATTTGACATATTCTTAGTGATTTGCATTGTTGCCGGTTTCGTGTAATTGGATGCCATTGATTTGGATAATAGCTTCGCGTCGCATCAATTCACGAAATTTCATAAAAAATACTTCCCATTGAGTTTCAACGGGTTTATATATAATTCACTTGGTTAGAGTAACTAATTTTATCGATTAAGGGAGGGAGGGGGGGGGAGGAAGAAGAATAGGTGAGGAAGGTAGATCACTTCAGTGCCTAGTTTCAAATTCATGCAACCATTACTTTTGGACCTTTTTTTACTAATCACGTTCACGGGCGCGAGAAGAAGCCATTTCGACATTGCATTAGCGCTCCATTGAAATTGAATTAATGGCGAGAAACGCAACCTTATCATTCATCTCAAACTTCTAATAACTCAGTTACTAAATAGCATTCACTGAAAAAATATTTAGTAATCATCAGAAATTTTATTGGTACAACACACATAAAATCAAAAATCAAAATTAATTTGATAGCTTAACATTTGGAGCTGAAATTCGGAGGAATATCTAAGAAAAACGGCTATGAAGGCAATTCTGGAAAATCTTGACTCGGTACAAAATACAAACGAGCAGTTCCCGGGAATCATTAAAAACTTTCCCGGGAATCGAGAATAAGAAATATCGAGTAAATTCCTGGGAATGGGAATTCCCAGTTCCAAAACTCCGACCTCCACCTCCGTTTTAGCGCCTATGTAAGTGATGGGAAAACGGTGTCGCTAAATGGGGGTCTATTTAATTTCATTGGTAAGGGCATTTTATTCTTCACTGTTGTTCAGGCAGCTATCATAACAATCTATATTTCTGGGATGGGGTGGCGGAGTGGTTAGAGCGTTGGCCTTCCACGCAGCGGTTCCAGATTCGAATCCGATGGTGGTCGATCGAATTTTTCAGGTCGAATTTTTCAACCTGGGATCGTCCCGTCCCATACTTGTGTGATTTGAGGAGACCGCGCATATTAGCGTTCCGTCCTTCGGAAGAAACGTTAAGCAGTTGGCTCCCTTGGTGCTGTTCGTAAAGAGAAGGCTAATGCCGGCGTCGGGTTTCCCTCCTCCCTTGTGAGTGTTCGGTGTGGAAGGAGTAATGGTTATAATAATCCTAGAGGTGGATTAGCCAGAAACTCCATACAAACAAACAAAACAAAACAATCTATATTTCCTATACCACAGATAAATTGATATAAATAATTATAGTAAGATTAAACTGACACGTTAGATTTATTGTGACAATAGAATTACAATGAAAAAATATTACGTTTAAGTGACCTATTCGTTTCGGATTTGGGAATCTAAAGAGGGATGATTCAAAGAAAGAAAGGTGTGTGTCTGGGTGTGTGTGCGACCACGCATACACACACGTATGAACTCAAGCATATATGAAAGTAAGGATATTCTGTCTGGCTAGCTAGAGAGATTGGTTTGGAGCAATTCTCCAAGTCTTCGAAAACACTCCCTTTTCCTTCATCAAGCTGATTACTACAGTATCATCGTTCTAGCACAGTTCCAATCGTAATTGGCCAAACAATCGGGCTCTATGTTGTCTATAACCTCGGAGAGAGTGAAAAAAAGGAATCTGTAGGAGCTCGACATAGCTCTGGGAGCCGCTCCGAAATTTTATAAAACTCCTCACTCCATTTCTATACTTCTTCTCTCCCACATTCTTCCTCTCTATATCTTCTGTGTTGCTGTTTTCGTATCCCCTTCTAAAGACCTGGTCGTTAGGCGCTCATTTTCTTTTCCATTCTCTGCATCCAGTTTGTGTATCGGAGGAAAAATTCCTCCGTCTATTATTCGAAGTGTCTCCGAAGAAATCCTCGCGTTGGCAATGGCGACAAGCGGTTGCATAGCAGCTGTCAATGGAGCGAGCCAAGATGCGCACCTTCTGACATGGTCTCTCTCATTCTGCTTTCCAAAACGCCTCTTAAGTGGCGCTATAAACTGCCACTTTTTATTCGATCTTGACAAGGAATTTGATGCCTTCGTTCGTTTTTTTTATTACTGTATTAATTTTCTCCTAGTTCGTTCAAATAACTCCTTCGCCTTGGAACTTTCCAAATTATTATTCACAACCTTACCTTTAATCTGATAACTTTATTTATTTGGAGTAACGTAACGTGAGTCGATTGGATGCCTTATCCAACATAATAACAGAAACTCTCCGAGGTTTCCTTGACTATCAAAGGATTGCGTTACGTTTTCCTCGGCTTGGGTGGGGTTTCATTTCACAACATTCCATTTAAGGAACACTTGTCATTATCCGCCGGATCGTCTTCCTGCAGATTGTGAAGAGCGCTCCAATGATAATTGAACTTTTGCTCTAATCGCTGTACATTATTAGTAAAACTCCTTTTTGGTATATTTTAAATAAGGAAAGTTTTCCTGATTCCGATGCAAGTAGTTGAAAGGGTTTCACTACAACTTGAAAATATTATAAATTGTTTTCTCTATAATGAAACCATCTCGTTCCTTTTATATGTAATGATTAACTTTAAAGATTTCAAATAAATCAGTTCTATTTCCATTTAACATCGCGAAGTAAGAAATTTGGTAGATGTATTACGACAAGGAAACTTTTTCCCTGTCGGATTTCCAGAAACATTTTTCTTTGTCTTCCTTTATTATTGTATTGTATTGTAACACAAACAGCTCCTGCGAAGAATGTGTATCATTATCTATTTTTCAGAATGCTTCATATGTTAGATTAGTGCCCATAAAGCAAAACCTGATGTGTTTTTAGGGACTCAATTTCAGTAGCGAACCGTCATCGCCTGCGGCAGATGTTTTTTATGAAATAACATATCGGTTCTTCTAAACATCGCACTTAATTCCGTCTAATGCGGTTGTATGAGAGGAGAATATCTCTTCGGCGTCGCAACAAAAAAAGGTCGTTAACCATGGCTTGTATGAAGGATGTGAATGGGGTGTTTGGATCCCTCGTAACAAATGACGGCGCTGCGCCGCAAGGAAGCTCTGACCCGTATGATGCCTCTCTTCTCGTTACCGTTTCTCGTGAAGAACTTGGAAAGGAGTTCCGAGACGTTCGAAAACTTTTTTGATTGTGATGAATCGCTCTTCGGATGAAGTTCTCACGTGACCATTTCGCTCCTCTTACGTTCTCTTCTCCGCCTGCGAGGAAAGAGATGCCTCAAAAAAAGCGATTTTTTAAATAGAGATAGGGAGAAAAAATGCGCTTAGGATATGATGGGTACCAAAAGTGCACGGATATGAAGTCGCGCGAGTGGAGTGAGTTTGCCGCGCTCTTTTGTCTTGTCTGCCTTTTCTCATTCGGTCGATTCATTTTGCGCGCATCTGTACGCTACGGCGGCAGACAAACTGTGCCGTATATCCCGGTGGTGAAGACCAGTTGCTATGGGAGAACAATGACCGCAGACCTCACGGAAAGTAGCAATTCACCGCAAGCTAGTCCGCCGCCATATTAGAGAATACATATGACTGAGAAAATTTTTTTTCAAATTTATTGTAAGAAATAAACAAGGGAAATGTATTAATGCCTAAAAAATTTTGCAGAGAGATAAATAGTTTCTTAGATCCAGAAAGTTGTAATAGCACGCATTATTTAACCAATTCCTGATTGTGTATTGGGCTGCAAAGGATAATATTCCCGTTGGTATTTTCTCTGACGATTCTTAAAAGGCGTTCTAGATCACGATACTTTTTCAGCTTTTGTGCCACGTAATTGCAGCGTTTTGCCCGTTGTGGTTTTCTAAATGTTTCATGACCGAGAATTCCATCGATTTTAATAATATATTTGGCCTTCTGAGTGCCAGTGACTTTAAAAATTTAAACTTTATTCAAAGCGCATTTCTTCAGATGCAGTAAGGATTTTGTAACGGTAAGAAAGGTTGTAGTTTGATCAGGAATCAGTGCTCGAAATTTCTAAACAGTTCAACCTAATTTAAATTATAATTTAAAATGCTCCATTTCATCTACTAGGAAACAAGAAGTCCAAACCAGGACTAATGCAGGCTGGTTTCCCAAAGTTGACGTTTCGAATTGATTACTTATATTGACAGGAAATGTTTCAGTATGTGTTAGTCATTCAAAGGAATTCTCATACCATAAATACCATTTGTGATTCATTCATTGCCTTAATTTACAGAAGATCTGCTTCTATTCAATGGAAATCCTTTCGTGTGTTCAAAATTAATTATTAAACTCCGTCCGCCATCAGCTTTGATTTTAATAATAGTTATATGATCCCAGTCCTCACAGAGTCACGAAACATAAAGGATTAGTCATTAATTATCTACATAGGATATAGTTCAATTTAAGTAATTTAATGAATCGATAATAGGTTGTTATTCGGGTTAGACATCTTTTGTTCCATTATAAGGGTAGATAATTAAAATTATCTCTCCTCAGCTTGTTCTTAAAGTGACTGATTTCCATTTCCAAGTACTTCAAAATACACATTTAAATCATTTCGGTATGATTGCGATGATCCTTTCAATCTAATTTTCCTGCAGATTCTTATTGTTTTATACATGCCAAATCAAGAAGCGTATTCAGATTCACAAATTAAAGTATTTCTTATATTTTCAAGAAACTTATCAGCTAGCTTTAGATGAAAGTTAAATCTTTCTAGAAAACAATATAACATCAGTGTTCAGTCTTGCACCTTCTATATTGTGATCCAAGCCTAATCATGCTTTAAAATATTGTGTGAAAAGATTTCAATCATCATTGAACGGCATTATTTACCAATACAGCGTTACTGAGTATTCATTATACAATACTTCTCTTTACAACTTTCAGAATTAGAATTTTTTATCTAAGAAGTTGTTTGTCTCAATTCTTGGTAATTAACTAGTTATGTACTCAAAGTCCGTTCGCATACCTTTCAGGTATTCACGCGCAAACATGTTTTTCATCGTCTTTTCATTTAAAAGTTTTTCCAAATATTTCATATTCTTAGCTAAATTTTTCTTTCTTTCCATGAAATAGTATATATTTTTCGTATGATGAAGGATTTGATCTTATTTATTCGATTCTGTTGATATAATGTATTAAATTTCATCTAAGGGAGGGGAAATGGATTTTTAGCCGCTACTTCTAATTATACCACTCCGATTCCAGCCCCATTGCCCTGCTAAGATGACACGGTTATTTTACGAAAAGGAAGGTGATACATACATAATTCTCAATGCTTTGTATCGTAGAATCAAATTGTTTAGCTTCAATAATATTATTTTTTAAACCTTTGTTTCGGTAATCTGCATAGCACACGGTGAATATCTGAGATAAAAAAGTAAACGTTGCACTAAATTGGATACAAATAAAAGGTTAGCGTTCTCTAACTTCAAGATTTACTTAGATCACTAATAGATCACCTTTCATTTTCTCATAAGCGTGTCTGGCGGGAATAATTCTCTGCGTTCAAACGTACCTCTCAAGACTGTTGCAGTGTAGGTCTGTGCGTTTGTACAGAAACTTAAGTCTCCTGAGGACTGTAAAGGGAATTGAACTTCTCTGAGAAATGGGTCAGTTCGTGCTCTGCCTCTCAGTCTCATCATAGGAATCGAGAACGAAGGACCTTCCCAAATACTCCACTCTCGACCCGAGTGGAGGATTTAGCGGTGAAGGGAAGAAGCACAAACGCGCAAAACCTCCCACGACTCTTATGTCGCCTTTATGCACGCTCCCCTTTTTAGCCCTTCTCTCAAACAGTTCGTATCTTTTACGATTCTTATCTCTTTCTTTCCCACTCCATTCTTCCCCCTCTCACTCTCCTCCCTCCCCTCCTCCCATTTCGGTCGACGTCACCACCTCGACGCTTTCCAAACCGACGCCTCTTGCATCAGTCGCCTCTCCAACAATTCTCAAAACTCCCATAATTTGGTGCTATGTAGAGAGCTATGTTTCCGTCCGTGCTTAATGGATGTTTTCTTTAAAGTGCGAGAGCTAAAGAGAGAGAGAGCCTCCTTCCAAGTAGGTCGCTGTTCGATGGAAGTGCTCGTAATTTGAACGCTCTAGAATGCTTTCGTCCCAAATCTTACTTTCTCTGAAAGACATTACGAGGCACATTACGTTGAGCTTTTTGTGATAGAATGATTAATTCTTTTGATATAGGCAATGGTTGTTCTGTTTTCCATTTTTCAAACTGAATTACTGTTCATAAAATTATGTTTCGAATATGAAATTTGTATTATGCAATCTTTTTGTATAAGAAATAGGCAAATGATATAACACATAGATTTAGATTTTGGGCAGCTTTTATTGCAAAAATTCAACTCGCGGATTTAATTTTATATAGTATGAAAAATAATTTTCGGAGTGAATATACTGGATTTTAATAAAACTAAATATTGATTAAAGACAGGACATGAGATTTTGTGTATATAAAAAATTAACTAGACTTTTTGGTAAGTTTGACGAGAAAGCGTGCTGGTTATATGCACATCTCTCGACGTTCGTTCAATATTTTTAAAACTTCACTCGAGAGAATAGTGAAACCAAAATTTTACGGGCGTATCCCTATAATTATTTTTGCAATGGAAAAGTTTTTGCAAAACACTAGTTTTTAAAAACGTGGTATTATATTGTATTTAAGAGAGAATTACTGTGTTTTTATTCATGAGAATTAATATAAAACTATTGGTTCAGGCTTATATTTCGTACATACATACACACAAACTTTTGAACCATTACGAATAGTTTATTCCCCTCAATCCACTATAAATACCGTCCATATGGTATTTGCGCATTCATGGGTTGAATTCATTTTTGCATAAAACGTGCAGTAGCTGGAGACATAATCGAGAGCAGTAAGGCACTTGGCGTCCCCTTGAGTCATACGTATGGCGCAATCTTTTATCCGCCTCTATCGATTAAGGCACGTCATGTTAATGGGCTAAGGGAAGTACTGACGAAGGGAAACGCTATTTGGATGAATGGATCGCTCAAAAGCCGTTCCTCCACTTCGCCTTATCACGGTCCGTGCATTCTATTCTCGTCCGACCGACTTACTAGCGTATTAAACGAAGAGTTATTTGGACAGCATTAACAAAGAGTCGGAGATATATCTAGAGAGAGAGAAAGAGGGAAAAGGGAGGAAATAAGGAGAGCGAGAAGGACTTAACGAATTTACGATACCATGGCCTATGCCGTATTACACCGTTTAAAAAAAAGTGGTCGCCTCACAACTGAATGAAAATAAGAGGCACACGCACACCCTCCCAAAGATATACGGAGCCATGGAAATTGCGAGAGAGGACGATATAAAAACGAAAAGAAAAGCCTTTCCGAGAGAGAGTGGGAAAAAACTTACCGCAGAGGAACAATTTTGCGTGGTTCTTGAACCGCGTAACTGCTTTCATTCTATAATGTCTTCTTCGCCGTGCCATAATGCCTTATTATGAGGAAGGAGGAATGAGCAAAGGGTGACTCTCAGAGAGAGGGCGGAGAGATTCGTTCCCTCACTCAGATAAATTTCTTAATTGGAGAGGTTTAAAGCCTCGGCCGATCCTCTTTTCCAGCCTCCCGAGGGGACGCGACCGGGGGGAGTTCTCCGGAGGATATGGAAGGAGGCGGGGGTGAGAGATACGAATGTGGGTAGAGGGGGTGGGGTCGGTTATGAGGAGGAGAAAAAGGGTCGGACCGCGAGATGTGAATGGCGGAGGGCGGTTTTTGGGGCGTGAGGTTCCGGCAAATATCGGGAGAATATGGGTTTAGATGCAGGAGGAGGTAATGGCGATGCGGGTGCTGGCGGTTGGAGGGATGGATCAGGGAAGATACGTTGAGGTCAACCTCAAAATTCCTTTTACATTGGATCCTTCGTGCTAAAATAGGTGCATTGGGAACCTCTCTCTGGGAGGAGATACCTTATTCGGTATCTGTATCTCTCGAGAGGGACACCAGAGCCTTAGTAATTCATCCTGCGCTGTGTTGGGAGTTTACAAGTGCCCTTTGGATGTTGCACCTCTGGGTTTTTAAGAGCGCTTCGCCGGTTGAGTTGGGAAATTTAACGGTTTGCTCCTGTAGTTCCCATCTCGTACACTTAAGAAGCTCAAGGTGTGGCGACGTTGGGAACAGTTTTCGAATTAAGAAAATTGCGGGTGGATTTCACAAAGTTTTCTTTGTCGTTTTTGGGATTTAAAATGGTTCTGAGAAGATTTTTTTCAAAAAGTCGTGTAATATTATTTTCCTTATGGCTTAACCACATTCTTTGGCATCGATATTTTTTATTAGAAAATGTAGGTCAATGTTGTTGTAAAATCTACTTAGGAGTTTTCATGGGAATAAAACTTTTCATAGACTCTGCTATTGGGTTTGATATGCCTCACTTATTCGTAGCTGATTAGGACAGTTTCCTTTCAGTTAATCATATGCTTTTTCACTCATCTCAAATTGACATTCTTTGTGATAATTTGGCCATAAATGTCTTTAAAATATTTAAAGTTTTTGCTCATCTGCAAACTTTGCGGATAAATATTTAACAATTTTTCCATTTGAGATGAACTACATTGAGAGCGAAAAGAGTATAGCGCTTCATCAAAAACAAACGGATTTTTCTTAAAACAGCCAAGGTTTCCTGTAGATCCTCTCATAAAAATCGAAAGAAAACTTTTTATCCATTTGGAATAATCTACTCTTGTTAATTAAAAAAATAAAAACAAAAAAGGAAGAACAAAAAGGTGGGATATTACGCAAACATTGTCCCTTTAATAACAACCACACACGCGGGCGGACATAGCCTTCTAACGGGGCGATGCAAATTGCCAATTTTGGACGGAAGGAATTTCCCTGGAGGAGCAAGAGAGAAGGGGAGAATTAACAAAAAAGCTTCCGTTTCCTTTTCGGGACCATCTCTTACTTTTCCTTCTTTTCGGGGTCCCCTTTCTCCGGGTTGGCTGCAAGGAGATGGCTTGCAGCATTCCGAAGTCGGAGACGAAGGGAGGGAAGGAGATACGTATAAGGAGTCAAAGGCGTAGAAGGGAAAGAGGAAGGGAAACTCTTTTTGAGGGAGCGTGGGAAGGCGCAAGAAGGAAGGAAGAGGAGGAGACGTTAAGGGTAACCGAGAAAGAGGAGATTAGAAAGTGAACTGAGGAATGGGTTTGCGGGGAGGGGCTGGAGTGGAGATGGGCGACTTGGGTAAAATGTGAGGGTCCGTAAAGGCCGAGGGGAAATTAGGCAACGTGGAACGGGCGTGGAATGAGAAGGAGATGAGAAAGGAGAGAAGAGCGGAGTGAAGGAGAAGGAAGAATGAGAGGGAGAGAGGCGAAGGATAGGAGCCGGGATGGGAAGCAATGGTGCACGAAGGAAGATGCGAGGGGCGGAAGGAGGGGTCGGAAGTGGGGGCGGGAGGGGAGGAGGGAGCGGAAGGAGGGAGGGACAGACAGACAGACAAACGACTTTATTTAGGGCGAAATTGAGACTATAAAGCCCCTTCTTACATTTAACCCTTTTGTCATTTGATTACAATATTTACATATTAAAAATAAAATAATTACATAGAAATTACAATAAAATACATATCAATTACAGATTGATTATATATTGGTTAATAGCTCATAGAGAATTACCAAAGAAAATTGCTAGTTTTATGGGTCGAAAAAAGCTGTGTATCAGCTATGTTTTAACACAGAAAAAATGCTCCACTGCGGAAAAACACCTATGAAGAGAAGTGTAAAAAACAGCGAATAATTCCTAAACACTTCAGAGGAAAAAACATTAAAGAATGAGAAAAAATCATTTATAATTACATACATATATACGTACATTAATATCCGTATAAGGGAGGGGGTGAGAGGGAAATGGAGATTGTATGATAAGATATACCTGAGTGAATACAGAGTAATTATAATAGAGGAAAATATAGTAAAGGGAGGAGAGAGACGGGAGGAGAAGCGGGAGGAGGGAGTTGGGAGTGCGCAGGCGACTCGAAAAGGGCCAATGTGGGATCGGGTCTGGGCTGAAATACGCGCTGGATGTCGACGGCGACTGGGGGCTGCGAGGTCGGCCGGCCCCTGGAAGGACTCTACGGAAGGAGTCCGGTAATAGGGGAAAGGGAATAAGATAGGGTGTGGGAGGAAGGATACGGGGGAGGGGGGGCGGGGATAAGTGGAGGGAAGGATGCCGTTCATTTAGGGTTCTCTTTAAGAGAGAAAAAGCTTTGTGAGCGTAATGAGAGATAGGACTGGCCGGAGAATGAGGAAGGATTGAGGTTCCAAAGATTGGAAAAGTTTTATTTTTATTTTTGAGGTTCTTCCCGAAGCGGAATACTTGAGATTTAAGAGTTTTGCGATATTGGTTGGAATTAATGGCCGAGGCGCAACTAACTGCCAGTTTTCGATTGACGTTTTATTGCCCATTTTCGAGATTTGGCCGGATTCTGAGGCGCTCGGATGGTGTCTCGGATTTAGTGTGAGCCATAAATATGCCGATAGTTGATTTTAAAAAATGTGATTGGAATTTAAGAGTTGGAATAAGAAATAAATCGTTTAAAAATTAGGGTCGTTAAAATATTTTTGCAAAGATGGGGATTAAAGATGAAGATTCGGCATTTGCTGATTTAAATAACTGGTTGCAATATTATTTGAGTGGCATTTAATTCAATCTCTGCTATTTTTATCTATGGTAGCCATAAAAATGCTGTAACTGAAAATTAATTTTTTGCACCTAATATTAATTATCGTAACAATTGCCATATTTGGCTCCTAATGACGTTTTTTATTATTTAACTGCATTAACTTTTAAGTTAAGTTTATTTCTCATGCCGAGTTTTAGTCCAAGTAAAATGACAGTTTCATCCTTTATTACTTTGAAACTCTTTTCTCGCATACAAATTTAGGCTTATCCAGAATAAATACAAGTGGATTTATTGCCAAGAAGCTTAAATTTAAATATATTTCTGCTATATTATTATATATTTTTTTTATTTTTAGAATGTTTATAAATGTATAATCAGAGTTAGCATAAAGTTTACTATAAGATAACGTTAGAATTTTAATCTGTCGTACATAAAGATTTTTTTACTCGCATGAGGCGATTTGAGACTTCGTTGCAAACAGATTGCGAGTAGAGATTTGGCCGTAATACTTTAGTCACGCATTAAATGTCAGTGACGAAAAAAGTTCCCGAAAATGTCCCGGGTTCGAATCCAGAAGCGTTCCTTCTCTGTTTAATTAACTAGGGAAGAGCTGAAACGTAGCGTGCAAGACCTATTTCGTTAAAAATTTAAAATATCTATAATTTGAGATATCGACGCGGGATTTGCGCATTTATAAGGAGAAATGAATCAAGATTATTTTTCTTATTGTGAAAATTAAAATAATCGAAATCGCTAAATTTAACGTTTCAATAACATCTCGTATTCTGGAGAATCTTGGCATTTTAATTGGGAAGGGGAGGGCGGGGCTAGTCGTTACAATTTCTGATCAATCATTTTTAAATCATCTATTTTTGACGAAATATTTCTGAGATTTACTTTGTTGGTTGAGTACGTGCTTAGAGCGTATTGTAATTTTTTCAGCTTTGTCAAATTAATAGAACGTTGTGGAAATAATATAATGTTCAAATATCCATTGTGTAACAAGTTGCCCCCCGGTGGGGCTAGTTGATACACGGGGAGGTTAAGTTGTTACAGTTGTTGTATGAGTAGGTACATATAATAAATGAATTAAATGACGATATTTTCTCTAAACAATTTATTCCCTTGCATAATTTAGAAAGAATGAATAATATACTTACAAATAAGTTTTTCAAAATGAATATTTAGAATTAGAAAATATGTATGCATTTTGAATTAATTGTCTCTCAAATCAGAATCTGAGTTGCAGTTATGGCAAACATAACAAGGATCATCATTGGTACATTTCGCGTAAGCCCATCTCTTGCACTGCATGCACCCATTGCTGACCACCCTTTGACTGTGACCAAGGCTTCAAACATCTAAGGCACACAATCTTCGTCTTTATCACTGGAACTTGAATGGTACAGTTCTGGTTTCTTTGCTTGCTTGGAGCGCTTTTTCCTGGAGGTTTTAACAGCAGTCTTCTTCTGCGGGAACAATTTTTTCACAATATTTTTATTTTTCTTTAATTGAGCTTCATTTCCCGTCAATTCTTCTTTTTCCGACAATTCTTTCATTGGTGTGCTGGTTAACACTGCAGATTTTATTTTCCTACGCTTTGCAGTTTCCTTCCTCCCCCTTTGTCTTAGGATATGGCCGTAATTCTTCGGGCCTGACCTGGGTATTGGTGCCATTGTTTGCATTCGATGTGGATGGGGTTGGCAGTTGAAGCTCCTGATTCTCATGAAGCTCACCATTGGTGTCGTTTCCTCTATCAGCTTCTGCTTTGTTGTTGGCCGTTATCAAGGCAGTTTTCAGTGTTGGGAATTGTCCTGTCTGTAACTGCCGAGGGAAAAAATTCGTCCTCGCTAAAAACATCTCTATTAAATGGCCATACACCGGTCGACTCGAACCCTGCAAGAATGTTTATGGGCGTGGCAGCGGTCTGAAGGGCAGATTTGACTAACGTTGGTATATTGTATATGGCCATTGTCTTTCCTGGGTTACTTTTCATCCACGTATCAACAGCAGAATTGAAAAATCGCTTAAATGGTCCATAGACAGATTTGTCTGATGGCTGTAGTCTATGTGAAGTGTGTGGCAGGAAGGATAGTAAAATTACTCCATTTTCACGGCAGTACTTTAACACACTTACGCCCATATGACATGCATGGTTGTCGAGAATGACAAGGACTGGATGCTCTTTTGAACACCTTATGTGGTTCACGAAGTGTTTCATGAAAATGAGGAATTCTTCCTTTGTAGCCCAACCACTCGGATTCGCAGCTCCAATGCATCCAGGAGGTCCACCAGCTACAAAGTGCTCTTTAAAATATTTCCTCAGAAATATGAAAAGAGGAGGAACACTATTTCCACTGGCACTGACAGCAAAAACAACAGTGACTAAGCTTCCTCTCTCACAAGAGGTGGCTGCCCCGACTTGCTTCGCCTCTTTAGTGGCGATGGTTTTGCCAGGTCGTTAGACAGTTGTTACTCCAGTTTCGCCAATATTCCATACGTCTTGACAACAAAACTTGTATTTTTCATAGACAGTGGCTAAGTTGTCAAAAAACTCAGAAACGTTACGCTTGCTAAAGCTTGTCATTCTCCCCAACCTAGTTTGTTCCGGGGTCCTGATGGATAAGGAAGGATTTCTTGTCAAAAAGTTTATTAGCCAATACTTCGATGCATTTTTGGATTCATGCCATTTGTCTGCTACTGGAATACTATTACTCTGAGCATATTCGTATGCAAGATATTTGGCGTATATTGTCGTCAGACTGAAGAATATTTTTGAACTATTTTTCAAATATTCGGCCAATTTCTGTTCTCGTTCCTCAGAGAACACCTGCCGTGGTTTTGCATATCCAACACGCACGACGGACTGATTTGCTCCTTTTCCTCTTGCGGCTTTCAATTTCTTTTCATACCGTTGTAATGTCATAAAGTTGACATTAAACGCGCCTGCTGCTTTTCTCAGCAACAAAACGCAGGACATAACCTCTTTAGCCGCAGCGGCCATTTCTTCTTTTGGGGTCTTTCCCCGATCGGTTTTGCGGACATGTTTCGCATTGTTCCGAAAAAAATTCATTTCATTCATCAGTTAAATAATTTAAAATTCACTAGCCACACGGCATGAAATATCTCCGAGTGTTTGAGAGATATTCTTGAAATATTTCATAAATAATGCAATGTCCGCGAGAAAATTTAATTTGAAATGTTTTAACAAATATTGATAAAATATATAAATAATATTTCTGATGTATTTGAGAATTATTTTGATGTCGTGCGGGTATTTGCATAGAAGCACATAGTGGGGTATGTTGTTACACTGTAACAACGTGCCCCCACCCGGGTGTAACAACAAGCCACACCAGTCGCCATGACACAACACACATCACTAGCAGTAAACCAGCCGTCCTCAAGTATCAGCTATACGGTTATAATGCTCAATATGAACCCATGAATTGACAGTATCAGCATAAAAAACTTGCTTTAAAAGGTTTTTCAATCACAGCATTCGATTTTAATAACATAATCTAGCTCAGAAGTTGCGATTTTTGAAAAAACTTTGTATAACTTCCTCACACCGCCATGTGCTTACACAAACTGGGCAGAGAAGGCAACTGCGCATGCCTCGTATACCCGTATGGTCTAGGCTGTGCTGCCATCAGCGGAATTCTCTTGAATTAGACTGTAACAACTTACCCTTGTAACAACTAGCCCCACCTTCCCCTACTAGTATAAAAGCCCGTCAAAAATGACTGGTTCAAATTGATATAAAACGAAATTAAAATTTTTAACGGTAAATAAATTATTTTAAATATCACCATTTATATCGATTTTATTTCTCCCAGCAATCGGTTGTCAAGATAATTTTTGAGATAAGGGAGGGGAAGGCATTTAGCCTTGAGACAACAATCTTAGCTCAAGTTTTGACAATTATTAATCTATGTTATAAGGGAAAGAAAGTAAATGAAAAAACTGACGTTTGAATTGGAAGAATATTTACCAAAAAATATTGCCAGATATTTTTATAGCTTATGAAAAACAAAGTCGGACGGCGGGACATTTCACTGCGAATGCGCGACTCAGGATTTCAATATGCAAATCGTGACATTGAAAATAACAGAAACATATTTCCAATTTTCTCAAAGGTTCCTGAATATGCAACGAATATGTCTTGCGACGAATTTGCCATGCGACGAATTTGTCATGCGACGAATGTGCCATGCGACGAATTTGTCTTGTGACGAATTTGCCATGCGACGAATTTGTCTTGCGACGAATTGCCCACGACGAATTTCCGGTTAACCCCGGCTGGTCAAGAATCATATGGGAAGCAGACGATAATAGGTGGCGAAGAGAGAGGCAAACGAGCGTATAGGAATGAAGATGTAAGGGAACCATAACTCGGTAACTTTCGGGAGGTTCGAAGAGATAGATTGCTAAGACATCCGGCCGGGATTAAATGAGACGGCAACAAGCAGGAGGAGGAAGGGGAGTGGAGGTAGAGGGCGTGCAGGAGAAGGGCGTGGTGGGGTGGAGGAGAGGGGCGTGGCGGTGCTCCCCGGAGCCACTTCCTAAGGTGGTCTTCCGCGGAAATACGGAGTCTGGTTGAAAAGTAAATTTTGGCGGGGGATCTTTCCTCTCCGATGGTGGTAGTAGTAGTAGGCGGGGTTACGCAGCAGATGGCGCAGATATCGCCCCACCGTCGGGGTGGTGGGCTTAAGGGAGGTTGTGGCAGGGAGGAGAAAAGAGGAATGTCGGAATATGTTCTTCCGCTACTTCCCTTTTCCGAGTTTTTAACTCGCTTCCGGAATGATACAGATCTGTTTGGAGCGGCGGTAGTTGCGGAGGGCAGAAGTTATTGGGTTAAATTTTTGCATCTGGAATCGAGAGTCGGGTTTTCGTGCGTGGGTGGTAGATTATGCAAGAGATATCGCAGAAAGATGGAGAGGGTGAGAACAGAGGGAAAGAGGGAGGCGCAAAAAGAAAATATGGTGGTGTTGAGGCTAAGGGGGGAGATGTGAAGATGATAAAAGTGTGCAAGAGGAAACATAAAAGGTTAAAACGAAAATAAAAGCAGATGAATCGGCAAATGTGCAGCTAATTTAAAGAGAAAATGTAGAATGGCGTTTTTGTGGGAGTCTGGAACTTATTTTGTCATTTTTTTTAATTACAATAATTTTGCGGGTCTTAGTAGAGGGGTTGTTAGCGTGTCTAGCTCCCAATGCAAGGGTCGGTGGGTTCGAATCCTGCCGAGGGCATGGTCGTTTGTGTGTGTCTTTGTTATTGTTGTGCTCATTGTGAAAGACCGTAAAGTGCTGTTTATGAGCTTGTGAAAAATAAATAAATTTTCGTTATTAACAAAATACAATTTTGATAGCGCAATGGGTGGGATTAAATGTTTCTTTTTATTGATTCCTTCTTCGGTCTTCAACTCTTGTACAACTTATTCGCTGTACCCGTTTATTTTAATAGCATTTCTGAGAGTTATTTTTAAATGTATTTTTTATCCAATATAATTATCTGTTTGTAAGTCTTCTTGAGCTCCTTAAATGCTAAAACTAAGAAAATGTACAAATGAAATTCGCAAAATCGTGCACACTAGCCCCTCTGCAAAGTCAAACGTTTAAATTTTATGCATTATGTAATGTTATAAAGTTTTCCGTATGCCTTTCCAAGTATAGCGGAATGAAGCTCTTTTTAACCTCGAAGAATAGTTTCAATATTTCCCCTTTAGGATTATTTGGTATGCAAAGAGTCGTTCCGTGTTCGGGAGAGAAAATAAAATGAGCCATATTCCCACGTTCCATAGAGCAGAGTGAAATGCGCTTAAGATTGCGCTATTTAAGTGATTAATACTCGCGGAGAGTACTTTTTTGCGCTTATGATGTATAGGAATGCGAGAAAGAAAGTCTGGCAATGAACCGGACTGGGACGGGAACGAAAACAAGAGGAGACATTTCGGGGGAGAGCGTATCAAGCGAAAGCAAAGACATTTCTAGTCTCCTGGAATCCCTTCACAAACAATGTCTTTTCCTTACGGGCCATTCTTCTTCTCTCGCTGCGTATCTCTTGACTGTTTCTCCTCTTACTGTTTTCTCTTTCTTGCTTTCTTTCTCTCCATCCAAGGGAAAGAGAAAAATCCTATTTTCCGCAGATACGAAGGGTTTTTTTTAGTTGAATTTGGTGGCGTGAGCTTTATCTCTCCGAACGTTGATAAGAGTGAAACCTTTTTTTATGTCCTTATAAGTTCCTCAGCTGCCTGCTCGCATTCTTTTTTTCCCTTTTATTCCCCTACTCCCCTCTCTCTCTTCGCCCTAACAAACTCATGCTATCACAAAACTACCCTTCTCAAAATCGCGACGGATTATCACGGTAAGAGAGAGAACAGGAGTGAGTGAATTGTTAGGTGATTCGAGCAAAATTATCTCATCCTTCTTCTGAGCACAAGTTCATAATTGAAATCATTTCCTCTCGTGGCACTAATGAAATCTCAGTAGACATTTTATTATTATTAATTTTATTCTCGATTTTGCCGTTAAATAATGAGGATCACTTGTAAATATCTTTACTAAGATTTGTAAAAAATGGCGAATTAAATATTTTTGGGTGAAAATGTGCCTTTAATTTAATTAAAAAATACCGATTTACTTCTATTATTTGTTATAAAACAACACGAAGTGGCTTTCTTAATCCGTGGCGCTCTTTATCCAAAAGTTGTAAATTTTGATCAATTGTTAAAGATTACATTTAAAGACAAAATAACAAGAGTTGAAGATTCTACGCCTTGCTCATCGTTTTTTTGTGAGAGACCATGCCTCTTTTTCTTGCGACTCGATTTTTCGAAGAAAGAGCCTCATTACCTGCGTGATTTCGGCGAGAGGACTTCACATTGCCGGAGGAAGATGTTAGAGACGTTATCGTATTTTCACCCGACAGCTCGTTAGGACGGTCGTAGATTAGCGCTAATAATTCATCCATCATGGGTACATTTGGAGTAAATTTATCGGAATGTCTTCGGATCGCCCTTACTGTACGTTCAACGATTTCATTATTTGGTGTAGGAGGGACTTAAATTGCCATTTTAGTATCCCTCTGCATTGCAGCCCCGAAATGATCTCTGACCCCGCGAATATTAACCACAAGGGAGGATCTGTGGCTCTCTAATACTCCCGTCTCTTTGTAGCCATTAGTTCAAATTAATCTTCCCCTTAAGTGCCCCTACGTTCTTTAGTTCCTTCTCCATTTCCGGTTCCCCTTTCATTCTACTTTTACAACGTCTGGTCTTGTTTTCTTCTTCGGGCTCGAGGCGCTTTCTGCGGAAGCACGTCACGTTGGACATTACGTTACTTCCAGCTTATGAAGTTCAGTTGTCTGACGCCTGTAAATTATTTCCGACCCCTTTAGCGGTGACGTCTGGGGTTTTGATCCGAAAATTTCGCTTTCCTGCTCGCTTTAATCAAAATTTGCTGCGCACCTCTTGGAGAATAATATTCATTTTGGATTTGTCTAAATTAGATCGTGTCTCTGTTATGCGACATAAATTCTTAAAGCGTTAACGCGGAAATAAATCACGAAAGTTTTTGAATTTGGTTCTTTTAACTTTTCCCTTACATCTTTGTCGTAATTTTTATCGCTTGAAATCCTTTGTGAGATTATTCTACCGCTTTTTGTTATTAATATTGGCGTGGCCTCAACGGGGTAAGGGCTGCAGAACAGCATTTTAGCTCCAATAATTTTTTCTCCGTGACGTGCTTCATAAAAGTCTCATCTGCGCCTCTCATTTCGCCGTAGCATTTGTAGGCGAATTTTTCGATAGGATTTAATTTTTTTCGCTCACGGGAAAATTTCAATTACGCTTAGGATTTATCGCAGCTTGCAGTTAATTGTTTCCCTCCTTTCGTGCTCCTCTAGATCTCAACGCAGTCTCATTTCCGTTGCGAAATAATAGATAGTGATTTGTTTTCCCCCTTTCAAAATTCCTCCGTGTCAAAAGTTTGCACGGAATTCATTTCCGTGTCGGCTGTACCAATTTTCCTGATTAGGGTCCTTTTTCGAATCGTTCATTCTTCTCTTTCTCCCCCTTGTTTTTTCCCTCTTCCCTTCCGTTTCTTTTTCTCTCTCGCTCCATTCTCGAACTCGGTCTTTTAATTCTCCTCCTCCAGTTCCGCTCAATTATCCTTCTTTATCGTCTTCTTCTCCCGTCGAGCGAAAGGAGGACTCGACAGGGTTTTCCGAGACAGAGGAAGGAAGGGATATGGCGAAGGGATCAAGCATTACGCCCCTCCCCTCCACTTCCGTCTCATGTCCCTCCTCTTCCCCTCCCTCCACCCCCTTACTCCCTCCTTTTTCCGCTCTAATGTGTGGGGTTTGGCCAGTGGAACGGGAATAACCCTAAAGTTTCAGCGGGTTAAAGATAACGCTTAATTAATAACGGTGAAGTCGAACCGTCGGAAGGAAAAGAGTTAGGGTGTGGAGAGAGAGGGGGGATCTGAGAGGGCATCTAAGGGGTGGGGGGCGAGAGGGAGGACGGATAGGAATTGGGTTCGTTTGGCGGGGTCGCCCTCTACGCCCTGCCCTATCGCTTCCCTCTCTCTCCTCTCTCTCTCGTCCGCTCGCGTTCTCTCATCTCCGCCATTGCTCCTTCATTGTTCGTCTTCTTTCCTTCCGCCTCTCTGCGTCTTTCCTTCTCTTTTTCTTTCTCTTTATTTTGTATTCCACGTCTCCCTCTCCTAATTCTTCTGAAAAATTTCTCCCTTTTTCTTTTTTTCCACGTTTGCCTCGTTACCATTTATATCCGAGCCCTATTTGGATCCGTCTTCATGCGCCATGGAACCCATGGTTTAGTTTTTCATTTATTTTCTGCATTCTCTTTTACGCCTAGCCCTTCTGTTTTTCCTCTCCATATCCGTATTTTATATCTCTCGTCCAATTTTATTTTCTCTTTCACTTCGTATGTATCCCTGTCTTCTTTTGTCAATTCTCGCGTATTTTTCTCTCTTACTTCTTTCTCAATTTCGCTTTTGTCTTTCCATTTCTCTCTTTTCTTGCAGTTATACTTCGTGCGATATCGTAATTTTCATTCTCCTTTAGTTATTCTCTCTTCATATTTTGCTATCTTATTCGCCATAAATTATCCATAACATGTAAGACTGTTATTGTTTATTTTGCTTCTATGGAGTTTTTAAGGAAATATATATTTATAACATGTTTATTCATCAATCATATGCAAAGATTAAAACACATATCACATGTCTCTCGCGAGAAAATGGTTTTTGGGAAGTAAACGCCCTCCTTTTTAGAAAGGGAAAATTTTTCCTTTCTTATTAGAAATAGATATTTTTTATATTTTCAATTCAGCCAATTTATTCTTCTATTCCATCTCTATAAACTCCTATATCTTTCTTTCCTTCATTTCTTCGCCATCGCTTCCTCTTTGCTCTCATTTTGCATGTTCTAATTTGTTACGTAGACAAATCGCTTCTCTTTTTCGTAAACATTTTGTTTTCCTCCTTGGACTTATTTAAAAATTCATTTGAATCCCTTACGTCGTCTTTTCTTTCATTTTTATTTTCAGTTCCTTTGTTACTTTTATATTGCGTTTCTCTTATCTCCTGAAAGCCATGTGATCCTTTCTCACGTCAATGAAAGGTCATTTGCTTTCGCTTGGTAAACTTAAATTACGCAGTATATATTTTTTAAATCTATGATTGATTGACTGGCTCTTTAATCAATGTTTTCTGCGTCCAACATCTGTTAATATTTTATACGAAAAAGTGCTATATTTCCCTAGTTTTTCTTATTTATTGAAATGGTAGGATCGAAACGTCATCGCCAGACAACATGTAAGATGAAAGTGTGAGAAGAGTTCCTAAAATTTAGTGATAATCTTGGAAGGATCCCATATCTTATATAAAGAATGGGATGCGTTACTGGAAGAAAAATGATTGTAAAAGAAAAAGGATCGTATTTCAGTCACATTCATACATAATTTATTTTCTTGCTGTATCGGCGCCGTTTCAAAAGCGGCCGTAGGATTTTAGCATTAGAAATAAATTCCAGGGTAATATATAACCGAGGATCGAAAAAATTGGTATTTACGTTTTGAAATACTTGTTCCATTAAGGAAAAGTCATAATGAGCAAAATTAATCCTACTAAATTTGTACTTTCCATTTTAAAAACAATTTCATTCCTTGGCATACTAATGAAGAAGTTCAAGACTTAAAAAACAAAATATTAAAAAATGACTTGTCTCATTAATCTCCAATAGTCACAACGCGGTTAGAAAAGCCTGATGCGCATTTCGGGTACAATGCAAAGAACTTTAGAATCTACTTTCGGTGGATTACCTACCACTTAACACGGCTGCATTTTAGCATTGGAATTTTTAGAAATATTACAGATATGGAGAAAGTCATGTGGTGGCCACATCAGATTTTCATTTTGGTAATACGTAGTTTTTCGATTCCTCCTCGATGCGAACAGTTGAGCTCCGTGATGTTATGCAGTCGTCATAAACTGCGAAGACTAGAACCTTTCCTATCTCATAGGAAAGAATGGGAGAATTGCTGAAACTGTCCATAATTTTTAGGCCTTTTTTTACCCCTCTAAATACGACAGGCGACAACATTTTGTATGAATACCGTTTTTCTGATTCATAATTCCCTGTTAGTACTTCAAGAATACAATAGTACCTTCTCTCGCACCTGCTTTTGAACGCGTTGATTAACATAAAAAGCAATGCAATGAGGTTTAAGAAACTAGAAAAATGTAATTGCTAGAGATTTATGGTGGAGTTTTCGACGTATAATTGCGCTCTTGTCCTGAAAACTCATTTGGGTGCAACGAAAACGCTCTTTCTTCATTTTTACGTCCAAAATTCTTGTTCCACTGCGATTAATCTCTTTCGTAGGAAGTGTAGCCATTGTTACTCTGTTTTAATGTAAAACATAAGGGAACAGGTTTTGAATGTGTTTTTAATTAGCCTTCTTTGAAAATATTATCATACTAATTCTATAGTTTGAATTTCGATTAGTTGCAACGAAAATCTAGGTCAAATTTAATTGCGATTTAAAAGAAATATGAAAAAATAGACATTGATCGCCAAACGTCGCAAATGGGTCCAATAGGAAAAAATTCCGTTAACGCACCGAATTTCTACAGGTGGAATTGCTCTATTTTATATATTTTATGAATAATTTTTATTTTCAAACAAATTTCTTTTTTTCGTAATCGGAGAAGTTGGAGGCTGTAGTGATTAACGTCAATAAAAAATCATTTCGACTTTAGTAACATTGCTTTTACCGCTCAAATGGGATATCCGTCTACCGGGGAAATAATTAAATAGTAATTTTTGTTGAGCTCTATTAAGCGCCCTATAAAATTTTTCCGATACACACAATCGACACGGTTCGTATTTTGAGCTTGTTTAAAAAAAATGCACTCATAGTTTCACTTTTGAGTCTTTTGCACTTAATTAAATTGAAACCGTAAATGATAATGAGCTGAAACTTGGAGGGTAGATTTCTATGCTGCTGGCATTTGTTTTTCTTTCCATATGAGTTATATTTGAAAAATATCAAAGTTCAGATTGGGGTCCATTTAAAATTTTATTTTTTTATATCTCCGAAGATGTAAAAGATGGAAAGCTGAATATTTGTGCGTACATTTCCACATCAATTCCACCATCTCTCGAAAAGTTTTCAAAAAAATCCAACAAGAATGTTGTAATTTATTTTGAACTTAGAAAATTTCTTACATGATTTTATTAATTTTGGTGAGCTAAATAATCTTCATAGCAACTGAAGTAAACAAGAACTACCACAAATACGTAAATACTTTTAATTCCCTTTCCTGTACGCACAGAGTAAAGTAATTGAAAGGAAGTGGATTATCTACCTACAACGAAAAACTGAACGTGAATAAGTTAATTTTCCTTTAGTGAGCGAAAAGGAAAGAATAATTGACGACGAAGGAATGAACTTGAACATAGAGATTACGTTACTTTTACTCAAGTTAGGTATGTTTGAAAGAATTTTCGATTGTTTTACTTATATCTTCGAAGGTAGAAAAGATGAATAGCTGAAACTTTGCGTGTACATTTTCACAATGACGCGACTAATTCTTGAATAGTTTCAAGTATTGACAACTTTACAGAGGCGGAAGTATATTTTTATGTAAAAAGATGATGCGCAATAGAAGGTTAACTTAGCTAATAAGTCTCTTACATTTAAACGCCTTCCTCACCTTCACATGGTATACACCTCTTCTCTTACCCTCGCTATAGAACAAACGAGGATCTATTGACCGAATATGCGGCGGTGTAACCGCATGAAAAATAAAAGAGCGCTAATTTGACCCATATTTATGGGTTATACTATGTTTACTCTTAAAATCATCGAGTAAGCTCTTTTGTTTTCAACGATCGTTTTGAAAAACCATGCAAGTACTTTTACAATAACTAGCATTTAACCATTTAATTACTTGTTACATCTATTAATTCTCTGCTGTGACTTTTTGGCCACACATTTTTCTCTCCCACGGAGCCATTCTTCAAACTCACTGGCCTTCGGGACGTTATTTATATAACATTCCCTCGAGTGACGTTGAGGGCGGACCACATCTCTTCAACACACTCAGCAAACACTAATCTCTCCTCTCTCTCCACTTCAGAACCATAAGCTGGACTGCATTAGCTTTGGAAACAGGATATTGTTAATTATCTGATTTCGCCCTCCCAAATGGCATCCGAGAGAAAGAGCTTTTTTTGCCAACATCATATGTCGGATTCATATTCCATCCGGAGATTGTCTGAAACGTGTCTTTTCTTCTCTAATCATGTTACGCTTCGCTAACACAAAGAGCCAATTTCACGTGAAATAAGGTCTTAGCTGACAATGTTTGCGTTGTTGATTTTATTATAAACTAAATACGTTTGTATGATCTTGGTATTTCAATCGGATATTTTAAAAATTTAATCCCGGAAATAACATATTTTACTCCTGTAATATTAATCATTGGAAGAATTTCCGGATCTCGTGTATTATCTGTCCCGTTTCTCGAAATATTTATTTTTTGCATTTTGCTTACAATAAGTTGTGTATAACTTAAATTATTGAATTGTTGTGTCCAATTTTGTTAACTTAACACAACCCGGGATGAGGAAATAGAACGAATCCAACCCTAAACCACTTAACCCAACCCGTGGGTAGTTGAAACTGATGTTTCTGCTGTTCACTATTTTTGAGTTTATTCAATAAAGTTTATTAAAAAGATTATTTATTGAATTTGTTGTTTCGAAGAACGGGGCGGATAACACACAAGATCCGAATTTCCTTTCATCTATTGCATATTTGTAGCTAAATGAATTGTTAAAAAATTCCAAATTCCAAATTAAACAAAATTCGTGTATTCTATAACAGCGCTATAAGCACGCGGATGGTTAGTTTTTGGGAATTGTCTCCTTATTAGCTTTTTGTTTCCCAGTATCCTTTTATGTAATCATGAGAGAATATGATGAGCAAGAAAAATATTTCGGAACCCTGGCAAGGAGAGGAAAAGGTCGATATACAAGGAATGGGTAGAACGCTTCACGTTGCTGATAAAATATTTTGATGTTATTCCTGAGAATCAGCTAAACTCTTTTAGGAGTATTCGCGTTCGATATGCCGCAAAAATTTTCTGCTATACGTTGAAAGTTTTTTGTTCGACAAATATCGGTCCATTCACCTTACGTAGTACGCAAATTTATCAAGCTCTGTGGTTATTTTTTATCTTTGATATTTTTTCTTAACTCCAAAAACTTTTACTTGAATTCGTTTGTGCTTCTGTTGAATTTTTCACTTCAGGACAATGAAATCAACGTAAATAATAGAACCTGTGTGTTACTATATCTTATCGACTACGTGTTTTCTCCTCCAGACCTGAATTTCATGTACATCGCACTGAATCGCTGGCGCACTAACGAAATTATTCTCTCCGAGCAAATAATATAGAGATTATTTACCGTGTCGCAAGGCGCGAATTAGGTAACGTTATTTGTTTGAACTTTCACTACACAGTGCAAATTGATAAGTGCGGTTATATTGACTCGCTTGTGTTCGCAAGAAAATTTAAAGTTGAGTTTTCATACCTTAAAATTTCCGCTCTTGAATTCGTCACAAATGAGGAAATGCTCGAGTTTAATGATGAGTAAGCGTATTATTTTACTGTTGCTGCCATGGGGATTGGCACTGTTTACCTCGTTAAATTCAAGAATGGGAATATAAAACTCTCCATTCGCAAGAAAACAAGCTGACTGATGGCCTCCAATAAAACCACGAAATGCTATCACGGGATATATAAAGAAAATAAGTCGGCCTCTGCCCTGCCTCGTCCTCTCTTTTTTTATCCCTCCCGCCTTTCCTTGCTCGCTTAAATATCCCGGTGCCGCGTACGGTGGTGGTGCGTGGTGGCATTCCTGGGGCTTTTCTCCCTTCCCCGCGGTAGACCTCCCCGAGCGGCCACTCCGTTTCCCCATCCCTTCAACCTGACCCCTCGCAGGAAATGTTAGCCCATTAGAGTCATGGGCCCCGAGAAGGAGGGAGTGAGATGGAATGGGAGAGACTGAAAGCCTGGGAGAGAGAGGGAGGGAGAGAGAGGTATTGGATGGGAGAGCAGTAGATATTTGCGCAAAACCAATCCACCCACCGCCCCCCGCGCGCGCACACACACACGAGCCACTTCTTCTCTTCCAGCGCTGGTCAATCCCTTTCTCTGGAGGGCCCAAACCGAAACCCCTTCGGCTAATCTTCCTCCCCCAATCCCCTTACACTAGACGGGCCCGCTTCCTCTCTTTTCCGTTCCCTCTCCTTCCCCATTCGCTCATTCCATCTCTTCTCCTCCCGCTTTTCCAGGCTTGGGAGGCCTTCTATTACGCGTAAATCCCCTTCCACTGAACTGTCCGAGCACACTTCGCCCGCACCACGACTTTCGATCGCTTTGCTCCTTTCACCCCGACCGGATCCAAATTAAAAAGAAAAACTTGTTTTCCTCGAGGAAGATTTATTTTCGAGAATGTAAACATGAAAGTTTTAATGCTTCGATCACCCTAATACTAAATCTTTGGCCGTCGCTCTTTTGTGTGTGCATCTGTTGAATGTGTTTACTGTGACGTATGTTATGTTTATATCTCCTTGCAGTGTTTTTTTCAAATGTGTCTCTATTAGGGGGCTTCTATCCTTAAAATTTGTTTGAGCTGATTTTCACCTCCAGTTGTGAAGCTATTGTTTCAGTATGTAAATAGCTTGGGAAAATTATAATTTAAATTTAAATGTAAATGTCTTCAACAAACATTAACGTCGGTGAAACCGTTGCAGCGCACCGACTGGCCTTCATATTGCGGGCCCAAAAGCTTCAAACGCCATGCAAGAATTTCACCGAGTAGTTGAAGTTTTAAAACCGGTCATGTGGTTAACCTTTTAGGCCACTACGAATTTTAATAATCGAAATGATGTGATAATATAACAGTCAAAGACATATTGATTGCTATTTCATGACGCCCTACTTCCCTTAAATCCGTTTTTATTCTTTATAATGATATTCATTTGTACTTGCACCTATATTACGTTTAAAATACACTACGTATTTCCTTTAAATTAATGGTTTTGAACTTTTAAGTTCTCTTTTGATGATGGAATCTTTCTAAAAATAGCCGTTCATTCATTCACATGGCCTTCTTTGCAAAGAAAATATAGCGTCCAAGTTGGATATTTAAAAACTAGCGATATTTCCTACGGCAACTTTATCCTTTACTCACTTACTACTCCCATAAAGCAGTAACTTACACGGAATATTCTCTCGAAACTTTGAAGAAGCTGAAAGAATTCAAATTACAGTTATTGGAAGAATGTGCACGCTCTCTCGAGCACAGCGCTCTTTTCTCCTTCTCTCTCTCTCCCTCTCTCTCGCGCGCGAATTTACCGCTCACTCTTGCTGTGCTTTTTGAGGTCGCAAACGCGCTTCTTCTCCCTCTTTCTCTCATTTCTCTCCCAGCGATCCATTCCCTCTGGCCTCTCTCTTTCTCTCGTCTAAAAGCTTTAACCTCGCCGAGAATCTGAAGACGTTGCCGCCAACCGGCTATCTCCTCTTCTCCTTTCATCTCTTATCACACCCGCTCTTGAGATTTTTCTTTGGAAGTGAAAACCGGTCAAAGCACTCCCTTGGCGGAATGAAGTCCACTCGGGATGAATGCTTCTGTATCCCTTCGACTTTTATTTTATAAAAACAAGCTACCCTCGCTTCACTATTCGGAGCTTAATAAATACTCAGAGAGCAACCACCGAATAGTTTCCAACTCATAACGAACGTGTTCCATGGATATTTGGTTTTCCATGGAAATACTACGTTCCATGTAACATTTTCTTGAAGAGTTTTTCTTGAATAGGAAAGTACTTCTTTGCCCATGCAACCTCTGCTGTGCTTTTGATAGGTCTTTTGCGAAACTTGGGAGTCGTGCGTAATATGTTTATTGATCGTTCACCTTACAAATCTCTCCGTTAATTTTTCCATGCCTCAGTGATTCAGGAGTAAATCACAAATTTTTACGAATTATTCACATTTGCAGTTTCGTTGATTTTGGATGAAATTTGAATATTTTTGCGATTCGATTGTCACTACATTTTTTTCAACATTTTTAAAAATAATCCAATATTATTGATTTAAATATTCGACTATTGTGTTTATTTTGCACTCTTGCCATGCGGCTCAGTATTTCCAATCACATATTCCTGCATGGCCATTGAACGTGTTTCGTTTATTTATTCTACCCGAGATATAAAAATTAGAAAATTTTCGCATAAATGAAGGAGACCATTAAAATGTCGGCGAGGGTCCTTTTTCTCTGCGTCTTGTTACGCCACGCGTGTTTTGAAAGCGAATACGAACGTTTTGAAAAAACAAACTCGCCAAAATAACTAGGAAAATCGAGAGTTTCCGCTCTGATGACGTCGTCGTGTTTTTTTCCGGCAAATCATATCGTCCCACTTTTTCGTTTCCTTTCTCTCCCTCGACGTGTTATTTTACAAAAAAATTCTCGCATCTCGTGCAATAATGACTCGGTTCGGTTTCCGATGAAGCAGCTTCAAACTCTCTCCAAATTGGAAGACCTCGCGCTGAAAACGATACAATTTAATTGGTCTTGGTGATCTTGACACAGTGGGCTGAGATACCTCTCATTTTTCAAACGGGCACACGCTGTGCGTGAGAGTGTATAGACGTGTTTCTCGAAACATTTTATGAAATACTTTTACGGATTTTTTTATCTTTTTCTCTGTCCAATCTTCTCTGGGTAATAAATAGAATTATTTTTTTCGTTCACGATGGCTTTTTTCGATTTCGACGGCTCTGGCCTATCGAAGCAAAATTCTGGTTTTCATTCCTCTCCACATTGAATAAATAAAGTTTCGCTTGCTCGCGAAACGGAGAATTATGTAATTTCGTGGTACCCACGCTGTTCGATTCTGAATTCGCAGAGAACTATAAAATGGATCCTTGGCGCTTTTCCAGTTCTCGTTCTGTACACGTGCATGCATTTTTATGGGGCCAATTTCCTTGAGGACACGCATTGCACTCGTAAACAAAAACTAGAGGATTTTCGCCGCGGTTAACTTGAACTCGAGGAGAGCTCAAATGCTTTCGGTATTTTTGGTCTCCTCATATTTGATCATAGCACTGCGGGTAATATGAAAGGGGCACAGAGACTCGTGCCGTGTATCCCCTTAGATTTCGCTCTTATTTTGAATTATCGGACTGCTCTCGGGGTCAGTAGTAGTAGTAATTTATTTTTTAAGTGCTTCGATGGCTTATGGTAATTTTGCACTGTCAGCAACTGGATGCACAGAAGGAAGGAGGGAAACTCGGTGCCGGCATTAGCCTACTCTTTACGAAAAGCACCAAGGGGGCCAACTGCTTAACGTCCCTTCCGAAGGACGGAACGCTGAATTTTCGTGGTCTCCTCAAACCGCACAAACGGGGCAGGGCGACCTTGGAAAAAAATCCTACTTGCGCAGGATTCGTGCCCACTGCCTTTGAAGCAGGCGAGTAGCAGCCAGCGTCTCGGGGTCAGATGTCACCTTCAAGCCACCTCTTTTTTATTTTTCTCTCGAACTGCAAAATAAAACGAAGCGAACAAGTGAGGCCGAGAAAGGAGTCGTAGCAGCGCGTTGCTTATGACTTGTGAGTGAGGTGCGACTGAATTTGTTTTCCGCGCCGATATTAGAATATCTTACTCCCACCCACCCTCGCTCCAACCTCCTTTCATCCTCCTTTCCTGGTGAGCAGGTTTTTTCGCTCTCTTTTTACAAGGGATTTGTAATGAAGGTGGAGAACTCTCTCGAGGACGTTGGCTAAAAGGGTTGCCATCGACATTTGGTTGCTAGAGTAAACAGGGTTGGCTTTAGGGACTGGGAATAATAAATGAGCATACGAACTTTTGGGAGAAAGGAAATTCCTTTGGATTTTGTGTTTGTATAATTGACTGCGAAAGTGATAAAAATAATTGAAAAAAGAGACTTTGCAAGCGTTAAATACATATTTTTAATAATGGTTATTAAAATATCAATTTTCAAACGTATTTAATGAAAATGCAGACATTGTTATACGGCAGAAAAGAACCGTTACTGTCTACATTCATTTTCGCCACAACTAGATGAATCACTAACGAATACTCCAAATTGTCTTTATTATTGTACGCATACAGGTACGTAAACATATGCACATATTTATCTTCCTTATGTTGCTTTATCTTTATGATTTAATAGAAATAATTACAATCGCAAATCATTTCACTATATAAAATTAGACGAAATAAGATTTTGTGTAAATTATTCGTCAAGTTTTCATTGCGTTTCAAATTGGCAATTAGGCATCGCTATCGAATTAATAAGGCGTAGACAAATTTTTCGCTTTAACACTGTTAATGTGTTAGCAACGATACATAATCACGGGGAAGGAACATTTTTCGTTTACAGAGAACAGATATCGAGTAATCAAATTTCTCTGGATCAGGGGTGCTCTAGGCGTCGATCGCTAACTCGTTTTAGATAGATCTCTGAACCCTTTTCTCTGGCGTACTGAGTTTGACGGGTGTTTCCAAGACTTTGTAATTCTGTAATCCGTATCAACATAATGTCTTTTTCCGTTTGACGCCAACAAACGAATCGCATTTAAAGTTCATTATTATTTTGCATGGACAATTCTAATGTTGACAATAAAACCCTAACACTACAAAGTGACCTCCAAATCAAATCAAAGTCATCAGAAAAATAGTTTCAGAATCTTAACATGGAAGAAAAATATCCAACTATATGTATTATGTAGGTTAATATTTTTGTTCCACCTATCTTCGCGAATCAGCATTATTCAGCATTAAAATTATAAAATCCAAGTATCGGTGCACTGGAACATATAATCATCTGAACGACCGTATGAACCTAGAAATAGTAACTAGAATCCAAAATTCCTACTGCTTTCTGACGCCATACAGTGAAAATCATACACATCCACTTAATACTATTTAATTAAAAAATTATATATATATATATATATATATATATATATATATATATATATATATATATATATATATAATATCTACATTCTTTTAAATAAAAATGTCTTCCTATAGGCGTATAATTAATCCCTGATTAATGTTGGTAGATCACGTTAAGAAAAGGGGTGAAAAATCCTAAGGTCCGAGCATCCTTGCTTTAAATGGATACTTTTTATTTCTAAGAAGCCTTCTAGTTCATTTTACGTACCGGGAAAAATAACTAAGTTTCTATCGTGGTGTTGGAGTCTCGTTAATGTAGTATGTTTTCTCATTAGCGGATATGGCATTAAGGTGCGGTCTTCGAGTTACTCAGTAGGAACAATGAACTAAGTTTTGAAAAATAATTTAGTCCTCGATTAATATTTGATATTTCTTATGCTATCTTGGAGGCTCCGTTTTTTCCACCCTTTCGTAATTGAACTTAGTGCTGAATGACTTTTTTCTTTCGCAGTAGTTTTTAATGTTTTTGAAAAGAAGAATCCAGAAACCTGTTTGTAATCAAGAAGCACCAAGATTCTCGCTGGACAAAGTAGGTCAGCGAAGCAAACATTTTTCTGCTATCTTAAGAATTTACGATTGCGCCATGAACTTCCCAAGTCCGCATAATGAGTTTTAATTCCTTTTTTTCTATGAATATTCATTAATGTGAGGTTTGAGCATCATTTTGAGGTCATATATTTTAATTTATGTAGTCATCAGCTATAAAATTTGCCAAATATCCGAAAGTTTTGTTAGCGATGCATTCTTTGAATTTTCACAATAGGCAAAGTAAATATTTGTTGAATATGGTCCTTATTTTTCTTTTTAACGCTGAATAATGCATGTGGCTCCATCAGATTTTTCTCGTAAATTTATAAATTTATCTTTTTAATCACTCAGTATAGATGCATCTATTATCGTAGGAAAATAATGCGTAAGTTAGTGGAGTCATGAAGTTATTATAGTCGTAAACTCATCTCTAATGAGACTTGCTTCTTTAAAAATTCACTAACCAAAATTTTAACTGCTAGAAACACACATCTAACGCAATAATTTGACATTATCCATAATAAAAATACATCAATTAGAATTTTTAATGCTATAGAATTATGGTTAGGCAAAAGAATGCCAAATTTTCTCGTGGATTACATGTATTTGTCTGATAACGAAACGCGCATTTAATCCGCCTTAAAACCTTTTGCGCATCCGTATAACGCGGATAGTAGATATACGCCTTTGCGAGCAACGAAAGTTTCATCGGCAAGTCCGGAAATGGATATATTTTGCGGTGGGAGAATTTACTAGACGAAATTCGTCCTCTAACCAAGACGGATTTCGAGACGGCTTAACCGCTCTCATTCCGCACCGCGCCCTCTGCATTACGCCCGCCTTCTAAATTCATTTGACCCTTTCCCGAGGAAAATAGTACACATCTCGGTTATCGATCAGCGTTTACACGCAGCATGCTTCTCCTTAACCCTTGGAGGGCTTTGCTTATATTCCTGGCGGTACTTGTAATAGACGCTACGTTAAAACGTACCTGAAGGATGACGCTTTCTAGGAATAATTTAATTACTTCCACTTCTCTCTTGTTCCTCCGCCGCCGCCCCATACACTCCACTTAATGCGTGCCTCCGCCAAATGGATGGGCGCCTCTACGGATATTAGGGTGGGAGAACAGAGAGAGAGAGAGAAAGGAGAGTCGCGGAGACACGGTAGCGTTAGAAGGGAGGCAAACGGGGTGCCGTTGTTGGTTTATACGCGAGTAGTGGATGTGTTTGGACCACCGTGGTCTTAAAGTCCCTTGGCGCGATTTCCTGCTTTATATTACCGCCGCGACGCATTGCCCGTTCAGATCTCCCTCCCCCCCCCCCCCCTCGCTCCCATGTGTGTCACTTCGCTCCGATTAGTCCTTTATGGCCTCCCCCTAATTAATTTCTATGTTTTTGTGACGCGGGTGCTAGCCGTGCCTTTTCATAGGGGGGGGGGGGGGGTCGGTAAGTTGTGTATAACTGCACGAGCGTTCGTAATTAATTTCCAAGTTTTGAAGTTGATGAGGGCTCCGCCCCCCTTTAACCCTCTGCAGACGTCTCTATCCGTTGCATATGGTTGGTGTTTCACGAGCTCTCCGGTGGAATTGGTATCTTTAGTCCGTTTTTTTCTTTTTTGGCTTGCCAAGAGTAACTTTCATTAGGAAAGAAATGGTATTAATTCTTCGTTTCGTATGTTTTTGCGACTTGTCCATGGTTCGTATTTATTTTACCACTCTTCTTGAGTTTTTTAGTGAACTTTACGCCGATGTTTCTGCCTTTCTGCACGATATTGCTCGGAGTTGTGCTCCTCGCATATGAATTTAGACTTGTCTTTCGTCTAATCATCCTTACATAAATTGTTTGGTCCTTTCCCGATTTGTCGCAATTCCTTTTAATTCCCTCTCTCCCAGATTTCATACCTCTTCTCCATTGTTTAGAAAAATCCCACTTGCCGCTAAATCTTTTTTTATTCCCTCTAGAAGAACCGCATAACCCCCACACACTTCCTTCCCTCTTTTAAGCCTAATCCTTGGGTATACTTGTCGGATTTTCCTCTTGCCGAACACTATCCCGTTTAATTCTTCGCATTTCGGCTTTCACTATCTCAAAACTCTCTCTCTCTCTCTCTCCCCCCCCCCTCAAACCCCGGATTCTCTTTCTCGTTCCCCTATCTCTTTCTGCCGAGAGTAGTAGAATCTTCCCACCGAATGGGCTCCAGTTTTGTGCGGTCAGTTAAAGAGATGCACGCGCCGGGCCAAAAGCGGAGAGAACTTTTGAATGGATCTTTGGGGTGTCGGATTAGGGTCGGGTTTAATGCTATTCATTTGGAACTAGAATTAGTCCTTCCACTTTATTCCGGTTGTAACTGTTGGGCAGAAAATTGGTGCTTTTCTATTTTCTATTGTATACGTGCTGAATATATCGAGAGAAACGGAGAATTCCTTCACGCACACTCACACGCGAAATTTAAAACTGAACGACGTCACAACTATCTTGTTTATATTTTGGTTAAATTGGCATTTCGTAACATAATGGTGCTTTTTTAAATTACGATTAACATATATTTTATGCATTATCATTCAATCTTTGCAATTATGTGTGATTTTAATTTGTTTTTATTTTTTTCTAAATGTCATTAGGAGTCGGTAAAAGAATTTGATTTGAGATATGCTCTTAGCCGAAAGCCTCATTTTATTTTTCTAGACTATGAGTTGAATAGTATTTTAACCGTGGGCTTTAAACATATTTCCAAAATCTGAATAAAAGAATTTATTTCATGTGTCATTAACTCGATAGCCACGGCCGAAAATTTGGTTGACGATTTTTTTTTTCTGTTAGCTACATAATTCATAATTTTCGGTAAAATATGGAAACATTAATTTTTATCTGCGCAATTTAAATGATGAAAATTTGTTTGAATTATTCAAATTAATAGTTAAGCCATCATTGTTTAAATATAATATTATCTGCTATATTATTCTCTCTCTGAATTTTAAATTTTTTAACTTTTAATGAGAACCGACGCCATATGCCGCCATCCGGGAAAAAGTATCGTTCAGTAATATTGCTTTTGTTTTGTAATGCTCTTGCATTAAAACTGATGCTCGTTTTTTTAAAGTAAGAAGAAACATTTATTCTCTTTTTAATATTTTTTCGACATGAGTAATATTTTCGATGCGAATAAATATCGAATGCGTTTTGAATTTGCTTCGAAGTTTTATGTATTCTGCGATTAAAACTCAACGAGCGAGCCAATTTTCCGCCCTTTTTTGTTCACGAGTGTTTTAACGACAAGCAGCGTGGGTATCAATCAGACCCTTCGCCGAAAAATTTTCTTTTGTCCCAAATCGACCTGAAGACTTGTCTCGATGAATTGGAAACATGCAAAAATAAATTTCCTTTAAAATACAAATTCTCTCTCCCTCTATCAGTCATTAACACATGATGGCTTCCAAATTCCGGAGATTTGCTCAAATAGGATTCCACGGATTTGGCCAACCTGTTATTGGTAGAAGCATCGTCTCGGGAGTTCTGAAAACAAATCGCTGCAGCCCATTTGCTGTACACTTTTCTCCTAGGTCCGACTCAAAGGCACTCATCGGCGAAACTCTCACTTATCCGTCCATTGGGGGGCATGTTCGTGTGTGTTTGTGCACGTCCCGAGCGTATAGAAGACCTAATGGATTCGCGGTCCTGTTGGTTGTCATGGCATCCACGCCGAAATCAAGAGGCCATTTTCGACTGTATGCGCTTGAATAAGGACGGAACAGGAGAGGGATACATTTTACACAATGGTGCCGGAATAGTCCGTTTTGTTCTTTTTGTCGCATTTTTAATTATTGAAATGTTCTCTCCGTTTATTTTTATTCACTCTAACGCGATATGCGACATACATTTTCCATCTGTTCGATTGAGTGTCGTCAAATAAAAACAGAGCGAAAATCATTCATTGGAGACCGATCCAGAATTACATTTATATATATATATATCTAACCATCTGGCTCCCTTGGTACGTTTTTTGCTTCGATTTATCTCGAGTTTACTTGAATACTCCCTGATAGAATGCCTCACATCTATCGGAAAACAAATCACGTTTGTTACAAATGAAAATTTTGTGTGAATTTTTTTTGCTAGCTTATGGAACGCATTATCTTTGTGAAAATCATTCGAGGTCGAAGTTGTTCAGAAGGTATTGATATGAAAATGATTGGATTCCGAGGGAGAGTAATTTTTTTCGATGGCACAACACGGGCGTTTAGTCACGCAAGAATGTTCATTCCAAGAGGGGTTTTGAGCCGTTTTTTTTATCGGCTTCCAGTGTTTGGCCGTGCTTTTGACGGCGTATGGAATTTCGCGCGATCGGTCTGTTCGGATGACCTGCTGGCGACCGAATGTTTGGCCCGCCGATCAAAGGAATGACCGACACGGGATGTTTTTGCCTGATATGCAGTACACTGATATTTTAAACAATCGTTTGCAGTGCTTGCGTAAGTATATTTCAAAACGTACTTTGTACGCCATCAGAGCATAAGCTGATGTTTCCCCAACAGCTCTGTAGTTTACAACGGCGATAAGTTTCGAGTTTTTATTTTTTGTTTTTTCCTTCCCGTCAAATTTACCAAACATATCCTTCGTTAACATGACAAACTCCATTTCTTTTTAAAAGAGGGTGGAAATCTTTAAATGGACCAGTTAATGCCTTTGACACTTACTTAAAGTTCATGGATGAGTTTCGAGTCGATTTTATAAAATGTCGAAAACTGCATAACCACGTTAATTATGAACGATACGAAAGGATAATTAGTGTTAAACCATCTCAATTACAACGCTTAAACATCGATCCTGTATGCAGTACGGAGAAGGAGATCCATTGGAGGAGTTGGACAAAGACTACGCCGGAGCACTGAGTGCTCTTTTCAAGCCAGAAATGAATTGATGGTGCGTAAAAAGGATGCGCTTAAAAGGCACCACCTCAACTGAATGAAAAGAATAGTTGGAAGAACAAATGGCGTGGTGGTTCCGCCTTGAAGGAAAACCGTGTGTGGGCGGGAAAAAAACATGAAAGTTCCGTGGCGAAGGTTTTGTATTCGGGGATGGAGGAGGTGTTTTGGATCGCGGTAAGAGGATAGGTATTAAAAGAATTCGAGGGATGAAATGGAAGGGAGGAGGAGGGAGGAAGGGGTGAGGAGAAGGTCGTGAGATAGGGGAGGGTTTGCGGTATTCTGGAATGAAAAGTTGATTGAAAAATGTGGTGTAATAGGAAATACTTTTGAAGTTTTAGGGCTTATAAATATTTAGATGACTTTTCATTGTTTTATTTGGTTAGTAGATTTTACTTGCATTAAAAGGAAATTTATGGCTGTATATTTTTACTCTTATAAATATTCAAAATTATTAAAATCGCTATTAATTTATTTATTTTTTAGAAGTTTGCGGTCGCTTAAACCCGAAACTACTAAATCATTAAATTTATTGTCTGTAGGGTATAGAGATTTTTAATTATGATAGAAAATATAATTCCATGTACGCCGTAACTAGGGCGGGGCAAGCGGGGCATCTGCCCCGGGCGCAACTAAAGAAGGGGCGCAAAAATTGTTATTGGTAAGTTGTGTGCATGGCACAAGGAAAGAGACGATTTCACAACTATACTTGTTCCAGACATACGCATAGCAGAAACTAAAAATTTCGATGATGTTATTGATGTGTTTGCTGCATTAAAATCACGTAGAATAATTTTAATATTAAAATATTTATACTTTCTGTATTTTAATTATGCATGTGTGTAATTATGTATGTATGTAATTATATTTATAATTATGTACATTTATAGTAAGAAATTACATAATTTATAATTTATTTTTATTTATTAATTGTTCATCCAAAATCCATATACTAAAAAATATAGGTATTTGGTAGTTTGCCCCGGGTGCTTGTATAGCTAGTTGCAGCGCTGCCTGTATTGAAGGTATTTAAATTTTCACAGCGTGCAATATTTCACATGATGAATCTATTCAATTGCTATTTAATTATTTTTATTTAATTTATTTAACATAAACAGTTTCTCCAATAACATGTGTTATAAATAGATGTACAACAAGCACATCAGACCGTGCCCTCGGCAGGATTCGAACCCGCGACCCTGACTTTGAGAGCTAGATAGGCTAACCACCCCTCTACTCCACTCTACTTATTATAAGTATGAACAAAGTTTAATAAGATTAATTCGGAAAGATTAATTAATTATTGATGCGAGGGGAAGCCTTGGATTAGATAGTTTGGTGGAAGGTGAATGCGAGAGACTTGAACTGGCAAAGGAGAGTGGATTGCCAGGCGACGCTGGGGACGCATTCCTTCACTCGGATTCTTCGCGAATGAACGTCACGTTAATATAAGCACACCCACGCGGGCGCAGAGAGTAGGAGACCATCGGTGACTTTTTTCAGCCTTTCCTTTCTCTTGCTGCTTACGTTCAAAGGCACGACGGTACTAAATACCTCCGCTAAGAAGTTGAATTCTGCTTTGGGTTTCTTTTATTCTCGACGCTATATTTAGGAGCGGATGTTTTCCTTATTTTCGAAAAATATGTCTGTAAGGTGAGAAATCTTACTAATGGTGCTGATGGGGAAGAGTGGTGCGAGAAAAATTACTGCAGTCTTTATGCTGCATAGTGTGACTCACTGTCTATACAACCTTATTTTATTCGCTTTTCTATAGCGTTCCCTTTATTAAAATTAATTTTATTTATTTAAAATGAGGAAAAAAGACGCTTAAGTTAATAATTTTGCGATGAACCCAAAATGAGAGTTAGGTAATTTTCAGCCGCAAGATACCACCAGTAAGATAAACAGAGGTTATTGAAATTAAGCAGTATATTTGATAAAATATCGATGATTTGTTGCAAATGATTATTACTTTGTAGTTTGTATTTATTTGATGACTTCACAATGTTTTGGCCGCAGGAGTTATCTCCATCTTTACTTGATACAAGGCATTATCAGAGATCTCTATCATTTTTGACTTTTTTAGCCTAGGAAAACGAACAGACGCTTTTCTTTCCTATATATTTTCCAAGTAATATTTTACTTTATTCTTTGCGGCACAAATATTTTACTTTATTCTTTGTGGCACAACGAGTCCTACCTTATTATATATATATATATATATATATATATATATATATATATATATATATATATATATATATATATATATATATATATATATATATATATATATATATATACTCTTTCTCTCCGCCTGGCCTCAACCTCCGCTAACCCTATTAGCCCCCTTACAATGTTTCCTTGTTACTTTGTAACTATTCGAACTCTACCTCATCACACTCCCTCTTTATTGGCTATCCACCCCTCCTACTCCCCACCTCCTCCAATCATCAACCTTCCCACATCACCCTGTCATTCCCCGCCCAGTGTGTCACTTTATGTTACTCTTTCGCTGAAGAAGGGCTTAGGCCCGATAAGCTTGCGTGTGTTTTTGTGTTCGTGTGTTTTACGTGTCTCTTCGACGCCCCCAGCAGCCTGCCAGCTTGGTCCTCAACTTGGTGAGTGTCCGCTGGGCTTCCCTCAACACCTTGTTGCCACCCTCATCATTACCTTTTCTTTTCCTTTAGTTAATATATATACCGTCCTTTTTTCTCCTTTTTTGTCTGTATCTTTACGTTTCTTTCCTGTCGTCTTTTCCTCTTATCTTTCTCTTCCACCATGGAACTGACCCGTCTCCGTTATCATCTCCGTAGACACATTACCCTCAACTGCCAGATTGAATTCCTCAACTCCTGCCTTGCACTTGGACTCACCCCCAAATGCCTCACCATCAGAATTCCTCTTTCAGGTCTTCCTCCCCCTATACGCGCTTCCCTAGCCCTCACGTATCACCTCGCCTCTATCCACATTATCCGTTCCACCATACACCATTATACCACCCTCTCTAACTCCCACTTCGCTAATTGTAAATCTCTCGTTCTTTATCTTCGTCATTCTTCGCAATCCACATCCGACCTTCGTGCCGCTTTCCTTCAAGCGGCTAATGATATCACCACACATCGCAACAGACTTCTCCGTAAACTCTCTCTGCTTTGCGTCCGGCACCTCAAACTTGGTCTTCCCCTTCCGTTCATAACAGCTGGCGAGGTCAACAAACCACCTCCTTCCCCGCCACTCATCGGTCAAACTCCCTGTCTTGCGGACCTCCTGGGATTCCCAACGCCACCATCACTTCATATCCTGAAAAAGACCCACACTTTCCTAACCCGCAAACCTTTGAAGCGCTCATATTTTTCGCACACTCCTGCCACCACCTCTTCATCTTGCCAACCAGATGAAGTCTTGAACCTTTCCTCCCACGTACTTACCCCTGCCGAGAATGAACTCCTCTCACGCGGCCTTTCCTTTTGTCCCACCACCAAATTTGATCATTTTCGCCTCCTTGCCGACGTCCAGTCCTTTGCCCGCACACTACGTCTAAAAACTAACCCTCCCAAAGAAGACTCTCTCACCTCTGCCAACCCAAAACTCCCTCCCGGCCTCCCACCTACCTTTTCCATCTTTAAACCTCCTTCCCAATACATTCCACCCACCCTTCCTTCCCTACACCCGGTCGAACAATACCTCAATTATATCCTTTCCAGAATCTCCCAACCTAACTTTTCCGATCTTATCGACCATACAGATAATCTTACCAGACGTGAAAGGCATGCCATTTCCACACTCAAACATCTTGACCATATCATCATCCTCCCTGCCGACAAGGGCACCACCACGGTTGTGATGGATCGCGCCAAATATAACGAGGAAGCCGAGCGCCAACTTTCTGACGAAACCTCTTACCATCACCTTACTTCCAACCCCACAGACCACCACTCCTACCAAATTTCGTCCTATCTTCATTCCTCAGGCAAACAGGAAGGCCATTCCGATTCCGCCATTGCTCTAATGATCCCCAACAAACCCCGCACACCCACATTCTACCTTCTCCCTAAAATCCATAAACCCAACATCCCCGGCCGCCCCATTGTTGCCAGCTTTAATTCCCCTACAGAACGCATTTCCGCCTTCGTTGACTCCCACCTACAACCTCTCATTCGTCAATTCCCTTCCTTCATCCAAGACACTAACCACTTTCTCAAACGTCTCAAACACCTCCCCTTTCCTCTCCCACCCAATACCATTTTGGCCACTATCGATGTCTGTTCCCTCTACACAAACATCCCCCACGATGATGGACTCTCTGCCCTTAGTAAACTCCTGGACTCAAGACCACCCGACGCAAGACCTTCCTCCCATTTCTTATTAGACTTGGCAGCAATGGTGCTCAAATTGAACAACTTCTCTTTCGATGGTCGTCACTACCTTCAAATTAGAGGCACTGCGATGGGCACCCGAATGGCGCCTTCATACGCCAATTGCTACCTTGGAGATTGGGAAAGACTCTTCCTCAACGTTCCACTCAGACCACTTTTGTGGCTGAGATACATCGACGATGTCTTCCTCATTTGGACGCATGGACCTGACTCTCTCCTTTCCTTTCTCTCGCGTCTCTCCTCCCATCCTTCACTGTCCTTCACCCACCAATCCTCTACCTCCCACATCACATTCCTGGATGTCGATCTTTACCTTCTAGACAGCCAAATCCGCACCTGTGTTCACATCAAACCCACCAACAGCCTCCAATACCTCCACTGTGATAGCTGCCATCCCCTTCATACCAAAACCTCTATCCCCTATGCCCTTGCTCGTCGAGGATGGAGGCTTTGTTCCGATAGAGCATCCCTTCTAGAGTATTACACTGTCCTCGAGGATGCTCTTCTCAAACGTGGTTACCCTCCAGTCTTGGTCCGCGAACAGATCCATAGGGCGATGACGCCTACCCACATTGGATCTCATCCTCACACACCCACTATTCCTGCATCTACCCCTCCACTCACTCTTACGACACTTTTCCATCCTGGTATCCACGAAGCTCTCAAAACAATCCTTCATGCTGCCCACCCAATTCTTACCTCTTCCTCCCATCAGTCCCTCTTTATCAACCTTTTTGCCAATCCTCCGCTCCTCTCCTTCCGCCGGCCCCCAAATTTGGGAAATATCTTGTGGAGGAAGGATCTTCCCACTTCTACCACGCTTCTTGCAATAGGTTCCCACCCCTGCGGAAAACCTCGCTGCCTCACTTGCCCTATCCACCTACCATCATCTTCTTTCTCGAGTCCCTCCACCAACATCACCTACCCAATCACCTCCAGAAGCAACTGCACCACCCGTAACGTCATTTACCTCCTTACCTGCACCCTTTGTCCCGCGTTTTACGTAGGCCTCACCAGCAATCCGTTAAACATCCGAATGAACGGTCACCGGAATAGCGTTTCTCTCAGACGCCCCCTCCCAGTTGCATTACATGCTAATACCCACATGTTCCCTTTAATAGTTGCTACAATGTTAGGATTATTCGCGTTTTACCCTATGACACTCCTGCCCCCCTTCTCCGACACTGGGAACTAGCACATATCCATCTTCTCGACTCTTTCTCTCCGCCTGGCCTCAACCTCCGCTAACCCTATTAGCCCCCTTACAATGTTTCCTTGTTACTTTGTAACTATTCGAACTCTACCTCATCACACTCCCTCTTTATTGGCTATCCACCCCTCCTACTCCCCACCTCCTCCAATCATCAACCTTCCCACATCACCCTGTCATTCCCCGCCCAGTGTGTCACTTTATGTTACTCTTTCGCTGAAGAAGGGCTTAGGCCCGATAAGCTTGCGTGTGTTTTTGTGTTCGTGTGTTTTACGTGTCTCTTCGACGCCCCCAGCAGCCTGCCAGCTTGGTCCTCAACTTGGTGAGTGTCCGCTGGGCTTCCCTCAACACCTTGTTGCCACCCTCATCATTACCTTTTCTTTTCCTTTGGTTAATATATATATATATATATATATATATATATATATATATATATATATATATAGAGAGTTCTCTCTCTGTAGCTGAAGAAGGAGTAGTTCCGAAAGCTTTACGTTTGTGATGTTTCTGTGTTTTTGTGTTATTTTACGTGTGTCGCTTCGACATCCCCGGGGCCTCGCCAACCTGAAGTCGTCTGATTGGTGAGTGCTCACTGGGTTTCCTCATCCCAACACCTTGTTGACATCCATATATTCATTTTACCTTTCCTTTTCCGTAAGTTTATATATATATATATATATATATATATATATATATATATATAAATGTCATAGCGTTTGAAACTTAGGTGAACACGCCATTATTCTTAATATATTTTATTTAGATTCCACTTTATCAATTTTGAATTTTAAAAAAGATTATTTCGATTTCGTCACCGAAATTAGACCAATGCGTTCCTCGTCTGGACACACTCCTTAATCGCCGTTGGAATACGGATTGAGCCTGTTATCTAAAGCAGATCCTTTTTGTCTAACCCTTTTTGGTTAAAGTATTTATCGGTTTTTTGTCTTGTACAATTATATTTGTTTACATAAAATTTATATTTGGGTTACAGCCTATCTTCTTCATTGGGAAGTACTATATCTATACAAATAGTAAACTGAATTTCCAATCCTCATTACGGGAAAACCTTAATGAAATGGTTACGTCCGGCCGCGAATAATTTTGCATCTGCGGCTAATCAATTAAAATGTTACTTTACTGAGAGAAAAACCTGCTCGCGCTATATTTGACGAAGTGATATTGCTATTTAGAATGATTTTCCCCTCTTTTCCGGCGAAATTTCCTCCAGTTTGAAAATTTCGTGTTCTAGTATCACTCGCCCGCGAATTCAGCCGTATAAAATTTTCACCGACGGCAATTCCTCATCCCTCTTTTTATTGTGTTAGGACCACGCCCTCTTGACAAGTGCCGCTTTTGCTCCCTCTCTCTCTCTCTCCCTCCCCCCTCTTTCACCCTCCTCCCTTATTGCGTCCCTCGGCGGCCATCGCTTGCCTGCGCACTCTCTCGCCGTCTCTCTCTAGCACCGCAACGTGCTGCAATTCCATCCTCGGCCTTGTGTGCTCTTTTTTTTTAGTCGGGTGTTTTTTGTTTCGCATCATCCCACATGATGCGGCACGGCTTCTGCTCTCCGTTTGCATTTTTCATGGTTTCACTCAAGTTTTAAGTTCCGGTTTCCTAACGCTTCACGAATGCTCACCGGAACTATTCGTCATCATATCTGTTTTTATTTCCCACACCTGTCCGTACTACTCCTGGTGAATCGCTTATCCCTCTCCCGCCGTTAGTGGAGCGCGTATTTTTTTCGAATTTTTTAAATGCTCAGATTCCGTTATTTTTGTTTGTTAACCATTCTTGGTTTGGATTACATTATTACGATTCTTTATTCCGTCGGATTTATCTCGATCTCTTTTCGTGTTTTCATTTCCCATTTCGATAGCTTTTTAAACCGCGTGCATTTTCACCTGTAAAGCTTTATATATATATATATATATATATATATATATATATATATATATATATATATATATATATATATATAACAACTTACGGAAAAGGAAAGGTAAAATGAATATATGGATGTCAACAAGGTGTTGGGATGAGGAAACCCAGTGAGCACTCACCAATCAGACGACTTCAGGTTGGCGAGGCCCCGGGGATGTTGAAGCGACACACGTAAAATAACACAAAAACACAGAAACATCACAAACGTAAAGCTTTCGGAACTACTCCTTCTTCAGCTACAGAGAGAGAACCATCCTCATCCCAACACCTTGTTGACATCCATATATATATATATATATATTCATTTTATTTATCTTTTCATTGTTCCTTTGCCCTAGTTTTTCAAGAGATTTGCTAGGATTGGTTTAGGGCCCAAATAGAATTCCCTTTACAAGCGTCCGCGAAGGCTTTGTATTATGTGCTCGGGTGTATTATAAAGTTTTTTATTTTTTGTATTTATTTATATTTGCTCATAAACAGCACTTTATGGCCTTTTACAATGAGCGCAATAACTCTAACAAAGACAAACACGTCCAAGCCCTCGGCAGGATATCTTCGGATATCTTTAAAGTAAGCCTCAGCTTTCAGCCAAAAAATTTCGCAGTACGCTCCCTTGAGATGCGTTGAGGTGCTGCTGGCTCTCACATCACTACTTATATCATTAGGGAAAAAAATGCCATCTCCCGCCGTATTACTTTCTTCTGCCGAAGTTTTATGTTAGCGCAAACCTTTTACATATAGCTCCGTGAAAAATATAATTTCGTTTACGATTTAGTTTTTTCCGGGAAAATACATTGGCGTTTTCAGCTCTTCATCGATCGTATCCGGACGTAAAATGACGATCCATCGGCTGGAAAATTGCGAATTAGGCCCAGTTGGGTTAATTTATCCCGACACCCCATCGCGTTAATCCGCTTTTCTTATAACCTGGCCTCCGTTCTCTGGGGCGAATTAAAATCTGTTATTCTCTAGAGCGCCCAAGTTAATACGTCTCAATTTTCTCATTTTTCGTCCGCTGTATTTCGAGCGGAAATAATTCCTCCATTTCCTTCCTCCTATCCGCTCTTTCTCTCTCAAGAGTCTTTCTCATTTGCGCCTCCTTCTCTAGAGTGCTTTTCGTCTTCGTCACTGGAGCCTTACATTAAATTTTCCTCCTGCTTTTTCGGTGGAACCCTTCGCGTGCGTTATCCTTATCGTAGTTTCGCCTTAATTACGTCGATTTTTGTCTTCCTATGGTTCGTGATGGACGTTAGGGCTGTCTGTCGTGTGGTTGTTCCGATCTAG